>OY253754.1:4858536-6058536 GCA_958009045.1 Oxytorus armatus | reverse complement strand
AACGGATTATGTAAAATTTGGTTGTAAACGACAAATTGTCGTGAACAAATGTAAAACGCCGAATAGCATAAAATGCTAATCATATCAGTGATCAGCATTTTAAAAAACATGAACCCTAATGATGATATTTTTTTCATACCATTCTTTTATAACGATTCCTATTGAATTCCACTGCGAAATCGATGAATCGGAGAAGTTCTTACTACGTCCCCAACGGGTCACATCCACTTCAACAGACATTTTTTTTTTCTTTCTTTTTACCCGTCAGACAAAAATCTCGCCCTTTGGAGATAACGTCGTCGGGATGTTCGGTCGTAACGTTAGTAGCAGTAAAAAAAAAAAAAACGTTCGAAACTTTTAATACGCTCGACGACTACGCATTTTCCTTCGCTATCACCGCTCAAGAGAAAGAGGAGATACCAGCTAAAACTTTTCAACAATGTCGAAATTGATCCTTCGAGGAGTTTCAGATCGAAGGGTATTGACGAAACGAAAAAAAAAAAAAAAAATTAAGATACGTATAATGGAAAAATGTCAATGAGCAACTTGAAGAAAATAATATAAAAAATTGCTTCATATTTAATCGGCATACCGTGTTCTTCTTTATGATGTTGAAGTTTGAATCGTTGAAACGCAACGAAAATAGATATTTTACATCATTAATCCCCCTTAAAATTGAATTATCGATGACGAAAAATCGTTAAAACGTTTTATTGGGGTATCGTTCAAGGACCTGGGCCTAAATGTGCACGAGAGGCAAAAGCAATACTGAAAATAAACATTTCAAAAACCCATTTGGGTTGCGTTCCAACGATGCAAACTTCAACATCATTCCTTTTTTGGAAGTTGCTTTTTGTCGTTGTTTTTTTTTCTATTCGATAAAACGTTTTACGTTACCGTGAAACGGGCAATTCGCGTCAACGAACCTTGGTTATACCCTCGTTGAATGCTCTGGTAGCGAGTTCGCCGGGTCCGTCGACCGTTTTACCATCGTCGTCGGGACCCCAGGACGCGCTGTAAATATCAATGTGCTGGGGATAAAGACTGAGCGATCGGGCCTCGACCGCGTCTGTCACATCGCCGTCGAGCATTCTAACGCCTGAAACGACGGGGAAAAAAAGAACTAAATTTTTACAACCAACTAAAAACCGGCGATATTTTCTCGCGTACTTCCGGGGGGCATGGGTCGAAGTTCCGAACTGTAAAAAGCTCCGAAGGTGTAAAACTCTGAATTTATGTGCAAGGATCCCTAATAGTCTTGGAAATCCTAAAATCCAATATTTGTTAAAACAGAAATGTCATTGCGAAGAATAGTTATACGTCAAGGATTAAGGTAGTAGTCTGGTGACTTAAGCCGATGTTCATGTCTTTTTTGGAGGGCGTTTTTTTGTAGGAAAATAAAAATGAATCGTTTTGGATATTTAGGATGTTTTTATTTACATATTAAAGATTCAAAAAAAATTTTTTTTTAATTTAATAGTTTATTATTATTATTATAATTGATCGAAGTTGGCACCTCGAAAAAAAGCGCGTGGGTGGCCCCGGTGATTTTGGCTCTTGATGTTATCTGAAATCAAAAATTCTTGATAATTATTAATCTATAGACATGTCATTCTGGTCGGAACTACTGAAGTTAAATTTCATGGATAAATAATAAAATGGAAAAGGACGTTTTTTTTCCAAAGTCCGCCATTTTGTTATTTATCCATGAAATTTAACTTCAGTAGTTCCGACCAGAATGACATGTCTATAGATTAAGAATTATCAAGAATTTTTTATTTCAGATAACATCAAGAGCCAAAATCACCGGGGCCACCCACGCGCTTTTTTTTCGAGGTGCCAACTTCGATCAATAATAATAATAATAATAAACTATTAAATTTTTGCAAAAAAAATTTTTTTGTATCTTTAATACGTAAATAAAAACATCCTAAATATCCAAAACGATTCATTTTTATTTTCCCACAAAAAAACGCCCTCCAAAAAAGACATGAAAATCGGCTGAAGTTACCAGACTACTACCTTAAAAAAAAAAACAAAAAAAAAGAAACAAAAAAACTCACCACCAACAGCAGCGCCGTACGCGATGCCCACGGAGCACAGCGAATTGTTCGCTGTCGCGGCAACTTCACCGGCGCATCTCGTACCGTGCCGATTACTATCGACCATGTCGTATCTCGGCATTGGATCTTCGTCATGGCTATTAACGTCGTAACTCGCCATCGGATCCTAAAGAAAAAAAAAATCCGGAAGAAATCAGGAAAAATAACAACAACAACAAACATTACATTTTCCATCCGTTCGTACACGAAGGAATCGAGGAGAAAATTCATTGAAACCTCACTTGTCAATTGGAATTTTTCTAATCTTATGCTCTTTGTGAGGATTTTTGTCGGATAAAAAATAAAAGTATTTAACAGTTAGCTTGGTGGAAGGAAAAAAAAAAAAAGAACAGAGTATCAAAACTTACATAATTTTTAGAGAGATCCGGATGATCCTTCTCAAGACCGTCGTCGAGAATTGTCACGACTACATTTTTTCCGGTTATACCCTCGGACCAGGCACCCTGCACATTCATATCCAGCCCATTGCCACGATTCTGCAAAGAAAATTTTTTTTTCATCATCGTTTACAGCGTGACTTTCCGTGGTTTACAATGATCCGCACTGAATTACGATTTAAAAAAATTGATCCGCGTCTCTTGTTAAATTACGTAGAGCAATTTGAGAATAGAAAGCTTTGAAAATCAATGATTCATTCAAAAATGTTTTCTATTTTGTCAAATGGAAACTGGGCGGCGGAGGGTGGGGGTGAAGTATCGGGGGCTTTTTAAGTATCATCAATTTGGAAGGAACACGTATTAACATTGATTGCGAATTAACAACTTTTTTTTCGTCCCTTTCAACGATTTTCAGCCATTTTGGGATTTTGGGAATTTCCAAAGAGAAAAGACAATTTTTTTGACTTGTCGTCCGTCGATTATCAAATTTTTTTCATTATCGTATTTTAAACGAGCCTTAAGGTAGTAGTCTGGTAACTTAAGCCGACTTTCATGTCTTTTTTGGAGGGCGTTTTTTTGTAGGAAAATAAAAATGAATCGTTTTGGATATTTAGGATATTTTTATGTACATATTAAAGATACAAAAAAAAATTTGTTTGAAAAAATTAAATAGTTTATTATTATTATTATTATTGATCGAAGTTGGCACCTCGAAGTTGGCAGCCCAGGTCCTAACTTTTTTTCTACCGAACCGATTGCTTTCAAATTTTTACAGGCTACTCTACACACTTATAGTTCTGGTCGGAACTACTGAAGTTAAATTTCATGGATAAATAACAAAATGGCGGACTTTGGAAAAAAAAATCCTTTTATTTTAGCAAAGAAGGGGTTGTAAAATAAAAAGTTAGGGGTGAACAAATTTCTCGGTAGTTCCGACGAGAACTATAAGTGTGTAGAGTAGCTTATTAAAATTTGAAAGCAATCGGTTCGGTAGAAAAAAAAGTTAGGACCCGGGCTGCCAGCTTCGAGGTGCCAACTTCGATCAATAATAATAATAATAATAAACTATTAAATTCTTTCAAAAAAATTTTTTTTTGTATCTTCAATATGTAAATAAAAACATCCTAAATATCCAATACGATTCATTTTCATTTTCCTACAAAAAAACGCCCTCCGAAAAAGACATGAAAATCGGCTTAAGTTACCAGACTACTACCTTAAAAAAATGTACCTAACGATCTTGACGTGGAAAAAAAAATAACGAGATCAGTTTTGTAGCGACGGTTTTTCGAAAAATGGCTAATTCCGAAAGAAAAAAGTACATTAACTTCGATTTAACCAAGATAATAGACAATATTTTTCTTTATTTTTCAGTGTAAACTTGTTTTTTTTTTATTTGAAAAATCAACCCCACAAATTTGCATCAACGATCACGACACGGCTAAAAATAATTTGAAATATAATTGACGAAATATTTATTTACCAGGTACCACATCTCCGGCCATCGCTTGTCGTTGAACACGACTTGCATATTCGGCGGACGTTTCACAACGAGATCCCTCTTCGAACGGGATTTCGCTCGTTGTTGCTCGGCACGTCGGACTCTCGAGTCTCTCGTCAGTCGTCGATGAACGTCCAAATGCGGCTCGGTCGACCTCTTCGTCACTGATCGATGCTCAAAATGGTACCAATCTCCGATAATCTATCGGAAACAAAAAATAGAGAGATGAAAATTTTTATTTCTCACGATGAGCAAATGTACGGGCCGCATGTTTTACGCTGAAAAAAAAGAGACAAAAAAAATTCAATGTAAAAGGAATATCTCGTATTCAACGAGTGAATGGATTTTTTTCCCTTTAATACCTGAAAGCCCATTTTTCTTTCCAAATACACGCAATAGTGAATCCGTAGAGTGGAGTAGGTATTTAGAAAAAAAATCAATAATAATAAAATCATCCGATTGGAAGGAGAGGAAATTAAAAAAAAAAAAAAAATGCCCCAATGATAACATTTTCGAGAGTAGGATTGACGAATTAAAAATCGATCCCTGAAAAATCAATGGACAAATTTAGTTTGCAGTCTCCTTCTTTGGACATAAAATTCCACAAAAAAAGAGTAGTTAGAGATTATAAAAAAAAAATTTTTTTTTTTTTTTAAGAATCCAAAATCTTATAGTTTGAATACTTTTATCGCTTATAACTGAATTTCATTTTCATCGTTCTATCACGTTTTAAGGGGTTATACGCAGTCAGGATTTAAAGAAAAATGTTTTTTTTTATGTCATTTTCGTAATGAACATATAATTAAGTATATACACGGGAAATTTCATGTCAATCCGACAAATATTCTCGAAGTTACACGTATATTTGTAAAGACGTCTTGGAGCGTTTGACAGTAGATTTTGAAAGCGTTTTTCTCAAAACTGTATTTTTAAAGTCGGTGAGCAAGGTTCCTCGGAAACGACTAAACCGATCAGTCTCAATTTTCAACACAAGCTTTATAAATATATTTTTCAGTGATTGATCGAAGGTTTTTCCTCGTCGATTAATATTTTTCATTTTATAAACAATTTAAGACCAACATTTTTATCGAAAGACGGAATTTTTTTTTGAGAAGCTGCCATTTTATTAAAATGTAATATTTTGCTTATTTCTCCGATTAAATACTAGATAATACCTTATAACGAAATCTTTTTTGTTTTTTTTTTTTCATTTTGGATCATCCAATCCAGAGATATTGTGCTCACCGCGAAACGCCTTTTTTTAGAGGACCTCCCGGAGATCGTCTATAGCAGCCTTAAAAATCATTATTTTTGGAAATAAAAACTATGAAAATAAAGTTGAAAGTTACCACAGTATGTATATAAATTTATACGTTAATAAATTGAAATGCCTTTCCAGGAAAAATTCTTAAAAATCACTTTTTTTCGGTCTCCTGACTGCGTACAACTCCTTAAACTTTTTTTTGCGCAATTTCACATCAATTCATTATAGTCTAAGTTCCGAATTAGGGTCGACCTTCACCCATCGCGTTACCGGATGAAAGTATTATATATCAAATTTAGTATGTTAGAAAAATATATCGCGAGACGGTTGTCTGACAAAATCCTGGCAAGGCTATGTTCAATTAACAATTCAAATCTGAGTTTTTATTCACCCATGAGTTCAACGAATAAATTCAATACCAACCGAAAGTATGAAGCCTATAGAATATGCAAACGTTGGGTTGCCTATTTTTTTCCTGACGTAACTACTGGATTGTCAGGTATAAACAGGTAAGTCGATACTAACTATTTTCAACCATTTATTTACTAAATAAATCTTATATGAAAATAAGCGCTGTTTCATTGCAAACACGATGATATATGGTTGTCTGCGAAAAAACTGGTTTGAATGACGGTTGTCGAGTTTTTGAAAAGTGAAATAATGCTCAGCGTTTACTATACTAGTGTATTTTGCTATTCCTTCTCAATTGCATGAACAGAAAGCATCAGCACTCTCTTATAATCCGGCGGACGCGCCGCGCGCAGCTACAATGATGCGTCCTCTTCCATCGCACGGGATATTTGCTCAGACCTCTTTGTCGTAAATTTCCATTCTCATCAAAATTTCACTTTTCAAAACTCGACAACCGTCATTCAAACCAGATTTTTTGCAGACAACCATATATCATCGTGTTTGCAATGAAACAGCGTTTATTTTGATATAAGATTTATTTAGTAAATAAATGGTGGAAAATAGATAGTATTGACGTACCTGTTTATACCTGACAACCCAGTAGTTACGTCTGGAAAAAAATAGACAACCCAACGTTTGCATATTCTACAGGTTTCATACTTTCGGTTGGTATTAAATTTATTCGGTAGACTCACGACTGCAATGTTGAATAAAAACTCATATTTGAATTGTTAATTAATCATAGTTTTGACAGGATTTTGTAGGCAACCAACTCTGCGATATATTTTCTAACATACGAAATTTGATATAAAAAAACTTTCATCCGGTAACGCGATGGGTGAAGGTCGATTTTAATGCGGATCCTCTACTACATATGTGGGCAACAACCGGCCCGCTGTAAGATTTGATTCGGCCCGCGAGACATTTTGGTGCAAAAAGATGATTTGATAGTCCTTCATTGCATTGTCCACCAACAGAACTTGTGTTCTAAGTCCATTCGACTCCAGAATGTTATGAATGAGGTAGTCAAAACCATAAATTTTATTCGATCCCGAGGGCTTAACCATCGTCAGTTCAAGGCGTTTTTGGATGAAATATCAGCCGTATATGACAACGTAACATATTATTGTGAAGTCAGATGGCTAAGCAAAGGGAAAATGCTGAAACGGTTTCACGAGCTTAGAAATGAGATAGCAGACTTTATGCAAATAAAAGATAAACCACTATCTGAATTGAGTGACCAAAAAGGGATATGTGACTTAGCATTTCTGGTCGACCTTACAGGCCATTTGAATGATTTAAATTTGAAACTTCAAATACAAGGACAGTTAGTAAATGATTTGTACAGCCATTTGAAAGCGTTTCAGAACAAAATCCGCTTGTGGGAGGCACATATGCTGTCTGGTAACAGTTACCATTTCACCACGCTCTCTGCGTATGAAAATATTGCTTATGCTCAATATGCTGAAGAACTCAAGTTACTGTCCGAGCAATTTTCGAACAGATTTAGCGATTTCAAAAACATGGAAGACTGTTTCAATTTATTTGCTACTCCGACAAATAGTAATGTACAAAATGCTCCAATATACTTGCAAATGGAGTTGATCGAGATTCAAGAAAACTCACTCCTAAAATGTACATTTGAGGACGTGGAGTTGTGCGATTTGTACAAAAAATACCCCGAAGAAGACCATTTTCCGCAGCTTAGAAAATTCGCAAAAAGATAGATTTGTGCGTTTGGCAGTGCATATAAATGCGAACAGTTCTTTTCATTGATGAAAGTTAATAAATCACAACATCGTACAAGGCTGACTGACGATAATTTGGAAAATTCTTAACGTCTTTGTATCAGTGGAATTAATCCAAACATCGATGGATTAGTTTCCCAAATTCAAGCTCAAGTGTTCATTGATTTCGGTGTCGCTATTTAACTTTCGTAGCTTGTAACAATTCCAAATTTAACGATTTAATTATAATGTTGTACCTATTTTTTTCATTTCATTTTGTTATTTTAATAAATTGCATTATAATAATATTGTCGTGTTATTTCATGTCTGATATCTATCGCTAGAAATTATGAACACTACTTTAAAATGCACTACTTTTAAACGCGGCCCGCGAACGTATTTGCACACTAAAGTTTGGCCCACAACATGTCAAAGGTTGCCCATACCTGCTCAATTATTACAGAGAGTCGTGATCGTTATTTTTTCGTAAAATTAAATGTCACACAATTTAAAGACTTCGATCGTTCGTAATAAAATTCAATGGCAAAACATAAATAACTGTGATATTCCATTTGTGCAGAAAGTTTTCTGCTAGATGGTTAAAAAATTGGAGAAACTAGTGACAACGGACTTTCTTTAAAAAAAAAAAAAAAAAAAAAAAACACACATTTAAAAATCACTACGCAATCCAAACGAGTGGATTTATTTGACAAAAATCGATATTCTCATAAAGTACAAAAGCACATCTCTATCTTGCGTGGGTGGAAAAAATGTCAACTCAATTGCGGAAGGGAATTCGAATTTTCGAACGTTTTTTTGCAGCCTCCGTCACATACATACGACAAAAAAAATTTCTTTCTACGCAGGATCTTCGAAAAGTCGAAATGTTCTTTTTTGTTTTTAAATCCACCTGAACAAATTGTACTACAAAATTATTGTTCGATCATTCGGAACGTAGTTATTGGATAATATTCATTTTTATTTGTTACTCTTTATTCCATAATCTTCCCTAAATTAATTTTTCAATTTTTATTTAATTTATTCAAAGATATTATTTTTCTGGAAAAGTACATAAAACTTTACGAACAGTCACGATTACATTTTGTTCTTCGATCAATCGATTTATCGTTAGCCTGTTCCCGGGCCTCTTGCATCTTCATTTCATAATTTTTGGTATTACGAGATTTTTCGGGTTTACCAGTGCACAACGGTCGTCCCGAATTCCTTCTCAAAGTAACGTCAACGATTCTCAAGTATCCTTTCGTGTCGTCGATCAATGGAAGACAGGGATCGAGTCGTGAAACTTCACTCGCTGAATTTTTACGCTGCAAACATTTGTAAATGCGTTGTCGTACGTTGTAACGTTGCTCACGCCATTTTCCCGTATCAGTGTAAAAACCAGATTTTCTAACGATCGTGTCGCAGCGCCATTTGTCACCGCGCGAAATAAGAATCTTCGTTTTTGGCAATGGATCGGGTGGAAGAGGTTTTATCTTTTCGCAATTACGCCACATGTCGTTCAATCGCGGACACTTGCTCAGTCGATACTTCAGCGACGATACATTGGGATTTTTATTGTCAAGATCGGCAAGACTGACGGATTTTTTTGCGGAATTCTTGGGAAAACAACGATGACCGGTAGTCGTGAGTTTCGGCGATGAAGAATCGTAGGAATTTGTCGTTTCTTTGAATGTCGGTAAAGTCACATTTTCCACGATTTCTTTCTTCAGACTCTCCAGGAAACAGGACTGCCTCTCTTTGCGTACTTTAGCCACGTGATTCGTATTGGTCGTTTGTTTCGTCTCGTTGAAATTGCAGAAATCATCGTTAGAACGTGAACAAGTCTTTCCGATCGTGTCGTTTCTTCGATAATGGCGAATTCTCGGTGCCGAGGATTCCAGCATTTTGTCAGCGTAAGAAAGATGACTGTTGTAATTTCCTTTGTCAGACGAGACCGGAGAATTGGATGGACATTTGGAGATTTCGTTCGAACAATCTTTCGTCGTTACTCGACGATCATCCTCGATGGTTGTCGATGTCTCGGACACTTTGCAACGTTCACGAGACGCTGTCTCGTTCGTTGAACGTTCGAACGAGCAAAAAGTCTCGTTCACGCGCGTTTCACTTCTCTCCTTGCAATTGTTCAACGACGTCGATGACGAGTCTCGTGGCGTTTGTTCGTTCATCGAAGTATTCCCGGACGGGGGAATTATCGCTACCGGAAGTAGTGGCCGAACGATCGTTTTCCTTGGCCGCGTGCAATTCTCAGCGCGAGTTCTCCGGAAGCTCGAAATCGTTTCCGTTTCTTCGTCACAACAAGTGCGTGGTTCCTGCTTGCCACACGAATCTCTCGAGACTCCGTGAGGCTTTTTCACCTCGTCGACTCGTCTGTTCGGCTTGATAAATTTACGACGTTCATTCGACGCTCTATTCTTCATTTTTTCTTCACATCCTTCCGGTGCCCGTTGATCTTTCGTCGAATCGCTCGAATCGAAACGCTTAACAGCGCAATCGTTAGCGACGAATTTATCGAAAAGTTTCGGTTCAACGATGAAATTGCGAAAATTGGCAAATCCACGAAGCGACGATGATGGAAATGAGATTCCGATTAAATTGTATCCGGCGCTTTGATGGTTCGTCGAGACTTTCAGCAACGGGTCAAACGGAGATGAGGATTTTTTATTCAAACACCGCTTGTAGAACGGTGCATTCTCTTTGCCCGGGGATAACATCGTGAATCCTATTACTTTGGGATATTCAACGAATAATCCAATGCGGTCGGAGCTCAAAGAGATCTGACCGTCGGACAGCGAGTTGTGATATCCGCTACCACCGTCTATTATCCACTCTCGTAGAAATCTACCGTTCGGCCGTAGCTCCGATGCAAATTTCAACGTTCTCGTTACCTGTTTTTTTTTTTTTTTTTTTTTCATCGACGGAGAGTTTGTGTTAAATTTTTTATTTTCTCAGTTTTCTTTCGTTTGGTGTTGTTTTTTTTTCTACAATTGATGCGCTATAGTGAATATCGAAGAATTCGAACTGGTAGCAGGTAATTATACGATTGTTACCGTTGTAGTAATTTTTGAGGATGCGTGAAAAATTGTCTGAAATTTATTGAGCCAAAAGTTTGACAATAAGTTATTTTGAAAAAAAAAAAAGAAAAAAAACCATTGGAAAACTTATGCTTTGTTCGGATTTGTTACTTTCTAAAAAAATGACGAAAATTGTTTGTATGGAAAGTAAAAAATAAATGTTACCGCATTTTTAATTGGCGAATTTTATCGATTTTCGGCGAAATCATATTTTACTGGGTAGATATACGGAAAAAAAAATATGACCAAGAATCTATGAAGAACGGCCATTAAGCGGGGAAATAGGGTTAGGACAGCCTTTTCTCAATGATTTTCATGAATTTTTTTATGGTATAAAAAATGAATATAATTCATTGAAACTTTGAGAATATTTTATACATATATTTAAGTATATACTAGAAAATTTTTGAAGAATTTCCGTGAAAAACAGCGAAAATATTAGCGACCCCATATTGCTGGTCACAATCAGACTCGGCATTTTGCGTACATTCTGGAAGCCGCAATTTTCATGTGAAATCAAACGAGGTTGGAATTTACTTTTATCATATGACTCTCTTCTATATGAACCTAAATGCTATGAAAAAAATAGAAAATTGAATTTTTCACAGGGGTCAAAACAAAAAAGCATGATTTCTTGCCATTTTTTACAACTTTATTTGCAAAAAGAAATTATTTGAAATGATGATAATATTCCGATTTTAGGTTCATATAGAGCGCAATACTATGAAGAAAGTAACTGCCAATTTTCAAAACGATTGGTCGAAAACTTTTCAAACTAGCGTGTACGCAAGTTCAAAAAAAGTCGTTTTCAGAGAAACGTGTTTGAAAAAATATTACCAAGAAAAACAAGCAATATGGGGTCGCTAATATATTCGGTGTTTTTCAAGGAAATTCAAACATTTTTCAAAAAATTTTATAGTGTATTCTTAAATATATGTATAAAATATTGTCAAAGTTTCAATAAATTATATTCATTTTCTGTACTATAAAAAAATTCATGAAAATCATTCAGAAAACGCTGTCCTAACCCTATTTCCTCCCTTAATGGCTTATAACAATAGAACGGGACGGAATTTTCATTTAAAATTTTAGTTTTACTAACAATTTATGAAATTAAAAAAAAAATCGATTTTTTGAACCGTCTAACCCTATTTTTCCCCTTAAGGGCTCACATACCCCTGAAATTTTCAAAAAATCGATTTTTTTTTACATATTCTTATTCTTTATACTTTTAAGAATTAAAAAAAAACTTTTAAGTAAATTCCCCTCCGTTACAAAGTTATAGCAGTAAATGTGACCGGAGATGGGGTTGGGACGGCTACCTATCAGAAACTTTAATCGCGTTTTTCTTGAAACTATGTTTTTAGACAGTGTCAGCACGATAACTTGGTCAATTTTTAATATTCTTCAACGTGATTTTTTTAAAATCTTGATAATTATTTTCTCTACAGTCTGACGAGAGGTTTTTTTTAATTTTTTGGTTGGACAATTTTTTATAAATTATTAAACATAAATTATTTTTTCAAAATTGTATACTAAAGTTTGAAATACTGGAATTTCTTTGTTTTTGAAAAAATAAAATAAAAAATTCCCTTCGTCAGACTATTAATACTACATTATTGTACTTGATTCTTTTTTATTTTCGCAGATTAGATCATTTTTGGTGAAGTTATTATGTCGACAAGGAGGCGCCATGGTTTTCATCGGTAGTCCATTTATACCCGTAAAACATAATGTTAATATTAAGCAAAGAAATTTAAAAAATTTATTCTCTTATAGTTGAAAAGTTAATAAACAATGTGCAATTAACAATTCAATTTTTTTTTCACCATATAAACTTTATAATAATTTTTCAAATGTACTCGGTTTTCAGCGCGCGCACGAGTATGTAAGCCATTAAAGAATTCGAACTGGTAGCAGGTAATAATACATGATAATGATCGTTGTAGTAATATTCGAGGACGTGTGAAAAATTCTCTGAAATTTATTGCGCCAGGAATTTGACAATAAGTTATTTTGAAAAGAAAAAAAAAAAAACATTGTAACAATTATGCTTTGTTCGGATTTGTTACTTTCTAAAAAATGACGAAAACTGTTTGTATGACAAATAAAAAATAAATATTGTCACATTTTTAATTGTGCCATTTTTTCTGATTTTTCGCAAAATTATATTTCATTGCGTAGATATACAAGAGAAAAAAATATGAACAAAAAATCTATGACGAACGGCCATTAAGTGGGGAAATAGGGTTAGACGGTTCAAAAAGTGATTTTTTTTTATTTCATAAATTAGTAAAACTATTGAAAAATATGTTCCCAAAATTTTAAATGAAAATTCCGACTCGTTCTATTGTTATAAGCCATTAAGGGGGGAAATAGGGTTAGGACAGCGTTTTCTCAATGATTTCCATGAATTTTTTTATAGTATAGAAAATGAATATAATTTATTGAAACTTTGAGAATATTTTATCGATATATTTACATATATACTATACAATTTTTGAAGAATTTCCTTGAAAAATACCGAAGATATTAGCCACCCCATATTGCACGTCACAATCAGACTCAGCATTTTGCGTACATTCTGGAGGCCGCAATTTTTTTTAACTTTTTTTGAACTTGCGTACACGCTAGTTTGAAAAGTTTTCAACCAATCGTTTTGAAAATTGGCAGTTACTTTCTTCATAGTATTGCGCTCTATATGAACCTAAAATCGGAATATTATAATTATTTAAAATAATTTTTTTTTGCAAATAAAGTTGTAAAAAATGGCAAAAAATCATGCTTTTTTGTTTTGACCCCTGTAAAAAATTCAATTTTATATATTTTTTAAAAGCATTTAGGTTCATATAGAAGAGAGACATATAATAAAAGTAACTTCCACCCTCGTTTGATTTCAGATGAAAATTGCGACTTCCAGAATGTACGGAAAATGCTGAGTCTGATTGTGACCTGCAATATGGGGTCGCTAATATCTTCGGCGTTTTTCAAGGAAATTCTGCAAAAATGTTATAGTATATACTTAAATATATGTATAAAATATTCTCAAAGTTTCAATAAATTATATTCATTTTTTATACTAAAAAAAAATTCATGAAAATCATTGAGAAAACGCTGTCCTAACCCTATTTGCCCCATGAAGTAAATGAGGCTAAAATTGTAGGATCATTATTAAACCCTTACGTACGAATATTACTTCAAAATTTACTATAAACGGTCCTCAAATTAAAGAAAAAAAAACGAAGAAATAATAGTCATCGTTTTTTTGAGATAAATGTTAATTTTGGTCAATTGCATGATTTTTCAGCAAAACAATGCAAACAATGTTTCGTGACAAGTGCCTCGTTCTCCCTTTTCATTTCTCATTCTCGTCATTGATCTAGGGGCGCGGGAGAGCAAGAGGGGGCGGAAGGCCCTTTGAGAATTAAGCTCAACGGGAGAGAATATACATGTGGTTCGTTCTCTTCGTTGGTCCATTGCCCTTGAAGCCACAATGCCGACAATAAGCATTATTATTTTCATTCGTATTTGTGGCTCTTATGAGATAAAGCACCCACCCACGGACACAGACACACACACACACGCGCGCATACAATGGAATAAATAAAAGCACAAAATAGAAAATGGCTCTTGAGAGCTTTTCGCATTTTTCACTCACACACATTTTTCCTACTACACGGTAAAATCAGTGAAACGGAAAACACACAGACATACGTGAAAAATACAAAGAGGTATATTTCACAATAGGCGAAAGAAAAAGAAAAAAAAAATACATTGGAAAAAGTGAAGTGGAGTTTTTTCGAAAAGCTCGAATTCGGGGCAAAACGTCATATCATGCATTTTCCAAATCCACGCCCCGGTATCGCCTTTGCCGTCTTTTATATTCATTCCCGTTCTTCGGTTCCCTCATACATTATTTTCATTCACGTTCTTATCCTTATCAAATATTTTATCCGCAATCAACATCGGAATACCTCTTTCACGAAAAGCTTCAACATTTCCATCTCCCGCTGTGCGTGTTCCTCGTGTTTTACAATTTCCGTCTCCGCATAACCCTCCCCCTCATTTATTTTCATCCCTCTCTTTGCTATGTCAATTGTAAATTGTGCTTTGCAGCGAGGAAATACGAGAGGCTAGGCAATCGAGCCCAGATGTTTGATTGTTGTTTCATTTCATTTTCTATTTTTTTTTTCTATCAATTTCTTTTATTACTTTTTTTTTTTCGTTTCTTCTTGATGAACCGAGTGTTGTGGAAAACGAATTTGCGTCTGAGAATTGACAGAAATTTGACGGGTGACAAAAGTCACGTCTGTTTCCTGAACTAAAAAAATTTGTTTTTCCTCTCTCTCCCTCTCTCGCTCTCTCAGCACTGCCATTTGTCTCGGATAAAAATTTGCAATTCACTGGATATTAGCGCGCAAAACTTGACTCGATAGCGCGCTTTTATAACCGATCATGACGGAAATATTTACGGTGGTAAAAAACGAGCCTGAAGAAAACAAAAAGTGATATATACTCGTAGATCGAGAGAGGATAGAAAAAAAATTGATGCGTTAGAAGAAACGTGATTACAAAAAAAACTTAGAACGTTCAGTCTTTTTCATATCGCGGGGGGGGGGGGGGGGGGGGGGGGTACACATCGAAACGACTCCCCCACAAATTTCCGAGCTAATGGGTTTTTCGTCGGAGAGAGATTCAGTCAACTTTGTGCTGCAGCGATATCGACTCTCCGGAACACACACTCACTTGCCGGAGTATTTTCTCGAGCGTACCCTTTTCTCACGCTCGATTTTCCACGATTAAAGAATAAGAATATATATATATAAAATAGGGGCGGGGGAGGGGGGGGGGGTGAATAGTGGTGGTAGTGGTTGTAGTGGAAATAAAAATATGAAAGCTCAATGAAGCGTGTATCGATAAAACACTCAAAATTCTCGTGAGAAACGATTCACGTGACTTTATATATCCGTATACCCAAAAGCATTACAAACATTTTTATTCTTCGGCGTGAATCGAGTGGAATCGCTTTTAAGGGTGGAAATAGGGTTAGACGGTTCAAAAAATCGATTTTTTATTTATTTCATTAATCGTTAGTAAAACTATTGAAAAATATGTTCCCAAAATTTTAAATGAAAATTCCGACTCGTTCTATTGTTATAAGCCATTAAGGGAGGAAATAGGGTTGGGACAGCGTTTTCTCAATAATTTTCATGAATTTTTTATAGTATAAAAAATGAATATAATTTATTGAAACTTTGAGAATATTTTATACATATATTTAAGTATATACTATAAAATTTGTATACATATATTTAAGTATATACTATAAAATATTAGCGACCCCATATTGCTTGTTTTTCCTGGTACAATTTTTTCAAACGCGTTTTTCGGAAAACGACTTTTTTTTAACTTGCGTACACGCTAGTTTGAAAAGTTTTCAACCAACCGTTTTGAAAATTGGCAGTTATTTTCTTCATAGTATTGCGCTCTATATGAACCTAAGATCGGAATATTATCATTATTTAAAATAATTTTTTTTTGCAAATGAAGTTGTAAAAAATGGCAAACAATCATGCTTTTTTTGTTTTGACCCGTGTAAAAAATTCAATTTTCTATTTTTTTCATAGCATTTAGGTTCATATAGGCAAATTTAATTTGTCGTCTTGTTCTCCGAACATTGAATTTCAAAAATAAGACTAGTTAGAGATTACTCGAAGTCATTTTTTTTAAGAATCAAAAATCTTATGATTTGAATACAATTATCGCTTATGATTCGATTTTTTGGGAAGTTCATAATTATCCCACGATTTCCTATAAAATAGACGTCGATTTATTCGTCAAAAAATAAATGAACAATTAAATCCTACCAGTGTTTAATGGATTCTCAAAGTTACAACAGAATATATTTGTTAACGAAATCTCGAAACTCTCAAAACAAAATGTACTTCAAAGTGTTTTTTTTTTTCATGTGTGATACCCTTCAATGTTTTATTAGTTACCTCTACTTAAAAAAAAGAAGAAGAAGAAAAAAAAACGAAAAGCTCATTCTCTAACTCTACGAATCCCTACCTCGTTGAGGAAGCTTAGTAAAAGCCACAAACTTTTTCCTCCCACTCGTTACCCAACAGAAAGAGAGAAAGGCAAAAACTAAAATTTCCCACGTGCTTAAACCCTCTCATTTTTCCAGAGTGATATAACAAAAAAAAAGAAAATGAAAACAAAATCCAATTGTACGCTCATTCTCCTGCCTCTTGCAATTCGCACGGTGAAACACGGTCGTTGGTGAGCCCCCACGTAGCAATTGAGATTTGTTTCGAACCAACATTTCGCGAGGGGAGGGAGCAATGATTAATTACAGAAGTGAGCTGCGTAATCAGAGATTGTTCTCGTAGTTTTCTTTTTATTTTTCGCTTCTCTCGTTTCTTTTGCACGAACGTTATCGTTCATAAGCTTTGTTCTTGTATTCAGAGTCGTACAATTTCCATTGAACGAAATTAACGAACTTTGGTTTTGGTATTTTTTTTTTACGTTATTTTTCTTGTTGTTGTAGAAACGAAAAAGAAAAAAAAACAGAACAAAGCACATTTTTGTCCCATCAAAAGAGTTCACAGTCAACTGCAGAACTGAATTTATAGCATCGAGAGTGAAAAAAAAAACGCGAGAGAATTTATATTTTTCGAATTGACTACGTCACCGCTCACTTCGTATCGGTTATACACCCGGTGCTGCCACATTTTCTCTAGATATACTGGCAAGCCATTGTGCGAATATCCCGCGCAGTAGAAAATATTCCATATTTTCCACGAGCGAGAATTTGTCGAGAGCCGAAAGTGGTAGAAAATTTTTGTTTTTTTTTTGTTTTCCCCCCGCTATTCGCGATTTCAAAGGATGAAAAACGAAATAATGAAGGGGCGGGGGTGTATAAATAATTATTTTCACGTTGCTCGTATTATTCGTTGATGTCAATTCCGTTATTTGATCCGAACGTGCTTTTATTTACTTCGCCGTTGTGGAAGCTCGAATTACATTTGAAATATCGAACGGGGTCGACGGACGAATGGAAAAATAAATAGATAAAATAAAATAAATTTATCATATTTCATCGTGGTGAATTTTCATTAATAATTTTTTCCAATTGCAATCTTTCCTTCGCCATTCGATTCCATAGTACATTCAAGTAAAAATAATTGATATTGAAAAATACTGAATGATAAATTATAAAAATGTCGTAATTGCAGAAAATATATTTTTTTTAACGTGCCGCCATTTTGAGATGAATTAATTTAAAACAAAAACGGTTCTGCTTAACGAAAACTACATTTATGCAGATTGAGAAAATATTTTTGTTTCATTTTTCGGACAAACCATGCCAGAGATAGGGATTCTACCGTTAAAAAGAAATTTGTTTGTAAAAACTCATAACTGTCATAATTTTTATTATTTTTTAATGACGATTTTTATGTAACAACTTCAAAGTATCCTTAAAAACAAGCCATTCTCCCAATCCGGAAATAATTCATTAAGTAGCAAACCAAAATTTGGGAAAAAGGACTTTTTTGAGCCCATTCATAGTTGCTCTTCCTCAAACGCCCACAAGTACGAAATTTGTCCATAAATTATAAAAATGCCGTAATTGCAGGGAATATTAAACAATTTTTTTTAACGCGCCGCCATTTTGAGAAAAATTAATTAAAAGCAAAAACGGCTCTGCTTAACGAAAACTACATTTATGCAGATTGAGAAAATATTTTTGTTTTATTTTTCGGATGAACCATGCCAGAAATAGGGATTATACCGTTAAAAGAAGAATTAATTTTTATAAAAATAATAACTGTCTTAATTTTTATTATTTTTTAACGAAAATTTTTATAAAACAACTTCGAAGTGTCTTTAAAAACATATCATTCTCGCAATCCTGAAATAATTCATTGAGTAGCAAACAAAAATTCGTGAAATAGGGATTTTTTTCAGCCCGTTCACAGTGGCTCTCTCTCAAACGCCCACAAGTACGAAATTTGTCCATAAATTATAGAAACGTCGTAATTGCAGGGAATATTAAATAATTTTTTTTAACGCGCCGCCCTTTTGAGAAAAATTAATTAAAAACAAAAACGGCTCTGCTTAACGAAAACTACATTTATGCAGATTGAGAAAATATTTTTGTTTCATTTTTTGAATGAACCATGCCAGAAATAGGGATTATACCGTTAAAAGAAGAATTAATTTTTATAAAAATAATAACTGTCATAATTTTTATTATTTTTTAATGAAAATTTGTATAAAACAACTTCAAAGTGTCTTTAAAAACATATCATTCTCGCAATCCCGAAATAAGTCATTAAGTAGCAAACAAAAATTCGTGAAAAAGGATCTTTTTTGAGTCCGTTCATAATGAGGCTTTTCCTTTAAACGCCCACAATTACGAAATTTGTCCACCGTGCCCCACAAATACCTCTTCACCTGTCTGAACCAAGCACGATAACAAAAAAAAAAGACCGAGTTAAAAAAATCGATTCCGAGAGAGAAAAAAAAAGGAGAAACGATTGCGCGTTTTCCACGAGGAAGAGGAGACGTAGGAGGCGCGGAGATTTTTGCAATTGACAGCGTTTCCACACGATAATTCGTCGAACCGTTTTTTTTGTTCTCCACGAATTCATCGGCACATTGTTCAACGAAAAAAAAGGGGAAAAAGAACCCCCCCTTACAATATATCTCAAATAAATTGCGTCGAATAAAAATCGTCAACGAGTTTGGAATATTTTATTGCGCGGGCCAAGGCTCTCCATTACTCATGGAGATTCAGTACGTGCACGTGAAAACACGTTCGCAATTTGGCAAGCAATGTATATTCGACGACGAGGGACCGACGATAGACGAGAACATCCTTCCGGATCGGGAACTCATGAACGATTACATATATCGTAATCCCTGTCACGTTGGTGTACAAAATTCAAAGCAATTTGCCGTTCACGAGGTTAGAATTCATTTTCGTTTTTTTCATTCATTCAAACAATAAATATGACGTTGAAGTCTGCATCGTTGGAATGCAACTAAAAGACATTTTTTTTTGTACAATTCAGCCCTCTTAAGGGGGGAAATGGGGTTAGACGGTTCAAAAAATCGTTTTTTTTTTATTTCATAAATTGTTAGTAAAACTATTGAAAAAAATGTTCCCAAAATTTTAAATGAAAATTCCGACTCGTTCTATTGTTATAAGCCATTAAGGTGTGAAATAGGGTTAGGACAGCGTTTTCTCAATAATTTTCGTGAATTTTTTTATAGTATAAAAAATGAATATAATTTATTGAAACTGTCAGAATATTTTATACATATATTTAAGTATATACTATAAAATTTGTATACATATATTTAAGTATATACAATAAAATATTAGCGACCCCATATTGCTTGTTTTTCTTGGTACAATTTTTTCAAACGCGTTTTTCTGAAAACGACTTTTTTTTAAACTTGCGTACACGCTAGTTTGAAAAGTTTTCAACCAATCGTTTTGAAAATTGGCAGTTACTTTCTTCATAGTATTGCGCTCTATATGAACCTAAAATCGGAATATTATCATTATTTAAAATAATTTTTTTTCGCAAATAAAGTTGTGAAAAACGTTAAAAATCATGCTTTTTTGTTTTGACCCCTGTAAAAAATTCAATTTTCTATTTTTTTGATAGCATTTAGGTCCATATAGAAGAGAGACATATAATAAAAGTAAATTCCAACCTCGTTTGATTTCAGATGAAAATTGCGGCTTCCAGAATGTACGCAAAATGCTGAGTCTGATTGTGACCTGCAATATGGGGTCGCTAATATTTTATAGTATATACTTAAATATATGTATAAAAATTTTATAGTATATACTTAAATATATGTATAAAATATTCTCAAAGTTTGAATAAATTATATTCATTTTTTATACTATAAAAAAATTCATGAAAATCATTGAGAAAACGCTGTCGCCTAACACTATTTCCCCGCTTAAGGTTGGATGCTCGGGGCCAAAAGTTGTTAAAACATTTTTTTGAGGTCTCCTTTAAGGTAGTAGTCTGGTAACTTAAGCCGATTTTTGTGTCTTTTTTGGAGGGCGTTTTTTTATAGGAAAATAAAAATGAATCGTTTTGGATATTTAGGATGTTTTTATTTACATATTAAAGATACAAAAAAAAATTTGTTTGAAAAAAATTAAATAGTTTATTATTATTATTATTATTGATCGAAGTTGGCACCTCGAAAAAAAAGCGCGTGGGTGGCCCCGGTGATTTTGGCTCTTGATGTTATCTGAAATCAAAAATTCTTGATAATTCTTAATCTATAGACATGTCATTCTGGTCGGAACTGCTGAAGTTAAATTTCATGGATAAATAACAAAATGGAAAAGGACGTTTTTTTCCAAAGTCCGCCATTTTGTTATTTATCCATGAAATTTAATTTCAGTAGTTCTGACCAGAATGACATGTTTATAGATTAAGAATTATCAAGAATTTTTGATTTCAGATAACATCAAGAGCCAAAATCACCGGGGCCACCCACGCGCTTTTTTTTCGCGGTGCCAACTTCAATCAATAATAATAATAATAATAAACTATTAAATTTGTTCAAACTAATTTTTTTTTGTATCTTTAATATGTAAATAAAAACATCCTAAATATCCAAAACGATTCTTTTTTATTTCCCACAAAAAAACGCCCTCCAAAATAGACATGAAAATCGTCTTAAGTTACCAGACTACTACCTTAAGGATCCGAGTCCGAATGGTCAAGAGAAGCGACAGCAATGATGAAAATGAAAATTGAAAAACCTATTTTCGTTGCGTTCCAACGACGCCAAGTTCAACATCATCAATAAATAATGATAACAATATTATCCAGAAAAATTGACGATCAAACGACATAACAATTTTAGGGGGTAGCTCGCGTTAATTTTTTTTTTAGCCCTCGGGGCCAATACGTAACAGACTGTCGTTGAAAAATGAATGACTCGTGTTTAAATCGTAAATATTTGTAATAAAAATGAACAAAATAAAAACAGGTACAAACGACGAGTGCTATGACGAAAGACAGCGGTATGTCGCACACCGAGGGTGGTTGGCCGAGGGAAATGAATATCAAAGACGACGAGGCAACGGCGAGATTTCGTCGACGCGTGGAAAAGGACGATATTTGGCCGATTAAAATGAAAAAGCTTCTCGAAGTGCGTTCAGCATTGATAAAGAATTAAAAAAAAATCCAAATAAACACAGATAAAAGTTTCGAGTGCAAAAGACCGTCATCTATACGCGATGGATAATTGAAAACAAAACAAACAAAAAATAAAGAGCGTAACGAAAAAAAAAAAAAAAACAGACCAAAACAAAACACCTCGTTATTCCAGCCGATGGAGCGCTGTGTACTCCAGAACAATGCTGTCAATATATACGAGAATTTTTTCGACGACATGGTGACGACCGAATTGGTATTGCCACTGGATGTGAGGTGAGCTTCGACCCCGGAGTGCCGTAGCGAATTGGCAGAAAAAAACACGAACGGGGAAAACATTTGTTTTTTTTGTCCCCTCACTCGGTTCGCAAACGAAAATAGTGTAACGTCGTTCGTGCGTAGCGTGTTGAATAAGTGATTTACGACAAAACAAAAATCTCGTACGCCGTTATACAGAACCGTTAACGTGTACGAAGATCCGCAAACAGTGATCCGACCAATAACCCATCTCTCATGGTCGCCAGATCATGGAAAACGACTTGCGGTCTCGTACTGCTCGCGGGAGTTTGAGCGCGATTCAGTCGATAGAAATGTCTGTTCGTATATATGGGAAATCGGTAAGAATTTTCTTTTTTCTCCTCTCGCATATTTTTATAAATATCCTTTTTTTTTTTATGGTTTATTCCAATATTGAGTTGGCGCAATTTAAAAAAATGGAAATAAATAAAACGTTGGGACCATCAATCGGTTTGATTGAATAATAGTAGTTCAATTTTTTTTTCGTCTCGCATTTGCAAACGCAATTGATATTATCGGAAATTTTCGACAATCGATCGGCGGAAGGACTTTGAAATAATAAAATGCAAATCCGAGAAATTGGAGGAATATTTAAAATATTCGTTGAACGACGAAATTTCACTATGACGTGGTATATCGCGTTGAAAAATTTATTTTCAACACTTGCACATATTTTTTTTCACGATGATATCCGAGAGAATGTTTTTTTTTTACGTCGTTTCGTGATATCAAGTAGTGTGACTTGGGAAAAATAAAAGTGTGTAAAAAAATTTCTGAGGGAATAGTAGTGTGGAATTCACGTGGAATACGTTTATGCGTAGAAATTGAAAATATATCGGAGGTTTTTCTAAATTTAATTGTTGAATATAATGAATTTAACATTTTTCATTACATTGAATTGTTAATTTTCCAAAACTAATATTTGTGTTTTTTCTCTTTTATCAATACAAAATGATAATATGAATATTACGATATTTACAATAATGTAACATTTTTAATTACGTTCAGATTAAAATTTTCAAAAACTGATATTGTTTTTTGTTTTTTCTTTTATCAATACAATATCGTAATATTCATATTACCATGATAATATGAATATTACGATATTTACGACAATGTAACATTTTTAATTGCGTACAATTGTTAATTTTCAAAAACTGATATTGTTTTTTGTTTTCTCTTTTATCAATACAATATCGTAATATTCATATTACGATATTTATGAGCTACAGTGCATTCCTATTATTTTTTTCAACGATCGATCAATGGAAGGATTTTCAAAAAATAAAATAAAAATCCGAAAAATTGGAGGAATATTAAAAATATAGTTAAACGACGAAATGTCACGATGACGTGAATATCGTTGAAAAAAATTATTTTCAACATCTGCAATTGTTTTGTTTTCCCGATGAAATCCGAAAAATCGTTTTTTACGTCGTTTCGTGACATCAAGTATTATGAGTTGGAAAAATTACTGAGTAAAAAAATTTCCAACGGAATAATAATGACAATTCACGTGGAATACGTCCATACGTAGAAGTAAGGAATATATGGGAGATCTTTCTAAATTTAATTGAATATAATAATATAATATATGTAATATTTTTCACTGCGTTCAATTGTTAATTTTCAAAAACAATATCACTTTTTGAAAATTAACGATTTAATGTAGTGAAAAATGTTACATACATTATATTCAACGATTAAGGGGGGAAATAGGGTTAGACGGTTCAAAAAATCGTTCTATTGTTATAAGCCATTAAGGGGGGAAATAGGGTTAGGACAGCGTTTTCTCAATAATTTTCATGAATTTTTTTATAGTATAAAAAATGAATATAATTTATTGAAACTTTGAGAATATTTTATACATATATTTAAGTATATACTATAAAATATTAGCGATCCCATATTGCTTGTTTTTCTTGGTACTATTTTTTCAAACGCGTTTTTCTGAAAACGACTTTTTGTGAACTTGCGTACACGCTAGTTTGAAAAGTTTTCAACCAATCGTTTTGAAAATTGGCAGTTACTTTCTTCACAGCATTGCGCTCTGTATGAACCTAAAATCGGAATATTATCATTATTTAAAATAATTTTTCTTTACAAATAAAGTTGTAAAAAATGGCAAAAAATCATGCTTTTTTGTTTTGATCCCTGTAAAAAATTCAATTTTCTATTTTTTTTATAGCATTTAGGTTCATATAGAAGAAAGACATATAATAAAAGTAAATTCCAACCTCGTTTGATTTTAGATGAAAATTGCGGCTTCCAGAATGTACGCAAGATGCTGAGTCTGATTGTGACCTGCCATATGGGGTCGCTAATATTTTATAGTATATACTTAAATATGTGTATAAAAATTTTATAGTATATACTTAAATATATGTATAAAATATTCTCAAAGTTTCAATAAATTATATTCAGTTTTTATACTATAAAAAAATTCATGAAAATCATTGAGAAAACGCTGTCCTAACCCTATTACCCCCCTTAAATTTAGAAAGACCTCCGATATATTCCCTATTTCTACGTATGGACGTATTCTACGTGAAGTGGCATTATTATTCACTCAGAAATTTGTTTACATACTTTTTTTCCCAAGTCATATAATTGATGTCACGAAATGATATTTACGAGTAGCCGTACATTCCTATTATTATTTTTTAACACAAATGTCCATAATTATTCGTCAATGGTAGTACATACAATTTTCGAATATCACAGTCGCGTCTAACTCTGATCAACAGAAAATCCCAACAAGCCTTTCATGGCGCTGACAGCAACCTGTCCATCGGTAACCATCGAATTCAACCCTCGTGATCCATCGATGCTAATCAGTGGGCTTATGACTGGTCAGGTATGCAATTGGGACATACGACAAAGTGATAAGCCCGTACAGATGTCTCATCTTCAATTTAGTCACAGGTACACGCATAAACCCCTTGTCAAAAAAAAAACCCCTTTCCATGATGAAGCTTTACTAAGGTTTCATATTGTTGCTAGGAATTAATTCAACTGAATTGTTGATTCGTCAATTCGAAATTACGAAATTCTGTGAAAATTGATTTCATTCAATTGAATTACACTTCTTTTTGGTCGGGGGATCTCGAAATAGCGAAACATATAAAAAAACGAACGATCGAAATAGCGGAAATTCAAGAAATCGTACGGTCGAAATCGGGAAGGCGAAGAATTCGAACGGTCGAAATAAGGAAAGACCAAAATGTCTGGCGCATCCGAATGCGCCCATTGATATTCGACCATTCGACTTTTTGCGATTTGACTATTGCGACCATCACCCTTATTTTTATTGTCAGGGCTATGGCCATAGTAACGGGTATAAAATCATGTGCACATTTAACAATTTTTTTTTCTATGAAAAAGTGATTTATTTATAAAACTAATTACACATCTATTTAGTATATATATGGAGCTAATAAAAAATATTTGTTTTTGTTTTTTTTTTTGTTATACACAATGGCCGACTACTGCTATTTGCTTTTGGTGTCTTTTTCTAATTGGCGTGATAAATAACTTCGACAATTTTTGACAGAACACAAAAAAAAATCTCGTTAATCTACATCACAATACCTAGAGAAGTACGTATGGAATTTGAAAAAGATTGTTTTATTCGAATATTGTAAGCATTCGAACTTAAGGTGTTAGGCCACTCTAGAGGCCGAAAAAAATAGGCTTTTTTGGGGATTTTTTTTTTTTTTTCAGAAAAACTATAAAATAAATCCACAGCGGAAAGAAAGAGCGTCGAGGCATTATCAAGAGAGTACACGAGATCACGTGGCGGAAAATTCAAAATTGGAAATCATAAATCTGGAATCGGGAACTTGGAAATGGGGAAGCTGGAAATCTGGAATTTGGACACTGAAAATCTAGAATTTGGACACCGGGGAATTTGAAAACGGGAAACCTGAAAAACTGGAAAGTGGAAAGTCAGAACATTGGGAAATCTGGAGAATGGAAATTTGGAATCTCGTAAACTGGACGTGCGGAAATCTGGAAATTGGAAGGAATCTGAGATGGCGAAATCAGGGAATCTGGAAATGTGGAAGCTTGGAGTGTGGCAAGCGGAAGAAATTGGGAAATCTGGTAACTGAAACTAGGAAAGGGGTAATGTGGAAAGTGAACACCTGGAAATTGGAAATGGGGAAGTTGGAAATGGGGAAGTTGGAAATTGGGGAACGAGAAACTAGGAATCTGGAATCTGAAAACTGGAAATGTGGAATTTGAAAACTGGAAAAAGTGAAAATTGGAAAATTGGCAAATCTGAAGAGTGCAAATGTGGAAACTCAAAAACTAGTGGTGCGGAAATCTGGGAATTGAAAAATTGGAAATCTGGAAAAAGTAATTAGGAAGTGTTGGAAGTGTTGGAATTTCAAAGCAGAAAATAAATTCGGAAATCGGAAATCCGAAAGCTGGAATCGGGAACTTGGAAATGGGGAAGCTGGAAATTTGGAATTTGGACACGGGAAACCTGGAAAACTGGAAGGAATCTCGTAATTCGAAGGTGCGGAAACCTGGAAATTGGAAGAGTGTAAATAGATATGTAAGAGAGGGATATGTACAGGGAGGGTCACTGTAAAAACCCAAAAGGGTGTACATGGAAAATAATAAACTACTACTACAAAATAAATCGAGATTATAAAATAGGGTGTTTATCATACATATCAGTAACTGTATACAATAATTTTTTTGAAGCGATTAAATTCAAAATGGCGGCTGTGCAGCATTTTGCAATGACGTCTCCGTTTTTGTTGACCGGAAACATAACTCAAACAATTTTCAACCGATTCACTTGAAATTTTGAATATATTTTTAAAGATACATTGTTCATGGAAGTGCGTAGGAGTTTCTCGATAAATTGATATTTGGCCAAATGGCCAAATATCAATATATCGAATTTGGCCAAATGATATTTGGCCAAATTCTAAAGTGAAAAGTGAAAAATTTGCTTAAAAAATCGTCAGAAAATTGTTAATAACAAATGAACTATGCAATATAAAAAAAAATCCTACGTACTTCCATAGACAATGTATTTTTAAAGATATATTCAAAGTTTCAAGTGAATCGGTTGAGAATTGTCTGAGTTATGTTTCCGGCCAACAAAAACGGAGACGTCATCGCAAAAACGCTGCAAAATCGCCATTTTAAAATTAATCGCTTCAAAAAAATTATTGTATACAGTCACTGATATGTATGATGAACACCCTATTTTGTAATCTCGATTTATTTTGTAGTTTTTCTGAAAAAAAATCCCTGATAAAGCCTACTTTTTCGGCCTCTAGAGTGGCCTAACTCGTTAAAAGGTGAATTTCCAGTGAAAAATCTCGTATAAAACTGCTCATAAAATAGAAAGTTTTAAAAAATAATTAAAAAATATCAAGTCAATCGGGTAAAAATTGTCGAAGTTATTTATCACGCCCATTAGAAAAAGATACCAAAAGCAAATAGTCGGCCATTTTGTGCAACAAAAAAACAAGAAAAAATATTTTTTATTAGCTTGATATTTATACTAAATAGATGTGTAATTAGTTTTATGAATAAATCACTTTTTCATACAAAAAAATTGTTATCTGTGCACATGATTTTATTCCCGCTAATGTGGCCATACCCCTCAAATTTTAATTTATAACTAATATCGAATCCATAAGCATTTTTATTCGATAAAAATGAAAAATCATTTTGTTCGTATTGCACATACTTTTCAATCAGCCCCTCTCATTATTCCATCAATTTTAACCCCCTCTGTATGCGTTTACAACGAGGAATCCGACGAATCTCGTACTCTGGATAAATTCAAAAACGAATACGGAATTTTTCTCCGCGTCGACCGGCGGTGCGATAAAATGGTGGGATTTGAGAAAATTGCGCGAACCAACGGAAACGCTCGTGATGGATCTTGAGAATCCATCGAGGGCCGATGTTGTCCGTGCGATTGGCGTCTCGTCGTTACAATACGAGCCGACAATGGGCACGAAATTTATGGCCGGTATGGAGAATGGAATTGTCGTGAGTGGGACGAGAAAGGGAAAAAATGCTCAAGAAAAATTGGCATTACGCTTTGCCTGTCACGATGGTCCCGTCGTTGCCATCGATCGTAATCCATTTAGTACGAAAAATTTTTTGACCGTTGGCGGTTGGGACGCGAGAATATGGGCCGAAGACACGAGAGAGGGAAATCTCATCTCGAACAAGTATGTACATTTAATGCAGTTGAAGATTTGAATTTTCATCGAGATTTTCCTTTATTTCTTTATTAAATTTTATCGCAATCAAAAATCAAATTTCATACGTATATATTTTTTTAATTGGACTGTAATACATTTGATTTTCAACGATGAGATTTATTGTTATTTCGATTCAAATTTAAGGGATGAAAATGGATTTTTAGTTAATTTCATTCGCGTAGCACAAATCAGTTTACCGCAATTTTTTCACTTAGGCCTTTGTAGTTTTCCATTTTTTTAATAATCTTTAATATAATTATGAGTTTTTCGATAAAGTGACAACGGAATTAATCTTCAACGAGGCAAAATACATCTAGATAACGTCCTAAAAGAAAATTTTTAAATCAAACATTTTTTTGCACTTTGGCCTAAAACAAGTGGCTGCCCTAAAATCGCCGTAACGTTGCTTCCCGATGGAGTTGGAACCCCGCTCTGTGCTCATTCTTTTCGTAACCGTTCTACCTTCAAAATGCCGTTTCATCCACTGAGCTACGATTTTTTGCCAATTTTTCATCGATTATTAAAGTCGGACCATCGATTTTTGCGAATTTCTCCATACATACCCCTTCTCATTTTTTCTCCTACGGCCGCAATAATTGAGATATCAGGATGAACCAAACGGCATTTTCTTAGTCTACTTACGACGTTTTCAAAACCCCCCTTAAAAGCCAAAATCGAGCGAACCGGAGCAGAATTATGGTCATTTGAAATCTCGACATTTGTGGGTTGTTGAAAAAATAGCCAAATAATGACAAACATTTTTTTTTCGTCCTTTACAATGTGTGAATATCCTATTCGATCGGGAATTTATCGCTGATTACGAATAACAACGAGTTTCTATCGAAAATCTCAAAACGTCGATGGGAAAAGGCGAAAAATTGTTAATAATTATTCAAAAAAATTTAGCTTTGCCAAAACTCTTTTCAAATTCATTCAAAAGTACCAGAACTATAAGATAACAAATGAAAGAAACAAATTTCGGACGAGTGATATACTGTACAAAGTTGACAAATCATTTTCATTCTCTTCAATTTTTTGCCGAATTAACGGATCAGGCCACTCTAAAGGCCGAAAAAATAAGCTTTTTTGGGGTTTTTTTTTCAGAAAAACTACAAAATAAATCGAGATTACAAAATAGGGTGTTTATCGTACGTATCAGTGACTGTATACAATCATTTTTTCAAAGCGATTAATTTAAAAATGGCGGCTGTGCAACGTTTTTGCGATGACGTCTCCGTTTTTGCTGGCCGGAAATATAACTCAGACAATTTTCAATCGATTCACTTGAAATTTTAAATATATCTTTGAAAATATATTGTCTATGGAAGTGCATAGGATTTTTTTTTTATATTGCATAGTTCATTTGTTATTAACAATTTTCCGACGACTTTTTGAGCAAATTTTTTACTGTTCACTTTAGAAGTGCGCCATTTGGCCAAATATCAATATATCGAAAAAATCCTACGCACTTCCATAGACAATACATTTTTAAAGATATATTCAAAATTTCAAGTGAATCGGTTGAAAATTGTCTGAGTTAAAAGTCTGTTAAAAGTCTGAGTGTCTGTTTCGGGCCAACAAAAACGGAGACGTTATCGAAAAGGATGCACAGCCGCCATTTTGAAATTAATAGCTTCGAAAAAATTATTGTATACAGTCACTGATATGTGTGATAAGCACTCTATTTTGTAATCTTGATTTATTTTGTAGTTTTTCTGAAAAAAAAAAAAAAATCCCCAAAAAAGCCTGTTTTTTCGGCCTCTAGAGTGGCCTAAACCCTTAAATTTTCGATTAAATAAATAAAATCTATCGTCAAAAAAATTCAATAATATTCGATTTTCAATTGAATCATAAAAAGAAAAAAGAAAATGAACATTTCAATCGGACAGATGTAGCAAAACAGCATTGACCGGTGGTTGCTGGAGCACATCGAGGTACTCGGTGTTTTACTTGATCGACGAGAGCGGTATTATGAAAATTTACGACGTGTTAGTTGGTATGAAATCACCTATAAAGACGTTACGTCTTTGCGAGGCAGGATTGAAGGCTATAGCGCCGCACGAGGAGGGTACTCTCGTTGCTGTCGGCAGTGACATGGGTAACGTTTATCTTGTCGAATCCTCGGAAGGATTAACGACGAATACACGAAACGATAAACTTCTCATGACAACGGTAAGACTCTCCTGCCCCTCCGCCGCACACACCCTATTTGTACACGAACGAGAAGGGAGAGAGAGACGATTGTTTGACTATTGCAACTGTTGAAGTATCGTAACGTTGATTAATTATTGCAAACACCAACCAGTATCTGGATCGATGCAGTCGTTACGAGAAAGCTGTTGACAATCGCTTGAAAGAGATACGTCTGGTACAGAGAATTAGTATCGAACAGGGGGAAGAGCCAATTCTACCGACAAAAGGTAAACAAACTTCTACGTGATAAAGTTCTACAAACAAAAAAAGATTCGAAAAATTAGAATTGAAAAATGTCAAACATTTATTGCTCGTTTCTGCAGTAGCAAGTAATAACGAAAGTTATATTTCGAGAAAGAGGCTTTTTAAGGTTGTGAAAAAATATATATACTTCTACCCGAACAAATCATTGCAACAGAGAAAAAAAATAGTACAACGTACACATTTGATTACCACTTTTAGTTGACATTCAAAATTAGGTTTTGGTAAAAATTCGATGACAATAAAAATAGGCCTTTTGGGATTAAAAAGAAAATACATTTTCTAACCATTTAGGGAAATTAATAAATTTTCAGTAAATAGTATACAACGTACACATTTTGTCGCCACTATTAGTTGACATCGAAAATTAAGTTTCGGTAAAAATTCGATGGCAATAAAAGTAACCCCTTCGGGACTAAAAAAGAAAATACATTTAGTAACCATTTAGTGAAATTAATAAATTTTCAGTAAATAGTATACAACGTATACATTTTGTGGCCACTTTTACTTGACATCGAAAATTAAGTTTCGGTAAAAATTCGGTGGCAATAAAAGTAGCCCCTTCGGGACTTAAAAAGAAAATACATTTTGTAACCATTTAGTGAAATTAATAAATTTTCAGTAAATAGTATACAACGTACACATTTTGTCGCCACTTTTAGTTGACATCGAAAATTAAGTTTCGGTAAAAATTCGATGGCAATAAAAGTAACCCCTTCGGGACTAAAAAAGAAAATACATTTAGTAACCATTTAGTGAAATTAATAAATTTTCAGTAAATAGTATACAACATACACATTTTATCGCCACTTTTAGTTTACATCGAAAATTAAGTTTCGGTAAAAATTCGATGGCAATAAAAGTAGCCCCTTCGGGACTAAAAAAGAAAATACATTTTGTAACCATTTAGTGAAATTAATACATTTTCAGTAAATAGTATACAACGTACACATTTTGTCGCCACTTTTAGTTGACATCGAAAATTAAGTTTCGGTAAAAATTCGATGGCAATAGAAGTAGCCCCTTCGGGACTAAAAAAGAAAATACATTTTGTAACCATTTAGTGAAATTAATACATTTTCAGTAAATAGTATATAACGTACACATTTTGTCGCCACTTTTAGTTGACATCGAAAATTAAGTTTTGGTAAAAATTCGATGCCAATAAAAATAGGCCCTTTGGGATTAAAAGAGAAAATACATTCCGTAACCATTTAGTGAAATTAACCCTTTGCACTCGAGAGGTGACTCTTAGTCAAGCTAAATGGTGACTGAGAGTCACCTCTCGAGTGCAAAGGGTTAATAAATTTTCAATAAATAATATACAACGTACAAATTTTATCACCCCTTTTAGTTGCCGTTTAGTTGACGTTTAGTTGACGTTCACTAAATGGTTACAAAATGTATTTGCATTAGTTAAAAAAGCAAATACATTTTGTAACCATTTAGTGATATTAATACATTTTCAGGAAATAGTATACAACGTACACATTTTATCGCCACTTTTAGTTGACATCGAACATTAGGCTTCGGTAAAAATTCGATGCCAATAAAAATAGCCACTGCCGGATTAAAAATTTAGTGACATGAATAAATTTTCACTAAATTCGCAGTCGCGATGTTTCCCACGCGAATTACATTACAATTGGAACTTGTCACTGTGCAGGAAGAGACTCATTAATGAAGAAGAGGAAGTAAAAATTCTAGACGAGCGATAAAAATGCGCTGACTCGCTTGCCAAAAATCGTCGAGCCACTTTTCCTGAATTTGTTGGCAACTCGATGCCAAGTTTCCGCTTAAACCTCATTCTCTCGAGTTTATCCCCATGATTTTTCTTTCATACACATTATTTATCGTAGTCTAAAAGATCTTTAGTTCTTTTTCTTTCCATCTTTCTAACTCCTATCAAATAGCGATTTTTTAAAATCTACATTACGAGGGGAAATAGGGTTAGAAGGTTAAAAAAATCGATTTTTTAAATTTCATAAATTTTTAGTAAAACTATTGAAAAATATGTTCCCAAAATTTTCAATGAAAATTCCGACTCGTTCTATTGTTATAAGCCATTGAGGGTGGAAATAGGGTTAGGACAGAGACAAAAGATCATCCATTCTGAAGATTAAACATTTTTCATATCTGCTAGGATTTTTGACAATTGTTTTTTCGAGATTCATTCGGATTTGGGGTGTAATGTTTTGTTTCACTAAAAATACATCTTATAAAATCATTATTAATGTTATCGAAGGAAAAAAACAAACTGAATATCTTTCGGAATTGGAATGGCAGTAAAAAAAATCATAAACCAGATCGCGCAGAGGATGAGGACCAGAGAGACAGGTTGAATTGGCGGGTGGAATGCCTCATACATTTTATTTGTAATAACATACCGTACTAGATATATATATATATATATATATATATATATATATATATATATATATATATATATATAGTATAGAGATTATTATACGCCGGGTGAAACGAGAACCCTAGGTCTATAACACGTGAACGTGTCTCGTACGAACCGGGAACTGCCATAAAACGAATTTATGTGAGAGAGTGGGAGGCAGGTTCATCCCCCATTCTCAACTACAGATAGAAGGTCTCGAACGTATAGAATCATATATATAGTACGTTCAGTGCGTGGAAACTCTACTGGTAAATTATATATATATATATATAATACGTATGTAGAAGTTTAAATCACTGCAGCAAACTCGTCTGTGGCTTTCAAAACTCTCCGAGGTTTATGACACTCGAATATATAATATACTACCATCCACCAAAAACTGACAGTTTGAGAAACGAAATGCCAGCGCCGCATGCATGTACATAAAGCCATATACAGAAATAGATTTGTTTGGCCACCGAATATTTAATACACAGGCGGAGAAAAATATACACCCCCGTTGCTTGTATGATATTTAGGAAAGTCGAAAGTAATGGGAAAAGATCCACGTGTCAAGGACGTTAATGCAAATGACAAGAGACCCGACGAAAGAGTTGCGAAGGGAAAAATCCCCGAGGACAGGGACAAGAAGGGTAAAGGCAAAATGAAAAAGATTAAGGACAACGAAACGTCCTCCGGTGATCCCGAACTCGACGACGCTACAATTCGTTATTACGACGTTGTCGATAAAGTAAGAATTTTATCTTGACAATTATACTTAATTTAATAAAAATTGTTTGCTTTTTCTTTCACTACCAGGTTAACGTTTAAAAAATCGTGAAAGTTTCACGATTTTTTGTAGTAGTAGTAGTTTATTTTTCCATGTACACCCTTTCGGGTTTTTACAGTGCCCCTCCCTGTACATATCCCTCTCTTACATATCTATTTACACTCTTCCAATTTCCAGGTTTCCGCACCTTCGGATTACGGGATTCCATCGAGTTTTCCAGGTTTCCCGTGTCCAAATTCCAAATTTCCAGCTTCCCCATTTCCAAGTTCCCGATTCAAGGTTTCGGATTTCCGTTTTCCGAATTTATTTCCTGTTTTGAAATTCCAACACCTCTCCCTAATAACTCTTTTCCAGATTTCCAATTTTTCAATTTCCAGATTTCCGCACCTCTAGTTTTTGAGTTTTCACATTTGCACTCTCCAGATTTGCCAATTTTCCAATTTCCACTTTTTCCAGTTTTCATATTCCACATTTCCAGTTTTCAGATTCCAGATTCCTAGTTTCCCGTTCCCCGACTTCCAACTTCCCCATTTCCAATTTCCAGTTGTTCACTGTCCACATTACCCGTTTCCAAGTTTCAGTTTCCAGATTTCCCAATTTCTTCCGCTTGCCACACTCCAAGATTCCACATTTCCAGATTCCCTGATTTCGCCATCTCAGATTCCTTCCAATTTTCAGATTTCCGCACCTCCAGTTTACGAGATTCCAAATTTCCATTCTCCAGATTGCCCAATGTTCTGATTTTCCACTTTCCAGTTTTTCAGGTTTCCCGTTTTCAAATTCCCCGGTGTCCAAATTCCAGATTTTCAGTGTCCAAATTCCAGATTTCCAGCTTCCCCATTTCCAAGTTCCCGATTCCAGATTTGTGATTTCCCATTTTGAAATTTCCTCGCGTACTCTCTTGTGCCGACCGTCGGGCTTCTGTCTGCTCTGCCATCTACCGTCTCCCTCGCTATTTCACTGCCTTCTACGCTAACTGCGTAGGCTACCTTTCCATCCACTGTGTTTAACCTCCAAGGAAGCGTGCTCACCAGGGAGGGCCCTGCCTTTCCTGTTTCTTCATTTTTTCCTTGGATAACACTTTCAATTCTTCCCTGGCCTTATCTCGTCACTTTCCACTACTTTTTGCCACTTGTCTCCTCGAAAAACTTTTTTTTTCCATAAATAATGCTCGGCCGTCCCACGGACGCGTCCGAACGCTGCCAGCGCTCGGCGCGCTCCTCCACGATTTTTTGTATTTTTATCTTGAATTTTTGTACCGCAGTTTGTTTGTTCACTAATTCTTTCGGGAATCAGAAGTTTGGGTTTATGGGGCAGGATCGTGAAAAAACCGAGAATAGATTTAGAGTTTGATTCGTTTCGGTATCTCAATTATTTTGCAACTTCAAAAATCACCGAAAAATATGATGAGCTTCGTGAAAAGACGGATGGAAAAAGAATCTCGCGACAAGATCGTAATTTTTCAAGACGATAAAAACATTTGTTACATTCGCAAAACTTAAGATTTCCTTTTGGAAAATTTGACATCATTTTTGTGTTCAACGTATTTTTGAATTATTAACAAACAAAAAACTATAAATATATCGAGAGACTGGAACACACCCTAAGGGTATATTTCAAGTATCTCGTGACGAGTATTAACGAGAGGCTCCGATAAGTTTTTCGCAGGAGATACAATAGAAAAAGTAGCACGGTTCACATTGCACCGTAATTATTAATGACTAGCTGTGTCCGGCGGTTTCACTTCGCGTTAAATTTGGATTATACATTCATGCCTATAACTCTCGATCCTTAGAGTCATAGCATGAAGTTATATAGGCTAGAGCCTCCCTCAATAAACGGACTATCTAATGCAAAAAGAATTTTTTACATCGGATTATAGTACAATCAAAATAGGGAGCCCGTTACTGTTGTCCGCATCGCACTAAAAATCATCGATAATTTTTTTTTTAATAAGGTTCAGTATCACGTACTGAATGTGAATTAACAAAATGGTTACAAATTAAGGGAGCGCAAGTGCCGCCATTTTGAGGAAAACCGTATTGGCCAATATCTCCGTTACCGTGCACTTTAGGTAAAAATGGTAATAACCTTTCTTGTAGATAATTGAATTTCCTATCTTTTTTTTCAAATAATTCTTTTTGTATCACTTACCGTTTACGACTTATACGAGTGTTAAAATTTATTTATTCACTTTTTGACCTGTATCTCTTCTAATAATTGTTTAAACAATGAAATGCTAATAACTTATCTTTTAAATCCATACATTTTCCACAACTTTTATTTAAAACTTTTTTGTCTAAAATTTATATTCTCAAAGTTATAACGCGTTCAATGTTGCGCTACTGGGTGCAAGGCTAATAAAAACGCGTTATAACTTTGAGAATATTAATTTTAGACAAAAAAGTTTTAAATAAAAGTTGTGAAAAATGTATGGATTTAAAAGATAAGTTATTAGCATTTTATTGTTTAAACAATTATTAGGAGAGATACAGGTCAAAATGTGAATAAATGAATTTTAACAGTCGTATAAGTCGTAACCGGTGAGTGATACAAAAAAAATTATTTAAAAAAAAGATGGGAAATTCAATTATCTACAAGAAAGGTTATTACCATTTTTGGCCTAAAGTGCACGGTAACGGAGATATTGGCCAATACGGTTTTTCTCAAAATGGCGGAACTTCCGCTCCCTTAATTTGTAACCAATTTGTTAATTCACATTCAGTACATGATACTGAACATAATTTAAAAAAAATGTCCTTTATTTTGAATGCGCTACAATATTCTCTATTGATTGTACTATTAGTATTTCCTGAAATTAGCGAGTTCAAACAAACAAACTCTTCAGCTTTATTATATTGGGAGTACAAATTAGTTTGGTCTGTTTTCAAAAGATGGCCCTGGCTGTTACGAATGTTTCATAGTGACAGCTGATTTCGGTGGTTTCAGAGAGGTTAAACATCTGTCAATAATATTCAGTTAATATCGCTTTGAGTTTCATACAAAAATCTTGTTTTTTACTGTGTTGAATATGTCAAATTTTGTGTTAACTAAGCAGCATTTTCGGGAGATTTTAGTTTTCTGCTTCAATTGAAAGAAATTGCTTTTCTTTAATTGATTTCGACGTTTAAAGAATGGTGATTTCAGCGTTGACGACAAGCCTCGCTCTGGACAGCCAAAAAAATTGAAAGACGGAAGAGTAGCTTGCGGAATCATTGGGAGTGACTCAACACGCAGTTTCCGTACGATTGAAATCCATGCGAATGATTCAAAAGCATAAATGCATTTTTTACCACAAAAAAAAAAAGGACCGAACTAATTTGTACTCCTAATAGTAGTACAGAATACAGATTATCAATGAGAAAAAAAAAAGGAAAAAAAAGATCAAGTTGAGAAGTAGGAAAGAGTGAAGCGAGGAAAGAAGTATCAATGAAAATCTCTATCCATTCTTTTTTTTTTGTTCTTCACCTTCAGGAAACTGAAAGATACGCCGAAATCGCGGCTCTGGAAGAGTCCGCCGAAGAGGGTGCCGATTATTCTTCGACAATGAATGAGACGAGACGCCGAAATCACGAGGATAGCAAGTTCGATAAGGAGACGAGCGGAGCTGCGGCGAGACGTCTGTTTATGCCGGATAAAAGGGACGAGACTAAAAGAAGAAGCACAGGACGCAGGAGCCGAGCTCTGAGATTCACGAGGGCCGACAGTAGAATCGAGGAAATCGTGATAGTGAGAAAACCTAAGGGCGACAGGGCGAACGAGAGTCAGGATGAAAAACGTACGTTCGCGGAGATGAACGAGCAGCATGACGAGCTCGATGTAATAACCGAGGAGAACGATGACGCGACAACGCTGACGAGCGACGGAACGAAAAAATTCGGTGATTCGACGAAAAGAGGCAAGAGAGACGCGAGGACTCGTGGCAAGGTTAAAAAACGTGTTGGTAGTGGCAAAAATGTCGTGATGAAAAAACCATGTACCGATTACGTGTGCGAACCGGATGTTTGCTGCGTTGACGAGATTGGTAAGAATTTACTTGTTTTTGTTTTTATTTCGACGATTTAAAAAAAATCTCGAGTTTTTTTTAGGATATCAAAAACAAATGATACAAAATATTCATAGACTCCGGTTACTTTACAATTCTCACAAATGATACATTAAAAAATTAGAAAATAAAGAAAAAAAAACGCGTTACTTAAGGGTCGACACCATTCTAGCAACAGAAAAAAAGGCCTAACTTTGACGATTTATTTTGGGAGTATGAAAAAAGGAATAGGGATTTCTTTTCAGAGGGTTTATTTAACACATATTGAAGTATAAAAATAAAAAATTTGTTATCATTTTGATGCAAAATGGCGGCGACAGAGCCCATCTTGAAATTCGTCTTTTTTTTAAAACACCTTCACGGGAGGACGGTTTTCTCGTAAGGTATAAGACCGGGAACAAAAAACCAAAAAATGTTATAATCTATATACTATTGGCTATGGGACTAAACAGGGGTTTCTTTTTTAATCAAATTTTGTAGAAATGATGCTCTTTTGAAAAAATGAATCGAATTTTTGCCAAAAACAAGCAATAAGTTGTTTATAAAAAAAAAGTTTACATTAAATCAATAAACGTCTATGCACTCCGATAGAGAATGTAATTGCGATGCTACTATCAACATGTCAAATCGATCCATGCACCGGTGTTCAAGTAATACCTTCTCCCAATTTAAAAAGGACAATTTTCAAGATAGGCTCTGTCGCCGCCATTTTGCATAAAAATGATAATAATTTTTTTTTTCATACTTCAATGTGTGTTAAATAAATCTTCTGAAAAGAAAGCATATTCCTTCTTTCATACTCCCAAAACAAATCGCCAAAGTTAGGCATTATTTTTCTGCCGCTAGAGTGGTGTAATCCCTTTAGGTAGAAGTCTGGTAACTTAAGCCGATTTTCATGTCTTTTTTGGAGGGCGTTTTTTCGTAGGAAAATAAAAATGAATCGTTTTGGATATTCAGGATATTTTTATTTACATATTAAAGATACAAAAAAAAAATTTGTTGAAAAAATTTAATAGCGTATTATTATTATTATTGATCGAAGTTGGCACCTCGAAAATAAAGCACGTGGGTGGCCCCGGTGATTTTGGCTCTTGATGTTATCTGAAATAAAAAATTCTTGATAATTCTTAATCTATAGACATGTCATTCTGGTTGGAACTACTGAAGTTAAATTTCTTTTTATTTTACAACCCCTTCTTTGCTAAAATAAAAGGATTTTTTTTTCCAAAGTCCGCCGTATTGTTATTTATCCATGAAATTCAACTTCAGTAGTTCCGACCAGAATGACATGCCTATAGATTAAGAATTATCAAGAATTTTCGATTTCAGATAACATCAAGAGCCAAAATCACCGGTGTGACCCAGGCGCTTTTTATTCGAGGTGCCAACTTCGATCAATAATAATAATAATATTAATAATAAACTATTAAATTTTTTCAAAAATTTTTTTTTTGTATCTTTAATATGTAAATAAAAATATCCTAAATATCCAAAACGATTCATTTTTATTTTCCTACAAAAAAACGCCCTCCAAAAAAGACATGAAAATCGGCTCAAGTTACCAGAATGGGTTATACGAGGTCTGTTCAAAAAGTATCGCGAATTTTGAATTTCCGCGGGCTACGTATATTCGTTTTTCAATTTTTTTGTGGCGTTAGGTTAGTACTCATGTCCCTCACTTATGCTGAAAAAATCGGCCATTTTGAATGTTTAGTTAATTGTTGACAGCTGTTTTGGTTAGACGTGTTTTGGCTTGTCTTCGATTTTTGCCTATTCCAAAAAAGCAGCTTCCATTGCGATGATCGAGCTTTGGTTTCCACGTCATAACCATAAACTCATGATTCGTCAACAGTTATGATCCTCTGGAGCAAATTTGGGTCGTCGCGGACCGAGTCCAACGGCTCCTTAGCAATGTTAACGCGACACTGTTTTTGTTCGAAATTGAGCAATTTTAGCACGAATTTCGCGGCGACCCATCTCATGCCCAAATCATTGGTAAAAGTCGAATAGCACGAGCCAATCGATATGTTTAGTTCCTCGGCAACTTCTCTAACGGTGATTCGACGATTGGCCAATATTATTTTCTTCGCTTCATCAATGTTTTCGTCTGTTGTTGATGTGCTCGGGCGTCCGGAACGCATTTCGTTGTTCGCATCTTCTCGGCCCTCTGAGAACATTTTGTACCACCGATAAACGTTGCTTTGGTCCAAGGTAGTTTCACCATATGCCATAGTCAACATTCGAAATGCGTCCGCGCACTTAATTTTGTTTTTCACACAAAATTTGATACAGATTCTTTGATCCATTTTTTGGAATAGGCAAAAATCAAAGACAAGCCTCGTACGCAGTTGGAGGGCCAAAAAAGGTCGTTTTTTTACGAATTTTTTCTGAACAGGGATTTTATTTGAAAATAACGAGAACTATTAATAAATGTAGTGGTAGCTTTTAACTTTGTATCGGCATTTTTCATTTTCAAAAATATTGATTTACACTGCTCCTGTAGACGATCTCCCGGAGGTCCTCGAAAAAAAGGTGTCTGGCGGTGAGCACGATATCTCCGGTTGGGAGTGTTTAAAATAAAAACACCAAAAAGATTCTATTAGTGGATAGATAAATCTAGGTATTGATCGAAGGAATAGTCGAAATTTTGATTTTTGACAAAATGGCAGCTCTAAAAAGAAAAAATTCCAATTTTCGACCAAAATTTTTTCGTTGAATTGTTTAAAAAAAATAGAACTAATTATCGGAAATCTTATTGCTTCGATCAATACCTGAAGAATATATCTGAGAATGTTGTGTTAAAATTGCAGACCGATCGGTTGAGCCGTTTTTTGAGAAATCGTGCTCACCGACTTTAAAGACACCGTTTTGAGAAAAACGCGTTCAAAGTTTCACGCTGCTATTCCGGTCTTCAGGCCGCCTTCTTTGTAATGCTTCGAGCGTCCTTACAAATACGCATGTATCTCCAAGAATATTTGCCGGATCGATTTAAAATTTTCAGTGAATATACTCAAATATATGTACATTCCGAAAATGCAATAAAAAAAAATCGATTTATTGAAATTTCCAACTGCATATAACCACTTCATAAGTGTGAACATATTAAACATTTTTCGAACTATTTTTCCAACGATAATTACTCCTCGTGCCCATTTCAAAGTTTCGCGTGGAATTTAGTACAGAATTGCGTAGCTAGAGTGTTAAATTGTGAATGATTTGATATACAATAGACGAGGATTGTTGGTGAAGACATTAAAGACATTAGATTTGAGGAAACTTGACAAGCGTTTTCGCCAAGTATTGATAACGAGAATGGAGGCCGGATGTACCGGGGTATGCTTTTCAACATCTCCAATATGGCGAGGGAACTTTGGGTCGTCACGGTGATATACCATATATATATATATATATATAAATAGTACGAACGAGGCATCAATTAATTGTCGAATAGCTTACTGCTATTCCAATAGTTCGGAATACTCTAACTCTTGGCTGGTCCAAAGTTCTACGATTCTCGTGTATATATATATATATATAAAGCAGGGGTACATATGTAATTACAGCATGCACCAGTGAGACTATACGTGAGAACCAATTATAACGTGTGTTCAAACTGCCGAATAGGGTTATCTTGAATATTAATTGAGAAATTGCTTCTGGTCCCCTCGTACGTATAAAGTCGGCTAATTTGAGTGATTTATTGATAAAAGTTACTCGTTCGACTAAAACAAAGTTAAACAAAGTACAAAAGAACAAAATGAATAATTGTCATTTTACACGAAATCATAATATTTTACTTGTCATTAATTTCGTTCGATATTTCGAATTATCATTATTAACGAACATTATTATTGGTTCCAATGAATCCACAGTATAGTAGCTCGATGAAAATTGAATTATTGATGATTGCGAGGCGCTAGTTAGCGTTGCAAATAACGGAGAATGGACGCTCGTTGAATATTGCCGTTTCGACGAAATTGTCAATTACCCCATATGTATACGAAGTATTCGTTGTCGTGGATCTTTTTAAATAGTCTCGGTTAATAACGCAAACACGCAATAACAAATGTTTAAATAGAAGCAATCGTAATGAAAATTTTTAAATTCGTCTATTAAAGTTCTTACGACAGGGTGTATATGCTGGTACTCTTTACAGCCTCTTTATCGTGATCCTTAACCACTTAGGGGAAATAGAGCATTGTTAATTCTCTTTAAGGTAGTAGTCTGGTAACTCAAGCCGATTTTCATGTCTTTTTTGGAGGGCGTTTTTTTGTAGGAAAATGAAAATGAATCGTTTTGGATATTTAGGATGTTTTTATTTACATATTAAAAATACAAAAAAAAATTTGTTTGAACAAATTTAATAGTTTATTATTATTATTATTATTGATCGAAGTTGGCACCTCGAAAAAAAAGCGCGTGGGTGGCCCCGGTGATTTTGGCTCTTGATGTTATCTGAAATAAAAAATTCTTGATAATTCTTAATCTATAGACATGTCATTCTGGTCGGAACTACTGAAGTTAAATTTCTTTTTATTTTACAACCCCTTCTTTGCTAAAATAAAAGGACTTTTTTTTCCAAAGTCCGCCATTTTGTTATTTATTCATGAAATTTAACTCCCGTAGTTCCGACCAGAATGACATGTCTATGGATTAAGAATTATCAAGAATTTTAATCCTTACTGCGTATAACTTTAAATCCTCGCAAGTGTTTTCAAATAATTTTTAACAAAAGTTGCGAACAAAATAAATTTTGGCATTTTATTAGAACTCGTGCGAGATATATACAATGCTGAACAATTTTTCTCGTCTCTTGATCGATCCTTGAACCAAAAAAAATTTTACAATATCTCAATCTAGCTCAAAAATTACGAGCTAAACACGGAAAAATCCCATCTCCGTGGGACGAATCAGCCGAGGATTCGGAGACGGAAAAAATGATCGAGGAAACATTAACGAATTTGCCGAAAGCCGCGTCGCCCGAAGAACTTGGAAATTTGCTCGATCCATTGGACGAGAGCACGAGGATGCTGAGTCAAAAATTGTTATTATCGAAGAAGGATGCTCGACCGACGTTGTTTGACGAGCCCGTAAAAATTGCTCAAAGCGAGACGAAAAAATGGCGCGATTCAATGACCCATGGAAAATCAACGAAATTACAACGTCGCAGAGAGACAACAGCCGTTGGGGATTCGTCGTTTCGTGAAATTTTCGAGAATCCCGAATACACGAAAGTTCATCGTCGAGATTCGGAATTCATGGATCAGGAAGAATCGAGCTCCGGGAGAATAACCATCGTCGAGGACGTCGACGACAGCGTGGACGACGAAATTGCGAGGGAACGAGAAAATTATACGAGAAAAGATAAAACGGATGGAGTGACGAAAATCGCGACTGATTGCGAACCCGTCGCTGTGAAATTCGGCGAAAAGGAGATAAAGATGATAATAGGAATTCCGGATGCACCGAGACCACCCAGTCGTCCGAGATTCGACGAGTCGATGAAAAAAATTACAAAGACGAAAGAGGATTATCCGAGAATTTCAGCGGCTGCTATGCCCAAATTGGAGATGAAAGATGATTTATTGTCAAAGCGAAAATTTACCAGAGATTAACGTTCGATTCGTGTGGAGATAAAATTGAATAAAAAAGTATCTAGTGAATACGTAAAATGGAAAGATTAAAAAAAAAAACAATTTTTTTTACCGCTATCGTTAAATGTTTCTAATCATTTTTTTTTAACAAACGTGGCCAGAAACAAAAATGTACGTAGATTGAATTACGTCTTTGAAATAAGAATAAAATAAATAAATGAATTTAAATTGAAAAATTTTACGCGCCAACTCTAATCTTTAATTACATTGATTAATGTGGACATCGTGCATTTTCTATTTATGGAGAATCACGCGCCATCCGCCATTTTCATGCGCAAAAATCCGCCATTTTGATGCGCAAAAATCCGCCATTTTGATGCACGAAAATCCGCTATTTTAATGCGCAAAAATCCGCCATTTTGATGCACAAAAATCCGCCATTTTGATGCACAAAAATCCGCCATTTTGATGCGCAAAAATCCGCCATTTTGATGATAAAGTTCATCGACAAGTCGTTTTCCTCCGTACTTGAAAATTGGCAACGGAAAAAAACATTGTTACAATTGACCCCGGTCTCCGTTAATTCACAGGCGTGCCAATGCCAACAATAACGAGAAAGGCGATATTTCTTCGCACCAACGTGTCCCCTCGTAAATCTAGATACGAGCTGGTGAGTTAGAAAGAAAAGGAAAAAAAATAAAAATTCTTCAAGTACCCGAGGACGCCTGCAGAGTTGCGTCACACGCTGCCTTATCGCGGCCGTAAGCCATCGACTTTATCGTGCACTTTCGTTTTGCGTGCAAGTTCAAATCACCAAGTTGTCTCCTCCATCGTTTGCGAACTTTTCCCCCCCGTTCCCGCCACTCTTTTCGTCGCTATTATTTTTTTATCGTCACTCTTTCGCGTCTCGTCGTCCCGTTGACCTTCCGACTTTATCGGGCAACGAGATATCACGTAAAAACTGATGTAAAAAAAATCCAATCTATTCATTTTATTGACACTTCTTTGTTTATCGATTTGTCGAGGGTCGGAAGGGTAAATTGAAAATAAATTTTAAAATGAAATTTCTCGTCTTTGAGAAGAATTGAACGGTTTTTTTTTTTTATAAAAATTTCAAGTGAGTAGATCCTAGTGATCCTTTAAGGGGAGAAATAGGGTTAGACAGTTCAAAAAATCGATTATTTTCTAAATTTCATAAATTGTTAGTAAAACTATTGAAAAATATGCTCCCAAAATTCTAAATGAAAATTCCGACTCGTTCTATTCTTATAAGCCATTAAGGTAGTAGTCTGGTAACTTAAACCGATTTTTATGTCTTTTTTGGAGGGCGTTTTTTTGTAGGAAAATAAAAATGAATCGTTTTGGATATTTAGGATGTTTTTATTTACATATTAAAGATACAAAAAAAATTTGTTTGAAAAAATTTAATAGTTTATTATTATTATTATTATTGATCGAAGTTGGCACCTCGAAAGAAAGGGGCGTGGGTGGCCTCGGTGATTTTGGCTCTTGATGTTATCTGAAATCAAAAATTCTTGATAATTCTTAATCTATAGACATGTCATTTTGGTCGAAACTACTGAAGTTAAATTTCTTTTTATTTTACAACCCCTTCTTTGCTAAAATAAAAGGACTTTTTTTTCTAAAGTCCGCCATTTTGTTATTTATTCATGAAATTTAACTCCAGTAGTTCCGACCAGAATGACATGTCTATGGATTAAGAATTATTAAGAATTTTTTATTTCAGATAACACCAAGAGCCAAAATCACCGGGGCCACCCACGCGCTTTTTTTCGAGGTGCCAACTTCGATCAATAATAATAATAATAATAAACTATTAATTTTTTTCAAACAAATTTTTTTTTTCTATTTGTAATATGTAAATAAAAACATCCTAAATATCCAAAACGATTCATTTTTATTTTCCTACAAAAAAACGCCCTCCAAAAAAGACATGAAAATCGGCTTAAGTTACCAGACTACCACCTGAAAGTGAGTAGCTCTCCTTCAGGCCCCGAGCGCGCCACGTGTATAACCGAGCGGTCACTCAGGTACGGTATTTTTTCAAACGCGTTTTTCTGAAAACGACTTTCTTTGAACTTGCGTACACGCTAATTTGAAAAGTTTTCAACCAATCGTATTGAAAATTGGCAGTTACTTTCTTCATAGTATTGCGCTCTATATGAACCTAAAATCGGAATATTATCGTTATTTGAAATAATTTTTTTTTGCAAATAAAGTTGTAAAAAATGACAAAAAATCATGCTTTTCTGTTTCGACTCCTGTAAAAAATTCAATTTCCTATTTTTTTGATAGCATTTAGGTTCATATAGAAAAGACACATAATAAAAGTAAATTCCAACCTCGTTTGATTTCAGATGAAAATTGCGGCTTCCAGAATGTATGCAAAATGCTGAGTCTGATTGTGACCTGCAATATGGGGTCGCTAATATCTTCGGTGTTTTTCGAGGAAATTCTTCAAAAATATTATAGTATATACTTAAATATATGTATAAAATATTCTCAAAGTTTCAATAAATTATATTTATTTTTTATACTATAAAAAAATTCATGAAAATCATTGAGAAAACGCTGTCCTAACCCTCTATTTCCTCCCTTAAAAATAAAACCTTTCGAAATAAAATCTTTCCAAATGTCAATTGTTTTCCACCGGGACATTCTTTGCGGAATATTAATTTTGATCAAATTGGTTGTTGTTGTAAAAACAAAACATGACATTAATTTAAAGTTCCGTTGTGTCAAACGTTAACGTGCAAATCTTTTGTAAATATACTGAAGCGAAAAAAAAAATGCACGTTCGCGGGTACCGTTAATACTGAAACAGTCTTGCGCTGTATCCAAAAGTTACTTCCCTTCACGGGATAAAAACAATTTCATCAACGGATAATAAAAGTAAAGAAACGCGACCCAGGTACGTGAAAACGTGCGAAAAATGTCAAGTAAACTATGGTTCAAGGTGGCGCAAATTGGAATTATCTCTGTATATCCCCTCTTTCAGTTTAAACTTGAGGGAGGGGGAAACAAAAACTTATACGAGTTTTGTTGGGAATGTATATGGGTAGAGAGAAAAAAAACAACATAAAAAAATATATCTGCAGAGATATTTTCTCTTGGCTCAACGCTGCATCAGTTAAGACTTTTCGTACGAGAGAATAAAACTGTATTATACCTATATAGATCAAAAAGTTTTCGACTCTTACGTACAGTAACTTTTACAAACGTTCGAAAAAATTTCAAAGTCTTTCGCAAACTCTTTACCGGTCAGTGACGCGTTTGTCCTCGGCATTTTCTCACTCCGGCGACGGCAACGACGACGCGGTTGTGTGCACACGTCACGATACGTTCACTTTGCCAAGAACTTCAAGAGCTTTTACCAAGCTTATCGACGCTTTTCCAACATTGGTTCTTCTTCTTCTCTCTCTTTACCACTCGATTTTACTCTTATAATCGTTTTTTTTTCTCTCTCTCTCTCCTTACTCCCTCACGACAGTCGTTCGATCCTCATCGCTAAATTGAATGCTCTCTCTTGTACACTTTTTTGTTCGTCCCTTTTACCCTCGCGCATTTACGCTCATCATCCCGTTCCCAAGAAGACTCTCGTCTATACACAAAGAGAATTTTCGATCGCTATAAACTTTTTTCATAGCAAATATCTTCGTCGCCGCTTTATTCCCGTGAAAAACACGATGGAATCTCCCGTCACGCGACTCCGTCGTACAGAATGTTACTATATAGCTCGTCACTTGAAGATATTTTCTAACGTCAAAAGAACCAAGGGGGAGATTTTACATTTGCGCACGGTACAAAGAGAGGCGGCAGCGTTACGGCACCAGGAAACACAGCGCATCGGAAAACGTAAAGAATGAAGTTGGGTGATACAGAAAAAAATAAATAAATAAAGTACGTGAATAAGTAAGAATGAACGGAGAAGAAAAATAGCGTTAAGCGAACAGGCAAGCGAATAGCGAAACGAAGAGTGGAGCGAAAAAAAAAGGTATACAGAAGTTTGTTTGTTTTTTTCGGTTTGCAGGTATCGCACCTATTGTCGGATCGGGGGTGGTTATCGTGATCGTAACTCTTTAGAACCGTAAAGTATTATTCCCAGAGAAAGCGTCAGTTTCACCCTCCAACCACCTTGCAATCGCAGTTGTTTCATATGACCCCGGCTGTTATCGAATTCGTACGAGATCACGGAGAGAAGCAGTAAAAAACGTTCCGATATACAGACGGCCATATTTTTAACGATTCCTTCGTGCTAAGCGGCCACCCATCCGAGTATTAAACAAAGGTTGCTGTGATTATAGGGATAAATGAATTGGGGGGAAACAAGCATAATCCATCTTTTTTGCTGTAAACTCTTATATTGCCAGGGGTGGTTTTCGTGATATCACGAAAAATGTTTATCTTTATATATGTATATAGAGATATTGTAATCTTTTGTATGCAGCGGGAAACATAATTGAGAACGTTGAAAATGAATTCACGAGAGAGCAAAACCCTCGTCGGTTAAGCTATAATGATTATTACGAGAGTTCGGAGAAAAGCGAGCGTAGAACGCCTGGAGGTAATTCGAGATAAGCCGCCGGAAGGCAAAAAAGCATCGTGTTCCAGCATGAAAATAAAGAGGTAAATAAGAAGCAGGGTGAAACGTCGGGCAAAGTAATTCTCTCTCTGCTCGACATCGTGGAGGGTGGGACGATGGGGAAAGGAGGAGGGGAGAGGGCTTGAGGATTTGCGGATGAGTTTCTCAGTTCCGTTACGCCGAGAGAGGCTACGAGAAATATATGAGATAAAGAAAAAAACGATAAAAAACAAAATCTAAAAGAGATATGCCACTTTAACAAGGATATGGAATCGAGGCGTCGTCAGCTCTATTAATCTGGCACACCCCCCACCGAGCCAAAAAATATCTTGTCTTTATGGAAATGGTAGCTATGGGCTGAGCAGAGAATTTAATTTTTTAAATCTCAAGATTACATATTTTTCCCTTGCTTTTGATCATTTAAGGGCGAGCCCCACTGTGAACGGGCTCAAAAAAGGTGCTTTGTCACGAATTTTTATTTGCTACTTAAGGAGGGAAATAGGGTTAGACGGTTCAAAAAATCGATTTTTTTTATTTCATAAATTGTTAGTAAAACTACTGAAAAATATGTTCCCAAAATTTTAAATGAAAATTCCGACTCGTTCTATTGTTATAAGCCATTAAAGTGAGTAGCTGTCCTTCACGCCCCGAGCGCGCTATTTTTTCAAACGCGTTTTTCTGTAAACGATTTTTTTTTAACTTGCGTACACGCTAGTTTGAAAAGTTTTCAACCAATCGTTTTGAAAATTGGCAGTTACTTTCTTCATAGTATTGCGCTCTATGTGAACCTAAAATCGGAATATTATCATTATTCAAAATAATTTGTTTTTGCAAATAATGTTGTAAAAAATGGCAAAAAATCATGCTTTTTTGTTTTGACACCTGTAAAAAATTCAATTTTCTATTTTTTTGATAGCATTTAGGTTCATATAGAAGAGAGACATAATAAAAGTAAATTCCAACCTCGTTTGATTTCAGATGAAAATTGCGGCTTCCAGAATGTACGCAAAATGCTGAGTCTGATTGTGACCTGCAATATGGGATCGCTAATATCTTCGGTGTTTTTCAAGGAAATTCTTCAAAAATTTGTTAGTATATACTTAAATATATGTATAAAATATTCTCAAAGTTTCAATAAATTATATTCATTTTTTATACTATAAAAAAATTCATGAAAATCATTGAGAAAACGCTGTCCTAACCCGATTTCCTCCCTTAATGAATTATTTCGAGATTGGGAGAATGGTTTGTTTGTACGGACACTTTGAAGTTGTTTCATAAAAATTTTCATTAAAAAATACTAAAAATTATGATAAAAATTTGTAAAAGGAATTTTTTTTTCAACATCCCGCCATTTTGATAAAAATTAATTAAAAAAAAAACAGTCCAGCTTAACGAAAACTACATTTATGCGGATTAAGAACATTTTTTTGTTTTATTTTTCATATGAACCCAGCCAGAGATAGGGATTATATCGTTAAATGAAAAATTTAACGGAACATTTTTATAAAAATATAACTGTCATAATTTTTATTATTTTTTAATGAAAATTTTTATAGACCAACTACAAAGTTTCCTTAAAAACATACCATTCTCCCAATCCTAAAATGATCCATTAAGTAGCAAACAAAAATTCGTGAAAGAGGACCTTTGTTCAGCGACCCTTAGGGGGCTCCCCTCTAAGGGTGGTTTATAGGGGTTGCAGTGAATTATATAAGTACCAATTGTCCGCCCTCAAGATTCTCTAAATAGCCGATAAATATCACACCGAAATTTTGCAAATAGAATCGATTTTACTTTTTTTTTTAAACATTCAAGGGGTCCGCAGGACCACAAGGGTAGGTCTGACATAATTTGGAGCTGCATATCCGAAGAGTCTCTAAAAAGCCTATAATTGACATAAAGGCACAATATTTTTTCAGCTCGTTGGGAGTGCAGGCATAATATAGCTGTGACTTCGTCGGCGATTAAGTAGTGCTAGTCGGTGAATAGTCAGGCACGCTTTCAATTCGACGTTAGTAACGAATTTTAGTGAATCCAACGATTATAAAATTTCTTCAAATGACAGTACGCGCTAAATTCTGAGATTAAGATGTCTTACGATTGAAAGAACGCGATCAATGGGACATCTGTCAATTTGACAAACTTTTATAGATAAAAGAACAATATTTCGAGATATCGGAAGAAAGGTCAGAATTTCGAAAGAAAAACATAAAAATAAATAAAAATGCTCGGCATCGTCTCTATTTATTGACGCGTGTAGGTGCAATGTGACAGTGCGTTGAAGGAGCAACAACCGGAAATGAAAAGAATTCGGTTTGGGAAAAAATTTCCGGTTCAGCGAGACGTGAGAGAAAACACGTTGCAGGCAAGTTACAGAACGAGGGGTGGAGAGCAGCGATAACTAGATGGCGTTAACGTGTGTTCACGAGGAAAATCTAGCAACGTGGAGAGAGATTCGAAACGAATTTCCGGTGTACGAAGGAACGTTCGCGCTGTTTGGACACAAGAGGGATGATGGAATGGGTTGGGACGAGAGGACGCCGGTGTTGGACACGTTTCCGGTTGCCGGACATTGTCGCCGGCGACCGGTGAGAACTCAACTTCCGTCAGAGAGTTCTCGCGCTTCGAGAATAGGTTACAAACACACACATACATATACACGCACGCATTTGTGGTGGTTTGATATTAAAAACAAGAATAACTGTGGATACAGCCTCCTGTTGCCTTGACACGTCATCTACAACGATACATTTGACCTCCTCGCGGACGTTTGGAAAATAATTCGCAAGCTAACAATAGAAAACTTTTCTGCATTGACGAAAAGCGTACAATGAGAATTCTATGACGAAATAATTGTTCGCAATGAAGGTGACGAAAAAAAAAAAAAGGTTTTTTTTTCTTTTCAACGACTTTAGTTCGGAACAATTATGTTCTTCACAATGAGTACCGATATTTTTTAATGAATATCGACAAATTTAAGAATAAAGATCGTCCTTGATGGCCAATTGTGAAAATGAGCAATGTAAATATCTAGCATTTTTTTTAAGGGCTCATATACCTCTGAAATTCTCAAAAAATCGATTTTTTTGACAGATTTCTATTCGTTATACCTTTATGAATTAAAAAAAAGCTTCAAGAAAATTCGACTCCGTTACAAAGCTGTAGCAATAAATGTGACCGGACTGTAAGTCAGCGCGATAACTCAGTCAATTTCTAATATTTTTCAACTTTTTTTTTAAAGCTTGATAGTTATTTTCTCTATAGTCTGTCGAGAGGTTTTTTTAATTTTTTGGTTGGACAATTTTGTATAAATTATTAAACACTAGTATTTTTTAAAAATTGCATACTAAAGTTTGAAATACTGTAATTTATTTTTGAAAAAGAAAAAGAAAACACTGTCAGACTATTACTAAATTACTGTCATTATTTTACTAAATTTTTTTAAATTTTCGCAGATTGGATGATTTTTGGTGAAATTATGAGGTCGACAAGGAGGCGCCATGATTTTCATAAGTAGTCCATTTATACCCGTAAGAAATAATGTTAATATTAAAAGAAAATATTAAAATATTTTTTTTCTTGTAGTTGAAAAATTAATAAAAAATGTGAAATCAACAATTTAAATTTTTTTCACCATATAACCTTTATAATAATTTTTTAAATTTACTCGGTTTTCAGCGACCGCCGCGGTGTGTGAGCCCTTAAATCGACAATGATGACGAGTCCAGCTAGTGACTTTTGTATACAAATTTTTAATGAGGTCCATTATTCATTTCGATTTAAAAAAAAAATACACAACATGTTTTTCAAAGAAATTGTTCAACCGATGAACGGTCGGATAATTGGAATCTAAAATGTTCTCAATATCCGTGTAAAGCTAAATTGAAGGCACAATGCTTCGTCTACGATGAATAAAAAAAAATTTTATAATGATAATAATCATTTCCACGTAAAGCGTCCTCCTTCCATTCTCTGGCCTTCCCTCGTTTTCTTTGCTAATACAAGAGAAAAATGAAAATTCATTATTCTTTTACGTCGGATACAGAATAAACATATTCAAGGATGAGGGTGCATTCGCACCCTCATCGAATTAGTCAAAATTACTCTTCAACATTAATTTAACCATATTTTTTTGCATGATTCGACCAATTTTTCGCACAAGCTTAAAACATCGGAGAGAAAAGATCTTCCGAACTGCCTCGAAATGCTCATATTTCTTTATCCACATTTACGTATTGCACAAACTTTCCTTTATCCATATTGATGCATAGCGGAAAGTTTTAAGTTCGAAAACATTGCATATACATATATATACATATACTTGAATATGTGTATCCTGTAGCTATTCTTACCTCTGCGGACCGAAAACGATTTAATTAAAACTCGAGTAACGATCGGTGTGGGCGAAGATGTAACATATATAGGACGGTTGCACTTGCGGTTACCGTTACAACGAGATATATAAGTATATACAACAGGTAAAACCGCGGAGTCTACTTGGAGCGTTTCTCCAAAAGGGAAAACTTTGTCTCGAAATTGTCGTGGCGTGCTACAACGACAAGGGTGTGGAGGAACGTGGGTGATGGGGAGAAGGGAATGGGGGGAGGATGAGGGTGGTTTAGTTAGATGTTACTCCGCAATACCAGCCATAGAAATCCGCATGCACTGAATATCGGATGGCCTTAAGCCGGACGAGCTACAAGTACAGCCTTAAATAGTATTCTATACGCCCTTTTCGCATTAATCGAGTGGCACAGCGGTACTATGCGGATATATAACGGAGTTACGAGCGCAAAACTACCCCACGAAGACGCAGAACGGAGAAAAAGTTTCTTTCGTCCCAGGAGGAAACGTAAGCGACGGGAGCAAGATTTCCTATATATATATATAGGTACGAGAAATTCCGGATTCCAAGTGAACGAATCCGAGCCACTGTCGAAAAGAGAACACAGACACGTATATTTCTTAGCCACATGAACGTATCACCCAAGTCTAGTTGAGTAAAACTCTTTGGGCCATTTCTACTTGCACATACATACCATCTCTACTTCGGTGTCTAACCGTTCCGGAGTCTATCACCGCGTTTTACGAAGTCACGAATACATTTGCTCGTGATACCATCTTCCTGTATACAGTGTATATACACGATTTACATTACGCAATATTTTTATCGGACTAGACAGGGGTTGAATGGAAGAGACCGTAAATACAATTACCATTGTATTTACGTTCTGTACCATTCAACAGTGTTCTTAATTTTGTTAAATACAGTTCCATGATATACGGTCCAATTAACAAACAAAAAAATGTTTACAAGCTCAATGTTGTATTATCATTCAACAGCAGCCGAGCTTTTTGCCGAGAGGATTTTGTTAATGCGAAAAAAAATTATGTGGAAGCGTTATGCATGTTTCAATTTTCAGGATTTCCCTCCGGTATTACGCGCCATTTTACTTTTACAATTTGAAGAGTCATATTAGCAACTATTGTACACACGTGTATATTAGGGTGGCCCATTTTATAAAAAATTTCAAATTTTCGTGTTCACATATTTTCAAATAATAGTTGACTATAAAAAAAGACGTTGTGATTTTTTTCAGATTTTTAAACTCTAATATGAGTCTACGATAATGATTTTAATTCTTGATGAACTTTAGCCCACGATGAGGGTAATGAATTTTTAAATAAAAATTTGGTGATATAATTATTGAGATTATTTATGTTTTTCTTCTGGAAGTTGTTTATAAAACATCAATGCACATAATGGAGTTTTGTTTATATTTTTTTTCCATTTGTTATTGAAATGAAAAATCCGATTTTGGTGAAAATCAAGGGTTTTTGAAGGCTTCTATGGACCACTTAAAACGGACGGATCTTATTCAAAATACGTTGAGTGATTATTTAACTATCGAACTATCATTACACAAAAAAAGAAATATCTGGCTTCGTTACATTATTAAAAAAAAGGCGATGAATAATTCTTGAATTTTTTAAAAGAATCAGGTGTTGGGATTATCAGGTGCATTTACAAGTATCATCAACAGTGAAAGTGAGAGGGTCAACTGGCTGGGTAGCCCTTTTCTGAAAAAAATATTCCTCTCGGGTAGGGTTTTCAGGTATCGGTGAAGAGAGGTAACGAGACGCACGATTCCACTATATGATTTTGAATCTTAATCATTAATTATAATAACTAATTCTAGTCAAAAAATTGAGAACAATATCTCAGCGAACTGTACCATGAATATTTAATTTTTTCATCATTTCAAACTCTGATTTTTTCAATAAAAATAGCTTCCAGTTCTATAGATGATACAAATGCATTATTATCTAAATTTTTACATAAAATTTGACATCTCTGATGGCTAATGGCTTAGTTTTTCATTAACATTTTAGATGAGCTAATATTGGAAATTTATGTATTTAATTTTTTCGAGACATATAAAACAATGAAATTAAAAAAAATACATCTCTGAAAAGCTAAACTCTTGTTAATGAAAAAATAAAATTTTGACAGATTTTATCAAATTACTTTGACATAGTTGAAAGTATTTTTCGATGTCGTACCTCAAATAGAAAGGTAGGAACATTAGTGCGGGTATAAATATTATCATAGTAAGTGTACGGATATTGCAGTTGATAGCAACAATCAGCAAAAGTAGTGGGACTACCTCGCACAAGCGCTTGGTATGTCGGTATAAACACAAATAGATATTCCTAAAAAATCCTACGGAAGTAAGATACTTTGACGTATATAACTATTTTTCACTGATAAGTGATATTTCATAAGATATTTCGCTAAAATTATAGAAAGCAAAATTTTGCTAGTTTATACAATTGGATAGGAAAACTTTACTAGTAAACACCGATGAATATTACTTTCAAAGGAAAATTTATTCAAACATTAGTCAGCACTCAGTAGGCGCGGTAAATGGTCATCCCGTCATTAGGTAGAAAACTGAGTATGCACGAAGAGCTTCGTTCCTTTATTATCCTAACCGAAAGCCAAAGCACAGAGATCACACCGACATAACTTGTCCTTGCGAGCGGTACGCCCACTACTTTTGCTGCTTGCTGCTAGCATTTGCAATATTCGTACATGGGCAGGTATTACTCATGACTACAGAAATGTTCAATGTGTCCATGCGATATTTTTCTATCTAAAAGGGACTGCGATAAAACCATTTGACTTCTGACCAATGTTTACTGCTTAAAATTGCCAGTAGGTCAAATATTTCACTTAAACTTTGGATGATTAGCGCAGACTCATATTTGAGTTTATAAATCTAAAAAAAATCATACCGTCTATTTTTATAGTCAACTATTATTTGAAAATATGTGAGCACGAAAATTTGAAAATTTTTATAAAATGGGCCACCCTAGTGTATATACACGATTCACATTACTTAATATTTTTATCGGACTAGAGAGGGGTTGAATGAAAGTGACTGTAAATACAATCACCACTGTATTTACGTTCTGTAACATTCAACAGTGGTATTAATTTTTTTTAATACAGTTCCATGGTATACGGTCCAATTAACAAACAAACAAATGTTTACGAGTTCAATGTTGTATTATCATTCAACAGCAGCCGAGCAATTTGCCGAGAGGATTTTGTTAATGCAAAAACAATTATGTGGAAGTGTTATGCAACTTTTAATTTTCAGGATTTCCCTTTGGCATTACGCGCCATTTTACTTTTACAATATGAAGAGTCATATTATCAACTATTACTGAATTACCTTATTGAAAGCGATATTTCTCGTGAAAAAATAAATAAAACTTCAATTCGATACTCCACGAACGATTTTACTATCGGGAAGAGAAAGACGCGTATACGCTAGTAAAAGTTAGCAGATATGTGAAATGAACAGAATCGTTTAAATACACGCCGGGGTCTCGCTAAGGACGTTCGCTGATCTGGCTTAACCGGTTATTAAACGGGTCCTTCACCTTATCGGCCAGACACGACGCGTCATTCCGAGAAATTTACATTTTCGCTCGCGTAGAGACTATTCGCTGTGGTGAATAATAAATCAATGAAACGGCTGGTTAATGGAATTTCGCAATGAATCATATATTTCTAGTCGAAGGCACGCAGTAACTCCAACTAAAAACACTTCACATACATTGGAAATAAGAAATGCCGCGCCACATCGAAACGTGTATTAAAGTTTTTTGTGGAAAACACAAAGCAAAAATTTCATCTCTCTCTGAATTACCAAGAGAACAGAAGAAAAAAATATTCAAAGACAATAAATCAACATTTACGAGAGAACCAACGAACAATCCCACGAAACTCACTGATAATAGACAAACTTAATTGTTTACCCAACAACAATCTTTCAAGATTGAAATCACATAGAAATCACTTAGTTTTGCGTAACTTCACGTTCCTAAACATTAATAACAAAAACGTGATAAAAAAAAACAGTATTGAGGAAAAAAAATATTCAGGTTCTAATTGAAAGTGTGTGCAGATGCTTTTAGTAGAAAGATTTTGATTATTGGTATGTCTTGAGGAAGTATTAGTAATTCTCTGGTGAACACATGACTCGGTGTGTCTGTACGAGCATCGGGTAGATCGTGAAAATCCTCCCTATTAGTTTATTAATTTTGTTGTTTTCAGTTCCACGAAATCGTTCATTTTACTTTGCATCCCAATTGTGTAATCCAGGGAATACATATCCGTGCATAATATCGTGTGAATAGCACGGCATGAAAATGTAAATACAAGTTTGGATAACTATTGCAAATAAGGATCAAGATATATTTACATTTTCGTGTATTCAACGTCTGTTTGTAGGTACTTCGCCATATATCCTTCTGTGAAATTTACGCATATATGTAAGGTGATGCGGTTTGAAATGCAAGTTTCTCTGGGACTCGGTCAATCATTCTGTTGGGTAAAGGTACAAGGAGAGAGCGAGAGAGATGATAGAGAGAGGGAGAGAGGTAATTTGAGACGAGAATTTCTCTTGTGGCAAGTTCTTCTGTTTGTTCTGACTGAACTATCTGAGTCGGTATATATAAACCAAGAGGAATCCCTATTGTCGCGGTATCTTCAAATATCCCATGCATTTTGGGAGGAAGCCCGAAACGTCACAGTCCCTGTTGAACTTGCTAACAGAGATTCTCGAATGTCTGGTGTCTGATACGTACGGGGGATTTCTACTTGCCAGAGTTTTAGGTTACGCGTGCGCGATTATACGCGCCAGTAAAATGAGTAAACTTTATAAAATTGTTTTATCCAAACTCTCTCCCACGATAATACTACAAAATGTGTTTTCAACATGTTCGAAAAAAATTAATCAATTAATTAACATCGAACTATTATTGAGTCACTATGAATTACTGAAAAGTTATGTTTTTTGCTAAAAAATAATCCATCGAGTTGATCCGTTTTTTATGCTCGATAAAATGAGCTTTATGCTCATTCGAACTATCGTGTGAATGAAAATTACACCAACACTATGAATTATTCAACGAAAGAACTGAACGAAGATGCACGTTTTTTTCCAAAATTGACACAAACGAGTGTAATTTCATAATAAATCGTAATAAATCTTTTTTGTTTTCAACATCCTTCTCAATGGGGTTAGATTTTATGAAATATCTCGGTGGTAAGGCTGCCAGGATCGCCAAGGCACTTGCTCCAAGATAAAAGTTTACATCGACGACGTAGTAAGAAACTTTTTAAAAACTCTTTTAGTCGTAACAAACTTTCGAGGAGTCATAATTTTCAATATTATAGTAGGGGCAAAAAAAATCGCATCTACATACACATATTTTTAATATCTTAAATTATAAATGTACGAGCGAGTGTGTTTGACATTGTGCATAGCTCAACGTGACTTTCTGTATTTGCCGAGGAAATTCTGTCGGTGCTATGTGCCCGACGACGGATGCGGAGGTGTGCGGTGGAAAACCTCTCTACTCGAGGGTTCCTCGGCTGATGGATATTAGAGGGTAGCTTTTAGCTTCGAGAGCTTCATTCGACACTACAGAATCCTCTCTCGCTCTCTTTCTCTATTTCTTCCCCTTTCTCTCTCGCTCCCTTTCTTCCCCACCGCCCCTCTATTGAAGTTGAACAAGCAATGTTCGATGGCATTCTCGTCAAGTTATATATACCCCATATATATCCGCGTATATATATGGCAGAGGCATCGAGCAATATAGTGCACGAGCTGGGCCACGCGGTTTCACCCGCGGTAAATTTCCGTCCCTCAATTCAACGCGCTACCGCCACTCATTAGGGCCATAACATAAGGTTATATGGTGTAAAGCTTTCCTGATTAAACGGGGTATCTAATGCAAAAAGAATTTTTCAAATTGGATAAGTATTTCCTGAGATTAGCGCGTTCAAATAAACATACAAACATACAAACATACAAACATACTGACATGCAAACATGCAAACATGCAAACATGAAAGCATGAAAACATGAAAACGTGAAACCGTGAAAACATGAAAACATGAAAACATGAAAACATGAAAACATGAAAACATGAAAACATGAAAACATGAAAACATGAAAACATGAAAACATGAAAACATGAAAACATGAAAACATGAAAACAGGAAAACATGAAAACAGGAAAACATGAAAACATGAAAACATGGCAACACGAAAACGTACAAACGTACAAACGTACAAACGTACAAACGTACAAACGTACACACGTACAAACGTACAAACGTACACACGTACAATCGTACAAACGTACAAACGTACAAACGTACAAACGTACAAACGTACAAACGTACAAACGTACAAACGTACAAACGTACAAACGTACAAACGTACAAACATGCAAACATGCAAACATGCAAACATGCAAACCTACAAACGTACAAACGTACAAACGTACAAACGTACAAACATACAAACATGCAAACATGCAAACATGCAAACATGCAAACATGCAAACATGCAAACATGCAAACATGCAAACATGCAAATATGCAAACATACATACATACAAATATACAGACATGCAAACATATAGGGATACAAATATGAAAACTTAGAAACATACAACTATGCAAATATAGAAACATACAAGCATACAAACATACAAACTTTATTATAGTAGTAAGATATGGACCGGTGAGTGGTTGTAGCCTTGATAAATCATCAGAGGACATCGAGACGCGCGAGATACACGAGCTTGTGTCTCAAACAATCGTTTCTCAACTTGCTGAATACCACTGAGCATATCTATATTGATTTAACAAAAAAAAGGGCGTAACCCCCATCCCTTCAGGCGTTAAATCCCATGGTTACGGCCTTTTGGTTGCTAACACCATGCATGGTGCATGTTTGGTGCATGGGACATTTCACGCTAAATCGGCATGTAACCCTTATCATTTAAAAAAAATCTTTTTTTAAAATCCATTTCAGTGTCGTCGACAACGAAACGATTGGAATTAACACTTTTGCACGTTATCGATTTTTTCCCCTTCTTTTCGGAAATTCTCACAGTTCGATAAATAACATTTTTGAGAATAAACCCCGAAGATGCACTTGGTTCTGGGTGTTACAGGAAAATAAATATTAAAGCTTTTTCGATATTTAAAACTTGATTATGACAGCAATGAAAAGAAATGTCGGCACAATTCGTTCGATAAAATCGTTGGAAATAGTTTAATAATGGAAAATTGTTGATACTTAAAAAAATCAACAATTGCTCCCTTAGGCAGAATAATTTAATGGTTTTTCACTTCAGCATAAACAGCGACAATTTATAACGTCGATTTTTTGGCGGTTGAAAAATCGACATTATCTCATCGAAAGTTAGAAATGGAAAAAAAAAACGCTGATATTCCCTTTCATCTAGCAATTGAATCAAAAACATGTTCATCTTCTAAATAGTCGAAAAAAAGAAAAAGTCGTTTTTTTAAACTTGGAATTCATTAGAAATTATTACAATTTCGTATAATAATTACGAAATAATTCTCAAAATTGATGTGTAGTTTTTTTCCGTGTGTTCTTTTCTTTTTTTTTTATTTATCTTTTTGGTACTTCGTCGGAAACAATAAACTGAAGGGACAAACATTATGTTAATCGGGATTTTGGCGGTCCAGTCGATTTGGCTTGAAGAGGCTCATACATATGTAGAAAGTAGTATAGATACGTATTCGTGGAGACGCCCGACGGACTCGATGATACATCGCTTTAGCCAACGAGAGAGCTGCCTGCCCAACCCGAGACAGATTACCCGAGTGCACACCTGTGCGTTCGCTGTATATACCAATACATCCCCTTCCTCCTCCCGCCCCTCTTCAAAATAAAAAGGAGCTTAAACTCTTATACCAACCTATACATCCATATGTTACATATATATAGACGAGTGGGTATATATATAATTTCTTTCGTGCTATATACAATAATTCCTATTTACTCCACGAAGCGTAAGGGAGTCTGAAAAGCCCTCGCCGGCTACGGTATTCACTCTAGTATTCACTCTAGATCCGCCATGCTGTATTAAACGTTAGTGTATACTGATAAGCTAGTTATTGCAAAGGTTCGAGAGACGACGAATCTTCGTTACTTTGATGAAAGTAAAGTGGTGCTGTAAAGCACGAACGAGAGTATCGAGTTTAACGGGACAATTTCTCCTCTTCATTAAAAGTGTCATGTTGGATCGAATAATTTACTTCTTGTCGCGAAAGTATTAATAATTATTCTGTCGTCAATTTTTTCCCTTTTTTCTCATATTTTATATCAACCTATAGAACGGCACTTTGTCGAATTACGAGATTATTATCCGCGACGTTGTATTGCTCAGAAAATGCGAATGTGCTTTTGGAAAATGAGATATTACAGAGGGATTATAAAATCGAGGCTAAATCCTCGTTTGTTTGATTAAAGTGCTGCACGGTAAATTCTTTTTATCAAGAGGGAGAAGCAACTAAAATCGCAAAATTCGACATTTGTCTACACAACTAAAAGGTCATTTGACCACGATGTTTTTTATCCCAATGAGCAAGAAATATGTGAAAAAGCACGAAAGCCTCGAAATCTATATCAAAGATGAGAAGACGAATTTTCAAATAAACATTTTCCATTATAGAATGCTATTCACTTACTTCGCAAGGGTCCAAAAAGTAAGTTAGCATTATTTAAAGGGGGAAATAGTGTTAGACGGTTCAAAAAATCGTTTTTTTTTATTTCATAAATTGTTAGTAAAACTATTGAAAAATATGTTCCCAAAATTTTAAATGACAATTCCGACTCGTTCTATTGTTATAAGCCATTAAGGGGGGAAATAGGGTTAGGACATCGTTTTCTCAATGATTTTCATAAATTTTTTTATAGTATAAAAAATAAATATAATTGATTGAAACTTTGAGAATATTTTATACATATATTTAAGTATATACTATAAAATTTTTGAGGAATTTCCTTGAAAAACACCGAAAAAATTTATGACTGCCTTGACTTTGTTTTCCTTGGTACTATTTTTTCAAACGCGTTTTTCTGAAAACGACTTTTTTTTAACTTCCGTACACGCTAGTTTGAAAAGTTTTCAACCAATCGTTTTGAAAATTGGCAGTTACTTTCTTCATAGTATTGCGCTCTATATGAACCTAAAATCGGAATATTATCATTATTTAGAATAATTTTTTTTTGCAAATAAAGTTGTAAAAAATGGCAAAAAATCATGTTTTTTTTGTTTTGACCCCTTTAAAAAATTCAATTTTCTATTTTTTTTTATAGCATTTGGTTCATATAGGAGAGAAACATATAATAAAAGTAAATTCCAACCTCGTTTGATTTCAGATGAAAATTGCGGCTTCCAGAATGTACGCAAAATGCTGAGTCTGATTGTGACCTGCAATATGGGGTCGCTAATATCGTCGGTGTTTTTCAAGGAAATTCTTCAAAAATTTTATAGTATATACTTAAATATATGTATAAAATATTCCTTAAGTTTCAATAAATTATATTCATTTTTTATACTATAAAAAAATTCATGAAAATCATTGAGGAAACGCTGTCCTAACCCTATTTCGCCCCTTAAAACAAAATGCGTAAATTAATGATTTTGAACGGTTCCACCTTCAATAGTATCCTGTTAGATGAGTTTATACATCCGGAGAATTATTATACGTAATTATTCTGTCGTAAAGTTATTTAATATATTTTTTTCCCTGTGAATCGCCAGTCTATAAATCTCGCTGAGTAGAAGATGAGATAGTTACGCGAGGAAATTTTTCTAGCAAATTCTCCAGTCTCAATTCTCCGCGGCAATATATTAAACATTGGGCTTAATTGCGAAAGTATCCGTAACATTTTATTGCCCCGGAAATGCGAATATACTGTTAGAAAGAGTAGGCGAGAGAAAGAGAGAGAGAGAGAGAGGAGGAGGGAGGAGGAGGAAGAGTCAACGGAGGAAAGAGATGCATACCGTCTGTTTATAAAGCAAAGTCAAACATAGAAGTTCATTTCGTCGAGGGTGTTGACACAGACGAAATCGACGGTAGTCTCAAGCCCTCTCTCTCTCTCTCTCTCCCTTCCTAACTACCCCTTTGCAGTACTCCTAGAGTTGCAGAGATGCGGCTGGATGCCATTATATATGCATCTCCGCAGAAACGCTAATTCTCGACGTTCTCCTCGTTCCGCGTATGTTGCCATGAAACACATTCACACACGTGCACAAATGAATAATACATTCTATCTTTCTCACTCTCGCTTAATCACGAAAGAGACGAGATGCAAGCTGCAATGGAAGAGTGCAATCAATGTCTGAAGAGCTGAAAGGCTTCTTGTCGACGTACACTCGGGACGTGATGTGCGGCGCTCGAAGAATAAGAAGAAGGGTCTGTAGATACAGGGGGCTTTCTCAGCCGGCAATGACGGCAAAACGTCAAGACGAGTCCGCCGACTCTGTTGTACACTTCAGACTTCGGTAAGTCAGTTATAAATCCTACTTGAGATGTATAAGAGAGGCGTGATGAAACCGCCGAAAGAGCCCTTCGAGAGACTCGTCCACAACGTTTGTTTTTGTGTGTGTGACCTAAGGCGAAGGGAGCATGGAACTCCAGGCATTGGATTTATGTCGAAAGAAACCTTGATACTCGTTATTTTGATTTTTTGATGATCGAACACGATCTTACTGTTGTATACCAGGAGGAAAAAAGATGAACGACGATAACCGATGGAAAAACGAGATAAATAACAATAATATACCATAAAACATGGAAGATAGATTTAAAAAAAAAACATTACAAAGGTGAAACAATAAGAAAATGAAAGAATCAAAACTTTTAGGGTAGTAGTCTGTTAACTAAAGCCGATTTTCATGTCTTTTTTGGAGGGCGTTTTTTTGTAGGAAAATAGAAATGAATCGTTTTGGATATTTAGGATGTTTTTATTTACATATTAAACATACAAAAAAAATTTTTTTGATAAAATTTAATAGTTTATTATTATTATTATTGATCGAAGTTGGCACCTCGAAAAAAAAGCGCATGGGCGGCCCCGGTGATTTTGGCTCTTGATGTTATCTGAAATCAAAAATTCTTGATAATTCTTAATCTATAGACATGTCATTCTGGTCGAAACTACTGAAGTTAAATTTCATGGATAAATAACAAAATGGCGGACCCCTTCTTTGCTAAAATAAAAGGACTTTTTTTTCCAAAGTCCGCCATTTTGTTATTTATCCATGAAATTTAACTTCAGTAGTTCCGACCAGAATGACATGTCTATAGATTAAGAATTATCAAGAATTTTTTATTTCAGATAACATCAAGAGCCAAAATCACCGGGGCCACCCACGCGCTTTTTTTTCGAGGTGCCAACTTCGATCAATAATAATAATAATAATAAACTATTAAATATGTTCAAAAAAATTTTTTTTTGTATCTTTAATATGTAAATAAAAACATCTTAAATATTCAAAACGATTCATTTTTATTTTCCTGCAAAAAACGTCCTCCAAAAAAGACATGAAAATCGGCTTAAGTTACCAGACTACTACATTAAGGCGGTAGTCTGGCCTAGAAATTTGAAAAAATCGATTTTTTTTTTCATTTTCTTATTCCTTAGACCTTTCTTCATACGCTCCTGAAAACCGTTTATTGATATTTCAAAAATTAGCCGAGAAATAAAAATTCTAAGCAAGTCGCGCGCTCAGGTAGCGCGGTCGGGAAGCAACTTTGAACGCGTGTATCTCAGAACTATGTTTTTCAAATCGGCGCCCACGATATCTCGATAACTAATGGACCGATCGAGCTCAAATTTTGCACGTACCTTAGGTAGCCTGTTTCTGAGGACTGGTAGCAGAATTGAGTCGAACAATAATTTTGCCGACATTTTATAACTCGTCGAATACCCGAAAATATATGAAATATCATTAATGAAAGTTCAACGGGCCGCCATTTCGTCAAACATTTTTTATAAGTACCAATTCTGCTACCAGTGCTCAGAATACTCATACAGATTGAGAATAAATATTTTTTTTTTTTTCAGATGCATACAACATCGTCCAGAGTGGGCGCCGATTGAGGCGGCTTTCGGCGCACCATGTTGCAACAAGGCAAAAAACTACATGAAAATATTTAAAATAATTTTTTTTTTTCAATGTACAAGTATTCTCTAAGGATCAATCAATACACGTGTAAATTTTCATCAAGACAACTTCAACGGTTAAAAAATTATTGCACATTAGAAATGACGTCAAAAATCTCGCTCTTGACCAGACTACCGCGTTAATGTATAGACACACATGTGCCGAGGATCGGAATCTCGAACAAAAGACATTTTGAATACGTCACGTTCAACTATTCAAAGTTTATTCAATGGCTTAGAAAACATATACTTGCGTTAGCTCGAGGGCAAAATGTATCGCACGGATGATTCGTCGTCTCTTCAGTCGTGAGAACAAGACTTTGAAAAATATTCTTCCTCCTCCCTAACACTTTTATCACAGTTACACAGCCGGCACAAACGCGTAGGATTCTACCAAAGTACAAGCTAGTTTGAACCATACCGAGGTGGTGAAGAAGGGCGAGAGAGGGAGAGAGATTGAGAGAAAGAGAGAGAAAGAGAGAGGCTGTGAAAGTCTTCGAAAAATTTTGCTGTACATCTCTCTTTCCCTTTCACTCTTTCTCTCGGTACTCTCGTACTCTGAGCGTTCGCAAACTTTTCAAACTCTTCCCCGAATGACTTTAGTCGCGCGCTTCTGGTCCATGAGGCAAGAGGTATGGTACCGAACGATGAAAGTATGTAAGGATGAGAGAAAACTCGAATAGCAAAGTTGCCACTCGCTTCTTGCCGCGAGTGAAGAATCTCCGGGACAAGTGTGCTACAATTGCTTTTCGTGTTGAACACGCCATGTTTAACAAAACTGTTTATCCCTCGAATCCCGCGAATTTTCCAGCTTCACGGCAAAAAGACTTACACGACGATTAACATCCGGATCATTGGAGTCGAGCACAAAAAATACGCTTTTTTTATTATTAATACGTATATCTCGATAGAACAAATGAATTTGGCAAAAATGCGAAAAAAAAAAATGGATTTTTTTTATTTCTTTTAGGACCCTCGATCGTTGTATTTTTTTCCTTTAATCCATTACCCATTTCCTCGAAAAAAAAATTAAATTCCCATTAAAAATCGTTCACAATGTGATTTTTCTTTCGATCTTCACGTTTTCCCCATTGGTATTTTGAGTTTTTGACCAAAAACTCGCTCGGAAAATTTTCGATTAAATAGCATAATTGTGACATAGTAAAAGAAGAAAAAAATTTATTTTTTTTCATTGCCTTTTTCATTTTGACGTTTTTCCTAAATCGAAAAATCTTGAAACTTTAAATGGTCATAACGCTGCTCCTGTTTGAGCGATTCAAGCTTATAACGGGAGTTTTGAATAGGCAGTGAGTAGACTTGAAGAATGCCGTTTCGTCGAACTTTTTTTTTGTTTAATTTTTCTTATTATTTAATATTTCATATTGTATAAATTGTATACTACCATAAGTTAAAGTTCAATATCTCAAGAAATATTAATCTAAGCAATTGGGTCGATAGGATCTTTTTTGTAAGAAATTAAATTTCCAACAAATTTTTCGTTTACACTTTTTTCGTAAAGTTAATTGTTTCGGAGATAACAGCAAAAAAAACGAGAATTTTGGGTAAAAATCAACTTCAGTGACCCGTACCAACTCACCAGTACAATTAACACTTTCACCGTAAAATGCACTTTTTTAGATTGTTTTATTCTGAGTAAATCGAAACGAAGAACAAGATGATAGCATGAAATGCGGCTGAGTTATAGAAATTTGAAAAAATAAATAAAAATTCGATTTACGTGTATTTTAGATGGAAAATCTTCTCACGCTTTGGGAAAGTACTTAGAATTAATATTAAGGGCTATAACTTTCAGGGAATTTCTTTTTCGACATATCCAACAAAATTTCGGGTCAGGACTGAAAAAAAAAATAGTCGACAAAAAAAAATCGCCCTAATATATATATGCATCAATTTCGCTTATACCTCATTAAATTAGCAGAACTATTGTCATAATATATATCACGAGCCATGAAACTCGGTTGCGAGATAAAAGAACTCCATTTAACTCATCATCTCGAAAATATTATACAGAGACAATTTTTATAATCTCATACTTTTTGAAAATGGCAATAAGTTCAACAGATTCCTAGCCACTTACACCGGCTATCCACGAACTAAAAATCCCCAAAGTTTCAAACATTTTATGTACGAGTGCATTTTTTTTTTCCCTTTTTCCCTTCGTGGCGAGATAGCCACTTTTTCCTAACCCAAGAATTTTGATTGTCGTTGGATAGAGAGCGAGAGAGAGAGAGAGAGAAAGAGAAAAATTCCACTCTTCTCCACTGTGAGACAGAAGTTGGCATGGTTAAACTTTCAGTGGCGGTGTACGATCCGAGACTCGGATGAAGGTTTCTTAACTCAATTTCAAAGTTTTCCTTTCAAATTTCGTCCGCCAAGGGTGCGGCGCTTCTTCTGTGTCATACCGAGTTACTCTCTTTCCCCGGACGTTCCTTTTTTTTCCACCAAACCTTTTCTCTCTCTTCGTCCAAAAAGATCCCATAAAGATTTTTTTTCCCGAGGTATTATTTCCTCGTGACGCGTTTTAAAGTGGCTCGATTTATCTTACCCACCTGTTTGAACCATACGTACAGGTGTAAATATAAGGAAAAAAAAAACTTTTCCACTATCACGCGCTGCGTCATCGCTACGCACCCACGTGTACACGATACTTGCACAGCTGCTGACAAAATTGCTGTTTCATATTTTTCCCTGAGGAAATAATCTAATCATATTTTATAGCGTGACTTGAGACTCGTACATCAAAATATCATCGTACTGTAAGTATGTCAGGAAAAACAAGTCGAGAGCGGGAGTGCTGTAAATCTATTGGAATTCATAATAAATAAAAAATTCACGTTACGAGAATACCGAAAGAATTTTTCTCTTAATCATTTAAAAAGTTTGCGCAAAAGTTTTGCCGACTAAAGAGAAAGAGAACGAAAAGTACAGCGAAGATCATTACTACTTTTACGATCAACGGGTTAAACGCAGACGGGATACCGAAAAAAGCGATTTTTCAAGAATTTTCCGTCTAGCGACATTTTAATTTAATAACGTAAAAATTTATATACATATCGTGGTAACTTTTAACTTTATTTTCATATTTTTTATTTGTAAAAATAATGATTATTAAAGCTCCTCTAAAAAAAGCCGTCTTGAGGTGAGCACGATATCTCTGGATTGGATCGTCCAAAATGCAAAAAACAAAAAACATTTCGTTAATATAAGATATTATCTAGTATTTAATACAAGGAAAAAGTAAAATATTAATTTTTAACAAAAAGGTGGCTTGTCAAAAAAAAAATTTTGATTTTCGATAAAACATTTTGGCGTTAAATTGTTTACAAAATGGAAAATATTTATCGGCGAGAAAAAACCTTCGATTGCTCATTAAAAAATATATTTATAAAGCTTGTGTAAAAATGTTTGAGACTTTAAAACACACAGTCATGAGAAAAACGCATTCAAACGTACGACGCTACGTTCAAAGGCTACGTCTTTACAAATATGCATGTAACTTCGAGAATATTTGTCGGATTGCCATGAAATTTTCTGTATATGTACTTAAATATATGTGCATTACGAAAATGAAATAAAAGACATTTTTTTTCAAATCCTGATTGCTTATGATCCCTTAATCAAAGTAACACAAAACGATACACTTTTTTAAAACTTTACTAATGGAAAATTAAGGAGTTATACGCAGTTGGAAATTTCAAAGAATCGATTTTTTTAATTGTAATTTCGGAACGTACATATATTTAAGTATATTCTCTGAAAATTTCAAATCGACCCGGCAAATATTCTTGGAGATACATGCATATTTGTAAGGACGCTCGGAGCGTTATGAAGTAGGCGATCTCAACTACGAACGCGTTTTTCTCAAAACGGTGTTTTCAAAGTCGGTGAGCACGATTTCGTAAAAACGGCTCAACCGATCGGTCTGCAATTTTAACATAACCTTCTCAGATATATTCTTCAGGTATTGATCAAAGGAATAAGATTTCCGATAATTATATCTATTTTTTTTAAACAATTCAACGAACAAATTTTAGTCGAAAATTGGAATTTTTTCTTTTTGGAGCCGTCATTTTGTCAAAAATTAAAATTTCGACTATTCCTTCGATCAACACCTAGATTTATCTATCCACTAATAGAATCTTTTTGGTTTTTTTTATTTTGGATAATCTTAACCGGAGATATCGTGGTCATCGTTAGACACCTTTTTTTCGAGGAGCTCCCGGAGATCGGCCATAGCATCTTTAAAAATCATTATTTCTACAAATAAAAAATACGAAAATAAAGTTAAAAGTTACCACAATACGTATATACATTTTTACGTTAATAAATTAAAATGTCTTCCCAGGAAAAATTCTTGAATTCTTGAAATCACCATTTTCGGTCTCCTGACTGCGTATAACTCCTAAAAAAAATCATTATTTTTCAAAACTAATCAATGAATGTTAACGAAGAATCGCTCATATTGAATTAATCAAGTTTAATCAAATGCATTTTTATTTTCAAGTCAATTCTAATGATTTCACTCGAAAAATGTTGAAAAATAGATCAAGTAAAACGCGAACAATCATTAAGCAGCACCTTCGTGAACACACACTTTTTGATCGTTATGGGAATTTTTTATCGAAATAGTCGAGCATTACTATCGTTCTCGAAAGACTTTCCGTTAAAGTACCAACCGGTAATCGGTTCGTCTTTTCATCGATCCTTCAACTTGAGCCAAGGAGGGAAGGGGCTGGAGCTGCTCCTTTCAATGAGACGTTGAAGACACGAACAACGAGAAAACGATCGGTGGTTATATATAGTAATAAGGGTCGAGGGTTCACCGGGCGTGAAAATCGTAACGAGCTACACTTTTTTGCTCTTGTCGCCCTGGCAATTTTACTCCTCGAACAAAGACCCGAGTCTGGCGCATTTCCTCGAACATAGACTATCAACGTCCACTTTGACGTGGCTACAAACAAGTTGACTTTTATTCAGGAACCCTTTTAAACGATTATTCATTGATCGACGTTGGAAGATACAGATTTAAAAAACAAAAAACGTATCAATGCTCGCCGTGTCACGAGGGTGGCAAAAATCAAAAGTTTATAACTTCGAAATGGCTCGAGCGTACGGTGCTGAAATTTTTCACGAGAATAGACCTGTCATTTCCCATCGTCCGATAAAATTTTCGTGCTGATCGTACGAGTCGTTCGGATTGTAAAAAATTTTCAATTTATTTCCCGAAAATCTCTGTCAAGCCGCGTAATTTTCGAACTATCGGGATAAAATTTTCGACAAAGATGCAACAAAACGCGCAAAGAATGTTTACCATTGAATTAGTAGGAAAAATCGATGGGAGGGGTTGTGAATTAATGGAATTTTCAATTTTTCGACAAATGATTCAACGGTGGGTCGAGGATATGGTGCAAATTAATACTTGCACATTGATCGCCTCAATCTTTGCGCACACCACAAATTTTTCACATGGAACTACAAAGCTTTCTCGTGAGAATGAAAATCATTCTTTTTTTTGTCAAACTCCGAAAAAAACACCTTTATGTTTTCGTCAATCCTCGTCAAATTTACTTAACCAAAGGATTTGCTCTTCACGAAGATGCATTTCGTCGTCATCAATATTCACGGGGAAACCCCACTGTCAACTGGCTCAAAGAGGTCCTGTTTCACGAATTTTTGTTTGCTACTTAATGAATTATTTCAGGATTGGGAGAATGGTTTGTTTTTAAGGACACTTTGTAGTTGTTTTAGTGGACATTTTTATGAAACAACTTCAAAGTATCGTTAAAAACATACCATTCTCCCAATCGTAAAATAATTCATAAAGTAGCAAACAAAAATTCGAGAAAAAGGACCTTTTTTGAGCATAGTATGTTTTTAAAGACACTTTGTAGTTATTTTAATGGAAATTTTTATAAAACAACTTCAAAGAGTCGTTAAAAACATACCATTCTCCCAATCCTAAAATAATTTATTAAGTAGCAAACAAAAATTCGTGAAAAAGGAACTTTTTTGAGCATGGTATATTTTTAAGGACACTTTGAAGTTATTTTAATGGAAATTTTTATAAAACATCTTCAAAGTATCGTTAAAAACATACCATTCTCCCAATCCTGAAATAATTCATTAAGTAGCAAACAAAAATTCGTGAAAGAGGAGCTTTTTTGAGCATAGTATGTTTTTAACGACACTTTGTAGTTGTATTAATGGAAATTTTTATAAAACAACTTCAAAGAGTCGTTAAAAACATACCATTCTCCCAATCCTAAAATAATTTATTAAGTAGCAAACAAAAATTCGTGAAAAAGGAACTTTTTTGAGCATGGTATATTTTTAAGGACACTTTGAAGTTATTTTAATGGAAATTTTTATAAAACATCTTCAAAGTATCGTTAAAAACATACCATTCTCCCAATCCTGAAATAATTCATTAAGTAGCAAACAAAAATTCGTGAAAGAGGAGCTTTTTTGAGCATAGTATGTTTTTGAGGATACTTTGTAGTTGCTTTAATGAACATTTTTATAAAACAACTTCAAAGTGTCGTTAAAAACATACCATTCTTCAAATCCTGAAATAATTCATTAAGCAGCAAACAAAAATTCGTGAAAAAGGACCTTTTTTGAGAATGGTATGTTTTTGAGGATACTTTGTAGTTGCTTTAATAAAAAAATTTCTAAAACAGCTTCAAAGTTTCCTTGAACACACACCGTTCTCCCAATCCTAAAATAGTTCATTAAGTAGCAAACAAAAAAATCGTGAAGAAGGACCTTTTTTGAGCCCATTAACCCCCTCAAGGATAATTAAATTGAAACGGCAAAAAAAGCTCGAAATTCGATAACAAGGTGGAAAAAAACAACAAAATCTAATCTCTTTTGTGCACTAAGAGGGAAACAACGTCGATCATTTATTTTCTCTCTCGCTCTCTGCGTGGAGGAGAAAAGGGGAGTTGAAGATCTTATGTTACCTTTCCCCACTCCGTGAAAATCCTCCCTATTCTTGGGTTACTCCTATGTATATAAAACGTCATCCGATAAGACTGTTATAACGAGGTCCTTTTGTCGGTGAATTAATGATCTCGATGTTTCGAAGGGCTTTGAGTTTCACGAGTAACGAGACTTGAAACAAAAAACGGGGATCGCGGAGCAACATTTTCTCTGGAATATACGTCGCCGAAGTGTTGGCAAAATTTTAATTTCGATAATACACAAACAACACTAGAACAATTAATAATTGACAAAGATAAAATAAGAATTACAATGAATGAAAAACCGACAACAGTGGATGCGCGATCGGGGCCCGGCGCTGATGATCACCCAAATTCAGAAGCTTTGCGGATAGGGAGAGTGATAGGAGAAAAAAATGGAACACATGGAAAAAATGGAATTGGGAAGTGTCACACTTGAAAACCCGAAAGGGTGTACGTTGAGACAAAGGGAAAAAAACGATTAATGAAAAGAAAAAAATCCAATTACAATTGATGATGAACAAAATTACAAGAAAAAAAACAGAAAAAGGAAAGCTTACTATTTTCCAACGAATCGTTGTCCATCGAACGTACATATTACTCGAGCTCAACTCACCTGAAACACAAGAAGGGAGGAAAAAAAAATTGAGCGTGAATTCATCGAGCCTCGAATGTGATAAATTGCCTCAGTAAATCGTACGAACATATATTACGCATCGTCATGCCAAACACTTATGATTAGGTACGGGGACACAATGATATATTCGCAGTATCCAATATACATATATATATATATAGCAAGTTATGGAAGTGCGCTATATGTTCGTACAACCAATTTGCAACCGTCGAGCGTATATTGCACTCGCTCTCTTGCTCTCTCTCTCTCGCCGGCAATGTGCACCCTCTTGCTCAGGCATACGTAAATACATGTCACATATGTTTGGGGAAGCTAGGCACATGAATCTGAAAAGGGGAAGGGAATGGATGGGGGGGGGGGATGACGGGGCAGAGCGGAGAAATATAAGCGAGACTTTTAGTGGGTACAGAGTGGTAAGAGCTATATTTTTGTATACAGGACATTTCGTGTGAAATCAGTCGTCAATAATTCAAGATCAATTCGGCGTTTGTATAAATAAAAGTGTAAAATAAAAATTCAAAAGCCGAAAGTATTTTACGGAACGGAGTGGAAATTCCGAACTGTGAAAGCTCCGATGGTGGTAAAACTCCGAATTTATGTGCGCGGATCCCTAAAAGTTTTTTGGAAATTCTAAAATTCAAGATTTTCAAAACAGAAATGTCTTTCGCCGAGAATGATTGTACGGCAAGTATTGAATAACGAGAATAATTACGGGACCGACTGAAAAAGTACTGACATCAAAACTCAACTACATAAAAAAAACCTTATTTTTATAATGAATTAAGGGCTTATACGCAGTTGGAAATTAAAAAAAAAACGATTTTTTTTATATTGCATTTTCAGAATGTACATATATTTGGGTATATTCTCTGAAAATTTCAAATCGATCCGGCAAATATTCTTGGAGATACATGCATATTTTTCTCAAAACGGTGTTTTCAAAGTTGGTGAGCACGATTTCTCAAAAACTGCTCAATCGATCGGTCTGCAATTTTAACACAACCTTCTCAGATATATTCTTCAGGTATGGATAGAAGGAATAAGATTTCCGATAATTATTTCTATTTTTATTTAACAATTCAACGAAAAAATTGCGGTCGAAAATTGGAATTTTTTCTTTTTGCAGCCGCCATTTTGTCAAAAATCAAAATTTCGACTATTCCTTCGATCAATATCGAGATTTATCTATCCACTAATAGAATCTTTTTGGTTTTTTTATTTTGGATAATCCAAACCGGAGATATCGTGCTCACCGTCAGACACCTTTTTTTCGAGGCGCTCCCGGACATCGGCTATAGCAGCTTTAAAAATCATTATTTTTACGAATAAAAAATATGGAAATAAAGTTAAAAATTAATACAATACGTATATAAATTTTTACGTTAATAAATTAAAATGTCTTTCCGGGGAAAATTCTTGAAAAATCGCCTTCTTTCGGTCTCCTGACTACGTATAATTTCTTAAGGTAGTAGTCTGGTAACTTAAGCCGATTTTCATGTCTTTTTTGGACGGCGTTTTTTTGTAGGAAAATAAAAATGAATCGATGTTTTTATTTACATATTAAAGATACAAAAAAAAAATTTTTTGATAAAATTTAATAGTTTATTATTATTATTATTATTATTGATCGAAGTTGGCACCTCGAAAAAAAAACGCGTGGGTGGCCTCGGTAATTTTGGCTCTTGATGTTATCTGAAATCAAAAATTCTTGATAATTCTTAATCTATAGACATGTCATTCTGGTCGGAACTACTGAAGTTAATTTTCTTTTTATTTTACAACCCCTTCTTTGCTAAAATAAAAGGACGTTTTTTTCCAAAGTCCGCCATTTTGTTATTTATCCATGAAATTTAACTTCAGTAGTTCCGGCCAGAATGACATGTCTATAGATTAAGAATTATCAAGAATTTTTTATTTCAGATAACATCAAGAGCCAAAATCACCAGGGTCACCCACGCGCTTTTTTTCGAGGTGCCAACTTCGATCAATAATAATAATAATAATATACTATTAAATTTTTTCAAACTAATTTTTTTTTGTATCTTTAATATGTAAATAAAAACATCCTAAATATCCAAAATGATTCATTTTTATTTTCCTACAAAAAAACGCCCTCCAAAAAAGACATGAAAATCGGCTTAAGTTACCAGACTACTACCTTAAGGAATCATGTGCACATTTAATAATTTTTTTTTGTACAAAAAAGCGATCTATCCATTAAACTAATCACACATCTATTTAGTACAAATATCAAGCTAATAAAAAATTTTATTTTGTTTTTTTGGGAAGCCGGCCATTTTGTAAATATTTTTTTATTAACTTGATATTTATACTAAATAGATGTGTCATTAGTTTTATAAATAAATCACTTTTTTATATAAAAAAAATTGTTAAATGTGCACATGATTTTATACCCGCTACTGTGACCATACCCTTTGAATGTGTAACATTTTCTTGAATCGCTATTCATACCGTTCGACGATGTTTGCAGTCAATCATGTACACTTTCGCCGGAATAAGTTATACAGAGACCTGTAGGTCGTAGTATTGAAATTCGGAGTTTTTTACACCGTCGCGTCGGGACAGTTCGGAATTTCAACCCCTTACGTATTTTACATGTTTTTTTTTTATTTTTTAGAGAATTTCACACCTTACCATCGCATAGGGTTAATTGTTTTTCTTTGCTTCTTTTTCCTTTCCAATGCAAAAAAATGGATTGGCTCAAAAGCATTTTTCGAAGAAACTTTGCCAATTTCAATCGGGAAGTAACGAAAATTCAACAATTCGTTATAATCGTTAGAATGAAAATGTGACAAAGTAAAACACACAGAAATTGCACAGAGCCGCGCGGGGATGAGCCGTGAAACACATCACCGGTATAAAGCGAATAATCGGATAAGAGCCTTAGTTTGCTTCCCGTAACCGGATCAGTGAGCCAACACTCGCATTTACCACTGATCCGCTACCACACGTTCGGTCACTCAGTTGACCTATAGTTGAAACTACGGCTTATCTCGATAATTCACTTACGAATTGGGGTTGACGTAGATTTTTCGGATTTTTTTTTAAGGAATCACATAGCCCTGAAATTTTCAGAAAGTCAATTTTCTTTTACCGATTTTTTTTTTCCTACACTGTTAAGAATTTAAAAAAAAACTTTTTAGAAAATTCCACTCCGTTACAAGGTTATAGAAATAATTGTGACCGGACCGTAAGTTCACGTTGTACCGACCAGAAAATTTAAGGTAGTAGTCTGGTAACTTAAGCCGATTTTCATGTCTTTTTTGGAGGGCGTTTTTTTGTAGGAAAATAAAAATGAATCGTTTTGGATATTTAGGATGTTTTTATTTACATATTAAAGATACAAAAAAAAATTATGTTGAAAAAATGTAATAGTTTATTATTATTATTATTAATCGAAGTTGACACCTCGAAAAAAAAGCGCGTGGGTGGCCTTGGTGATTTTGGCTCTTGATGTTATCTGAAATAAAAAATTCTTGATAATTCTTAATCTATAGACATGTCATTCTGGTCGGAACTACTGAAGTTAAATTTCATGGATAAATAACAAAATGGCGGACTTTGGAAAAAAAAGTCCTTTTATTTTGCCCGCCATTTTGTTGTTTATCCATGAAATTTAACTTCAGTAGTTCCGACCAGAATGACATGTCTATAGATTAAGAATTATCAAGAACTTATTATTTCAGATAACATCAAGAGCCAAAATCACCGGGGCCGCCCACGCGCTTTTTTTTCAAGGTGCCAACTTCGATCAATAATAATAATAATAATAAACTATTACATTTTTTCAAACAAATTTTTTTTTGTATCTTTAATATGTAAATAAAAACATCCTAAATATCCAAAACGATTCATTTTTATTTTCCTACAAAAAAACGCCCTCCAAAAAAGACATGAAAATCGGTTCAAGTTACCAGACAACTGCCTTAAACGCGTTTTTCTCGAAACTATGTTTTTAGACAGTGTCAGCACGATAACTCAGTCAATTTTGAATATTTTTTAACTTTCTTTTTTTAATTATTTTCTCTATAGTCTGACAAAAGGTTTTTTTAATTTTTTGGTTGGACAATTTTTTCACAAATTATTAAACACTATGTTTTTTTAAAATTGCATACTAAAGTTTGAAATACTGTAATTTCGTTATTGTTGAAAATAAAATAAAGATTCCCACCGTCAGACTATTACTACTATATTATTTTACTACATTCTTTTTATTTTCGTAGATTGGATAATTTTTGGTAAAGTTATGATGTCGACAAGGAGGCGCCGTGGTTTTCATCAATAGTCCATTTATACCCTTAAAAAATATTGACAATATTCAAGAATAAAATTAAAAAAAATTGTTTTCTTACAATTGAATAGTTAATAAAAAATATGAAATCAACAATTTAATTTTTTTTCCACCATATAACCTTTATAATAATTTTACAAATTTATTCGGTTTTCAGTGCGCGCAGCGGTATGTGAGCGCTCGAGGGTTAAAAAAAAGAACATTCACGATTTGACGTAATTTCGGAACTGTAAAGTTAATCTTTAACGCTTTTGATGAATCAATGGTTTATTTTTTTAGCATTTTTACGAAAAAGGAAATCAGATTGTTTCGAACAATGTTTCTATTATTTAAACAACCCCCAAATAACTGAATTGCGTACGTTTTATTTGGGATCGAATTCGCCATATATAAATATGTATATAAATCGAGTGAATGTTGTGGGATTTTCAACCCCCCTTCCTCGCTTTCTCTCCCACATTCCCTCAGCGTGTTCTCTCTGTAATGGTCCAGACGCTATTAGGAGCCTAATAATTCGACGGTCCCTTCCCCACTGAGCTCAACGGGGACCACCACCCCTCCTATATATGTGTAATTTCGTTCATTCGTCCCCTTACGTATTATACACGCGCCACCAAACAATATAAACCTGCTCCTCGTTCGTATATAAAGTACAGCGTGCGTACTATGTGGCGCTACAATACGTGAATACTATATACCGATTCTACCGGTTACAGTACCGTTCTTTCATCCCTCACTATTTCACTGAAACTATACACCACCCCTTGGCGAGTTCACAACCCCTCGCTTTTCACGGTCGCATATAACGACCTTTAACTGCGTCCCACTCTAATTTTCCTTCTCTCTATCTCTTTCTCTCTTTTTCTCTCACACACATTTATTTCACACCGTTATTTCACGCTAGAGATTGAAATGAAAATAGCGTCTGGCACAATTCTCGTATGGCGATGGTGAAAATGAATAATGAATAAGAAAAAAATGTTACGATAAATTCAGAAGAGTGTGTGTGTGTGTGTCTGTTTTTTTTTATTTCTCTGAAACTCCTGTCGTATGCGAGAGCTGGTTGTTGCGTCCCGGAGACAATGTGGTGGCGTTGAATGAATTTGATCGTGTTTGTAGAGGGGTTACTTAGATGGAGGGGGGAGAATTGTGTTTGAATTGATCGTGGAATAATTGAGGAATTTAATTTCGGTATGAGTGAAAAAATTATGCCTGAGGTATGAGAAAAATTTATAGGTTTTTTAATTTTTTTAAAGTGTAAAAATTGTACTTATGAATGGAAGGATTATATGTAATTGACCTGCATGGGATACCCGATATATAGTTTGACTTAGGTCGGAGTGCCGTATACATCTATGATTACTAGGTGGTTGGTTTGTGGGCTATTAATTTTGGCGGAAGGCCCTGTATGTGGGTGATTTTAGGCGGAAAGCCCTGTATGTGGGGTTTTTTTGGCGGAAGGTTCTTTACACTAGTGATTTTGTCGGAAGGCCCTATGGATTTTGTTTGGTGGCAGAAGGTCCTAAGTATTTGATTTGGTGGCAGAAGGCCCTAAGTACTTTATTTGGTGGCAGAAGACCCTATGTGTTTTGAGTCCGTTGCTGAAAAGCCCCTACGGTCTCTTTCGAGATATCGTTATGGTCCTTTGCAGGAAACCTTCTATGTTCCCTTACGGGAGGTCGTATTGCTCCTCTGCAGAAAAGCGGATGAGTTATTTTTCGTTCCGCTGACCGCGTTTATATTCTCGAATTATGCGTACCTCGTTTGTGAGAAAAAAGTCGCCATCTATAGGCGGTCTAGGAACTAGGTAAGTTTACCGAGAGGCTGAAGGCGTGCGCGTGACGTTGGGAATCCCGTGATTCTAGGGGTTTTCAAATTCGTACGGCTGCGCGTAGCTGATTTCCCCGGGATCCCAAGTCACGGCGTACCGGCCGCGTCCCGGTTGTTCAACCTGTTTCGTGAAGTGACAGTTGTGTTTTTATACATTAATTTTTGTGGTAAGTGATTATTTTCTAATACTAATATTAATGTGCTAGTCGCATTCGTCTTAAATATTTTCATTTTGATTTCTTTACGTTTGCTTTTTTTTTTTGTGTGTTGTTTTTTTTTCTTTGGCGCAAAATACTTATTCGTATTTAAAAAAAAATATTTACCTTAGCTTATTGGACTTAACCTAATTTTGTGTTCTATTTACAGTGTAGTGTAGTTGGTTTATGTTTTTCTATTTACAGTTTGTTAGTTGTGGATAGTAATTGAATTTTTTTGTTTGCGTAGGTCTGTGCCTGCGGTATCGTGGGCAGTGAGGTTTCTCCGGAACCCTTTCGACGCAGTGGGTCGAGGACTACGTCGGACAGTGGTAGTTTTTATATACAGCTTTTTCCCCCGATTAATCCTTACGTTACTTTTTTTAGTGTTGGTCGTTTGACGCGGTTTTCCCGTTTCTGGGCGTAGTGGAGCTGTCCGTCGCCTCTGGTGTTTTGAAAAGGTCGCATCCACCGAGGTAAGGTCTTTTTTGGTTTCTTCTTATTCGTTTGTTTAATTTGACTTTATATTAATTATGTATTTTCATTTACAGATCAAACTGCAACGGGAGAGATTTATTAAGTGTGCGTAGGCCTAGGAGGCCTGCGTACAACACTCCACGAGCTTGGAAATGAAAAATTGTAGATTTAACAAAAGGGGGGGGCTTTTGGATTTTTTATTTTTTTTACAGCCCGTTGCAGTTGTGAGGAAAAAGATATTTGCGCGTAATGTTTTATTCACGACTAACTAGATAAAAGCATTTTTTCGAAGACAAACTTTGCTCGATATTTTTATGTGATTGAAGTGACGAAAGTTCTGACAAAACAAAATTGAATGTGGTTAATTAGAGAGAAAACTTACTAAATGAACGGGAGGGATATATTCGTACAAAAATCTCATGATTTTATCTGTTAATAGGCATAAGAGGCGATAAAATGAAGCTCTGACTAAATTTTGTTAGAAAAAAATTGTTTCTCGAATTCCAAGCTCGTGTCCTGTTTATTTTTTGATTTTTCAAGGACACCGATAGGATTTTCTATTGTGTTAAAAATATATAAACAAAAATATTTCGAAAAGGAACCTTGATGAACGCCACGAACCGGAATATGGTCGTTCTGATTGGCGTTGATCAAGGTCCCTTTCCTAAGTATTTTGGCTTATATGTTTTTTTACATACTAGAGAGTCCTATCAAACTCTTCGAATAATCAAATAATAGAACGCGAGCCTGGAACGCAAGAAATAATTTTTTTTTCAACAAAACCGAGCCAGAGCTTCATTTTATCGCCTCGTAACGGATGAGATGCAGTTAGAATTGTCAAAAAACCGATTTCTTTTTCTTTTGCATTTTCTTGAAGTATTATGTTTCGGAAATATTCTCTGAAAATTTCAAGTTAATCCGATTAATAGTTTCCGAGATATCTCACAATTAGTGGAGTGTATCCCACAATTAGTACACAGAAAGAACAGATTGTCAGCGTATAGACGTGGCTAAAAAACGTGCTAACGACAATACCCGGGAAGGCAGAATGCAACGGCAAATAGATATTTTGGAAGCTTCTACATCAGCAGAATGTAGAAGCTTCGAAGTGTTTTTTTCGCGCCCCTGTCAACACCTCATCCCTTAAGTCCATTAATAAGCTAAATCATATGGTTTTTGCACGAATATATACTCCCGTATAATTGAGGAATAAGTTTTCTCTAATTGAACGCATCTAATTTTTTTTTTTCCTAGAACGTTCGTAATTCCGACGACATGTATTTTTATAGTGTGGTTGACTCATTATTTTATTGCGAATTGGAGAATAAAATTATCATTGAACTACGACGTAGAAAAAATATATAAATAAATAAATAAATAAATAAATACGTCTGAATTGAAAATCGAGAAACGGACTACTAAAATTCACTCCAACAAATTAACCGACTCCAATCTGTGCTTACCATTTTCAACGAAAGTTGGTACTCCAGCTCCGGTATAACGAACCGGGGGGTGGTTCGTTATACCGGAAGTAGGAGTGTTCCTTTTGTATTATTACTCCAGCGTATTCGGGGGTGATAAATGCCAAAAATGGTCTTACTCCAAAATGCTACTGTATCAGAGACAGTATTATACGTATATAAATATATATACGTTTTTCAATGTTTGATCTTCATTAAATTTTCGTTTCAAGGCAGTGAAGGTCTGGCCTTAAAAAATAGCGACGAAGAGGGAAAGAAAGAAAAAAAACAAAGTGAAATGCCCAGAGAGCGCAATGCGACGTAACGCTCAACGATGAAATTACATCGGCAGGGGGTGTTGAAAATTTGTGGCCTTGTGGGAACCGAATGTGTTTTGTGCGTGTGTGTGTGTGTTTTCTAGTGAGGGTGAGGAACCAAGTCGTTTCGCGTAATAATACCCGGGGTGCGTTAATGTCTCGGTTCTGGGGTATAATAAATATACGACGAGGGTGGAACTTCTCTATATATATAACTATAAAGCGAGCTTGCAATATTGCAACATTATTGTCCTTATGGTACGGGACATTCAAAGCGAAATCGACAATACCGATAAACCCTCGCAATTAAGAGATATGTCAGCACGGTAGCGGGTATAAAATCATGTGCAGATTTAACAATTTTTTTTTTCTATGAATAAGTGATTTATTTATGAAACTAATTACACATCTATTTAGTATATATATGGAGCTAATAAAAAAATAATAATTTTCGTTTTTTTTGTTACACAAAATGGCCGCCAACTGTTATTTGCTTTTGGTATCTTTTTTTTCGCGAGCGTGACACTTTGCATTCACAATTTTTGACCCAGAACAAGAAAAAACTCTCGTTAAGGGCGGGGCAACGTATTTAAACTTTTGTTTGCATTTTTGTTTATTTTTTAAAATGAATGTATAACATCTCAAGAATATTGTGTCACAATTTCAAGTCGATCGGAGCAAAATTAACGGAGTCATGAGCATTTGAGTGTCCGTTGCTCCAGATCGGTTTAAAGCGTTTTTCTGAACCTTGTCAAACCCTTAAAGCGTCTTTTCTGAAACTTGTCATTTTTGTAGTCAGTGTACGCTGTAACTTGAAATCTAATGCACCGATCCTATTGAAATTTTGTACACTATTTCTACACATAAAATTTTTTATTTTACAATAACAAATTTGCCGATTTTTTTAGCGAAAATCGCATTTTTGACTTCCAAGTGCTAACAAAAATGAAAAAATCGTAAAAAAAAACTCGACAGCGTTTTCTCTCTCACCTAATAAACGCATTTTCATTTTTTTGTTTCGGATGATCCAGTGACGAGTACAGCGTACACCGCAAAACGACTTTTTTTCGAGGCGCCTGCGGAGATTTGCTGCCAACGGCTTATTTATCAATATTTTGCAATGAAAATTTAGGAAAATATAGTTCGGATGTTGTATTGTTATATCGTTTAAGCGAAAAAAAATATCAATTTTTTTGAAAATTCTACCGTGGCCATGCCCCTCAATTTTCTTTTCATTTCGTATTTTCTACGAAGACACAAAATCCACAAAATTGAAAAGAACATTAGACAAATTTTCAAATATTTTGGTAAAATAATTATTATATTAGAAAGCGATGAATTATTATTTTTCATAAACTTCATCAATTCCCATTACTTACATCCTCAATTGTTTTTCGTAAAATTAAATTCAACATGTCATCCCTAATGTACTGAAAATAAATAATAAAAAAAAAAAACAAAATTGCGAGGGTCATGGCTTTGTCAATTTGTGCCGAAACGGCCTGTGTATGGTTAGTACACATACCTCCGTGCGTGAATATTTTTCAACCCTCCCCCAACCCCCCAAAACCTCGTGCTGTAGATATACGGTACCAGAGGTATCCATTTCCGTACTTCGAGCAAAGTGTAAGGGAGGAGTGGCGGTGAAGGTGAAAGAGGAAGGGAAACGAGGGGACGAGTACATTTCGTATCAAAGAGTGTCCGGAGAAGGTGAAAAGTGTGAGATGGAAAGGAGAGTAGAGAGAGAGGGGAAATAAAAAAAGAAGAGTGTTAGATGGATTTTTGAAGAGGAAAATTTCTCCCTCGTCAAGCAGAAACGGATATGCCGAGACTTTGTGACCGTAGAACCCAGAGTGCAACCTGTCTCGTGCATAAAGAATTTTTTTACGAGAACGCGCCAACCTCGACGTGCCGTACTTTTCTGTCGGCAAAGGGGAAGAGAGAAATGACGAGAGAGAGAGAGGGAGAGAAAAAAGAGGAAAATACCAAAAGAATTTTATAACCGCTATTTTTTCCCTCGATACAAATCGCTCATTATCGTCATTCACACTTTGGTGGCCATTTAAAACGACGTACTCTCCGACGGTCACACTTTTCACCGGAAGTTCCTATAAAAATATGAAAAAAAGACAAAACAATTATCGAAGAAAAATGTCGAGAAAAATAAAATGACCGTTATTTTCCAATATACAACACGTTCAGCATCGTTTGACTGTGAGAGGAACCGGTCATACGACCAAACGTAAAAATGCCCGTCATTTGGGGTGTAAAAAAAAATTTGAAAAAATAAAATGACCTCTGGCAAGACAGGCATTTTACCGTCGGATCAACGTTGTTTGACGATGAGTCAAAAATGACGGTAATTTTCCACGAGGCGTGAACATAGTAAAAGAAAAAAAGAGAGAGAACATTGTGCATTATCTAGCGAGGGCAAACCGTCAGTGCGGCTTTTCATCCCTTGCGAATCGTTCCCTCGAAAGCTACCCTATGTGAGATCTCGATCGTTCTCTCTATATCGTGCCAACTGTCGCGACTGAAAGGACCGTAATGAACGCGTAGATTCCGGGAGGTTTACACTCCGAAAGCTCTCTCTCTCTCTGTCCCCCGACTCTCGTAAAGCCCTCGCCGAGTTCAACAGAGTCCTGAGAATGACAAAGGCTGTCGTTATGAACCGTCGAGTATATATAACCGTTCGGTATCGGCCGGTCCAGGATAAAGAGCGATAGAAGGGAGGACCAGAAAAACAAAAAAAAAAGATGCGATTTGTTTCATACGGGGTTAAATTTGACGGCGTTCTTTTCTGTGCATCGTAAAGCTCCGAATTGGTATACAAATCTCTGCGGAGGTGGGTAGTAATTTTAAAAAAACTATACGAGGGGGGACCGAAAAAAAAACGGGAATTTCGTCATAATTTCTTTATTTTTTAAATATTTTTACACCAAATTTTGATCACCTCCAAAGTATTCTCCTTTGACCACAACGCACCTCTGCAAACGATCCTTCCAATGTTCAGAACATCTTTTAAATTCACTTATCGGGATGTTTAGGCCTTCCAGCGATTTTTGTTTTACCTCCTCCACAGTGGCAAAACTCTTGATTGCTGCTTTGTTTCGGGGTCGTATCCATAGCACCACGATTCATCACCAGTAATCACCTTGGAAAAGAGTTCCTCTTCGAGCTGATTTTGAAGTTCAAAACATGCCGGAAGTCGACGCTCACTTTGCTCGTCTGTGAGAAGGCGAGGGACAAATTTGGCTGCAACTCTGCTCATGTGCAAATCTTTGGATAAAATCCTCTGAATTGAACTCCATGATATCCCAGACATCTCACAGAGTTGATCAATGGTTCGGCGGCGGTCTTCATGAATGAGAGCATCGATTTTGTCGACGTTTTCGTCACTTCTTGACGTTGAGGGACGTCCTGAACGGGGCTGGTCTTCGATTGACATTTCTCCATTTTTAAAACGTGAAAACCACTCGTAGACTCTGGTTTTACTTAGGGCAGCATGTCCATAAGCAGTCTCAAGCATTACAGTAATTTCCGCGGCCGATTTCCCCAACAGGAAACAAAATTTCACAGCCGCGCGTTGCTCTCGTCAATCGGCCATCACGTTTTCGCCGGAATGGAAAAAGTTGTTTCACTACAAAAATTCCCAGGGGCGAACCGATGCACTCACGGCGACAGAACTTCGCACACTAACTCAGGAGACGTGTCCCCAACGGACACCTGGTCGAGCAATGGGTTTTCCCACTCTCCCTCCCCGCCGCAGCGCAATTCCCGTTTTTATTGGGTCGCCCCTCGTATATTAAACGAAAAAAGAAATCCTGCTAAACCTCCTGACATATTAAAATATGCACTGAGGAGACTTTGCAGCTAGTTAATAAATTTTTCTTTAATAACTTCGTAATTATGTGTTTGTGTATAAATAAGTGGGGGGAAAAAAGGAGCACAGAGATAGAGAGAGAAACCAGGAAGAAGCGAGAAATGGAGTAAACTATCCCGAGGGGTAGGCAGTTTCTCGAAATTTTCACTGGGATTCGCACACCGCAATTCAAAGTAATCCGCTTGACAAACAATTACCATAAGCATTGCCAAGTCCTATATACCGTTTCGTAGCGAGATACATGTATATATTTACCAAATCTGCATATAACGAATGATAAAAGACAAAAGGGCGTTGATTCACGTAGCTTGCATTTATTAAATTCCGTCAGTTACGCCATTTCGTTTGTCAGTAGTCGATATATGCAGATTTAGTAAATATAATATGCATATAAAAAAAATATATATATACATGGTGCAATAATAACGTATATATACGGGGTGGTTTGCCGGGAGGAAAACAGCAGTTAGTCACGGTTATCGTGGTGGTGCATCCTGTATCGCGGTGGCGCTCCAAGCGTCGTTAGCTCGCCTCCATCGTACTTATATTACTTTTTCTTTCTCTCTCTCTCCCTCTCACCATTTCGAAAATAAATCCCAGCAAACGGGGGGTAAAAAAAAAATCACGAGCCCAGGGGAAAAAGAGGAGATCGTGGCAAATGAGAAAAAAATATTTATCCAAAGCCACAAATTTGAATAGGCGGCAACGAGCGAGGGTGGTTTGATGTATCGGCTCGTTTCGTATAATGCATAGGGGAGAGAACACCTGAACGTTGAATTATTCTCGTACCCATTCCGATCTATTCGACTGTCCTCGTGAGGAAAATAACGATTTATTAAGTTTTCTTATTTTCAATGGCCGATGTCGAAGCAAACGAACAATTACTTTTTAATCAGTGCGAACAAAAAAAAAGTTCGCGCTTCTCGTCATTGCTCCCCATCTGGACGGTAATTGTTATTCACCCGAAGCAAGCGAATTTTCATCAGAATATAATTTTGGACTGCACGATAAACTCGACGAGGATCATTTTGTAAGAATAGCACTATAGCGACCAGAGAGGATAGACTATAGTTAAAGAGGCCGCTACAGTCACGTTTGCCCCGAATAACGGCCCGACGAAAATAATGTCTAATATCATTGATATCATTATGATCGGAATACGAGTGAATAGATTGACGAAAGGCGTCTCGCACTCTCCCAGCGACCACGAAGTGAGATGGTCTTACATTTGTTGTGCGTCAAGTATATCGTGAAACAGAGGTGTCTATATCTTTATATCTAGCTATATACCAGATCTTACCGTATTATAGACGTGTCGTAAATAGCGCGTGGGGAGAAGCGTCATTACAAGTGTCGACTGCACAAGGAGCAAATTATTGGCTGGGAGAGGTAAGATCGGCAAATTTATGATTATATAAAGAATAATAATGCGAGATAAATTATGATCAAGAGTATTTCCGATAATTAGTGTTTTCGAGAGAGCCTGTTTAAGGAATCAAAAATAAAAAAGGGAATCGTTCGACGGATCAAGTGACGCAACGCCCTCGAAACAAAAAAGAAAAACAAAGAAAAGATAAGCGAAAGAATTTTTTATTATCAATATATGTGTGTGAATGTGTGAGTCAATAATGTATGTAGATCACGGCACATTGAATTATAAATAATATTAAACGATTTCGAGTCTACAAAATTAATAATAAAAAATAAATAAAATTTACAATCAAATATCACTAATTCAAATAAACAAAATAAAAAGAAATTATAAAATAAAAACGAAGATTGCCGTTATTTCCTTCAAAAAGAATCATAATAATTTTAATAGAGAAAAGAAATTATTACAACTTCGTATGACGCTGATCGCTATTTTGCCACTATCAATGCCCAAAAAGCTGTCGTGTAATGAAAATAAATATTTTTCGAGGAAAGAAATGTTTGTAATTATTCGAAATGAAATCAATGACAAATTCGTGGATAAATTATCTTCTAGATTTGAAAAAATTGCTTCAATCCTTTGTAAAGGCTTTGTTTCATCGATCATGGATTTTAGATCGAAAATTTTTATAAAATTATCGATACTCGTGACACTTACGAAATGACTCATTGAAAGAGAGGATTATCAAAAAATCGTTATCAATTGTCCACTGAAATGCCCAAAGTCCAAAAAATCTCGTGTAATAAAAATAAATATGCTTCGAGGAAAGAAATGTTTGTAATTATTCGAAATGAAATCAATGACAAATTCATCGATGAATTGTCTTCTAGATTTAAGGGAGGAAATAGGGTTAGACGGTTCAAAAAATCGATTTTTTTTTACTTCATAAATTGTTAGTAAAACTATTGAAAAATATGTTTCCAAAATTTTAAATGAAAATTCCGACTCGTTCTATTGTTATGAGCCATTAAGTGGGGAAATAGGGTTAGGACAGCGTTTTCTCAATGATTTTCATGAATTTTTTTATGGTTCAAAAAATGATCATAATTTATTGAAACTTTGAGAATATTTTATACATATATTTAAGTATATACAATAAAATTTTTGAAGAATTTTTGACGAATTGAAAGAGAGGATCATCCAAAAATCGTTATCAATTATCCACTGAAATACACAATGCCCAAAAAAGTTGTCGTGTAAAAAAAATAAATATTTTTCGAGGAAAAAAATTATTGTAATTATTCGAAATGAAATCAATGACAAATTAATCGTTAAATTGTCTTCTAGATAAAAAAAAAAAATTGCTTCAACTCCTTGTAAAGCCTTTGTTCCATTACGGACGAAAATTACGAACGAAAATTACGATGAACTATCGAAACTCGTGACACGTACGAAATAACTCATTGACAGAGAGGATTATGAAAAAATCGTTATCAATTGTCCACTAGAAGACAGTTGCACAATTTGTTTCTCAATATTGTCAGAATAGAAAAAAATCTGTATTTACCATTATGAAAAAAATTCCACCCTGGAGCAATATATTTCGATTCATAAGCAGAAAGAGAAACACTTCAACTCTTCCCCCGCTCGTGGCCATTGTCGCTTGACGTCGACAAACTGACATTGTGCGAAACGCTATCCGGATTTTATCGGACGAAAAAAAAGTAAGCTCGTCGATGTGCTTCGCAATCGGATTACAAAAAAAAAAATCAACCACCGAAAAAGCTGGCATAACCGTTATGTGTGCACCGCACAACGTAAAGTTCGAGCGCGGTCGTTGGAATTTTATTTTCCATGAGGGGAAATATAAAATGAAAAGATTGACGTTCGGTATAAATGCCTTGACCTATCTTTCTCTCTCTCTCTGGTTATTTCGAGAGAGAAAAAAAAATCGCCATTACCAAAGACGGAAAATTTACGAATATAAAGAGTCGTGTAAAATTTCTGTAAAATTTAATATTTTCCTCTAGAAAAGTGCGGGTAGGAAGTGATAGGGGGAAAAATGGAAAAAATGGAGTTTAGAAGGGTCATACATAAAAACCCGAAAGGGTGTACATTGGTACACACAATAATAATAATAATAATATTTTCCTCTTCGTATTTTTCCGGATTGTTTTTTTTTCCTATTTTAAGAAAAGGTGCAATTTAATGTTCAAGGGAATGAAATAATAATTACAACAGAAATTTTATTTGTTTTAAAAAAAATTATATAAGCTTGCTGTAAACGTTTTTTTAAAATATATTCTCTCTTTCATACTTCCATGTTTTTTTTTTCATAGAGAATTTCAATTATCATTGATATAAAATAATAATAATAATAATATTTTCCTCTTCGTATTTTTCCGGATTGTTTTTTTTTTTCCTATTTTAAAGAAAGTTGCACTTTAATATTCAAGGGAAAGAAATAATAATTACAAAAAAAATTTTATATGCTTTAAAAAAAATATTTACAGCAAGCTCATATCATTTCTTTTAATGCAGATAAAATTTCTTCTGTAATTATTATTTCATTCCCTTGGATATTAAATTGCAACTTTCCTTAAAATAGGAAAAAAAAACAATCCGGAAAAATACGAAGAGAAAAATATTTAAAAAAATTTTCACAGCAAGCTCATATCATTTCTTTTAATGCAGATAAAATTTCTTTTGTAATTATTATTTCATTCCCTTGAATATTAAATTGCAACTTTCCTTAAAATAAGAAAAAAAAAACAATCCGGAAAAATACGAAGAGGAAAATATTATTATTATTATTTTATATAAATGATAATTAAAATTCTCTATGAAAAAAAAACATGGAAGTACGAAAGAGAGAATATATAAAAAAAAATGTTTACAGCAAGCTCATATCATTTTTTATAATAGAAATAAAATTTCTTTTGTAATTATTATTTCATTCCCTTGAACATTAAATTGCACCTTTTCTTAAAATAGGAAAAAAACAACCATCCGGAAAAATACGAAGAGGAAAATATTATTATTATTATTATTGTGTGTGCCAATGTACACCCTTTCGGGTTTTTACGTATGACCCTTCTCAACTCCATTTTTTCCATTCTTCCCCCTATCACTCCAAACCCGCACTTTGCTAGAGGAAAATATTAAATTTTACAGAAATTTAAAAAATATTTTCCTCTTCGTATTTTTCCAGATTGTTTTTTTTTCCTATTTTAAGAAGAGCTGCAATTTAATATTCAAGGGAATGAAATAATTATTACAAACAAAATTTTATATGTATTAAAAAAAATTATATAAGCTTGCTGTAAACATTTTTTAAAATATATTCTCTCTTTTGTGCTTCTATGTTTTTTTATCATAGATAATTTTAATTATCATTGATATAGAATAATAATAATAATTATAGTAATGATAATAATAGCAAATTACTGAATACGAATGAAATTAAAAAAAAATTGATTAATTTTATATTCTTTATGCGTAGCTACAAACATATCTGCATATATCTAGAGCTATGCATAAATAATACGAGCAGTGCACAATGTGTATAGTCCGGGGATTCCTGCGGAGACCATTTTTTTTAACCTGATCGTACGTGAACGATAAGAATGTTTGCATTTAGAAAGAAAAAAAAAAAAAAACGCGGACCGTTGGTTTCGCGATCTGAATTACGCGTATAAAAAAAACCGCGCAGCGTGGGAGCTTGCGGGATGTTTTAACGATCGTCCGATGTACATTAATCATTTAAATCGTTTTTTTTTTTTCCATCGCGTATTTGTCACCAACGCTTTGTTTAAGCTCGGTAAACAGACGCGCGAAAAACGAATAAAATAAAATAACGAACACGATTTATCGCACAAACAATATCGGCTTTGTTAAAAATCATATTTTTTGATTCAACATTACAAGCTCGCCAAAAATAATTGGTCTGTCGGATAAATTTCAAAAACAATTATTACCGAGAGTACGAAAAAAAAGAGAGCAAATAAATTTTTCTAAATATATTCAAAAAATTAAGAAATACAATGCAAAAGGAATTTCCGATGACCGTGACGGATTGCCAATTATCATTTTCAATCATTACGTAACTTTGTACGTTAATCATTTGTTTTTTTTTCAAATAAAAAGTCCTCTTTACAAAATATCTCAAAAATCGTTGTTGATTAAATTGAGCAGTACTAATTCGTGCACATAAATGCTATTATTTCTTCGTACTCATATAAGGGCTCACATAGCCCTGAAATTTTCAAAAAATCGATTTTTTTTTACAGATTTTTATTCTCTATACTTTTAAGAATTTTTCGAAAAAAAAACTTTTAAGAAAATTCCACTTCGTTACAAAGTTATAGCGATCAATCTGACCGGACATCGGGTCCCTACTCCGAGTCATGTGTCCCTACCAGAAACTTTAAGGGTGGAAATACGGTTAGACGGTTCAAAAACTCGATTTTTTTTAAATTTCATAAATTGTTAGTAAAACTATTGTAAAATGTGTTCCCAAAATTTTAAATGAAAATTCCGAGTCGTTCTATTTTTATAAGCCATTAAGGAGGGAAATAGGGTTACGACAGCGTTTTCTCAACGATTATCATGAATTTTTTTATAGTATAAAAAATGAATATAATTTATTGAAATTTTGAGAATATTTTATACATATGTTTAAGTATATACTATAAGATTTTTGAAGCATTTCCTTGAAAAACACCGAAGATATGAGCGACCCCATATTGCAGGTCACAATCAGACTCAGCATTTATGGTGAAGTTATGATGTCGACAAGGGGGCGCCATGGTTTTCTTCAGTAGCCCATTTTTACCCGTAAAAAATAATGTTAATATTAAAAAGAAAAAGAAAAAAAAAATTTTTTTTATAGTTGAAAAGTTAATAAAAAATGTAAAATCAAGAATTTAATTTTTTTTCACCATATAACCTTTATAATAATTTTTCAAATTTACTCGGTTTACAGTGCGCGCAGCGTTGTGTCAGCCCTTAACCATCGACACACAAACTACTCATCATCGTGTATTAGTTACGCCGAGTAAAAGTGCGAGTCAAAACGACGAGAAAACCGAGATAAGCCCCTAGGTAAAAAAAAAAAGAAAAAAAGCAAAGATGAAATTACTCAACTCCTCGAGGTGTCTGTCAAGTTGAGAGCTTTCGTGTGACAAAACCAGAGGTCGTCTTGTATACAACGACGTGAAACTCCGAAAGGAACGGGTTAAAAGGTAAAGTTACAACCACCGCGCGTGCACTTCGCGGCAACTACTTGCCATGTGGCAATTTCGAATCTCGCAGTCGTCGGCCTCTCTCTCTCTTATTCGCTCTGCCTATTTGTGAAGTCGACGACGACTGCGAAAACTCTAAACCGGTGCATTAGTAATAAGTAGAAAGCCCTCCGACATTTCGGAGAAGAGAGAGAAAAAGAGAAAGAGAGAGAAAGAGGGAGAAAGAGAAAGAGAGAGAGTGTACCATCGGAAAGTGGGGTAAGAGAGTGTCGAGTAAAATTACGCAGCAGTTGCATTTTTGGGAGGCAATTACGTCTCGCGCCCGGACTTTCCGCAATAACCTGTGGAGCGAGCAAATTACATGTACGTCGCACGCGTTTTATACGTAAATATCTGAGTGGTTTTAAAAGTTCTTAATAAAGCCCCAAAGCATCATAAAATAAGGCGCTAAAGCGTGCGAATTACGCCCTTTTGTTTGACGATATATTTACAAGCACGCCACTGTATAACTACTTTGCGCGACACGGTTCTTCGCAACCACCAACGAACGTTATAAATAACCCTCCAACCATCGTATACATACATAAATGTATATAAACATGCAACGAAAAGTTTAATTACTGGGCAAGCTCGGAAAACTCGTGCTTTTAGGAAAAGAACAAAAATAAAGCGTCGAACTACCCTCGAGGAACGTTTGTTATTACATGTTACAAGGGTGTGCGGTTTCACGTTCTGCGTATCACTGTGCTTGTCGGCAACGAGGGAGATTTACGAAAATTCCTGGAAACGGAGGGTTGTTTCGTCAATTTTGAGGATTGAGGACCTGATGAAAAAAAAGTTTTTTTTCTCCAAAGTCCGCCATTTTGTTATTTAACCATGAAATTTAACGTCAGTAGTTCCGACCAGAATGACATGTCTATAGATTAAGAATTATCAAGAATTTTTGATTTCAGATAACATCAAGAGCCAAAATCACCGGGGCCACCCGCGCGCTGTTTTTTCGAGGTGCCAACTTCGATCAATAATAATAACAATAATAAACTATTAAATTTGTTCAAAAATTTTTTTTTTTTGTATCTTTAATATGTAAATAAAAACATCCTAAATATCCAAAACGATTCATTTTTGTTTTCCTACAAAAAAACACCCTCCAAAAAAGACATGAAAATCGGCTCAAGTTACCAGACTACTACCTTAACAAAAATCGATATTTCGGGAAATGAGCTCATTAGTTTTTTTTTCCTAATTATTTTTGCCGGTAACAATAAATCGTTTTTTTTTTATCCCGGGACACGTCTCGCGTGCGAGATGACGAGGGTAGAAATTGGAAATATTTGGCGTATAATGAAATTCACAACGATACGGGGTATTTCCCCGCGGACGCGTCACACCGAAAGTGGAAAGTCCCGGGAATTCCTTGTGATTGTGATACAAGAGGATATTCTCCTTCGTATTTTGTAGCGTCGAGAGTAACCGGTTATCAGTTATGTAATAATGTGCTTCCGATGCCGGAAAACCCGCATCAGAAAACTCGTACATATATATGCGAAATGTATTGAATCTATATACGGATCGTTTCATGCCAAACAAGCGATCCATAATTCAAAAGCAATTTTTATATGTTTATATCAAAATTGCTTTTGAATTCTTTTATTTGTTATTTAACGAATGAAAGATTTTTACAAAATTAATGCGGGCATGTTTGATTTTAGAGAATTTCATCCTCTGCTGTATTGGCCATGGTCTTTTTAGAAATTCAAGAAAATAAACCGTCGTATTTATCAGAATAATTTTAAAGATCGACTTTGCGAATTAAGGTAGTAGCCTGGTAACTTAAGCCGATTTTCATGTCTTTTTTGAAGGTCGTTTTTTTGTAGGAAAATAAAAATGAATCGTTTTGGATATTTAGGATGTTTTTATTTACATATTAAAGATACAAAAAAAAATTAGTTTGAAAAAATTTGATAGTATATTATTATTATTATTATTGATCGAAGTTGGCACCTCGAAAAAAAGCGCGTGGGTGGCCCTGGTGATTTTGGCTCTTGATGTTATCTGAAATCAAAAATTCTTGATATTTCTTAATCTATAGACATGTCATTCTGGCCGGAACTACTGAAGTTAAATTTCATGGATAAATAACAAAATGACGGACTTTGGAAAAAAAAGTCCTTTTAATTTAGCAAAGAAGGGGTTGTAAAATAAAAAGAAATTTAACTTCAGTAGTTCCGACCAGAATGACATGTCTATAGATTAAGAATTATCAAGAATTTTTTATTTCAGATAACATCAAGAGCCAAAATCACCGGGGCTACCCACGCGCTTTTTTTTCGAGGTACCAACTTCGATCAATAATAATAATAATAAACTATTAAATTTTTTCAAACAAAATTTTGTTTGTATCTTTAATATGTAAATAAAAACATCCTAAATATCCAAAACGATTCATTTTTATTTTCCTACAAAAAAACGCCCTCCAAAAAAGACATGAAATTCGCCTTAAGTTACCAGACTACGATCTTAACGAATGAAAGATATTTTCAACATTAATTTAGGGCATGTTTGATTTTAGAGAATTTCACCCTCTGCTGTATTTGCCATGGTCTTTTTAGAAATTCAAGAAAAGACACCGCCATATTTATCAGAATAATTTAAAAGATCGACTTTGTGATTTAAAAAAAAAACACTAGAAAAAAAGCACAAAAAAGTGTGCTTCAAAATTTCATCTAAAGCATATGTTCCAACGCGATTTTGCAACGGCTTATCAAACGCGAAACGTTCCATACACAGAATATATATTCCCGTACGCGATAGTACTTGACATTTTGTTAATTTAGTGTCGGGAGTGTTTCGTGAACCGTTCCCAATGGTACATGTGGTCTCGGCTGTTCGTTAGAACGGCACGTTATTTCGATGAAAAAATATCGATAAAGAAAAATACGTGGCTGCACGTATACCCGAGACTATACGTATATATTTTCATACTGTACGTACATATTTCTTTTCGTCGAAGAAATATCAATAAAGAAAAATACGTATATTCATCTATACATGTGTACATATACACACGTACGAGGTCTGTTCAAAAAGTATCGCGAATTTTGAATTTCCGCGGGCTACGTATATTCGATTTTCGATTTTTTTCTGGCGTTAGGTTGGTACTCATGCCCCTCACTTATGCTGAAAAAATCGGCCATTTTGAATGTTTAAGTAATTGTCAACAGCTGTTTTTGGTTAGACGTGTTTTGGCTTGTCTTCGATTTTTGCCTATTCCAAAAAATGGATCAAAGAATCTGTATCAAATTTTGTGTGAAAAACAAAATTAAGTGCGCGGACGCATTCCAAATGTTGACTGTGGCATATGGTGAAGCTATCTTGGACCAGAGCAACGTTTATCGGTGGTACAAAATGTTCTCAGAAGGCCGAGAAGATGCGAACAACGAAATGCGTTCCGGACGCCCGAGCACATCAACAACAGACGAAAACATTGATGAAGCGAAGAAAATAATATTGGCCAATCGTCGAATCACCGTTAGAGAAGTTGCCGAGGAACTAAACATATCGATTGGCTCGTGCTATTCGATTTTTACCAATGATTTGGGCATGAGACGGATCGCCACGAAATTCGTGCCAAAATTCCTCAATTTCGAACAAAAACAGTGTCGCGTTAACATTGCTAAGGAGCCGTTGGACTCGGTCCGCGACGACCCAAATTTGCTCCAGAGGGTCATAACTGGTGACGAATCATGGGTTTATGATTATGACGTGGAAACCAAAGGTTAATCGTCGCAATGGAAGCTGCTTTTTTGGAATAGGCAAAAATCGAAGACAAGCCAAAACACGTCTAGCCAAAACAGCTGTCAAAAAATCGGCCACTTTGAATGTTTAGTTAATTAACTAAACATTCAAAGTGGCCGATTTTTTCAGCATAAGTGAGGGACACGAGTACCAACCTGACGCCGCAAAAAAATCGAAAATCGAATATACGTAGCCCGCGGAAATTCAAAATTCGCGATACTTTTTTAACAGACCTCGTACACACGTAAACGTCCTTTTTTTATCCACAAGAATAAAGGAAAAGTTGTTCTTCTTCGCGAGACCCACACCTGACGTAAATAATAAATAACCTCGAGGAAGATTCTCAGGCATAAAGAGCACCGTTGCGATATATACCTGGAAACATCATGATCGATACATCAATTATTCTCCAGCGATACATCTCAATTTCTTCATTTTATCTTCCTTTTCTCCTGTCGTCCGTACATTTTTCCAATCTCCAACTGCATTAACCTCGCTGGTATATACCTATTTTACCACGTTATTGGTATATACTCGAGAAGAAAACTCTCGTGGAAGTGTGTGCCTTCGTTGCGGCAACCTTGTATCGCGCAAGTTGAAAAGAAAAAATTCAAGACGAAAAAATCTTCAAGATTTTCGACAATTGTACGCGAATAAAAATAAACAGTACGATAGGATAATTCGATAAAACGATTTTAATGATGTTTTCAAGTACGATTCCGTTTGTGCAGCCTAATTCAATGAACGGGCCACGTATCAACGAGTCTCACTAACAAAATTTCATTCCTCTAGATTTCTCATTTGTCAATGATTGCAGGTAAAGTATCGGAACAAATAGTACAATCGCATTGTAATTTAACACGAACACTAACTTTTATTACTAAAGTATGCGTACCAAATTTCGTTCGGATTGGTATAGTCGTTCGGAAGTTATCGCGCCTACGGACAGGACATCCGGACAGACGGACAACGGAAATTATTTTTTTTCCGTTTCCTGATATTAAACGCGTATTTGCACGATAATATCTGACTTTTCTCGGTGAATTACAATAATCTTTCTCGTAGACATAGATCGTGGGATGATGAGAAATGAAAAAAAAAAATGTAAATGTCCACTCCATTTTCTTGATATCACACGTACGTGTAATATGCATGTGTAATATGCAGTGAATATAGTTGTGGGAGACGATACGACGACGAGATTTTGCGAGCACCATGGAGCACCGATGCTAGGAAAGGATACCGTCGGAATGCGCGCGTTTTGAATGCAGATATGTACATCGCAGTACGAGACAGCATATGGTACGTGCCCGCTGGCTGTTTCGCGATGCTGCAAAGTTCCCGTCAAGTATCACATATCGCACCGCCACTTGTGTATATATATGTGCATGTAAAACTTTTCTGAGGCATGTACATAGAGAAGTATGCGTTACGTGGAGATCAGCATAGCACGAGACTTCGCCAGTGTCTCGCTCACTCTGTCTCTCTTACGTTTTCTTACTCTCGCGCGATACTCGCGTACTCCCGATATCGCATATGTGAGAGGGATATGAGAACGAATTCAGGAAAAAGTGGGATACTTCTCACCGCGTTATATACAGTGATGCAAAAAGTCTCTGACATCCCAGTGGACCGAATGTGTGATGCCGGAAGATTGGCGCGTCAAATCCTCGCACTATATTATCACATGTGACACCCAAGAAACTTACCCCAACCATTTTTCATTGAGGAAAGAATCGGATATACGAGGTCTGTTCAAAAAGTATCGCGAATTTCGAATTTCCGCGGGCTACGTATATTCAATTTTCGATTTTTTTGTGGCGTTAGGTTGGTACTCATGTCCCTCACTTATGCTGAAAAAATCGGCCATATTGAATGTTTAGTTAATTGTCGACAGCTGTTTTGGTTAGACGCGTTTTGGCTTGTCTTCGATTTTTGCCTATTCCAAAAAAGCAGCTTCCATTGCGATGATTGAGCTTTGGTTTCCACGTCATAACCATAAACCCATGATTCGTCACCAGTTATGACCCTCTGGAGCAAATTTGGGTCGTCGCGGACCGAGTCTAACGGCTCCTTAGCAATGTTAACGCGACACTGTTTTTGTTCGAAATTGAGCAATTTTGGCGCGAATTTCGGGGCGACCCGTCTCACGCCCAAATCGTTGGTAAAAATCGAATAGCACGAGCCAATCGATATGTTTAGTTCCTCGGCAACTTCTCTAACGGTGATTCGACGATTGGCCAATATTATTTTATTCGCTTCATCAATGTTTTCGTCTGTTGTTGATGTGCTCGGGCGTCCGGAACGCATTTCGTTGTTCGCATCTTCTCGGCCCTCTCAGAACATTTTGCACCACCGTTAAACGTTGCTTTGGTCCAAGGTAGCTTCACCATATGCCACAGTCAATATTCGGAATGCGTCCGCGCATTTAATTTTGTTTTACACACAAAATTTCATACAGATTCTTTGATCCATTTTTTGGAATAGGCAAAAATCGAAGACGAGCCAAAGCACGTCTAACCAAAGCAGCTGCCAACAATTGACTATACATTAAAAATGGCCGATTTTTTCAGCATAAGTGAGGGACACGAGTGCCAACCTAACGCCGCAAAAAAATCGAAAATCGAATATACGTAGCCCGCGGGAATTCAAAATTCGCGATACTTTTTGAACAGACCTCGTACGAGGAACATAAAAGAGGGCATGGGGGTGGCAAGCTAGAAAATATAATCATCGAGCTTTCGTAAGGACGAAATTCAAAATATCGAAATATCGGAATTTCCAATGACACTCGTGGGATGGTTCATTTTTTTTCTTGCGCCTGTATAGAATGCTGATTCAGTATTTACAAAAAAAAAAAAAAAAAAAACGTTCATATACCAATATAAACGTGTATTAAGAGTTGCGAGAGTCAGAAGGGGTTTGTGACAAATCGTTCATCTTGTAAAACAATGTGACGTACGCCCATTGGAGTTTGGGCGTTCGCGATCTATAGGTTGATCATATGTACAAGTCTTGTACAGTACGGAATACGAGAGGCCGTTGAATACACGCTGAATAATCCGTATGGTCAATACAATCGTGGCTCTGTGAAGCAAGTTGATGATTGTTCAATGACGTATATATACGTGTACATATGTACTGACTAACGCGTGTAAGTCCATACATGTACATAGAAAGAGAGAGAGAGAGAGAGAGTCTACTTCACTACGAGAGTCGAGGCCCTCTTGAGCATCAGCAGCCACTCGAATCTCATATGGTAGTAGGTAGTACAACTGCTGTCCGTATAGAACTGTAGTAAATGAAAACTAGAGAGAGAGAGAGAGAGAGAGAGTTGGATTGTATGAGAGTGCAACCGGTAGAAAATCTCGCTGCGACAAGCCTATTCCATACACACAGGCATATATATATTTATATATGCACAAGACCGGTTTAATTCCTACAGAATAGTGGAGAGAGAAGGAGCACGGTAAGCAAGAGAACGACGACGAATTAATCGAGCCAGTGACTAAGTACGAGCACGAATATGCATGGGAAATTTCATTCCAACTCCAACAGCATCCAATCCTCAATATTTTCATCACAGCGACAATTAAGGAAATGGGCGTTTTTTTATATCATTCACCAAAGTAAACAGAGCGTAGGCGATTTTTTAAAGATTTTTTACTCCCAGCGTTCCCGAGTTATGATTTTTCGAAATAGAGATCGGTTTTTTTCCATCAAAAGATCATATTTCTATTATAAACCGTACCGAACAAAATTTTAACAAGTACCATTAAGCGTCTGTGGATATTTAATTTAAAAAATTATCATTCCATTTATTTTTGTCATTTTCCTTTCGCTAAATTAATTTTTTTATTGAGCTAATAACAAATTTACGTTGAAGAAAGAACATTTTTTTAGACACAGACGGATGCTCGAGGGAATGGAGAGTTTTTTGATCATTTTTTTTCATGGTGAACATCAGAGGCGGGTCAAGTTGACATAGAACGTCCTGTATATGCAAACATATATATGCTCGGGTGATCTCAGGATGATGCAAAAATCGATTCTACGCTGTCGATGCATTCAGTTTCGATGTCGTACACGCGGATAAACGGACAGGACTAAAGTTTTTTTTCCAAGTAGTCGTGGTCCGTTATTGGTCAGGCGGGGTTTTTTTTTTTTTTTTTTGAGAACTCGTTGAAATTTTCCAACAGGACTTGGGGCGCAATTTTTGCGTAAAAAATGCTGCTTCAATATGCAATCAACGGTATCATTATTTATGTAAAATAGTAACGCAAACACGATGTTTTTGCTTCGCGCTATTGAAAGAAAATTTGTAAGTAAACTTCAATCTCACGTACACGCCATAGTCAAAGATCCGAATTAGGGCCGACCTTCACCCATCGCGTAATTGGATGAAAAGCTTTTATATCAAATTTAGCATGTTAGAAAACATATCGCGAGTGGTTTGCCTAACAAATTCCTGGGATAAGTATGATTAATTAACAATTCAAATCTGAGTTTTTATTCACCCATGAGTTTAAGGCCGTAGTCTGGTCTAGAGCGAGATTTTTGACGTCATTTCTAATGTGCAATAACGTTTAAACCGTTGAAGTTGTCTTGATGAAAATTTACACGTGAATTTATTGATCCTTAGAGATTACTTGTACAGTTAAAAAAAAAAAATTTTTTAATATTTTCATGTAGTTTTTTGCCTTGTTGCAACATGGTGCGCCGAAATCGGCGCCCACTCTGGACGATGTTGTATGCATCAGAAAAAAAAATATATATATATTCTCAATCTGTATGAGTATTCTGAGCACTGGTATCAGAATTGGTACTTAAAAAAAATTTTTATTGAGTCGAACAATAATTTTGCCGAGATTTTGTAACTCGTCGAATAATGAAATATCATTAATGAAAGTTCAACAGGCCGCTATTTTGTCAAAAAAATTGTTTTAAGTACCAATTCTGTTACCAGTGCTCAGAATACTCATACAGATTGAGAATATATATATATATTTTTTTTTATCAGTTGCATACAACATCGTCCAGAGTGGGCGCCGATTTCGGCGCACCATGTTGCAACAAGGCAAAAAACTACATGAAAATATTTAAAATAATTTTTTTTTATTGTACAAGTATTCTCTAAGGATCAATAACGTGTTAGTTTTCATCAAGACAACTTCAACGGTTTAAACGTAATTGCACATTAGAAATGACGTCAAAAATCTCGCTCTAGACCAGATTACGGCCTTAACGAATAAATTTAATACCAACCGAAGTATGAAGCCTATAGAATATGCAAACATTGGGTTGTCTATTTTTTTCCTGGTCTAACTACTGGGTTGTGAGGTATAAACAGGTAAGTCGAAACTAACTATCTTCAACCATTTGTTTACTAAATAAATCTTATATCAAAATAAGCGCTGTTTCATTGCAAACACGATGATATATGGTTGTCTGCAATAAATCTGGGTTGAATGACGGTTGTCGAGTTTTGAAAAGTGAAATTTTGATGCGAATGGAATGTGCGAAAAAGAGGTCTGAGCAAAGTATCCCGTGCGATAGAAGAGGACGCATCATGGTAGCTGCGCGCGGCGCGTGCACCAGACAGGAAAGCATGCGCACTCTCTTATATCCGGTGCACGCGCCGCGCGCAGCTACAATGATGCGTCCTCTTCTATCGCACGGGATACTTTGCTCAGAACTCTTTGTCGCACATTTCATTCGCATCAAAATTTCACTTTTCAAAACTCGACAACCGTCATTCAATCCAGATTTTTTGCTTGCTGAAACAGCGCTTATTTTGATATAAGATTTATTTAGTGAACAAATGGTTGAAGATTGTTAGTTTCGACTTACCTGTTTATACCTGACAACCCAGTAGTTAGACTAGGAAAAAAATAGACAACCCAACGTTTGCATATTCTATAGGCTTTATACTTTCGGTTGGTATTAAATTTATTCGTTAAACTTATGACTGCAATGTTGAATAAAAGCTCATAATTGAACTATTAATTAATCAAAGTTATCCCTGGATTTTGTTGGCAACCAACTCTGCGATATATTCTCTAACATACTAAATTTGATATAAAAAAGTTTCGTCCAATTACGCGACGGGTGAAGGTCGATTTTAATACGGATCCTCTACTACCAGAAAGCTATGAAATCGTTTGGGATGCGAACGAGAAAGGTTTACGTTGACTTTATGAAATTCTGTAATATTGAACAACCCTCGGAGGCATCCTTATATAATATTATTACCAGGCAATATGGGAACTTATTGGGTTTATTTTTTGTTTTTTTTTTTTTCTTTTCCAAAGATTACTTTTCAAAGGTTCGGTCAATTCTCGTAAATACGGATTATGGCTTTTATATACTTCGAATGAAACGATAATTAACGTTCGAATTGGAAAAAAAAATCATTAAAAATGACTTGTCGAAAATTAATTAGAAATGATTATTGAACGGATTGGAAATTCGAAGATTTTTTTTTTGAAAGAATCAAACATCATTTGCAATAATTATTCTTTTATAATGAATATTAATGTTGTCTCGAACGACGGATGTAATTATTTTGATAAAGGAAAATATCCGAGATGAATAGTCATTCAAATTGTTTCTCTATATTTCAGTTTCCGACAGAGCAATTATCGTGGAATATAAAATCGAAAATTTATTCTCGCTCCATTGCAGTAGTCAAAGCCAGTTATCTGTCAGACACGGTATTAATTAGCACAAAGACGAGAGAGATACAGAGAGAGAGAGAGAGAGCGAAAGATCGCTATGTTTTTGCTCTCTGCTGCATAATTTTTTTTTCTACCATGCCTTCCTCCACTTTTCGTATATAATGTGCTTTCGTTAAAGATCCAATGGATCTAATGCTAGTTTCCGAGTCTCGATCCAATCAACTTGCAACGCTTTTTTTTTCCTTCATTTCTCTTTCCCTTTCTCCCTCATCTCAGGTCTGGTCCCCTCGTACTTTTTTTTCCTCGCTCGTTTCGATTTTTCTCCCTCGCCTAGTTTAACGGAGCAAAAAGCGAGAGGGGGAGAGACAGAATCAGAGAGTTGGAGGGAAACAGAGAGAGAGCGAGAGAAAGAAGAGAGAGCTTGCAGTTTGAACGGCATCGCCTTGGCTTTTCCGCCACTCTCGTTTTACAAGCAACCCCGGTCATTCGCGACTCTTTTTTACCGTTTTTCATTTCTCTCTCTCTCTCTTTTGCTGTCGTTACGTAACATGTAGGAACCAGCCGTGCGCTTCACTTTAATTACATTTCAAAGAGGTCCGCCCTTATTTTACGTTTTATTTTCTATTTTTTTTTTATTCCACTCGTTCGAGTCGATAAATTCGTGAAAAATATACGGTAAATAAGAGAGAGGGGGAAAATTAAGAGTGCGATTTCTCGAACGAATGGAAATAACAAGGTAAAAAGTAAGCATCGAGAGAGTACGTGAAGTTTTTTTTTTAAATTATTCCAAAATACCAACAGAAAATGTACGAGACTTTTTTTTGTTCAAATTGATTCCCCATATGGATAAAAGTTTGTTTTCATTTTTTTAAACCGTTCAAAACTACACGAAATTCCGAAATCTTTCAAATAGCGAGAAGTTTGACGTTTTTTTGCTTTCTTCTCTAAGTTTGACCAAGTGAAGCACGTCAACGTTATGAGGGTGCAAGAAAAAAAAAATTGAAAAAGTTTTAAAACATGATACGCGCAAGTTCGAGTGTCTCACTCTGTTTCTTCATAATCTTTTCTTCTTTTTTTTTTGGCACGTTTGATTAAAATTTATTATATGTTTAAGGTAGTAGTCTGGTAACTTAGACCGATTTTCATGTCTTTTTTAGAGGGCGTTTTTTTGTACGAAAATAAAAATGAATCGTTTTGGATATTTAGCATGTTTTTATTTACATATTAAAGATGCAAAAAAAAAATTTGTTGACAAAATTTAATAGTTTATTATTATTATTATAATTGATCGAAGTTGCCACCTCGAAAAAAAAGCGCGTGGGTGGCCCCGGTGATTTTGGCTCTTGATGTTATCTGAAATAAAAAATTCTTGATAATGCTTAATCTATAGACATGTCATTCTGGTCGAAATTACTGAAGTTAAATTTCATGGATAAATAACAAAATGGCGGACTTTGGGAAAAAAAGTCCTTTCATTTTAGCAAAGAAGGGGTTGTAAAATAAAAAGAAATTTAACTTCAGTAGTTCCGACCAGAATGACATGTCTATAGATTAAGAATTATCAAGATTTTTTTATTTCAGCTAACATCAAGAGCCAAAATCACCGGGGCCACCCACGCGCTTTTTTTTCGAGGTGCCAACTTCGATCAATAATAATAATAATAATAAACTATTAAATTTTTCCAAAATTTTTTTTTTTGTATCTTTAATATGTAAATAAAAACATCCTAAATATCCAAAACGATTCATTTTTATTTTCCTACAAAAAAACGCCCTCCAAAAAAGACATGAAAATCGGCTTAAGTTACCAGACTACTATCTGAATTGAGAATGTTTTTTTTGTTTCTCATTGCAGAAGTGTGTTTGCCGATGCGGTACGAGATAATGTATAACCCGTATAATATTTTATTAAAGTATATATATATATAAATATATATTTGACTGAAGCTCGGAGAAATTGCATCGTGCGAACCAAAGAGGCGAAAAGCTCGCGGCCGAGAATAACTCCGTGGGGCTTTCGCCCATGGAGATTTCCGGTAATATTAATCCAATAAGCGCCGAGTATACACTCGACCGGAATATCATATAGAGAAGTCGAAAATTTTGGTACACGTTGGGAGGCGGTTTCTCTGGCAAAGTCTGATGTATTTCTCTCTCTCTCTCTCTCTCTCATGGCGCATATCCAAAGTGCTTTAGAGATGTTTAGTAGTTTAATACGAAGGTATACTCTCATTTCCAGAGGCCACATAACAAGTAACTCCCTCGCGTATATACACACGCTATCATACACAGAGCATAGCACACACTCTTCGTTATAACGAGAATGAACTTTACCGATGTTTCGCGTTTAATTATCCGCTACTCGTTACGCTACGAGAGAGCTAAAAGTAGCGCGGGACAGGTTATTATTACCGTGTTTTGACTCTCCGTGCGAGATTTACCAAGACGGCAAAGTTCAGAGAGATTTGTCATCTTGAAAAGTGTACTTTTTAGTCTTCCGGCGTTTCTCAGCGTGCTGTTCTAAAGATCTGTTCTTCTTTGCTACTGGAAAACGCAGAAAAAAAAATACAAAATTCCGTTTTTCTTTTGTTTGGCATCTCTCATCCGATAATTGAATCTTTCAAGATTCAACATCTATTTATCGACGCTGTATCCAAGAACACACAGAGGAAAATAGACGGCCACGATATTTTATATATATACATTAGGGCGATTTTTTTTTCGACTATTTTTTTTTCTCAGTCCCCACTTGAAATTTTGTTGGATATGTCGAAAAAGAAATTCGCTGAAAGTTACAGCCCTTAATATTAATTCTAAGTACTTTCCCTTAGCGTGAAAAGATTTTCCATCTAAAATACACGTAAATCGAATTTTTTTTTTTTTCAAAATTCTATAACTCAGCCGCATTTTATGCTATCATATTGTTCTTGGTTTCGATTTACTCAGAATAAAACAATCTAGAAAAGTGCCTCTTGCGGCTAAAGTGTAAATTGTACTGGTGAGTTGGTACGGGTCACTGAAGTTGATTCTTACCCAAAATTCTCGTTTTTTTGCTGTTATCTCCGAAACAATTAACTTTACGAAAAAAATGTAAACGAAAAATTTGTTGAAAATTCAATTTCCTATAAAAAAGGTCCTATCGACCCAATTGCTTAGATTAATATTTCTTGAGATATTGAACTTTTTTTATTTTATATTTTTTTAATTATTTAATATTTCATATTTTATAAATTTTATACTACTCATAAGTTAAACTTCAATATCTCAAGAAATATTAATTTAAGCAATTGGGTCGATAGGACCTTTTTTGTAGGAAATTAAATTTCCAACAAATTTTTCATTCACATTTTTTTCGTAAAGTTAATTGTTTCGGAGATAACAGCAAAAAAAAACGAGCATTTTGGGTAATAATCAACTTCAGTGACTCGTACCAAATCACCAGTACAATTTACACTTTCACTGCAAAAGGCACTTTTTTAGATTGTTTTATTCTGAGTAAATCGAAACCAAGAACAATATGATAGCATAAAATGCGGCTGAGTTATAGAAATTTGAAAAAAAAAAAAAAAATCGATTTACGTGTATTTTAGATGGAAAATCTTTTCACGCTAAGGGAAAGTACTTAGAATTAATATTAAGGGCTGTAACTTTCAGGGAATTTCTTTTTCGACATATCCAACAAAATTTCGGGTGGGGACTGAAAAAAAATTGTCGAAAAAAAAATCGCCCTAATACAGTGCTGGGTATTTGAAGTCAAATGCAAAAATCTCCGCCGATTTTCGCGCAAAAGTTGACGATTTTGCAAATTGGCACTTCAACGATGTACCTCCCCACCGTTTCTGGATAACGATAACGCCAATTGCTTTTCACGAGGTCATAGGCCTTTGTGAATAATAAATTGACGATAAAAATGAGGCCAATCGGTCCAACAATTTTTCGCTCTAGCCTCGACAAAAGATTTACATTTTAACCCCATCCCCTGCCATCGGAGGGGTTGCGCATCCAATTGCTCCCGGAGTATCTTTCATCTCTGTTCGTAATCCTTTAGTTGGATACCATATTCACCCTCTATCACACTCGCAACTCTTAAGGGCTCACATACCGCTGAAATTTTGAAAAAATCAGTTTTTTTTTGCAGATTTTCATTATTTATACTTTTAAGAATTAAGAAAAAAACTTTTAAGAAAATTCCACTCCGTTACAAAGTTATAGCAATAAATGTGACCGGACATCCGGTTCCCGTTGTACCTACTAGAAACTTTAAACGCGTTTCTCTCGACACTATGTTTTTAGACAGTGTCAGCACGATAACTCAGTTAATTTTTAATATATTTTAACTTTTTTTTCTCATTAAATCTTGATAATTATTTTCTCTATAGACTGACGAGAGGTTTTTTTAATTTTTTGGTTGAACAATTTTTTATAAATTATTAAACACTAATATTTTTTTTCAGTTATGAAAGTTAGTTCAGTTAGTGGTAGTTTCAGTTAGTTTGAAATACTGTAATTTCTTTAATTTTGAAAAAAAAAAAAAAAAAAATCCCACCGTCAGACTATTACTACTACATTATTGTACTAGATTCTTTTTTATTTTTGCAGATTGGATAATTTTTGGTGAAGTCATGATGTCGACAAAGAGGCGCCATAGTTTTCATCAGTAGTCCACTTATACCCGTAAAAAATAATGTTAATATTTAAAATAAAAAATGTTTAATTTTTTTTCTTATAGTTGAAATGTTAATAAAAAATGTGAAATCAACAATTTAATTTTTTTTTCATCATATAACCTTTATAATAATTTTTCAAATTTACTTGGTTCTCAGCGCGCGCAAGAGTATGTCGAGCCCTTAAAACTCGAGGTTGACGGATGACCCGATTTTCCAACCCCCCACATTTTCGTTGCGCACGTGCACAATTGCTGATCAATCTCAATGTGACTCGTTTCTTTAGAAAGATTATAAAATTTTGAATGTACTTTTTTGAAATATTCAAATTCGTCAAAATTTTGGCGAAAATCGACTATGATATCCGCATTCCACTTGAAATGCCCAGCACTGTATATATAATGTAATATATAGAACAGAGACAACTGTGGGGCCGTCCGTCGTTGCGGTTCACCACCGTATAGCGCACCGAAGCATAGTACACCCGCGGCAAAGCTTTCTCCTCTCTCTCTTTCTCGTTATACCGATCGTGTGCAAGCCTTTCCCCGGTTATAAATCATTCCGTCGCGAGGTTCAGCACAAGGATGCGGTGCCAATGATAAACGCCACCCTTCTCCTCCCTTTTCATCCCCTACCACCCCGTGACACTCCCACACTCGGTCTGTTCCTACGAGCGACATGCTTCCACCGCCTAAATATATACGTATATAGAGAATATGAGAGCTTGCGTCGTTAACGGACGATCAATTTTGTCGTCGCTAGGCGAAAGACCGCAGCGGTTCGCAACAATTTCCACGCGATCGAACCCGCTCGAATATCTACGAGTCTACGTGCTTATTTGTCACGATCGAATGATTAATGCGAAAGGAAAAGACGAAAACAAAAAGAAATTCTATTCTTCGTGATTGTCACTGGGCGATGAAAAAATCAGCAGCGAGCCCCCAGAGGGGCACGCAGAGTGACAAAAGGGAGGAAGATTGGACGAGGGATTGATTTGTAAACAAACGAAAAATTTAATATTCTCGATCGGCGGCGAGGGAATGACGATTTTAGCGAAAATTTAACGCGATCATCATATCGCTCATTATCCGTCAATGTGAAGGGAATCCCCTGACAAATTAATCAATCATAATTCGACGGTGCATCGAGTCAAAAAAAAGAATCCGGTCAAGAGTAAACATACACCGTGTAGAAAAAAATTAATCTACCGTAAAGCGTATATAGATCTATCAGAATCTTCTGCGAAAAATGCTTCTATGTAGACACCTTCAGATGTGACACAGATCTTTAAATTGGTACTCAAAGTTCGCGGATAGTTCACGAAACGTCAACGTCATTAAAGCTTTTCCGAAATTTCATTATAAAAAGAGAATTTTATTATTACACTTAGAATTTCGAAATTTTCGAAGTTATTTAAAATTTCACTATAATGATAACATTCCATTTTTATAATAAAATTGAAAAAAATAAAAATATAAAATTTTACGTTTAAAACAAAATATCGACAAACTTCAATGCCATTCACTTTTAGTGGACTATCATGCAGATTTGAATAGTCTATGTCACATCGGGACGCGTCTGCATAGACGAATTTTTGGTACACGATTCTAATAGATGTATTGCCGCTCTAGGGTAGACGCATTTTTTTTTATATGGGACATAAGTCCCAAGGATTTTACCCCCGTGTGTAAACACATTCGTAAAAATATTTAAAAGGAAAAACAAAATTCTAATCGTTAAAGTAATCGCCTAACGTACCTCTGAAATTTTCGAAAAATCGACTTTTCTTTACAGATTTTTATTATTTATACTTTCAAGAATTAAAAAAAAAACTTAAGAAAATTCCAGTCCGTTACAAAGTTACAGCAATAAATGTGTCCGGACATCGAAGTTCACCGTGTACCTACCAGAAACTACGTGTTTTTCTCGAAACTATGTTTTTAAACGGTGTCAGCACGATAATTCAGTCAATTTTTCATATTTCGTAACTATTCTTTTTTTTTTTAATCTCGATAATTATTTTCTCTATAGTCTGACGAGAGGTTTGTTAAATTTTTAGTTTGGACATTTTTTTATAAATTATCGAACACAAATTTTTTTTTTAAATTGCCTACTAAAGTTTGGAATACTGTAATTCCTTCATTTTTGAGGAAAACAAAAATTCCTTCCGTCAGACTATTGCTACTACATTATTTTAATAAACTTTTTCTTATTTTTGCAGAATGGATCATTTTTGGTGAAGTTATGATGTCGACGAGGAGGCGCCTATGGTTTTCACCAGTAGTCCATTTATACCAGTAAAAAATAATGTCAATATTGGAAAAAAAAATTTTTTAAATTTTTTTTCTTATAGTTGAAAAGTTAAGAAAAAATGTGAAATCAACAATTTAATTTTTTTTTCACGATATAACCTTTATAAGAATTTTTCTTCTTCAGATAGCTCTTCTTCAGACCCCGAGCGCGCTATTTTTTCAAACGCGTTTTTCTGAAAACGACTTTTTTTGAACTTGCGTACACGCTAGTTTTAAAAGTTTTCAACCAATCGTTTTGAAAATTGGCAGTTACTTCCTTCATAGTATTGCGCTCTATATGAACCTAAAATCGGAATATTATCATTATTTGAAATAATTTTTATTTGCAAATAAAGTTGTAAAAAAACCGCAAAAAATCATGCTTTTTTGTTTTGACCCCTGTAAAAAATTAAATTTTCTATTTTTTTGATAGAATTTAGGTTCGTATAGAAGAGAGACATATAATAAAAGTAAATTCTAACCTCGTTTGATTTCGGATGAAAATTGCGGCTTCCAGAATGTACGCAAAATGCTGAGTCTGATTGTGACCTGCAATATGGGGTCGCTAATATCTTCGGTGTTTTTCAAGCAAATTCTTCAAAAATTTTATAGTATATACTTAAATATATGTATAAAATATTCTCAAAGTTTCAATAAATTATATTTATTTTTTATACTTAAATTCATGAAAGTCATTGAGAAAACACTGTCCTAATCCTATTTCCCCCCTTAAGCGCTACCCAACTTGCCGATAATTTTTGAGTCTGTACCTTTCACACTTTAGTAACCAATGGCATTTTTAATAATCAAAAACTGAACTCGACGTCGCAGATGAAAAAAACGTTGTGAGGCCCAATCGTTTTTTTTTTGTTGTCGTTGTTGTTGCGGCGATTTTATAACATAATTCGATATATTAGTCGGTTAATTGCCGATCTCGCAAGAAATGCCTCGTGTGAATTAGTCGCGCGTGTCTGCATACTGCATAGATATAGAAAAACTGTATTGGCCAGTTAATTAATATACTAGGAATCGTTATCTCGTTACGTATTCGCGTTGCACTATTGTCTCGGGATATTCGAAAGAATCGTGCTACCAAACTGCGCAAAATCGAGACCAATTTCATCAATATAAGTGGAGACATCGTGCCGCGGTTTAAATTTCGCAATTATTCTAGGTTATTTCGCAATTTCTTTGCAAAAGTGTTAATCGGCAATTTTGTCAATTGGCCACCCGTCGCACCGCGAATATGACTTGGTAACAGAATTGACGAAAACGTTTTGAACAAAACGATCCCTTATGTATACATTAACCTGGAATATATACAGGTTGTCCCAAAACTAGCACGTCAGAGTGACACGGGGGTTAGATTGGCTCCGAACCGATCGATGACTGTATACAATAATTTTTTTTAAGCGATTAATTTCAAAATGGCGGCTGTGCAGCATTTTTGCGATGACGTCTCCGTTTTTGTTGGCCGGAAACATAACTCACACAATTTTCAACCGATTCACTTGAAATTTTGAATATATCTTTAACAATACATTGTCTATGCAAGAGCGTAGGATTTTTTTTTTATATCGCATAGTTCATTTGTTATTAACAATTTTTTGACGATTTTTCAAGTAAATTTTTCACTTTTCACTTTAGAAGTGTGCCATTGCGCCAAAAATCAATATATCGAAAAAATTCTAAGCACTTCCATAGACAATGTATTTTTAATGATATATTCGAAATTTCAAGTGAATCGGTTGAAAATTGTCTGAGTTATGTTTCCGGTCAACAAAAACAGAGACGTCATCGCAAAATGCTGCACAGCCGCCATGTTCAAATTAATCGCTTCAAAAAAATTATCGTATACAGTCACTGATATGTATGATAAACACCTTATTTTGGAATATTGATTTATTTTGTAGTTTTTCTGAAAAAAAAAACCTATTTGTCGGCCTTTAGAGTGTCCTAAGCCCTTAAGGAAGGAAATAGGGTTAGACGGTTCAAAAAATCGATTTTTTTTCATTTCATAAATTGTTAGTAAAACTATTGAAAAATATGTTCCCGAAATTTTAAATGAAACTTCCGACTCGTTCTATTGTTATAAGCCATTAAGGGGGGAAATAGGGTTAGAACAGCGTTTTCTCAATGATTTTCATGAATTTTTTTATGGTATAAAAAATGAATATAATTTATTGAATCTTTGAGAATATTTTATACATATATTTAAGTGTATACTATAAAATTTTTGAAGAATTTCCGTGAAAAACACCGAAGATATTAGCGACCCCATATTGCAGGTCACAATCAGAGTCAGCATTTTGCTATTTTTTCAAACGCGTTTTTCTGAAAACGACTTTTTTTGAACTTGCGTATACGCTAGTTTGAAAAGTTTTCAACCAATCGTTTTGAAAATTGGCAGATACTTTCTTCATAGTATTGCGCTATATATGAACCTAAAATCGGAATATTATCATTATTTAAAATCATTTTTTTTTTGCAAATAAAGTTGTAAAAAATGGCAAAAAATCATGCTTTTTTGTTTTGACCCCTGTAAAAAATTCAATTGTTTATTTTTTTCAGAGCATTTAGGTTCATATAGAAGAGAGACATATAATAAAAGTAAATTCCAACCTCGTTTGATTTCAGATGAAAATTGCGGCTTCCAGAATGTACGCAAAATGCTGAGTCTGATTGTGACCTGCAATATGGGGTTGCTAATATCTTCGGTGTTTTTCAAGGGAATTCTTCAAAACTTTTATGGTATATACTTAAATATATGTATAAAATATTCTCAAAGTTTCAATAAATTATATTCATTTTTTATACTATAAAAAAATTCATGAAAATCATTGAGAAAACGCTGTCCTAACCCTATTTCCCCCCTTAACGCCTTACGTACCTACTTCGTTCGCTTTACTGCTTTTTCCTCAAACCCAAAGTAATTAATAGCAATGGTAGCGAAATAACAAGTACTAGGAGAGCGATTTTCCGAAAAATCAAAGCGGCGATTTTTCTCGGTAAACCATTAGACTTTTACCGAGATCATATTTGTTTATTCCGATAGGTCTGGAGCCAATCTAATCCCAGTGTCACCCTCACCTGCTAGTTTTGGGGCACCCTGTATATTCATTTTGTAAATTAGAATCGCCTTTATCGTTTCTCGTGTTTACAACAATTCATCGTTGCGCAAAGATTGACTTTTGATCCTTTCTACAATTTTCCAACATTGCGCAATTTTCTCGTTCGCGGCACACAGAAACCTCGACGAGGTTTCTCAAACCATAGGAGAACGAGAAGCTAAAGGCAATCACGCTCGTCACGTAGCAGCACGACAACCGTGTATAACCCAACAATGCAGCGAACAGACTGAAACCGGCTTTGTATAATATGCACGGTATGAAGTACAATCAGTGCGACCAGAACTAGATACAGTGCGTAATGAGTTCTTTAAGGGGCAGCCCACTGTAAATGGGCTCAAAAAAGGTCCTTTTTCACCGAATTTTTGTTTGCTACTTAATGAATTGTTTCAGGATTGAATAAATGGTATGTTTTTCGAGGAAACTTTGAAGTTGTTTTATAAAAATGTTCACCAAAAGATAATAAAAATTATGACAGTTGTAATATTTTATACAAATTTTTCGTAAAAATTTTTCCTTCAACGATTGAATCCATATCTATGGTATGGTTAATTTGAAAAATAAAACAAAAATATTTTCTTAATCTGCATAAATGTAGCTTACGTTAAGCAGAACCGTTTTTTTTTTAATTAATTTTTCTCAAAATGGCGGCAAGTTAAAAAAAATGTTTACATTGATTGGGAATGTATCGTAGACATAAGATCGTGGGTTTTTAAGGGAATATCCACAGTCACAGATCTTTAAAGGGAGAGCATGTAAATTGGAAATTGAAATCAAAATCAATTATTTCTTTGAGCAAACCGAGCAACTAAAATGTTTTACGAGTATTTTTTACTTTTTTTCGCGATATTGAATTGAGAAAATTTTAAAATTATCGCTAACTCAGCGTCGAGGATGTTGTCCAAGCTGGGGCTAGAGGGGGAAAACGAGGCTACGATTTTTCTCGAAATTATGTTCTCTTTCTCCGACAATCAAGGCTATCACGAACGGAGGATATCAAAGACTAATCTCACTACTATAATAAAGCTGGAGAGTTTGTTTGTTTGAACGCGCTAATCTCAGGAAATACTAATCCGATTTGAAAAATTCTTTTTGCATTAAATAGGCCGTTTATTCGGGAAGGCTCTAGGCTATATAAGTTCATGTTATGGCCCTAATCTTACTATCTTACTACTAGATCTATACTATACTATAATAAAGCTGGAGAGTTTGTTTGAACGCGCTAATCTCAGGAAATATTTATCCAATATGAAAAATTCTTTTTGCATTAAATAGGTCGTTTATTCAGGAGGGCTCTAGGCCATATAAGTTCATGCTGAAACCTTAATCTTACTATCTTATTACTAGATCTATACTATACTATAATAAAGCTGGAGAGTTTGTTTGAACGCGCTAATCTCAGGAAATACTTAACCGATTTGAAAAATTCTTTTTGCATTAAATAGGTCGTTTATTCGGGAGGGCTCTAGGCTATATAAGTTCATGCTATGGCCCTAAGGAGCGGCGCGGCGGAGCGTTAAATCAGGGGACGAAAATTTAACCCGGGTGAAACCGCGGGGCACAGCTAGTAGTTTATAAAATCAAAATTATTACAAAGAAAATAAATGAAAGCTTTATAAATTAATATTGAATTTTATGACTTTTTGAAATAAAAAAAGGAAAAAAATATCTTTCTCCGATCTACCATCGATCATCTCCGTCGAATTTTGTAATTTTTTCTATTTCTTTGACCGTCTCCTAGTGATACATTTCAAGTATGTATGCGATCCAATACTTGTACGATAGTCCGGCAAAACACGAGCGGCAAAGTACACACGTGCGTGCTTTTACGACTCTATTGAGTCGACTTGATAGCGATATATATCGGGTATTATTAACGAGTGCTCGTACGTTAGCTCCGCGACGTTAATTGACCAACGAGACTCGCCCCACGATACTTTCACGATCACGATATTTTCACTTTTTTGTTGTTTTTTTTTGTTGTTGTTTTTCATAAAATTTTTATCTCCCTCATTTTTACAACAATTTTCAATGACCATTAAGCAATTTTTTTATTTATCGTAGCGGGAAATTGCTGAGAGAAATATTAATTAATTTTCATGGTAAAAAAGTTCAATCGACCTTTAGCGATATCAGTATTTTTTGCATAACGAACAAAAAAAAAGAAATTCCCCACAAAAGCTAATGAGTGAGGCGGCGGAGAGAATTGAAGGAGTTTAAGGATTTAGGAATCGCGTAGGGGGTGGTAAAACGCTTGGAAAAATGTGTGTAAGCCGAGGATTTCTCGTGCGGAGGGGGGGGGGGGGCAGAATTTATTGCAACGCGCGAGAGAGCAGGAAGCGAGTTTCGTTTCCGGCGAGAAGCACGTTCGTAGCAATCTGCGGATTTCGTCGAGGATATAGCTCTCTTGTGGTTTTTATATGTATATATTTAATGCCGTGCTATATTTTGTCTTGATCGACGTTTCATCATTTATCCTTTTCCCCTCATTTCTTCTTCTTCATTTCTCTCGGTAAACTTTTTTTTCTCTCTACTTCCTTCGCTCGTTATTTCCTCCGGGATATTTCCCGCTTTCGTGGGAGGAGATAATAAGAAATTATTATTTTTTAACTCATAGAGAGTGAGGCACGAACGTTGGCTTTCTGTACTTTGTCGCTCTCGTAGTTTGCATCACACGCGAAGAAACTAAAAAACATGCGTGAAAACGAAAATACGAGGGGGGACCCAAAGAAAACGGGAATTTCGTCATAATTTCTTTATTTTTTAATATTTTTACACGAAATTTTGATCACCTTCAAAGTATTCTCCTTTGACCACAACGCGCCTCTGCAAACGATCCTTCCAAAGTTCAAAACATTTTTTAAATTCACTTATCGGGATGTTCTTTAGGCCTTCCAGCGATTTTTGTTTGACCTCCTCCACAGTGGCAAAACGCTGGATTGTTGCTTTGTTTCGGGGTCGTATCCATAGCACCACGATTCATCACCAGTAATCACCTTGGAAAAAAGTTTAGGGTCCTCTTCGAGCTGATTTTTAAGTTCAAAACATGCCTGAAGTTGACGCTCCCTTTGCTCGTCTGTGAGAAGGCGAGGGGAAAATTTGGCTGCAACTCTGCTCATGTGCACATCTTTGGATAAAATCCTCTGAATTGAATTCCATGATATCCCAGACATCTCACGGAGTTGATCAATGGTTCGGCGACGGTCTTCACGAATGAGAGCATTGATTTTGTCAACGTTTTCGTCACTTCTTGACGTTGAGGGGCGTCCTGAACGGGGTTGATCTTCAATTGACAATTCTCCATTTTTAAAACGTGAAAACCACTCGTAGACTCTGGTTTTACTTAGGGCAGCATCTCCATAAGCAGTCTTAAGCATAACAGTAGTTTCCGCGGCCGATTTCCCTAACAGGAAACGAAATTTCACAGCCGCGCGTTGCTCTCGACAATCGGCCATCACCTTTTCGCTGAAATGGAAAAAGTTGTTTCACTACAAAAATTCCCACGGGCGAACCGATGCACTCACGGCGACAGAGCTTCGCACACTAACTCAGGAGACGTGTACCCAACGGACACCTGGTCGAGCAATGGGTTCCCCCACTCTCCCTCCCCGCCGCAGCGCAATTTCCGTTTTTTTTGGGTCCCCGCTCGTATATGTATATATCGACGGGACATTGCGACGAGATGTTTTATTTTTTTATTTTTTATTCTTTCATCTCTAAACAAATCTACGAGGCAATGAGAGCACTTTGTCGCGCTCGTGGTTGTTGAGAAAACGGACAAAAAGGTACGGGGGTACTAAAGAAAAAATTACAACATGGTCGGGCGGACGGTGAGGAAATGGAAATGAATTTTTCCGCGACTCTTTTAGGACCTTTCAAAATTCTCTTTTTCTCTCACACTCTTTCTCTCCAACCCCTACACCACATAGACCGGAACAACGTCTTGATGCCATTGCGACAAATTCTCTTGTCCCACTTATCCCCGTGTCCTCGGAGAGAGGAGATGGATCGTATATCTGGGGCGAGAAACAAAACGCAAAACACAACGAAAAAAAAAAAAAAAACACTGGAAAAAAAACTCGACTCCGTGTGCTCTCTCGAGATTGTCTTGCCTTGGATGAGAATCGTGCGAAACACACAGACAGACAGAGAGTGAGAGAAATGAGAACTAACGTTAGAAGAAGGAAAAAGAAAGTATGTAAGTGAAATTAATGAAGACGTCCGGAAGAGAATTTTTCGTTTTTTTTTATTTCGGTAATGGGCAAAACATTATAGAGCTTGCTACTTTTGTACATTTTTTTCTCACAAATTTGAGTACCTCAAAGAGCAGGAATTTTTTAAATCTCGAAACACATTGGCAATGCATTTGACAAAAAATTGTGCTAACTCTTGAAGGATGAAATCATTCTAGCGGCAGAAAAAAAGGCGTAACTTCGATGATTTATTGTGGGAGTATGAAAAAAGGAATAGGATTTCTTTTCAGAGGGTTCATTTAACACATAGTGAAGTATGAATAGAAACTTTTTTACTGTCATCTTGATACAAAATCGAGCCAACAGAGCGCATTTTCAAAATCGTCTTTTAAAACTGGGAAGAGGTATTACTTGAACACCGTTGTATGGATCGATTTGAAATTTTGATAGTAGCTTCACAATTACATTCTCTATCGAAGTACTTAGCCGTTTTTTTGATTTAGTGTAAACTTTTTTTTTTATATGCAATTTACTGCTTTAGTTTTGACAAAAAAAAGTGCACCATTTCTACAAAATCTGATTTAAAAAAAAAACCGCTACGTAGTCCCATAGTCAATAGTATATAGATTTTTATTTTTTTTTTTATTTTTTGTTCGAGGTCTTATACTTTACGAGAAAACCGTCCTCCCGTGATGGTGTTTTAAAAAAAGACGATTTTCAAGATGGGCTCTGTCGCCACCGTTTTGTATCAAAATGATAAGAAATTTTTTTTTTTATCCTTCAATATGTGTTAAATAAACCCTCTGAAAAGAAATCTTATTCCATTCTTCATACTGCCAAAATAAATCGTCAAAGTTAGGCCTTTTTTTCTACCGCTAGAGAGGTTGTCACCTCTTAAGGGTTCAGGCCACTCTAGAAGCCGAAAAAATAGGCTCTTTTGAGGTTTTTTTTTTTTTTTTTTCAGAAAAACTACAAAATAAATCGAGATCACAAAATAGGGTGTTTAACATACATATCAGTGACTGTATACAATCATTTTTTGAAGCGATTCATTTGAAAATGGCGGCTGTGCAGCATTTTTCGATGACGTCTCCGTTTTTGTTGGCCGGAAATATAACTCAGACAATTTTCAACCGATTCACTTGAAATTTCGAATATATCTTTAAAAATATATTGTCTATGGAACTGCGTAGGATTTTTTCGACATATTGATTTTTAGCCAAATGGCGCACTTCTAAAGTGAAAAGTGAAAAATTCACATAGGGGAGGAAATAGGGTTAGGACAGTGTTTTCTCAATGATTTTCATGAATTTTTTTATAGTATAAAAAATGAATATAATTTATTGAAATTTTGAGAATATTTTATACATATATTTAAGTATATACTATAAAATTTTGGAAGAATTTCATTGAAAAACACCGAAAAAATTAGCGACCCCATATTGCAGGTCACAATAAGACTCAGCATTTTGCGTACATTCTGGAAGCCGCAATTTTCATCTGAAATCAAACGAGGTCGGAATTTACTTTTATATATGTCTCTCTTCTATATGAACCTAAATGCTATTAAAAAAATAGAAAATTGAATTTTTTACAGGGGTCAAAACAAAAAAGCATGATTTTTTGCCATTTTTTACAATTTTATTTGCAAAAAAAAAATTATTTTAAATAATGATAATATTCCGATTTTAGGTTCATATAGAGCGCAATACTATGAAGAAAGTAACTGCCAATTTTCAAAACGATAGGTTGAAAACTTTTCAAACTACCGTGTACGCAAGTTAAAAAAAGTCGTTTTCAGAAAAACGCGTTCGAAAAAATACTACCAAGGGGGGCCTGAAGGAGAGCTACTCACTTTAATGGCTTATAACAATAGAACGAGTCGGAATTTTCATTAAAAATTTTGGGAACATATTTTTCAATAGTTTTACTAACAATTTATGAAATTCTTAATAACAAATGAGCTATAAAATATTTTTAAAAAATCCTACTATTAGCTCGGTACATAAACAATGAAAGTGCTTTTAATATATATAAAAAAGCACCGTTTTTTATTAACAGAAATGTCTCAAAAGTTCAATAATAAAATCGGCGAAACTCTTTTCTCTTTTCTTTAAATACATCCAACAAAGTAACGCAATTCTGGCAAATTGGATACTCGTTATATTTCATGATGTGCTCGAAACATCGTCGGTTCGGTGTATCCTGAAATACAAATTCCATAATGCATTGTTTGTCGAATTTCATGGAATACGTGTCATCGGAATCGCCGACAGAGTTATGACGAAACAATTCAAATATTAATGATATTACATCGTTAATAATAAATAATTTATCCTACCAAGTATGAAAAGCAATTAATCGTCTCCGGGCATTTAATAAAATAACGAATGGATCGGGTATAGGGGTGGTGATAAAGTGGAAAAGCCATGCTCGCACTCGTTTGTAACGAGAGCAGCATTTTCCATGATATCAATGTAGACAATGCCGCGATGCCATTTATTTACGCGTAGATTGCGTTGTGTTAATTAGTGTGTAGGAATTAATTAATGCATTGGGATTAATTTTGCTGCCCCGACTAAATCGATAACGCGATTATTTAATTTCAATACTGCGTTTACGCCCAGGCGGTGGTCACATAATTCTCACGCGACAAGAGAATTTTTTTCTAATAAAACATAATTTAATATTGCGATCGTTGGAAATATTGAAAAAAATTATTTGACGAAAAGAACAAAAAGAATTGTCCAAAATATCGTAATGTTTTTCTTTTTAAATTCCTAAAGTCGTTATTTCTCTGTGACGAAATAAAAATAAAAGAAGCTTTTCAAAAAATATCGTAAAGAAGAATCACGAGTTCTATCCTCAATCGTGGCGATCATAATTTGTTCCTTGGAATTTCTCTCGTTGTATGTAAAAAAAAAAAGAACGCATGTTTACGAGGTATTGATTTGAGACATAAATTGATATAAATGCTCAAAGAAGAAGAAGAAGAGGAAGAGAAAAAAAAGTGTATCAAATCGATCTCGAGACTATTGAACCCGACAATTGACTGGTCGTAGAATCATTTCGATGCTCTACCTCTCTTTATTGTTCACGGGACATCTCGCAGCTGCTGCCTCAGCGGCATTGAAAAGCTAAACGAAACGGCGGAGCGAGAGACGAAACAAAAAGAGAGCCAAAAGCTCATTTCACGCAATAAACACACGGAGAATGAGAGAGAGAAAGAGAGAAAGAGAGAAAGGGAGAAGAAACGGATAAGAGAAAAGTACCAGTATCAAAGATAATAGTGTGTACATTGCGACTTTGATTGGCAAAATAAACTCTTCGAGTTTCGTTTTCAACATATACAGGGTGTCCCGAAACTAACACGTCACAGTGAGACGTTTGATTGGCTCTGGACCTATCGGAATAAACAAATATGATCTCGGTAAAAGTCTAATGGTTTTCGAGAAAAATCGTCTTTTTTTTTAGGCAAGGGTGACCCCGTTGCTTCCCCCTAACTGAGCGGGGGAAAGGAAATTTTTCTGAATTTCCGATGGTAATACAACTGAAACTCAGTCGAAACCAAAAAAAGCCGTCTGTATCGACACAGGTTTTCCGCAGTTTCCCTGTATCCATGACAAATGCGTTACGGTATAGCTAGGACGTTTGCGGACGCAATGGAAGTTAGGTTAGCTTAGCGATGTGCGGACAGGGAGAGTGATAGGGGGAAAAAATGGAAAACATGGGAAAAAAATGGAATTGGGAAGTGTCACACTAATAAAAACCCGAAAGGGTGTACGCTGGAACAAAGAGAAAAAAAAAACAACTAATGAAAAGAAAAAAATCCAATTACAATTGATGATGAACAAATTTACAAAAATAAAAAGAAGAAAAACTTACTATTTCCCAACGAATCGTTGCCCATCCAAAGTACATATACTCGAGCTCAACTCACCTGAAACACAAGAAGGGAGAAATAAAAAATTTTGCGTTAATTCATCGAGACTCGAATGGTCATAAATTGCTTCACCAAATTGTACATACTCGTACATATATTACGCATCGTCATGCCAAACATTCATGATTAGGTACGGGGACACAATGATATCTTCGCAGTATGCAATCTCTCTATATTATATGAATACTAGGAGTGCTTTGTCCCCCTGCCCGCTTCGTGCGCTCCCCCGCTAAGACGGTTATTCTATTCAACGTACCCCCCCTGAAGGCATTTCCATTCAGCGCCCCCCCCCCGGCTATTGCATTCGGCGTACCTCCCCCCGGGCTATTTCATTCGGCGTACCCCCCTCCCCCCCGACCCTGTTTGTTGGATTTAGGGGGAGGTACGGTGAAGGGAATGACTGCCTCAACTTTTGTACACGGCGGCGGCGGGGAAATATCTATATAATATAGAGAGATATCGCCGCCGCCGCCGTGTACAAGAGTTGGTTTGGGGGGGGGGGGGGGGGTTGCACACAAAGCGCGCAGGAGGGCTGAGCCCCCCCGAGTATCTCTCTATATTATATAGATATATCGCCGCCGCCGTGTACAAGAGTTCAGGAGGTCAGCTTCACCAAACGATTTCCCTTTACCGCAAGGGGGAAACGGTCAGCTTCACCAAACAGGGCAACTCGAACCTGTTTGGTGAAGCTGACCGGGCCGAAAATGACCGCTAATGCACCCCTGCACTTGCGGTCATTTTCGGCGGGGTCAGCTTCACCAAACGGGAAAGACCTTGCCGTTTGGTGAAGCTGAACGATTTACCTTTACCACAATGGGAAAGCGGTCAGCTTCACCAAACAGGGCAACTCTAACCCGTTTGGTGAAGCTGATCGGACCGAAAATGACCGCTAATGCACCCTTGCAGCTCTGGAGGGGGGCTCAGCCGCCCCCCGCTCTCACTTAACACTTTCATTAAACTTGAAGGGAATCGGGCGAAAAAAAAACGCGCCATATTATCTACTTCATAGTGGTGTGGAAATGATAGTATATATTAATTAGATCATAATATTCATATGTTCATGTTTTTAATTTATGGAGAACACTGACACGGGGGGTTGGCGCGCGAAGCGCGCAGGGGAGCAGAGTCCCCCTAGTCTATCTATATTATATAAATACTAGGGGGGTTCTGCCCCCCTGCGCGCTTCTCGCGCCAACCCCCCCCCCCCCCGTTCCATCTCGCCCTGGCCTACCCCCCTCCCCCGTTCCATCTCTCTCTGGCCTACCCCCCCCCCCCCCCCCGTTCCATCGCGCCCCGGGCTCCCCCCTCAACTCTTGTACACGGCGGCGGCGGCGAAATATTTATATAATATGGAGATATATATATATATATAAATATATGCGGTACAGTGTAGGTAAGACGTCTGCGGACGCGGTGGAAGTTAGGTTAGCTTAGCGAAGTGCGGGTAGGGAGAAGTACGTAAAAACCCGAAAGGATATACGTTGGAACACACAATAATAAAAATATAAGCTCAACGAGCTGGAAGATAGTAAAATAAAAAAAAAAGCCCTCTTTCTGAATCATTTTGCGGACGTTTGTTTTTGTTTGTTTATCTCAATTTTTTTTCTCCCTTATTTTAACAATTCTCAATGACCAATTAGGCAATTTTTCATTTATCGTAGCCGGGAAAATCGCGAAAAGAAATAATAATTAATTTCCATGTTTAAAAGTTGAATCGACATTTAGCGATTTCATTATTTTTAGAAAAAACGCAAAGAACAAAAAAAAAATCTTCACAAAAGCTAATGATTGTGGGGGAGAGAATTGAAGGAGTTTCAGCCTTTGGTTCTAGACCTGAATTAAATTTTTACATAATTATTTTCATATAATTATTTCTATCGGACATTTCACATGATTGGACATTTCACTATCGGACATTTCACAATTGCGGTCCAAGATCAACACTACTGCTCTCTCGTTGGCTTCGATCTGTATGAGCCAAAATTCGAGTGAAATAAGTATTTTATAGCGAAGCGAGTCTTCGCGACAGTATCGGAGATTCCATTCACCCTTTTCCTCATAACTTTCGGAATACATCGCTTTTTTTGTTTTTTTTTTTTTTTCGCTCCGGATCACGCTGCTTCTTTGCCCTTGCCCCTCTATCGTTTTACTATCGTCGTATACGTATCTTTTTTACTGTCTACTGGGTACTTTTCACAATGAGCAAAATTCATCGTAACACACACAAACACATACACACAAAACGCCTTAAAGGAGGAGAAACTGGCACGTCGCGTTTCGTCCCAACTTTCATCACTCCCCGTTTATAAATTCTCAGAGAGTAATAATTCGAGTCAGTGACCTATAAAGCGCGCGAGAGGGTTTTCTGCCCGCGTCTCCTCCCGAGAGAAAGATATAGAGACGTAGAGAAAGAGAGAAAGAGAGAGAGAGAGAAAGAGGGCCTTACTATATGCGCCTTCATTATTACAACAGTGCCCTCCATTCCGGTCCTCTGTTCTCACATACACTTCTTTAACTCTTCCAAACTTCTCCGAAGCCCATCTACACGTAAGTCACCCGACGGGACATCGCGATAAACTCAGAATTTTTGCCAACAAAGAGGAGAATCCCACGATACCATGAAATGTGTGGGAAGATTATATATTTATTACTTTGCAAACATTTTTGACCGACGCATGACAATAAAAACTCTTAAAAAGCTCAATTCCCGTGATTTTTTGTGCTTTAATTTGTGTTATTTTTGTTGAGAAATGAAATAACAATTAAATATTACAAATTGAGTCGAAATATTGTACAAAAGATGTTTATTTTTCGATATTGAAAAATCAAACACGCCAGAATTTTCGTTCTACACACACGATACTGAAAATATGATTTCATTCAAATCGTTTTTTCCATCGTCGTCAAACAAGAGACGAGCACTTCTTGATACTTTGACATAGAAACATTTATTTATATTGATTGCTTTGTAAACATTTTTGTCCGAGGGATGAAAAAACTACCAAAAAGATCAATTCCGGTGGATTTTTTTGCTTTAATTTGCGTTGTTTTTATTTAATAAACGAAATGACAATTAAGCATTCCAAATGGAGTCTAAAAATTGTACAAAAGATGTTTATTTTTCGATATCGAAAAATCAAAAAGCAAGAATTTTCGTTCTACACACACAATACTGAAAAAATGATTTCTTTCAAATCGTCTTTTCCATCGTCATCAAACAAGAGACGAGCACTTCTTCGATACTGACATAGAGGCATTTTTTGTTTATTTTATTTATAACTTTTCTATCGTTATTTATTTTATATCAGTGACCTCGAGTGTCGACAACTGTGCACGTTAATTGTGTGCTCAGTCATGTAAACGATGATATTTCCAGCGAATTAAATGAATTAAATTACAAAAATTGAATGTTCCGAGTACGTGTCAACGCTTAAAGTATCGCTCGATACTCTTCTTCGTTAAAATGGTTTTTCTCTATTTTCTTTTCATAAAATACACAAGAAAAATGATTATTTGCATTATAGAGTAACCTGAGTAAACATTAGCAGCAACAAATACTTCAGGTCACTCATATGAAACAATTAAAAATAAACAAATAATAGTAAAAATGAAATGCTTTTTCTCAAAGAATTGACAGATGCCCATCTCTCGTTTCAAATACGGATTTTCCATTATTTTCCTACCGACTATAACGTGGAAATATATATATATATTTTTTTTCCAAGGATTTTTCATTTTATTTTCGTGTTTCTCGAAAATTAGCCGAGCAAGAAACTGAAAGGGAGAAGAGGAGAAAAAAAAACTTCAAAGAACGAGTTCAAGAGAATGCGTTTTTTTTCTCCTCGTTTCAGAGATAACCGCGCTCGCGTACAGGTCTTGCGGGCTCTCGTTGCAGCTAACGAGAGAGTCGGGGTTCTTCCTTCCTTTTTCCCTCTTCCACCCACCTTCGCACTCTCGCGCCCTGCTCTCGAAATTTACTCATTTATCTCTCATTTTGCAGTACGTCGGGTTTTTTTTTTTTTTTTGGTCGCACATCCCTCAAAAACGGTGAGCGCAATCTATAGATATTGCTTTTTTTATCCCTGGCTATAATATAAATCCTTCATTTTATTCATGCACACGTATAGGTGGGAATATACATAAAAAATAAATAAAAAAATGTCAATGTTTTTCCACGGATATAAAGCTAAATTGGATTTTCCGTTGGGATCATTAACGTCACGAGGTATTATACTCGCGCAACGACCATTTTGTACTTTATCAAAAAACCGACGAAAAAGAAAGAAGAAAAAAAAAAGGAAGCAGGGGCTAGAGGAGGTCGTTAAAATTTTCGCATTAAAATCTTCGCGCGGAATTAATTAATTCCAACGGTCGTCTATGGAGACTGTGCGAGAGCTTTTGTAGGCGACATTTCGAATAAAAGAAAATTCATCAAACCGCTGTATAATAAATTTTCTATAATTTTCATCACCTTCTCGTTAGAGGCATTCGGTGATATTGCATTTATTTATTAAATACCTACGTCGAAAAATCGTCAAATGCTTTCAAAAACATTTTTACAAATGATCGAGACAACAGAGTGAATTTAAAAAAAGAAACCAAAGATAAGAATGTCAAAGCTCCATCAGCACATACGGATACCTGTATATATGTATGAAACAGAGAGAGAGAGAGAGAGAGACAGACAGACAGACAGAGAGCGAAAATTAGCCATGTGGCGAGAAATCCCCGGGGGTGTGAGATACAGAGAGGGTATCAGAAAGCACACACAGGAGGGACGCCATTGAGTAACACGCCAAAGGGGTGTTAGAATGTGAGAGACCGAGTATGGTAGAAATTGTCGATGAAGTGGTGCTTGTGAAAAGCTCTCTCTCTCTCTCTCTCTCTCTCTCTCGCCTCACTCTCTTTCTGTCTCTCCCCCCCTTCTCTCTCTCTGCCTCTTTCTCTCTCGCTTATAGAGTAAGTGAGGAAGCTACTTCGTTAAATCGACCCCGGTACTCTCTCGCGTGTACTCGATCGTGGTGCAATCTCGGCGCTTGAAATTCGCGCAAAGGGGGAGAGAGAGAGAGAGAGACCGAGAGAGCCTATAGAAGCTAAAAGGAAGAGATGATAGATACGAGTTCTCGTGGAAAATTAGGCACAGAAAGTGCGGATTAACGTCGACGTTAATGCTCGGATAAAGCTTTTTTTTAATTATTATAATATTCTTTTTAAGGTAGTAGTCTGGTAACTCGGGTTAAAAAAATCGAAAAATTTTTTTTTGCTCAATTTGAAAGTACAATGTCTTGAGAATATACTGTGAAAATTTCAGACCGAAATTCGAAATACTTCCGGAGTTATAATGAGTTTTCGAGAGGGCTTAGACGATTAACGTAAGTATAAGTTTACTTATGAAAATCTGTTGTTGAATTTTAAACGCATTTTTCTCAAAACAGTGTTTTTCTGGTCAGCCCGGGTCCTAACTTTTTTTCTACCGAACCGATTGCTTTCAAATTTCAACAGGCTACTCTACACACTTATAGTTTTCGTCGGAACTACCGACAAATTTTTTCACCCCTAACTTTTTATTTTACAACCCCGTTCTTTGCTAAAATAAAAGGACTTTTTTTTCCAAAGTCCGCCATTTTGTTATTTATCGATGAAATTTAACTTCAGTAGTTCCGACCAGAATGACATGTCTATAGATTAAGAATTATCAAGAATTTTTTATTTCAGATAACATCAAGAGCCAAAATCACCGGGGCCACCCACGCGCTTTTTTCCGAGGTGCCAACTTCGATCAATAATAATAATGATAATAAACTATTACATTTTTTCAAACATTTTTTTTTTGTATCTTTAATATGTAAATAAAAACATCCTAAATATCCAAAACGATTCATTTTTATTTTCCTACAAAAAACGCCCTCCAAAAAATACATGAAAATCGGCTTAAATTATCAGACTGCTACCTTAAATACATCAAAAAGAAACGTCGATTGAGAAATGTGACAGAAAGAAATTAGACGCAATAACAATTGCAGCAAAAACTTAATTGTTCCTTCTGCAAATTCCAATAGTCTTTCCTTGGAATTAACGAAAATTTATCTTTAATATGGGGGGGGGGGGGGCAAGAATAGAAGCAAGGCCGCTTGGAACCGTGGCGCAAAAATGCTCGTATCCCGAACAGGATTTTTTGAGAATTTTTCTAAGCCTCATCTTTTCCACCAATCATTATTGAACTTTGATTTGACAAAATGAGAAAGGGAAAAGAAAAAGATTAATTGCGATCGAGAGGAAAAAGTGTTTGGATTCGACTAAATCGGCGTTCACCCTCGTTCAAACGAATTCTCAGTTGGTACAAATAAATGATTAGTTTTTTCAACAATCATTGGGAGTCAGTTAACTAAAATGTCCGTGCGGCAAACAAAAATGTTTGTCGCACCGACTAAAAACGCCCGGTCGTACGAAGGTGAACACGCCCGCTTTAGTCAAAGACTTTTTTTTTCTCAGTGTACAGTTGAGGAAATTGTTGCTCGGCCGATTAACCCAGATTTGAGATTACGATTACAATTATTTTATTTATTGATTTATTTATTTATTTTTTCTCGTCAAATAATCACCGACGAATGCCTCCGTGTTGTTTTTTTCCTTTATTTCACCATTCAATTATAAATGACGTTATTTTATCGGGAGAAATAAACAGGCGCGTGATTATTAATCGAGCAATTAGTCCGTCAACCGTTCCCGTTTTGTTATCAATGGAAGAGTTAAACAACCGAGAATCTGCGCGTCCATTTTCATGAAAGTCCACGCCATGTTTACCGCAATTGAGTTATTTCAAACATTCAAGGAGCGGCGGGAAGAGGAGGGATGTCACGCATTTATAATCCATACATATATATATATATATATATATATATATATATATATATATATATATATATATAGCCCTCATCACAATAGTTGTTTGACGAACAAATGCAGCCGCGAAAATTTCAATATTATCCCGCGCGAATTTGCCCGTCGTCGTCGTCGTAATGAAATACCGGTGACAAGCGGCTAACCTCGCGGTTGTCTGTTTATTATATACTCTCGCTGTTGTGCCCGCGACTATACCCTGTATACTGTTTTCGTATACATCGGGGCAAACAGGGACAACAATAGACAACGAACCCATAAAAGCCGCACGAAATGTCCACGCACCAAAACAAATTAAATGCACAACATATATATACATATATACTAGAGTTTCGTACGGCTCGGGCGCTACGGGCCCTCGCGTCTCCCTCGATTCAGTGTACAGCGCGCGAAAGGGTCACCTTCACCGTACAAGACGACCTCTGTCCCGTAGTTGTGAAGCCGACCCCCTCTCCTTTGCCATAAAAGAAGGAGGGTCAGATCCACCGTACGGACAAGTTCGCTTCTCGTACGGTGAAGCTGCAGCCTCTAGATTCTCGTATGCGATGGTGGCAGCAAGATTATAATAATACTAGCTGTGACCCGCGGTTTCACCCGCATTAAAGGTGGATTATATATCTGTTTCATACGCGTTATGAGTATATAACCTCATATAAAATACCATCCGCAAATTATGTGGAAAAATGAAAAATAAAACTACGCCACCGTCGCTCCTTAGGGCCATAGCTTGAAGGTATGTGGGCCTAGAGCCTTCCTGAATAAACGAGCTATCTAATGCAAAAAGAATTTTTCAAATCGGATTAGTATTTCCTGAGATGAGTGCGTTCGAACAAACATACAAAGTCTCCAGCTTTATTATAGCAGGAAGATATAGTATACAATGTAAATGTAGTATAGTAGTAAGATAGTAAGATTAGAGCCAGGGCATGAAGTTACATGGGCTAGAGCCTTCCTGAATAAACGGGCCATCTAATGCTAAAAGAATTTTTCAAATCGGATTAGTATTTCCTGAGATTAGCGCGTTCGAACAAACATATAAAGTATCGAGCTTTGTTACAGTAGTAAGATAGACAGATATGTAACTTTGCACGGTACTCCCGTGTATGTAGTTAAAACGTTATAAAAAACAGTCCTTTGACACTAAAAATTTTCCGCATTCCATGAATTATTGTTACAGATAGCGAAAGAAAAGGACAAGGGCGGTGGGGGGGGGGGGGGGGGGGGGGAAGTAACGCCGCCCGGAGTCGTAGCTCAAAAATTCTCGTATCCCCAGCAGGAATTTTTGAGAATGTTTCTAAGCCTCATCTTTACCGCCAATCATTATTGAACTTTGATTTTATAAAATGGGAAAGAAAAAAAAATAAAAAATCCCCTTTTGAAAAATCCACGAAAAATCGTTAATAAATTCACAGTTTAATTTCTTAAAAAATCTATTTTCTTTTCCTCTTTCTTTTTCACTCGAACGCAAACGTTATCTTTGAGAATTCGAAAAAATTACTCAAATTTCCATCGACCCGTTGTTTCCTTGAAAGCATATTTTTCAAAAAAGAACGATTTTTTCGATCGATTATATAAGTTGACAAAAAAAAAACGCTGCAAATATAATTAACATCTTGTAAGTACATACAACAATTCGTGTCGGATCAATTCTACGACGATAATGAGGCCGACGGTGCTGCCCGAGCTCCGGGTTGGTCGGGCGAAAAGGATTGAGAATTCGAAAAGTGCCCAATGGGCAGCGAAGAAAAATCACGTGCATGGTGCCGGGGCGTTTGGGAACGTGATCTCGAGTGTCATCATGTTTTCTTCAGTGGGCCCGCGCGCAGATGCTTCGCGAGACGGCACGTACGCGGGTTTATACTACTGCGACAAGATTCCGCGCAACGAAGTATCGCGCGTCTATCTCACGGTTGATTGCCACAGGGTTAAATAAATGATCGAAGATGGAGCGAGCGAAGGGGCCGAGGGGGCGCAAGGCCCGAGGGAACTGACAAGGATATTTCCCCTCGCGGCGACAACACACGTTCACTTCCATCTTACGTGCACACCCTAAAGACCGTTTGGACGGAAGGATGTTCGTTCTGTATATCGGTACCGATGCTATAAGCCCTTTAAACTTTCAGTTCACGAAATATATATATACATATATGTATGCACGTGGGTGTGTAATCACTCGAGTGTATGCAGACTCCTTACAGTTGGATTGTTTGGCGACGGAATTGAGGTCGTGGTTGACAAGCAAGAGCCGCACACAACATCCGCCCCCAACAATTCGGTAATGTTCCTCTACATACATGTATATGGGAAACTCCATGCCGATTCACACAACTTTTCTGGGACCGACCAATTTTGATTCCCCTGAGATTTTTTTTGCTTTTTTTTTACTTCATTGTTACTAGTGGACCATCTATGGTTAAAAAAAAAAAATTTCTTCGTTTATTCTAATCGTACAAGTTATTGTATAGTAACGAGATGTAAACGCTCGAGAGAAGTTAAGGGGGCACACCACTGTGACGAGCTCAAAAAAGGTCCCTTTTTACGAATTTTTGTTGAGTTTGTCGGGCCTGCTTCGGGATTGGGAGAACGGTATGTTTTTAAGGATACTTTGACGTGGTTTTATACAAATTTTCATTAAAAAATATGAAATAATTATGATAGTTATATAGAACAGAGTGTCGGTAAGTTAAAATGTTTCTTTCAACGGTGGAATTCATATCTCTGGCATGGTTCGTCTAAAAAATAAAACAAAAATATTATCTTAATCTGAATAAATATAGTTTCCGTTAAAAATAATGGAAAAAATATTTTCTTAAGCTGCATATACAGTGGGTCAAAAAAGTATCCATTAAATACAGCAAGACCGGGCAAACGTAGCTCGACCGATCCTTTTCTGATTAACGATAGCCGTCGTATCTTTATCGAATAATTATGTCGTATCTTTATCGAATAATTATGAAAGATCATTCGGCATCGTTGATCAGTGAAGGTGAGGTAAAGTTATGTTTGTCTTATCTTAAATAATTTTTTTTGCGTGAATCTAAGGTTTTCGCGCATCGGTCCATCGCGCTTTCACAAGGCACATTCACTGCAAATTGTCCGGTTTGTCAATGGTTTTCGTCGCCTTTTAATTAATGCACATGACGCAAAAGGTCTCCGTTCATGAAAACCTTGTATCCATAGAAAATTACATAAAGCGAGACAGGGCAAACGTAGCTCGACCGATCATTTTTTCATTAACGATATCTCATCTCGATCGAATCGTTTTAAGACCATTCTCAAGACTAATTTTAAGACCATCATCGAGACTAGTTTTATACTCATCTTGAAGACTAGTTTTAAGACCATTCTCAAGACTAGTTTTAAGACCATCCTCAAGACTAGTTTCACAACCATCCTGAAGACTAGTTTTAAGACCATTCTCAAGACCAGTTTTAAGACCATTCTCAAGACTAATTTTAAGACCATCCTCAAGACTAGTTTTAAGATCATCCTCAAGACTAGTTTTAAGACCACTCCGAAGACTAGTTTTAAGACCAACATTAGTCTCCGGAATGGTTGTAAAATTAGTGTTCAGAATGGTCTTAAAACGATTCGATCGAGATGAGATATGGTTAATGAAAAAAGGATCGGTCGAGTTACGTTCGCCGTCTCGCTTTATGTAATTTTGTATGGACAAGGTTTCCATGCATGGAGTCGTTTCACGTCATGGGCATTGTTTAGAAGGCGACAAAAACCACTGACAAACCGGACATTTTGCAGTGAACGTGCCTTGTGAAAGGGCGATGGACCGATGCGCGAAAACCTTAGATTCACGCAAAAAAAAATTATTTAAGATAAGACAAACATAACTTTACCTCACCTTCACTGATCAACGATGCCGAATGATCTTTCATAATTATTCGATAAAGATACGACGGCTATCGTTAATCAGAAAAGGATCGGTCGAGCTACGTTTGCCCGGTCTTGCTGTATTTAATTTTCTTTGGATCCAAGTTTCAGCATTATGTCACTTCTCGTCGTGATAGTCATGGCCTTCTGAACCTCACTCTCCGACGGACGTGAAATCAAACAGATACTACGTGATCCAAAATGACTACTGCTGTAGTTGTTCTACTGTTCTCGAAATTAAAGACGGATACACTCACAAAATATGCAAGTTCAACATTTTTTTTCTCCACGAAAAAAACCTTGAAACGAGTTTGCGACCAGCGTTTCGTGTACAGAATTGAATGAACTTCATTGTTCCAAAATAAAAAAGCATTTTTTATATTTTTTTCGAAAAAAAATTTCTCGTTACCCAAGAATGGTACGTCTCACATCAGCGACATATTTTTTTTCGAAAAACGCATCCAAAATCCTTCGGAAACCGCTTTTTAAACTCCCCAATTTTTTAACCCCAAAGCGGTAAAAAATACATGGCCACCTTATAATTGTCACACTGTATATACGTATAAAATATATATGTATAAAATACATATATATAAGTATATATATATATAATATATATACTTATATATTCTATATATAAGTATATATATTTGTATGAATATTTTATACATATATATAAGTATATATGTATAAAATATTCTCAAAGTTTCAATGAATTATATTAATTTTTTATGCTATAAAAAAATTCATGAAAATCATTGAGAAAACGCCCTCCTAACCCTATTTCCCCCCTTAAATCAGTTTCAAGTAAACGAAAGCATCGACCCTATTTTCTTTTCTCATTACAAAATGAACAATTTCGTGATTGCCGTAAACTACCATTTTTTTTTCATCGTCGACAGATTTTATGGTTTTTAATAAATGATAAATTGGTAATTTTGGAAAAATGTTTGATTGCGAAATTGTGATGAGGCTAAGGCCGAGAGGGAGTATAAGACAGAGGCTTAATACCCTCGTAGTTTGAGCATCAACATAGTTTAGATCAGATATACATCGACACCTCAACGAGAACGCGCCAAAAGTTTTCCCTCTCTCACTCTCTCGCCGCGCCCACACAACCCAAGATTCTATTATATCTCTTGGAATGATAGCACAGAGGCCGAGTACATAGACAACGACTATAGGGAATTCTGAAAGATTTATGTCTCGACCGAGCTGTACGTCGAGAAAAGCAAGTGAGGAGCCCAACGTACATATATTACGACGATATATCGTGCAATAGACATTTTCGCTCGTATCGATCCCTTAAGCACGTACATAGCAGTCTCGCGGAAACGCCTCGAGGCACGTCATGCATACGAGACGTCATGTGCGAGAAAAAAAAATACAAATATATGTATTTCACATAAAAATTTCTTTACACAATATTTTTTTTCGCCAATGTAACTTTAAATTGCCGAAAAAAAGAAAAGAAAACTAGTTTGCGCAATATGGCAACAAATTTTACTCAAAAGCGTGGAACTATTGAGTGAATGATAAATTAGGTGATAAAAAAAAAGGAGTTTTATTTTTTTTATTTTGCGAAAAAGTATCGTACCGAAAGTCTCCACTGAGAGATCGTTCGAAATGGTTTTCTGGTTGTGTGAGAAAAAAATAAAATTTAGATTGGTAAATAAAAATTTACTAGCAACTGCTAGTAGTGAAAAGAATATAATTTTGTTTTATTTTTATCAAATAAGAAATTAATTAGCATTTAATAAAAATTCAACTAAACGCAAAAAAATGTATAGCGCATAGATTGATATTATTGAAATTTTATTTAAATAAATGTCATTCCATTCGGAATAAATTTTTATTTGTACGTAAATTCCTTCATATTGAAAAAATGAATTATTCAAATGAAACAATTTCATGTTATTGGATCGTTTCACACACACACACATATATATATATATATACGTTACGCTCCTTCGTCCAAGACGATAAATGTTCATTTCCCGTCGTTTCTTTTTTCCAAGTTCTAGCGAAAAGAAATCGTTGCAAACGGATTTTCGTTTTTTTTCTTTTTTTTATCGTCGAAGTGGATGACAGTGGGAATTGGTTGGCCTGTTCGCCTCTGAACGGCGAAAGCTGTGCATCGCTAGAAAAAGGGTTGGGGGTATCAGAGGTACGAGAAAAAGAGTGAGAGTGAGAGTGAGAGTGAGAGAGAGGGAGAGAAGGCTTTTCGTACGGATATTTCTCACACGGTTTCCCGATCAATTGGAAGCCGTCCAAGCTCTGTGGAAAATTCCCATTGCAAATCCTCTCTGACAGTAGTAGATAAAGCGAGAAATACGGAAGGGGAGAAGAGAATATATTCGAGTCGTTGCGGGGGATGATATCGAAGTACTGCTGGCATTGGAATCGATTTTGCCCCCCGATCGAAATCGTCAAAGTATGGATCACGAAAATTTCGTACGTACGAGGGGGGACCCAAAAAAAACGGAAATTGCGCTGCGGCGGGGAGGGAGAGTGGGGGAACCCAGTGCTCGACCAGGTGTCCGTTGGGGACACGTCTCCTGAGTTAGTGTGCGAAGTTCTGTCGCCGTGAGTGCATCGGTTCGCCCGTGGGAATTTTTGTAGTGATACAACCTTTTCCACTTCGGCGAAAACGTGATGGCCGATTGTCGAGAGCAACGCGCGGCTGTGAAATTTTGTATCCTGTTGGGGAAATCGGCCGCGGAAACTACTGTAACGCTTAAGACTGCTTATGGAGATGCTGCCCTAAGTAAAATCAGAGCCTACGAGTGGTTTTCACGTTTTAAAAATGGAGAAATGTCAATTGAAGACCAACCCCGTTCGGGACGCCCCTCAACGTCAAGAAGTGACGAGAACGTCGACAAAATCAATGCCCTCATTCATGAAGATCGTCGCCGAACCATTGATCAACTCCGGAGATGTCTGGGATATCATGGAGTTCAATTCAGAGGATTTTATCCAAAGATTTGTACATGAGCAGAGTTGCAGCCAAATTTGTCCCTTGCCTTCTCACAGACGAGCAAAGGGAGCGTCGACTTCAGGCATGTTTTGAACTTCAAAATCAACCCGAAGAGGACCCTGAACTTTTTTCTAAGGTGATTAATGGTGATAAATCGTGGTACTATAGATACGACCCCGAAACAAAGCAGCAATCAAGCGTTTTGCCACTGTGGAGGAGGTAAAACAAAAATCGCTGGAAGGCCTAAAGAACATCCCGATAAGTGAATTAAAAAAATGTTTTGAACATTGGAAAGATCGTTTGCAGAGGTGCGTTGTGGTCAAAGGAGAACACTTTGAAGGTGATCAAAATTTGGTGTAAAAATATTAAAAAATAAAGAAATTATGACGAAATTCCCGTTTTTTTTGGGTCCCCCCTCGTACGTATGCAAAACACGCCGAAAAAAATGTCTCTCTCTCTCTCGCTCTATCTATCTTTTCGCTAAACTGTGCATCTCCGCGTGCATAAACGAAAATAACTATTATCTTGAATATAAATTTTTCTCGCAATATTTATATTTCTTATGTATATCCGAATTTATAATTAATTTCTAACGCCACAGCATCCGAAACTCTTCTCTCAATTTTTCTACTGCAATGCTGCATTTCACTCATACGACAAGCAACATATCCGATAAAACAATAACCATAGATTCTCATATGTTAATCAAGATCACGAGATGTTGATCCCGAAATAAAAATAATAATAATAATAAAATTCTCATTTTTGAATCATACCGCTTTATTCATTATATTTTTATAAAATTTGTTATCTTTGTATTTCATTTTTCATACTTGTTATCCAACGTGCAAAAACACTTGGCATCAGTATTTCGACTGATGAAATTTAACAAATTTCCGTACATTTTATTCGAAATTTCCCAACGTCGAATTACCCCGGCTTTTGGTGTTAGATAAATATCAATAAAAGTGTCAAAATCAAGACTCGTTTGGAATGTTTTGCGCCTGATATTTTCATACAAATTTTTGCTCAATTTGTTAATTTAAGAAAAATTTAAGAAAAACAAATTTTTTCCTAATTTGTTAATTAAGAAAAAAAAATTGTATGAAAATATCAGGTACCAAACATTACAAACAAATTTGCGACTTTGACACTTTTTTTTAATATTCATGTAACACCAAAAGTTAGACTAATTTGACGTTGGGTACAATTTCGAATAAAATGTACGGAAATTCGTTAAATTTCCTTTTTTTCTCGTTCGGGGGCATTACCAAATTTTCGTGAAACGACGGCAATTTTTTTATTTCTCATGTTTCTTTTGAATTTTCGCACGGTGTAAGGGGGGAAATAGGGTTAGACGGTTTAAAAAATCGATTTCTTTTTTATTTCATAAATTGTTGGTAAAACTATTGAAAAATATGTTCCCAAAATTTTCAATGAAAATTCCGACTCGTTCTATTGTTATAAGCCATTAAGAGGGGAAATAGGGTTAGGATAGCGTTTTCTCAATGATTTTCATGAAATTTTTTATAGTATAAAAAATGAATATAATTTATTGAAACTTTGAGAATATTTTATACATATATTTAAGTATATACTATAAAATTTTTGAAGAATTTCCTTGAAAAACACCGAAAAAAGTTATGACTGCCTTGACTTTGTTTTTCTTGGTACTATTTTTTGAAACGCGTTTTTCTGAAAACGACTTTTTTAAAACTTGCGTACACGCTAGTATGAAAAGTTTTCAACCAATCGTTTTGAAAATTGGCAGTTACTTTCTTCATAGTATTGCGCCCTATATGAATCTAAAATCGGAATATTATCATTATTTGAAATAATTTTTTTTGCAAATAAAGTTGTAAAAAATGGCAAATAAATCATGCTTTTTTGTTTTGACCCCTGTAAAAAATTCAATTTTCTATTTTTTTGATAGCATTTAGGTTCATATAGAAGAGAGACATATAATAAAAGTAAATTCCAACCTCGTTTGATTTTAGATGAAAATTGCGGCTTCCAGAATGTACGCAAAATGCTGAGTCTGATTGTGACCTGCAATATGGGGTCGCTAATATCTTCGGTGTTTTTCAAGGAAATTCTTGGAAAATTTTATAGTACATACTTAAATATATGTATAAAAGATTCTCAAAGTTTCAATAAATTATATTCATTTTTTATACTATGAAAAAATTCATGAAAATCATTGAGAAAACGCTGTGCTAACCCTATTTTCTCCTTTAAGTGAATTGACGGTTTTTTTTTAATTTAAAAAAATTAAAAAACAAAGAAAAAGAGGCAATTGGTCGGGCATTTTTGCGTGACGTTTCCACACGCTACGCGAGATTCGCAATGAGTGACGTCAGTGAGCGCAGCTTCTCGTCTCTGTGTGCGTGTGTGTCTGCGTGTTTGTAATACGTATGTATAGAACTTTCGGTGCAGAGAAACGTAGGACACAGAGCGCTTGGCCCCGACACAATTTAAAGTTAAGTACTCTAGGCCACGCGGACAGGACGTTTAACGAGCTCACCGCAAAAGGGGCTAAGGGCCCCGAAGCATAACGCCCCTTTACCACCCCCTTTTGCCCCCACACTCCCCCGCCGTCTCCGCCAACATCGTCACCAAACTCGTACTATATATACGTGTATATTGTAAATTTCATATGTTGCCAAGGCCTTTGCTCGCGCTCGACGAAGCGGAGTATTAGAGAATTCAATTATTTGCCCGGAGTTATATATACGACAAGAGGAACTCTCGCCCGTGCTCGCCATTACACGCGTTATCATTTCCAGGTTTTGTGTTTTTTTTTACCTCTTTTTTTTCCCCTCCGCCATATAGCGATGATACGAGTGTGATATAATAATGGAGTACACGCGTATTATCGTCACGTACTGTAATTCGTAAATCATTTTTATTTCAACGGTCGTTGAACCTCGAAATATCAATTTTTTTGTTCCCATTTTGAATCTCCGTTTGTCGAGCGTCGAATTCCAACGTAATTGAGAATTTCACCCGTAAAATCGAGTGACGGACGTTTCGACGACCGAGTAATGAAATAAAAGAAAGAAAAAAACAGTAAAAGTTTTCGAGGAAATAAATTTTTTATTTTTAACATATTTATGATTGGGGGGAAAAAAAGAAGATCTTTCCAGGATTAATCTTCGAAAAAGTCTGACCGATTATTTGAACAATTTCAGAGAAATTAAGAAGAATCCTCTGATGCTGCTTTAGGTGTGTAAATCCCGGCCGGCAAAGTATAACATTTTTTTTTTCCCAATGTACTCAACAACTTTGTGTTCTGACACTTCGTACAATTTTCAATGATATCAAATAAACACAACAAAAATGCTGAATATGAAAGAACAAAAATTGACCCTTTCGATAAAACTAACCTTGGCGAGAAATAAAAATAAAAAAAGATCTGTCCATGATTAATCTTCGAAAAAGTGTAACTGATTTTTTGAACAATTTCAGAGAAATAAAAAAGAATCCTCTGATACTACTTTGGGGATGTAAAACCCGGTCGGCAAAAGTAGTACATTTTTTCTTTTTTTCAATTTATTGATTTCAGATAAAATCATTTTGAATTTTTGATTTCAGATAACATCAAGAGCCAAAATCACCGGGGCCACCCAAGCGCTTTTTTTTTCGAGGTGCCAACTTCGATCAATAATAATAATAATGATAAACTATTAAATTTTTTCAAACAAATTTTTTTTTGTATCTTTAATATGTAAATAAAAACATCCTAAATATCCAAAACGAATCATTTTTATTTTCCTACAAAAAAACGCCCTCCAAAAAAGACATGAAAATCGGCTTAAGTTACCAGACCACTACCTTAATTGCGTGGACGCATTCCGAATGTTGACTGTGGCATATGGTGAAGCTACCTTGGACCAAAGCAACGTTTATCGGTGGTACAAAATGTTCTCAGAGGGCCGAGAAGATGCGAACAACGAAATGCGTTCCGGACGCCCGAGCACATCAACAACAGACGAAAACATTGATGAAGCGAAGAAAATAATATTGGCCAATCGTCGAATCACCGTTAGAGAAGTTGCCGAGGAACTAAACATATCGATTGGCTCGTGCTATTCGATTTTTACCAATGATTTTGGCATGAGACGGGTCGCCTCGAAATTCGCGCCAAAATTGCTCAATTTCGAACAAAAACAGCGTCGCGTTAACATTGCTAAGGAGCCGTTGGACTCGGTCCGCGACGACCCAAATTTGCTCCAGAGGGTCATAACTGGTGACGAATCATGGGTTTATGGTTATGACGTGGAAACCAAAGCTCAATCATCGCAATGGAAAGCTGCTTTTTTGGAATAGGCAAAAATCGAAGACAAGCCAAAACACGTCTAACCAAAACAGCTGTCAACAATTAACTAAACATTCAAAATGGCCGATGTTTTCAGCATAAGTGAGGGACACGAGTACCAACCTGAGGCCACAAAAAAAATCGAAAATCGAATATACGTAGCCCGCGGAAATTCAAAATTCGCGTAGCGAATACTCTGGCGCGATACTTTTTGAACAGACCTCGTACTACATTTTTTTTTTTCTTCAATTTACTCCATGACTTTATGTCCTGAAACTTTGTACAATTTTCAATAATTTCGAGAAGAAACAACAAAAATGATGAATTAGAGCAAAAAAAAACATTGAACTTTTCGATAAAAACGACCTAGCCAAAAAGAAAAAACCAAATGATAATAAATCGACACCCGATCATCTACTATTCTCACTGACGTCAACGGGGGGTGGCACGCTTCCGTATCTTGGATCCGTAAAGTATCTTATATCGGCATTTCGTCGCATTTTCGATATTCAATTTATCGAAGTTCGATCTTCGAGTGTCATCGACATTTTTTTTTTAATAAAAATAAGAATAAACGCTCTCGCGTTAAGCCTCGACAATGAAAATCCTTTCGCCGCTCGTTAAGTATTATTCCGACGCTCACCGACAACATCGGACAAAACAACCCTCTGGGCGTTGCGGAACAAACATTTATCGTATCTCCGGAAAATTTGTCGTTCGGGATAATTTTCCGAGAACAGAACGCGAAGGGACGTATGGCGATGCCGGGACTGTATGTAAATTTATATATGTGTATAATAACGCGTTGTTAGTTGGAAACGATTATGAAAATTAACCGGTCCGACGGAAATTCTACTGCGACTACGGGCGTTAGAGAACGAGGAAAAGCTTATACAAGTCCTTTATATATCCTTTATATATATATAGGACTTACAACGTTGGCGATATTGCTGCAATTAATTACTCGGACCGGAGAAACCTTTATTAATGATAAAAGTCTTTCGCAACACTTCGTACATCCAACCCGAGACTCTATAAACTCCATAGTGTTATACAAAAGAGTTTTATCGTTGTTTTCCCTTTTCCATTCTCTTGAAAACGATATAAAAACCATAAATATAAAATATCAAAAGGATAAACAACAAAAATTCAATTCATTATATTACGATATTAACACATTTTTCTTTTGTTTCCTTCTCGTTTGGCAAACTGCACATCGCATTTTACGATTAATAAATGAGATTGCATACGTGTGTGTGTGTATAACTATATGAAATATATATTGTTCAGAGTACACACACACACACAGGGAAATTGTAATTATAAATCAGCGATGCGGACGAAACGTGCAACGGAATTTTTATCATCGAGCTTCAGTCAACGGTCACCACCCCCTCCTCTGCGGTGTCCTTTGTTCGAAGGGTACACCGTGAAAAGAGACCAAAGAGAGAGAGAGAGAGGGTGAGAGGGGACATTATAATTTCAGTTTTTCGAACTATGTGAGAGATTCCAGCGGGTAAATAATATTTTTATTTCGTTAACAAAAAAATATTAATAAAAAAACAACATTGAAGGGCTGTTAAAGTAATTAGATACGAAATTCGGTTAATATTTGTCGGGAAACCTCATGGGGTCAAAATCGCAATTTTACGTTTATTATATATTTTTATCAAACTCACTATCTCTCTCTCTCTCTATCTCTTTCGGGATAAATCGTGGAAAAATGTAACGTTTAACATACGCTAGGATAAATCGCGGAAAAAATGTTCGTTTAACATACAGTGGGTCAAAAAAGTATTCATACACCTTGTTTTTTTTGCGATAACTTTATAGACATAAGCGATACGCAAAGAAAGCCAATTTTATTTAATAGTACATCAGGTGCAGAGATAAACGGCAAATGGAGAATTTTTTCCCAGGAATAATAGAAGAATTATGCAAAAAAAACGAAATTTTCCGGGCAAAAAAAGTATTCATACACTTACGATTATAGTGAAAACCTACATCATCATAGTTGTAAATTATAACTAATATTTGGTGGGCATCCCTTTTGCTTCAATTATCGCCTCGAGTCTCTTAGGCATGGATTCTACTAGCTTTTGCGTTGTTTCTTTTGCTATTTTCGTCCATTCTTCTGAAAGCACTCTTTGGAGATCGGATTTGTTTGTTATTTTTCTTTTTCTAATTTCTATATCCACCAAGTGCCATAAATTTTCAATAGGATTGATGTCCGGAGATTGCGGTGGTGTAATCAATTGTTTGCGGACGTTATAGAGTAACCATTCCCTCGTTTTCATGGCGGTATGTTTCGGGTCGTTATCTTGTTGGAAGTAGAAATTTCCGTCCAGGCCCATTTTATCTACACTTGCTTTTAAATTGCTGCGCAACACGTCGATATACTTCTGGGCATTCGTTGTACATCTATAAAAGCCAGATTACCAACGCCATAATATCCCATACAGCCCCAAACCATGACGCTTCCTCCGCCGTGCTTTACAGTCGGTATTAAATTTTTCTGCCGGAGCTCGGTATTTGGTTTCCGCCAGACGAATTTTTTTCCATCGCACCCGAAGATGTTAAACTTCGATTCATCCGAGAATACGACACATTTCCAAAATTCTACAGATTTTTTTACGTAGGTTTTTGCGAAACCTAAACTTTTTTCTCGATTTATATTATTAATTAATGGTTTTTTTGCGGGCAGTTCTGCCGTATATTTGGGCAGAATGCAAAACGTTTCGAATAGTCTGGGGACACACGCTCTTCACCGATGTTGACGCGACATCATTCGCTAAACTGCGAGCACTTGTGAACGGTTTTTTTGTAGCCTCTGTAACGATACTCCGACGCTCTCGTACCGTTAGTATTCTCGGTCGACCGGTTCGTGGCTTATTTTCTGTGCTGTTTGTTCTTTCGTATTTTTTTATTATATATTGCACTGTTGCGAAACTTAGATTTAGTTTTTTACTAATTTTTCGATAACTTCCACCTCGTTTCCGAAGAAAAATCACTCTATCTCGCATGGATATTGATATTTCGTTTTTCTTTGCCATCGTGTCTGTTCAGAGCTTGAAGATCTACTACCGCATAGAATAGGTCAAAACCATTGTGTAAACCAGGTATGGGCAGCCTTTGACATGTGTGGGCCAAACTTTAGTGTGCAAATACGTTCGCGGGCAGCGTTTAAAAATAGTGCATTTTAAAGTAGTGTTCATAATTTTTAGCGATAGATATCAGACATGAAATAATACGACAATGTTATTATAATACAATTTATTAAAATAACAAAATGAAATGAAAAAAATAGGTACAACATTATAATTAAATCGTTAAATTTGGAATTGTTACAAACTACGAAAGTTAAATAGCAACACCGAAATCAATGAGACACTTGAGCTTGAATTTGGGAAACTAATCCATCGATGTTTGGATTAATTCCACTGATACAAAGACGTTAAGAATTTTCCAAATTATCGTCAGTCAGCCTTGTACGACGTTTTGATTTATTAACTTTCATCAATGAAAAGAACTGTTCGCATTTATAAGTACTGCCAAACGCGCACAAATCAATCTTTTTGCGAATTTTCTAAGCTGCGGAAAATGGTCTTCTTCGAGGTATTTTTTGTAGAAATCGCACAACTCCACGTCTTCAAATTTACATTTTAGTAGTGAGTTTTCTTGAATCTCGATCAACTCCATTTGCAAGTGTATTGGAGCATTTTGTACATTACTCTTTGTTGGAGTAGCAAATAAATTGAAACAGTCTTCAATGTTTTTGAAATCGCTAAATCTGTTCGAAAATTGCTCCGACAGTAACTTGAGTTCTTCAGCATATTGAGCATAAGCAATATTTTCATACGCAGAGAGCGTGGTGAAATGGTAACTGTTACCAGACAACATATGTGCCTCCCACAAGCGGTTTTTGTTCTGAAACGCTTTCAAATGGCTGTACAAATCATTTACTAACTGTCCTTGTTTTTGAAGTTTCAAATTTAAATCATTCAAATGGCCTGTAAGGTCGACCAGAAATGCTAAGTCACATATCCATTTTGGGTCACTCAATTCAGAAAGTGGTTTATCTTTTATTTGCATAAAGTCTGCTATCTCATTTCTAAGCTCGTAAAACCGTTTCAGCATTTTCCCTTTGCTTAGCCATCTGACTTCACAATAATATGTTACGTCGTCATATTCGGCTGATATTTCATCCAAAAATGCTTTGAACTGACGATGGTTAAGCCCTCGGCATCGAATAAAATTGATGGTTTTTACTACCGCATTCATAACATTCTGGAGTCGAATGGACTTAGAACACAAGTTCTGTTGGTGGATAATGCAATGAAGGACTATCAAATCATCTTTTCGCACCAAAATATCTCGCGGGCCGGATCAAATCTTACAGCGGGCCGGATCCGACCCGCGGGCCGGTTGTTGCCCACATATGGTGTAAACGACGACTTGTTTACATTGTACGCAGAGGTCAGACCGTCCGTGAGTGAATATCGAAGTTTAGCAGCTCAATCGTAAGTGTACGAATACTTTTTTGGCCCGAAAATTTTCGTTTTTTTTTGCATAATTCTTCTATTATTCCTGGGAAAAAATTCTCCATTTGCAGTTTATCTCTGTACCTGATGTACTATTAAATAAAATTGGCTTTCTTTGCGTATCGCTTATGTCTATAAAGTTATCGCAAAAAACAAGGTGTATGAATACTTTTTTGACCCACTGTACGCTGAGGTTACCACGGAACGTTCTCTCTACGGATGCATTTGCGAAATATCGATATAAAATCAAACAACGATCGAACAAAAATCCAAAATCACACGAAAACTTGAATAATCGATTTTCGATTGAAGAGGGGGAAAAAAAATTGAGTTTTGGGAGTGAGTTTTGTGATGGTCACAAAGGGATTTATTAAATGAGAATGAGCATTATATCGATGCGAGAAAAATTAAATTATCGTCAATCGCAATTTAATCGAATTAAATGAAATTCATAAACGTTGGTAATGTGAAACACGATCGATTGAATTTTGCCAAATCCGAAAAAAAAAGTAGTTGTACAAAAGGGAAAAAAAACAAAAATTACTTCAACTCTTGTGCAATAAAAATTTTCGTTGCAATAACATGCCCTTTAAAAGCAGATATATATTTTTTTTCACAGAAAACACCCAAATCGAGCCTCATTTTTTCGTTGGAAAAATTGTGATTTCTTTAAAAACTAATTTTCACCCTCCAAACGAACACGCTCTGGCACAAACGTTATTTTCATGTTCGTTTCGCACAAACAATAAGAAGAATATCTTCGAGAATTGAACATTTGTAGCGAGAGAGCTTGAAACAAAATAACAATAAAAATAAAACAATAAATAAATGAAAAAATAAAAAAATATGAACGTGTGCTAACAAGCGAGTCAGTGAAGAAACGTTTTACTCAACTTGTGTATACGGCCGGCGACAACGAGCCGAGTATCCGCGAAGCGAACCAAACCCTCTACGTGTCTTTCGTGCTTCGTAAACTGGCGCGGTTTCATTTTAAGGTCGATGAACAAAGAGTTCTTTTTTTCTCTTCCTACTTTTTGCCACCCTCCCATCCCTTACTCCATCTCCGCTGTTTCTCATTCTCGAGAGAACGTTACGACGACGAGCGGATAGCTGAGAGGAGCGTTTTTTTTACGAATGTGGTCCTGCGTGCTCTGCTTGTACAATGAGAAAAATGAAGAGATACAGAAAAAGAGATTTAGACAGAGAGAGAGAGAGAGAGAGAGAGAAAGAGGCCAAAGACCGAAAACACGAGACCATCAATTTTGTACCTCAAAACCGTCTAATTACTCAACGAGAATTCAAAAACGTGGAAGTACAAATTTATTTAACGTTTTCGGTTGGGGGGGGGGAGGGGTTCGAGTGTCGGGGCGAAAGGGGGTAATCGGTATACCCTTAGCAAAACTTGCCATTCATTGCCATTAAGAAATGCCATTGAATTTAGCCTTGCTTCAGACGCCATGGCAATTGAAGGCAGTTTTGCCAAGGTTAAAAACTCCATTCAAAATCGCATTGACACTGCCATTGCTGGTGCCTATGGGAAATGAATGGTACCATTCATTTTCAATAGGCACAAGCACTGGCAATGCCATTGGGTGGTTTCATTGGAATTTTTGTCATTGGGAAAAATGCCAAGGCAGTTTTGCCAATGACAAAATTTCACTATTCAATTTCCCATAGGCACAAATGGCAATACCAATGGGATGTTGAATCGAGTTATTTACCATTCAATTTCCCATAAGCACCGGCAATGGAAATACCAATGCGATTTTTAATGGACTTTTTATCCTTGGCAAAAGTGCCTTCAATTGCCATTGCGTCTGAAGCAATGCGAAATTCAATGGCAGCTCCTAATGTCAATTAATGGCAAATTTTGCTAATAAATCAGAAAAAATCGCACACAAACTATGATCAAGTAAAAACTGGAAAATAATAGGAACTATCTGAGAAATTTTGCCGAAAAAATGACGACTATAAAAGTTTATAAAGAATGCCTCGTATACGTAAATATAAGGGCGATTTATTTTTTCGACTATTTTTTTTTCTCAGTCCCCACTTGAAATTTTGTTGGATATGTCGAAAAACAAATTCCCTGAAAGTTACAGCCCTTAATATTAATTCTAATTACTTTCCCTTAGCGTGAAAAGATTTTCCATCTAAAATACACGTAAATCGAATTTTTATTTTCTTTCAAAATTCTATAACTCAGCCGCATTTTATGCTATCATATTGTTCTTGATTTCGATTTACTCAGAATAAAACAATCTATAAAAGTGCGTATTGCGGCGAAAGTGTAAATTGTACTGGTGAGTTGGTACGGGTCACTGAAGTTGATTTTTACCCAAAATTCTCGTTTTTTTTATGTTATCTCCGAAACAATTAACTTTACGAAAAAAATATAAACGAAAAATTTGTTGGAAATTTAATTTCCTACAAAAAAGCTCCTATCGACCCAATTGCTTAGATTAATATTTCTTGAGATATTAAACTTATGAGTAGTATACAATTTTTACGGTTTATATTACAGTAAAAATTTTTTACAACTCATAAGTTAAAGTTCAATATCTCAATAAATATTAATCTAAGCAGTTGGGTCGATAAGACCTTTTTTGTAGGAAATTAAATTTCCAACAAATTTTTCGTTTACATTTTTATCGTAAAGTTAATTGTTCCGGAGCTAACAGCAAAAAAACGAGAATTTTGGGTAAAAATCAAATTCAGTGACCCGTACCAACTCACCAGTACAATTTACACTTTCGCCGCAACAGGCACTTTTCTAGATTGTTTTATTCTGAGTAAATCGACACCAAGAACAATATGATAGCATAAAATGCGGCTGAGTTATAGAATTTTGAAAAAAAAAAAAAAAAATTCGAATTACATGTATTTTAGATGGAAAATCTTTTCACGCTAAGGGAAAGTACTTAGAATATTACGGGCTGTAACTTTCAGGGAATTTGTTTTTCGACATATCCAACAAAATTTCAAGTGGGGACTGAGAAAAAAAAATAGTCGGCAAAAAAAAATCGCCCTAGTATATATATTATGTCCTTTCAGTCTTTATGGCCATTTTTTTAAATCTACGCAAAGAAATAACAATATTATAAGAAGATATAATAGTAATTAGTAGTATATATATCTCAGTTTAATACATTATTTGATAAAAAAAAAAAAAAGAAATGCCATACGAGATTTACCATTCAAGATGAAACTGGAAAGTAATATTACCATTCAGTTTCTTCGGAAAAAAAAACTGCCATTAGAGTTTTCCATTGGCTTTCCATTCAGTTTGTACGGAACGAAATTGCCACTCGAGTTTGCCATTGACTAACCATTTAGTTTCTATGGAAAAAAAAACCTGCAATTGAAGTTTGCCAGCGGTTTTCCATTCAGCTTGTTGCCATTAAAAATTTTCCCTTGACTTTGCCATACAATTCGCATACACATTGGAAGTGTATGATAATCAGCCTTTGTTATCGACTGCCAATGGTAAATTTTGCTAACGGTGCTCGTAGAATTCGACAGCCCATAAAAATTTCCTGTATAATTTCCATAAAGACAAAATTATTATAGTATTTTTTTTTTGGCGCGACAAGGGTTGGAAAATTTATTGAAGCTCGGCCACCATTTTTCCCTCGTCCCTGGTCTCGTGGAAAATTTCTTTTACATTCACGGTTACGCAAAGTCTCGTCGTTCGAGTTTTATTTCATCTGAGGATCGAGCGCGCAAGCTTTCGCAATATGTAACGACAAAATGATCTCTGACATTCACAATTGAATTGAATTTAACGCATTTCCATTTACATCCTCTATATACACATCTCTACGGGCATACCACTGGACATTTAGAGTGATGCGAACGCGTGTATCTCCCTCAGCTTCGGTACCATCTCTCTGGCTGTAGATATTTCAACATTGTCCATAGACAGCGAGAGAGAGAGAGAGAGAGAGAGAGAGAGAGAGAGAGAAATGAATTGAACTAAACTGCAAACGAGCAGAGAGAGAGAGAGACAGGGAGAATTAAATGAAATGGACGATGAGCGCCATTGGATATGTCAACGTCGAGTCTCTCCAGACCGCGCGGGGTTGAATTTTGCCCGAGCCATCGAATCAATCGCAGCCCAAGACCCCAATTTACGTACTGCGTAATAAACAACGATTTATAACGTACAATATACACGCACGCACATATTTGCTGTGACCATTATTGCGTTTGACTTTAACAGAACTGTGGATTGAAACGACATTTATTTTAAAAAATTATAGAAAATTGCAATTTATAGAAAACAAAATAAAGAAAAAAACACCCCCCCACATCCTCATTGAGGAAGCTCTTTGTTTTCGTGAGAAAAATTGTATTCCTTAAAAATACCTGAAAATATCAGAAAATACACATTGACAAAAAAAAATGTTTGGATGGATATGTGTGTGTGTTTGATGAAGGCTACAAAAATAATCAAACGATTATAATTTCGGACTCCGAAATTTCGCGGCTCCAAGTGTGCCACGGTCCCGCTCCCCTCTGTCGGCGATATAATTTTTTTTTTTCCACGAAACGACTCTTGTGAATTGTACGGGATTTAAAAAATTTAAATCCCCCCGCCACTCTGCCCATCCAAAAAAATGTCTGGTTTAAGAGCATCGAGGAATTTTCGTTTCTTTGATTATAATCTTGAACCGCACATCATCATCGACTTTTCAACATATATGAACGATCTATAGAGAATGAAAGGATAATAATAAAATGAAAATAAACAAACTTTTGAAAAAAATTTCGCTTCAATATAACTGACGGAATTTTCCATAGTCTCAAATGAATCTGAATGCACGATCTATATTATATCTCTTTATATTATATAAATATATCGCCGCCGCCGCCGTGTACAAGAGTTGGGGGTGGCGGCGGCGCGCAGGGTGGCGAAATCCCCCTAGTATATATACTAGGGTGGTTCTTAATTTGGTGATGTTGGAAATTCTTTGGTATTGTTCCTTGAAAGTAATCGACATATCCAGAAAAAAAATTGGGCGCGAGCGGAACTTTGCTAACTACGTTTTTTGCTAACTACGTGATAAATATTGTATTCACGAGAATTTCACAAGATACCTTTTTTGTGGAGCATTATATTTGGTACAAAAACGTTATATAAAATTCTTTTATCATAAATAGTTTTGAAATAATAAACAATTTTCTTAACAAAATTTTGAATGCATGCATTTTTTCATATAAAAATTCGACAGCTCGGTGGGGTGGGTTAGAATTATTGGACAAAGTTCCGCTTGCGCCCAATTTTTTTTCTAGATATGTTGATTACTTTTGAGGAACAATAGCAAAGAATTTCCAACATCACGAAATTAAGAACCACCCTAATATATACATACAAGGTCTGTTCAAAAAGTATCGCGAATTTTGAATTTTCGCGGGCTACGTATATTCGATTTTCGATTTTTTTATGGCATTAGGTTGGTACTCGTGTCCCTAACTTATGCTGAAAAAATCGGCCATTTTGAATGTTTAGTTAATTATTGACAGCTATTTTGGTTGGACGTGTTTTGGCTTGTCTTCGATTTTTGCCTATTCCAAAAAAGCAGCTTTCATTGCGACGATTGAGCTTTGGTTTCCACGTCATAACCATAAACCCATGATTCGTCACCAGTTATGACCCTCTGGAGCAAATTTGGCTCGTGGCGGACCGAGTTCAACGGCTCCTTAGCAACGTTAACGCGACACTGTTTTCGTTCGAAATTGAGCAATTTTCGGCACGAATTTCGCGGTGGCCCGTCTCATGTCCAAATCATTGGTAAAAATCAAACAGCACAAGCCAATCGATAGGTTTAGTTCCTCAGCAACTTCTCTAACGGTGAGTCGAGGATTGGCCAATATTATCCTCTTCACTTCATCAATGTTTTCGTCTGTTGTTGATGTGCTCGGGCGTCCGGAACGCATTTCGTTGTTCGCATCTTCTCGGCCCTCTGAGAACATTTTGTACCACCGATAAACGTTGCGTTGATCCAAGGTAGCTTCACCACATGCCACAGTCAACATTCGGAATGCGTCCGCGCACTTAATTTTGTTTTTCACACAAAATTTCATACAGATTCTTCGATCCATTTTTTGGAATAGGCAAAAATCGAAGACAATCCAAAACACGTCTAACCAAAACAGCTGTCAACAATTAACTAAACATTCAAAATCGCCGATTTTTTCAGCATAAGTGAGGGACACGAGTATCAACCTAACGCCACAAAAAAATCGAAAATCGAATATACGTAGCACGCGGAAATTCAAGATTCGCGAATCTTGAATTTCCGCGTGCTACGAGGTCTGTTCAAAAAGTATCGCGATACTTTTTGAACAGACCTCGTATATATGTATATCGCAGGATATATACACGTACAAAAGAGTGTCCGATATACACGGATGAATGCACCGAATATGACTCTTGTCGGATTGAGATTTCTATGCAACTATTTTCATGTCGTCCCCCCCCCCCCGCCCCGCCCCGGCAATCACAAATGTGTACCTGTTGAAAAATCGGATTTTTCATTCCAGCACGTGTATCCCTCGCCGTCTCTTCTCTCCACGGTTGCCTCTCTTCACCAAACGTGTGCAATACCCTCGTTGATATTTTCGACGCATCAACGAAACTATGCATACGATAAAAAAATGTGGAAAAAAAATCCATCCGTATGTGTTACGTGTATACGATATATATATATATATATAGACATATATATATATATATATACATGCATCAGATTTTATCCATCTATATATGGTGTGCATACATATATATATATATATGTACGGGGTGTTTCAAAACTAGCACGTCAGAGTGACACGGGGGTTAGATTGACTCCGGACCTATCGGAATAACGAAACATGACCTCAGTAAAAGTTTAATGGTTTTCCAGAGAAATCGTATTTTTTTATGGAAACAAAGAAAAATAATACTTCAATGATTTATTTAATTTTTACAACATATGTTGAAATTGTCTATCTCCAATCCCGATACACAAACGTGACATATTTTAGGAACAAAATATGAACAAACCCAAAGTAATTCCATAGCAAACCCTTAGCAAAATTTACCATTCATTTCCATTGAATTTCCATTGCTTGAGACACAATGGCAATTGAAGGGAGATTTGCCAAGAGTAAAAACTCCATTGAAAATCCTATTGGTATTGCCATTGCTTGTACCAATGGGAAATGAGTAAAAACTCCATTCAAAATCGCATATGGGAAATGAATTGCAAAAACTCCATTCAAAATCGAAATGAATGGTAATTTTACCATTCATTACCCATAGGAGAATGCACGGAATTTTTGTCATTGGGAAAAATGCCAAAGCAGTTTTGTCAATGATAAAATTTTATCATTGAAGTTTCCATAAGCGCCAATAGCAATATCAATGGGATTTCAAATGGAGTTTGTACCATTCAACTTCCCGTGCGCTAGCAATAGCAATACCAATGGAATTTTCAATGGAGTTTTTATCCTTGGCAAGTGCCGTCAATTGCCATTGCTTCTGAAGCAATGAAAACACAATGGCAATGATGGCCAATTTTGCTAATAAATCACAAAAAATGCACACAAACTATGCACACAAACTATGATCTAGTAAAAACTGACAAATAACAGGAACCATCTGAGAAGTTTGCAAAAAAAAAATGACGACTATATAAGTTTATGGAGAATGAATTTCCATTCATTCCATTCATCCATTGGCCATTGAATTTCCATTGCTTCAAAACTCTATGGTAATTGCAGGCAGTTTTGCCAAGGGTAAAATCTCATTCAAAGTGGCATTTGTATTGCCATTGCTGGTGTCTATGGGAAACGAATAGTAAATTTACCATAGGGAAATGCAATAGGGGAATGCATGAAATTTTTGTTATTGGGAAACATGTCAAGGTAGTTTTGCCAATAACAAAATTTTACCATTCAATTTCCCATAGGCATCAATGGCAATACCAATGGTATTTTGAACAGAGTTTTTGTCCTTGACAAAAGTGCCTTCAATTGCCACTGCGTCTGAAGCAATGACAATTTAATGGCAGCGAATGGCAAATTTTGCTAATAAATCACAAAAAAATGCACGCAAACTATGATCAAGTAAAAACTGGAAAACAATAGGAACTATCCGAGAAATTTGCAAAAAAAATAACGACTATATAAGTTTATGAAGAATCCCTCATATGAATACGAGTATATTATTTCCTTTCAGTCTTCATGGAAATTTTTTTAAATCTATGCAAATAAATAACAATATTATAAGAAGAGATAATAATATTATAAGATCATAATATTAATAGTGTATACATCTGAGTTTGATACATACATTATTTTATAAAGAAAAAGGAAGAAATGCCATACGAATTTACCATTCAAAATGAAACTGAAAGATAATATTATTATACCATTCGGTTTCTATGGAAAACACTTGCATTGGAGTTTGCCATTGGCTTTCCATTCGGTTTGTATGGAAAGAAATTGCCATTCGAGTTTGCCATTGGCTTTCCATTCGGTTTGTATGGAAAGAAATTGCCATTCGAGTTTGCCATTGGCTTTCCATTCAGTTTCTATGGAAAGGAATTGTCATTTGAGTTTGCCATTGACTTTCCATTTAGCTTGCTGTCATTAAAAATGTTCCCTTGACTTTGCCAAACAGTTCGCATTCGAAAGTGTATGGTAAACATCAGCCTTTGTCATTGACTGCCAATGGAAAATTTTGCTAAGGGATAATAGCGGAACAACTTGTACTAGGTAGCGATTTTCCGAAAAATCAAAGAAGACGATTTTTCTCGAAAAACCATTAGACTTTTACCGAGGTCATATTTGTTTATTGCGATAGGTCCGGAGCCAGTCTAACCCCCGTGTCACTCTGACGTGCTAGTTTTGCGACATCCCGTATATACATGCTCGAGTTTATGATCAATAGATGACACAAAGAGAGGATGAAAAGCATACCTTTGAAAAAATAATTCATCGACCCTACCTGGATTAAAAAAAAAAAAATATCCTGGAATTTAAGGGATGACAAAAAATACGTGATAAATTAAAAACGCCACAATTTTGTTGCCACAAAGTTGGGATTAGTGACTCGATAAAATATGTTGTTTGCGATCAGGGAAAAAAAAAAAACAAAACGAAATTAATACCCCGACAATTATGACAATTATCCCCTAAAAGCCATTACAATTTTACCATTGTTTTTCTTTTTCACAATAGTTCATAATCGAGAATTTTATCTTTTTTATTTCTTCCTCATCATCTCCATAATTACGTCCACTCAAAATTCACTTTGAGTGGGATATTAATCGTAACGTGAAAAGCGTATAATTTTTATTGTTTCATTGTGCGGCAAGATCGCGACGTATCTAAACGCTTTGTACTCGGTATGGCTGTACGTGGGGAAAAAAAAAAAAAAAAACCTTCACATTCATCTCGTCTTTCTCGTTAGCAACCGGGCGTTAACGTCATTACGAAAGTTTGCAGAAGTGTGGGTATTAGCACCCAAGTAGAAATTTCTTAGAAGAGCTCTCTCTCTCTCTATCTCTCTTTCTATATATATATATATATATTGGGGCGATTTTTTTTTCTCGACTATTTTTTTTTTCAGTCCCCACCCGAAATTTTGTGGGATATGTCGAAAAAGAAATTCCCTGAAAGTTACAGCCCTTAATATTAATTCTAAGTACGCTCTCCCAAAGCGTGAGAAGATTTTCCATCTAAAATACACGTAAATCGAATTTTTTTTTTTTTTTTTAATTTCTATAACTCAGCCGCATTTTATGCTATCATATTGTTCTTGGTTTCGATTAACGCAGAATAAAACAAACTAAAAAATTGCCTTTTGCGGCGAAAGTGTAAATTGTACTGGTGAGTTGGTACGGGTCACTGAAGTTGATTTTTACCCAAAATTCTCGTTTTTTTGCTGTTATCTCCGAAACAATTAACTTTACGAAAAAAATGCAAACGAAAAATTTTTTGGAAATTTAATTTCCTAGAAAAAAGGTCCTATCGACCCAATTGCTTAGATTAATATTTCTTGAGATATTGAACTTTTTTATTTTTTATTTTTTCATTATTTAATATTTCATATTTTATAAATTGTACTCATAAGTTATAGTTCAATATCACAAGAAATATTAATCGAAGCAATTGGGTCGATAGGACCTTTTTTGTAGGAAATTAAATTTCCAACAAATTTTTCATTTACATTTTTTTCGTACAGTTAATTGTTTCGGAGATAACAGCAAAAAAACGAGAGTTTTGGGTAAAAATCAACTTCAGTGACCCGTACCAACTAACCAGTACAATTTACACTTTCGTCGCAATAGGCACTTTTCTAGATTGTTTTATTCTGAGTAAATCGAAACCAAGAAAAATATGATAGCATAAAATACGGCTGTGTTATAGAATTTTGAAAAAAAAAAATAATTCGATTTACGTGTATTTTAGATGGAAAATCTTTTCACGCTAAGGGAAAGTACTTAGAATTAATATTAAGGGCTGTAACTTTCAGGGAATTTCTTTTTCGACATATCCAACAAAATTTCAGGTGGGGACTGAGAAAAAAAAATAGTCGAAGAAAAAAAATCGCCCTAATATATATATATATATATATATATATACCTATAATGATTATAATCATTATAAACTTTTGAACATATGGAGGAAAAGATTTAAAAAATTCAAAGACTCCCTCAAAGCCGGAATGTCAATATTTCAATATTTGTTTCCCCTCTCCCTCTGTTACTCATAAACGGTAACATTATTCGTCCCATGGTATTCCGGGAAACGTGGCAATATCTGCCGCGGTATTCGAAAGATATGCCAATCAGCTGAATCGATAAATTCTGTATTGATAAAAAGTTAAAAAAACGTGTTACATCTGTCTTCTTCTTCATTTTTTTATTTTTTTTTTAAGGCCTTTCGTTTTCAACGCTGCTGGCACATAAATTTCACAATGATAGTGGGGAGTCGATTGTCATGACGGAGGCTATTTTTTGAAGATTGAACGGAGGAAAAAGAATTCAGTGAAAAAAAAAGAATGTCGAGTAGAAAAAAATTAACTACTTTATATCATTCCGTATAATTTTTTTCGTGGTTGGGCGCGCAGTACAAAAACAAAAAGATCCAATCTCGTCAGTCTCACGGTTACGTTGAAATTTTTATTGCTAAAACATTTTTCTTTTGTTTAGTTTTTTGTTTTTTTATTTTAATCATTGGATACTCAACGAGCTCGAATTGTGGACGATACGCGGCAAACAACGAGTATAATGTACGATCGTAGAATTTTTCGTTCTTTTTTCTTTTATTTCCCCACACACTATCGCTATAATTGACTTGCGCAACTCGCGGCAATTATAAAAATTGCTCGGCTGTATAATCTCTCGCGGTCATCCGTAGACCAAGGACGATTGAGTTTCTCATATATATATATATATAATATATAGTATTTTGAATCACCCGCATACATTTTCCCGGTTTCAAGCCTCATCAGCAATGCCGCAATTAAACGTTATTTAACCGATGAAATCAATTATACGAATTAATTTTCTGGTTTTACGTAATACCGAGACGATCGTGACGTTTCCGTAAATATCGTTTTGGCGTGCATGCTTCTGTTATCTTTTTATCGAATAAAATGTCGGGGATTAATATTTTCATTATTTATTTTCGAAAATGCTTGATTCTCTCATTACTGTTATTGTGCGTTCAGAGTGCGGGTAATTGATATGTATTATCGTTTCAACCGATAATGATGTAACAAAAGCTGCTTGGTGTTATTACTATTATTATTATTGAAATTATTATTATACGCATTGTGTAAGCAAATGATATCGATATTCCCCGATCGTTTATTTTTTTTTATCATCAAAATAAAAACATGCATCAATTTTGACTCAAGGGGTAACACCACTCTAGAGGCGGAAAAAATGGCCTAACTTTGACGATTTATTTTGGGAGTATGAAAAAAGAAATAGGATTTCTCTTCAGAGGGATTATTTAACACATATTGAAGTATGAAAAAAAATTGTTTATTGTGATTTTGATAGAAAATGGTGGCGACAGAGTCCATTTTGAAAATCGTCTCTCATTAAAACACCTTCACGGGAGGACGGTTTTCTCGTAAAGTATAAGACTTGAAATAAAAAACCAACAAATTTTTTTTTTTTTATCAAATTTTGTGGAAATAGTGCACTTTTGAAGAAATAAATCGATTTTTTGCCAAAAAAAAACCAGTAAATTGTTTATAAAGAAAAAAGTTTACATTAAATCAAAAAATGGCTACGTACTCCGATAGAGAATGTAATTTTGAAGCTACTATAAAAATTTCAAAACGATCCATGCAATGGTGTTCAAGTAATACGTCCTTCCAGTTTGAAAAAGACAATTTACAGGATGAACTCTGTTGCCGCCATCTCGTATCAAAATGATAATGAATTTTTTTTTTCATACTTCAATGTGTGCCAAATAAACTATCCGAAAAGAAATTCTATTCCTTTTTTCATACTCCCAAAATGAATTGTCAAAATTAGGCCTTTTTTTCTGCCGCTAGAGCGGTGTTACCCATTAAGGGAGGAAATAGGGTTAGACTGTTCAAAAAATCGATTTATTTTTTATTTCATAAATTGTTAGTAAGACTATTGAAAAATATGTTCTCAAAATTTTTAATGAAAATTCCGACTTGTTCTATTGTTATAAGCCATTAAAGTGAGTAGCTCTCCTTCAGGCCCCGAGCGCGCCACGTGTATAACCGAGCAGACTATTTTTTCAAACGTATTTTCCTGAAAACGACTTTTTTTTAACTTGCGTACACGCTAGTTTGAAAAGTTTTCAACCAATCGTTTTGAAAATTGGCAGTTACTTTCTTCATAGTATTGCGCTCTATATGAACCTAAAATCGGAATATTATCATTATTTAAAATAATTTTTTTTTGCTAATAAAATTATAAAAAATGGCAAAAAATCATGCTTTTTTGTTTTGACCCCTGTAAAAAATTCAATTTCCTATTTTTTTGATAGCATTTAGGTTCATATAGAAGAGAGACATATAATAAAAGTAAATTCCAACCTCGTTTGATTTCAGTTGAAAATTGCGGCTTCCAGAATGTACGCAAAATGCTGAGTCTGATTGTGACCTGCAATATGGGGTCGCTAATATCTTCGGTGTTTTTCAAGGAAATTCTTCAAAAATTTTATAGTATATACTTAAATATATGTATAAAATATTCTCAAAGTTTCAATAATCTATATTCATTTTTTATACTATAAAAAAATTCATGAAAATCATTGAGAAAATGCTGTCCTAATCCTATTTCCCCCCTTAAATAATCGTCGTACAAGTTTGCGACAAAAGCGAGCTAAATGTTTTTTGCACCATTGCACCATTTTCACTGTTACCTATATTTCTATCGTTGATTGATTTTTTTATTTTATTTTTTCATTTCACACTCTCGTAATGTTGACTTCGATGATGGTCATGGAAAACGACAATATTGTCTGCTCGATTTTTTTTCGATTCAATTTTATTCAGAGTTTTGTGCTTTTGAGCGTGATGGCCGAAAATGTGGGACCAAAAAGCCGCCCAACAAACGGTACATCTATCCCAGAGTGAGAAATTCAACTTGTATGTGGCATTTTTTTTTTTCAATTTAATTCATTCGAGGATATGTAATAACCGTTGGAAATTGAAATTAAAAAAAAATATACACCTATATCGAACTTTTTTTTTTAACAAACTTTCGTCGAGAGAAAACTCTGTGCTCCACAAATTTCCATAACCAGCATATATATTATCTTCTGCTCTACTAACGTTCTATTTCCAATTTGTGGGGCGGGGTGAATGGTATCTGTTTCTGTGTAATAGCGTATGACCTCGATACAAGTAATGATAAATGTATAAGAGTCAATAGGGAAAAAAAAAAACCAATCGTAATGACGATAATAATGACAATAATTAGATAAGGAAGGTATCACACAGATATATCGTTGTACTTTCGTCAAAAAAAAAAAAAAAAAAAAAAAAAAAAAAAAAAAAAAAAACTTATCGATAAGTAGTATGGCAGATAATACCGGGTGATTAAAAAAAATCGGTCCGGCACATTTGTTCTAAATAGTTCCTAATAAAAATGACAATATTTTCTGTTTTGCATCAACCAATCGAGCTGGACAATTTTCCCGGGGCAGAAAAAAAAAGAAAAAAGTATTTTAAACATTTATTAGAATGAAATTGTGCGGGGATGAGGAGCGTGCGAATCAAAGACAAAATTTCATCCATCGGGCAATTAAGGGGGAACACCACAGTGAACGGCCTCAGAAAAGGTGCTTTTCTACGAATTTTTATTTGCTACTTAATGAATTATTTCAGGATTCGAAGAATGGTGGATTATTTAGGATACTGCGCAGTTGTTTTATAAAAATTTGGTTCCCGGATTATATCTCCCTGGAGAAAATCTCCCTGGCTAAAATCCTCCCGGACGAAATCCTTCCCGGAAAAAATTCCCCCGGCTAAAATCTCCGGACAAAATCTCCCCCCAAACAATCCGGAAGAAATGTTATCATTACCATTATTATTATGATTATTATCTTATTGTCAATAATCATGATTACTACACACTTATCATCATTACATTGCACAGTTCGATGTAACACGGAGAGAGAGACAGAGTGAGCACAACACTATATCAATACAACACATAACAGTACTCTATCTTTCGATAACCAGAAGGCAGCCCCAATAAACCCAATTTTTCATTAAAATGGCAGCATGTTGAAAAAAAATGTTTTTCCAACACACCGCCATTTTGAGAAAAATTAATTTAAAAAAACGGCTCTGCTCAACGAAAACTACAATTAGGCAGGATTAAGGAAATATTTTTGTTTTATTTTGGAAAGAAAAATTTGTACGGAAAACTTTTATAAAAACTATTACTGTCATAATTTTTATTATTGTTTAATGAAAATTTTTACAAAACAACTTCAAAGTGTCCTTAAAAACATACCATTCTCACAATCCTGAAATAATTCATTAAGTAGCAAACGAAAATTCGGGAACAAGGACATTTTTTGAGCATGGCATGTTTTTCAGTACACTTTGTAGTTATTTTCATGGAAATTTTTATAAAAAAAACTCCAGTGTCCTTGAAAACATACCATTCGCCTAATCCTGAAATAATTCATTAAGTAGCAAATAAAAATTCATGAAAAAGGACCTTTTTTGAACATGGTATGTTTTTAAAGACACTTTGTAGTTGTTTTAATGGAAATTTTTATAAAAAAAACTCCAAAGTGTCCTTAAAAACATACCATTCGCTCAATTCTGAAATAATTCATTAAGTAGCAAACAAAAATTCATGAAAAAGGACCTTTCTTGAACATGGTATGTTTTTAAAGACACTTTGTAGTTGTTTGAATGGAAATTTTTATAAAAAAACTCCAAAGTGTCCTTGAAAACATACCATTCGCCCAATCCTGAAATAATTCATTCAGTAGCAAACACAAATTCATGAAAAAGGACCTTTTTTAACATGGTATGTTTTTAAAGACACTTTGTAGTTGTTTGAATGGACATTTTTATAAAACAACTTCAAAGTGTCCTTAAAAACATACCATTCTCCCAATCCGAGAATAATTCATTAAGTAACAAACGACAATTCATGAAAAAGGACCTTTTTTGGACATGGTATGTTTTTAAAGAGACTTTGCAGTTGTTTTTATGGAAATTTTTATTAATCAACTTCAAAGTGTCTTTTGAAACATATCATTCTCCCAATCCGAAAATAATTCATTAAGTAACAAACGAAAATTCATGAAAAAGGACCTTTTTAAGCACGGTATGTTTTTAAGGTCACTTTGTAGTTGTTTCAATGGAAATTTTTATAAAACAACTTCAAAGTATGCCTAAAAACATACCATCCCTCCGATCCTCAAATAATTCATTAAGTTATAATCACAAATTTGTAAAAAAGGACTTTTTTGAGCTCGTTCACAGTGGGATTTCCCCCTAGACAAAATAATACCCATCGGGCAGCAATCATTCATCGCAACACATCTATTTTGAATCAGCCTGTATTTAATACACATATCTATATACGTCAGACGAAATTATTACGCAACGAAAAGTGACGACAGTGAGACATATACATGTACGTGGAATAAGTGTCGCCTATCTAACACTAAGATTCATAGTCATGTACGTAGAATTATAAATACACCCAGAGATGCAAGGAGTCTCGGCGCGACGACGAGAGATAGGGTGTGTGCTCGAGCGAGAACTCAGCAGCCCACACTGGAACCTTTCACGCATTTCCGGTGAAAGTAAACGACTAACTTCTATATATATATTTACACACACATAAGCACAAATAGATTTTTGTTTCTGTACAATTCCTGCGATCGAGTAAATAATATATAATCGAGCATCTGTTCGCGAGTAATCTCATTTGATGATGAAATAAAATTTGTATCAACTTTTATTGGACAATCGATTCTCCGTCCGTTCGTAAAATTTTTCCATCTATCGTCGTTATAAAAAAATCGAAGATAAAAAAAAACGTTCTCCGAGCCCGAATGGCAACTGATAAAGTTACGAATTTTCAATGAAAAATTCAACAAAATGTTCATTACATTCTGCATTATTTGTTTCGCGATAACGAACGCGGGGGGGGGGGGGCTGCACGACAAAAACTAAAACAAAAGCCAGAGTGCCCCGACGTCTGACGGAAAAATCGTTCGTTAAACAGAAGCGAGAGAGAGAGAGGAGAAAAAAACGCGGCCCGCCACATTGTCCGCCACAGAAACGAAAAAGAAAAATCGAAATAATTTCTATCTCTCTTCTTTTCATTCTATCACCCCACACTCTTCCGGATGGAATTTCTATCCGCGCAATGTCGTGTCTACGGTACCGAATTCTATACTAGAAAGAGAAAGAGCGGCGAGGGGGGCGAGGGGAGGAGAGAGAAATACAGGAGCGAGAGCGCACTTGGAATAATAATTGAAATCTCCGACGAGAACGACAACGACGTGGATTCCCTTTTTTTTTCGTCTTCGGTCTTATAGCCAAAGTTTTGCGCGGGCCGAATGCGAATTAATCTTTCAGAGTTTATCCGGAACGCCCGAGAAAGAAAGAGAGAGTAAGAGAGAGAAAGAGCTGTCCCTTGCCGTCATTGAGCATCTGCATTTCTCATTCTCTCTCTTTCTGCAAGATCCTGCAAGAGAAGGAACGAAATAATAACGTTTTCTCATATAAAACCGTCTATTCATATATATTATATATATATTAGGGCGATTTTTTTTTTCGACTATTTTTTTGTCAGTCCCCACCCAAAATTTTGGTTGGATATGTCGAAAATGAAATTCCCTGGAAGTTACAGCCCTTAATATTAATTCTAAGTACTTTCCCAAAGCGTGAGAAGATTTTTCATCTGAAATACACGTAAATCGAATTTTTTTTTTTTTTTTTTCAAATTTCTATAACTCAGCCATAACAAGTGCCATTTGCGGTGAAAGTGTAAATTGTACTGGTGAGTTGGTACGGGTCACTGAAGTTGATTTTTACCCAGAATTCTCGTTTTTTTGCTCGTTATCTCCGAAACAATTAACTTTACGAAAAAAATGTAAATGAAAAATTTGTTAGAAATTTAATTTCCTACAAAAAAAGGTCCTATCGATCCAATTGCTTAGATTAATATTTCTTGAGATATTGAACTTTAACTTATGAGTAGTATAAGATTTATAAGATATGAAATATTAAATAATAAAAAAAATAAAAAAATGAAAAAGTGCAATATCTCAAGAAATATTAATCTAAGCAATTGGGTCGACAGGACCTTTTTTATAGGAAATTAAATTTTCAATAAATTTTTCGTTTACATTTTTTTCGTAAAGTTAATTGTTTCGGAGATAACAGTAAAAAAAACGAGAATTTTGGGTAAAAATCAACTTTAGTGTCCCGTACCAACTCACCAGTACGATTTACACTTTCGCCGCAAAAGGCACTTTTTTAGATTGTTTTATTCTGAGTAAATCGAAACCAAGAACAATATGATAGCATAAAATGCGGCTGAGTTATAGAAATTTGAAAAAAAAAAAAAAAAATCGATTTACGTGTATTTTAGATGGAAAATCTTCTCACGCTTTGGGAAAGTACTTAGAATCAATATTAAGGGCTGTAACTTTCAGGGAATTTCTTTTTCGACATATCCAACAAAATTTCGGGTGGAGACTAGAAAAAAAATACTCGAAAATAGAAATCGCCCTAATATATATATACATATATATATATACCTATATAAAGTTAACATTAAATTTAAGACAATAATCGTCTGATGCCGAAAACTCGTTATGCTCATGTGCTCGAATAAATTGTCTCTCTGATCACGATTATGCTCGATTCGAGTCATCAAACGACAAGAGTCAAAAAGTTATTTCGATAAAATATATTATGCAAGGAGCTTCGGCGTCTCTTGATCGATATTAAAGGCGATATTTTCTTTCCCCCTTCTATTTAACAAACATACGACGAGACTAACAATTAATAAAACAAAATGGCGCGGGGAAAAAAGCCATTAAAAAAAAGTCTTTGGAAGAACCCTCATCCTGTCTTTCAACCTCAACGAACCTGATATGTTAATTGCTTGTAAAATTGTATTATATATTCATTTCCTTCGAGTCAATCCCAACCCTCTTACCGACCCTTCGATCGTGGAAAATGTCGAAGACATTTGCCACGTTCAATCTCCCGTAACTTAGGTTAATAAAAATCTGAATTTCTAAATACCAAATGTCGCTTCGATAACAAGTTTCATTTTGTTTTTGTATTTCATATTATTCGCCGCTTTTATCAAAGCAATAACAATGATAATAATTTGTTGTCATCATCGATCACAACTTATACGACATTGAAGCGAAATTTTGTGTTAGAATTTGCGCGACCGTAATTCGTATAACTTTCATTCGACACAAACAAAAACACAAACTACCACCAGTTTTTTGCTAATTGGATTGGTCGTGGAACTGACTGACGCACCGAGTGTTGAAACGGGACGAAGTGTTTTATCGAGTCTCTGACGTAGTAAATACAAGTTGAAACTCAGTCGACAAGAAAAAAATATAAACAATAATAGAAGAAAACAAAAACCCGTCTGTATCGACACGGGTTTTTTGTAGTTTCCCCGTGACCACGGCAAATTCGATACAGCGTAGCTAAGACGTCCGCGGGCGCAATGGAAATTAGATTAACTTAAGGTAGTAGTCTGGTAACTTGGGTTCAAAAAATCGAAAAATTTTTTTTTTGCTCAATTTGAAAGTACAATTTCTTGAGAATATACTGTGAAAATTTCAGACCGAAATTCGAAATACTTCCGGAGTTATAATGAGTTTTCGAGAGCGCCTCGAAGTTTTTCTTAAAACAGTGTTTATCTGGTCAGCCCGGGTCCTAACTTTTTTTCTACCGAACCGATTGCTTTCAAATTTTAACAGGCTACTCTACACACTTATAGTTCTCGTTGAAACTACCGAGAAATTTTTTCACTCCCAACTTTTTATTTTACAACCCCTTCTTTGCTAAAATAAAAGGACTTTTTTTTCCAAAGTCCGCCATCTTGTTATTTATCCATGAAATTTAACTTCAGTAGTTCCGACCAGAATGACATGTCTATAGATTAAGAATTATCAAGAATTTTTGATTTCAGATAACATCAAGAGCCAAAATCACCGGGGCCACCCACGCGCTTTTTTTTCGAGGTGCCAACTTTGTTCAATAATAATAGTAATAAACTATTTAATTTTCTCAAAAAATTTTTTTTTTGTATCTTTAATATGTAAATAAAAACATCCTAAATATCCAAAACGATTCATTTTTATTTTCCTACAAAAAAACGCCCCCCAAAAAAGACATGAAAATCGGTCTAAGTTACCAGACTACTACCTTAACGAAGTGCCAATGTTGAAGTTTTGGATCTGTTGGAACGCAACGGAAATGGGTTTTTAAATGTTAATTTTCAGCATTGCTCTTGCTTCTCGTGCCCATTTAGGTCCGGGGCGTTGAAGGAAACCCCGATAAAACGTTTTAACGATTTTTCGTCATCGATAATTCAATTTTAAACATGATCAATGATGTAAAAAATCTATTTTCGTTCCGTTTCCAACGATGCAAACTTCAACGTCATGAAGATTGTGGGTAGGAAGTGATAGGAAGGAAAAAATGGCAAAAAATGGAATTGGGAAGGGTCATACGTAAAAACTCGCAAAGTGCATACGTTCGAACAAAGAAAAGAAAAAATAATCAGTCATTTTGAACTGGCGACAATTTGAATGAGTGACAAAAAAAACTTCAGTTATTTTATTAAACCCGACAAAAGAGGCTAATGAATGAACAACCGTGCAAGTGTGAATAAACAGGCGCATCGTTCAATCGGGGTAAATTAACGTCCCGTACATGTGCACAGTGGAACCCGTGGAAATGAATCAACACACGCACATTTAACCCAACAGAACGCGAACCGGCGAGGCTTTCGATTGACCCAGTTTGCGGGGCAATTTATCATTCGACCATGCACATTTTAATGATTCATAAGTAAATTTAATGTCGCGGATTCCTGCTTCAATGGCCATTCCACTCGCCGCGAATTTACCGACGGAATTATCGTCGAATGGATGAACAATAATAAAAAAATAAAAAAACGTACGTAAAATATGTTACAAAAGTGTTAATCGCGGAGTCACTTATCGCGTTGTGTCAAATGAAATAATTTTTTTTTTTTTTAAGATTTTAATACTCTTTGCGACAGATACGATAAGACTAATCACGATGAGACGACAAAACAACCCCCTCCGTCATCCTCAATTTATTAATGTTGTCTCGGCGTTGTTCCTAATTTTTCGCAATTAACCCTGCACGATGACGCGGCATCAAAATGGCGTGAGCATTTCACAAAAATTGTTACAACCGTACAAATTGTTTCGTTGGTTGCAAAAAATTCTAAGAAAAAATTGTCAAATCAAAAATAAACATTTTCACTGGCAGAAAAAAGAAACGTACCATCATTATGCTTCGAGGTTTTTTTTTTATAAAATTTACGAGCGACACCGACGAGATACTTTGAGGGAGGGAAAAAAAACTGTCCTACAGTGCGGTGAAAAAAGGTACACAGAGGGATACGCAGCCCTTGAGCGATTCCCTAAAGAGAGAAACTTCGAACCTCCGGTGGAGATCGAACCTCATTTGTTAGCGATAAACTTACGGTCGTGTGCAGCTACGGAATTGAAAGCTGCCGTCCAGTTTCATCCCCAGTGACCACCGCGGAGGGTTAAAGATAACTTAATACGGTAGAATTGCCTGTCATTACTGGGGTTTCGAAGAAAATAATTATATTTTTACCCTTTGCTATCAGTTTTTCATTAAGCGCTCACAAGCCCCTGAAATTTTCAAAAAATCGATTTTTTTTTACAGATTTTTATTCTTTATACTTTGAAGAATTTGTCAATAAAAAAAAAAACTTTTAAGAAAATTCCATTCCGTTACAAAGTTATAGCAATAAATGTGACCGGACATCGGATTGGGACGGCTACCTACCGGAAACTTTAAACGCGTTTATCTCGAAACTGCTTTTAAACAGTGTCAGCTCGATAACTCAGTCAATTTTTAATATTTTCTAACTTTCTTTTTTTTTAACTCTTGATAATTATTTTCTCTGTAGTCTGACGAGAGGTTTTAAAATTTTTTGTTTGGACAATTTTTTATAAATTATTGAACTCTAATGTTTGTTTTAAATTTCATACTAAAGTTTGAAATACTGTAATTTCTTTATTTTAGAAAAAAAAAAAAAAAATTCCCTCCGCCAGACTATTACTACTACGTTATATTACTAGATTCTTTTTTATTTTTGGAGATTGGATGATTTTTGGTGAAGTTATATTGTCGACAAGGAGACGCCATGGTTTTCATCGGCAATCCATTTATACCCGTAAAAAATAATGTTAATATTAAAAAAAAAAATGTTTAAGGGGGAAAATAGGGTTAGACGGTTCAAAAAATCGATTTTTTTTTTATTTTATAAATTGTTAGTAAGACTATTGAAAAATATGTTCCCAAAATTTTAAATGAAAATTCCGAGTCGTTCTATTGTTATAAGCCATTAAAGGGAGAAATAGGGTTAGGACAGCGTTTTTTCAATATTTTTCATGAATTTTTTTATAGTATAAAAAATGAATATAATTTATTGAAATTTTGAGAATATATTATACATATATTTAACTATACACTATAAAATTTGTATACATATACTTAAGTATATACTATAAAATATTATAAATTTTTTTTAAAACAATATTTTTAGGGATTTAGAAAAATATTGTTTTAAATCCCTATGTACTTCTCTTCAAAATATCATATTATTAACGAAAACACTCGGTATTTTTTTTCAGATCGACGTTGAAGAGAGTTCTGCTGCGTGCCGCGGAGATGACAGCACCTGACGCGAGAGCTTCCCCAGCGCCACGATGCGGCGTGAAAAATGTGAAAAAAATGTTTTTTGATACATTAATAAACAAGGAACAAAACCCAAAAAAATTTTTCGAATATCTCTTTTTTTTCCCACAAAAAAAAATTCTTGAAAAATGTGAAAAAAAACAGGGGGTCACAGTGGTGTTCACCCTTAAATATATGTCTAAAATATTCTCAAAGTTTCAATAAATTATATTCATTTTTTATACTATAAAAAAATTCATGAAAATCATTGAGAAAACGCTGTCCTAACCCTATTTCCCCCCTTAAGTAATCGTCGCACAAGTTTGCGACAAAAGCGAGCTAAATTTTTTTTGCACCATTGCACCATTTTCACTGTTACCTATATTTCTATCGTTGATTGATTTTTTTATTTTATTCTTTCATTTCAAACTCTCGTAATGTTGACTTCGATGATGGTAATGGAAAACGACAATATTGTCTGCTCGATTTTTTTTCGATTCAATTTTATTCATAGTTTTGTGCTTTTGAGCGTGATGGCCGGAAATGTGGGACCAAAAAGCTGCCAACAAACGGTACATCTATCCCAGAGTAAGAAATTCAACTTGTATGTGGCATTTTTTTTATACTTAAATATATGTATACAAATTTTATAGTATATACTTAAATTAATGTATAAAATATTCTCAAAGTTTCAATAAATTATATTTATTTTTTATACTATAAAAAAATTCATGAAAATCATTGAGAAAACGCTGTCCTAACCCTATTTCCCCCCTTAATATTCTTTCTTAGAGTTGAAAAGTTAATAAAAAATAATCTTTCAAATTTACTCGGTTTTCAGCGCGCGCAACGGTGTGTGAGTCCTTAATTAGGAGAGAAATATTTACAGTAAAATTCCGCTCAATTGACGGCCACCCCCCATTGAATAGGGATTTATGTAGTCGGGGAGTTGGTCCAAATAGAACAATGAATCTTGTCATTAGTTATCATAACTATTATTCATTACAATTATTATCATTACTATTATTAATAGTAATAAGAATGATAATAATTCTCTCTCTCCGTACAACCCTTTCCCTTCAACGAATCCCAAAAGGTCTCAGGGGGAGGGGGATGATCCGTATATCTATAATGCCGCGAATAAATCCAACAAATTTCACGGGAAACACGAGAGAGGATATCCTCGCGACTAGCGTGGAAATGGTGGGACTCTCGGGATAAAGAGAAAAATCTCGTAGCGACGAGAAAAGTGTATACGGTCGTTCAGCAGCAGGGGGTTGGTTTCTCCGCTCTGCTTTTTCTGTCCGTTCTCTCTATCTCTTTTCATTCTTGCTATCCATCTCTCTCTCTCTCTCTCTCTTTCTCTCTTCGTTCACCGGAGCACCAGCCGCAGTAGAGAGTCTAGGGTTGGGCCGAAAATCGATGAGGGTTCTCTCTCGCGAGCTCGGTGGATGCGACGGACCACCAGCACAGCAGCAGCAGCAGCCGCAGCAACGGGATGCTGCACGCAGAAACGGGCACACGGGCGTGCCGCAAAACTGACACACGCATACACGCGAAACAAAACGTGCGGCCAGATCGTGCCGGAAAAGTTGCTCGTGTTCTTTCTCACGACGTGAAGAACGATAGACGACTAAGGCGGAAGAAGAAAAAAAAATGAACGAAAAAAAAAAAGATGATAGAGTAACGGAGAAATGCCCCAATATCCAAAGCTATAAGCGCGAGATAAAGCGCATTATTCATTTGAAAAGAAAGGAAAAAAAGAGTTTGTCAACTGAGCCGCGAGCGTACACACGTAGAAACTTTGAAATGCGTGGGCTGAGCGGATAAACAAGGACAGTGGGGTAATATGGAACAGTACGGGAAAAAATGCAACTTTTGAAAATCCACTGGTTACACTTTGACGAGTATCTGGCAAACGATGTGTCCGATTCGAAAAAACCAAAAAGACATCTCTTCCTCGTGCAATTACCGACGTTTGCATATTTTTTTGATAATTTTACCGGATCGTTTTACCGTAAAACTTTTCATCCCATCATTTGCATGAAATTTACAGGGTATTTTTTTCTATAGTGATCCATTTTACCCCCGCAGACTCTCATTCGCCGGTTCTCTCGTGTGCGTGTGTCACGTGTGCCGTTATCGTGGTCATGTAACACCCGGCCATTTTCCCGGAGAAATAAAGATACGGAGAAGTCGGAAAATGAAGAAAAAGTGAAACAAGAACGAGATTTAAAACGAGAAACTTCCGACAGTCCAAGCGACACGAGACGAAGGCACTGTACATAAAAACTACATTGTCAACAAAGCCTCACAGCATCCCTGTATACAAACAAACGATGTAGGGGTCCGGTGGAAAAAAAGGATAGTGGTGCAAAATGGAACAGTACGAAAAAAATTCACTGTCCGCCCTTCAACAAGCTGTATCTCGGAAACGACGTGTCGGATTTAAAAAAACGAAAAATCACTTTGATTCCTCAAAGCCCCGTCGAGGTTTGTATATTTTTTGCAAAATTTTACACGCTCATTTTACCGTGAATTTTTTTCATCAAAGATTTAACAAGAGATTAACAATTTTTAATTTTTTTTCTTCAAGTGTTCCATTTTACCCCATAATCCTCTATTTCTCGCATTCTTCTGTGTATATCCGTCTGTATGAACGCGTACTTGTTTTTTTTTTCTCAAAGTTAACGACGATAACGAGTGTTGACACAACAGGGACCTTACTTTGTGGTTCAATGGCAATACGACAAGCGAGGTAAATGCTCATTGAGCCGAAGCGGACCGTGTATACGGCCCAGACTCGTGTGTATGTATATTATGAGTGGAGGCAAAGCTCTCGGGTTTCACTGGAGGATGAAATGCGCGTAATTTCTCGTACGTGAACGTCTATATACGCAGATAAATACACGCACGCATATATATACATGAGTATGCACGCATAACGATGCAAGTATGTATTCTGGTGTTTTACAGTATTTGGGTTAGTACGTGCTTCAATTACACACACGCACGTTCCTCGTTAACCGCATCTCGACTCCACAGTAAAATAGTACATAACACTGGTCGAGAAACCATCTCCTCGTCTATATGGATCCATTGGCTTTCCCATATACTCATCGCGAACGACATGACACGTCTTCTCTTTAACGACGGTCAGGAGTTTACGTTCTGAAAATTCGTTGAATTTCTATAAATCGGGGATTGTCGTTAAGAAAATGGCGTTGTTAAAAGAATCTACGAGGATTGATTTGTTAACTACCTTTTTCTCAGTGCTTCCGGTACCATAGTACTGGAGGAAAATTGGATTTTTCAGAGTACTTCCATTACTCAGGACTTTTTTTCAAAGACTTTTTACAAAATATCACAAAACATAACATGTCAAGACAAAACACCTCGTCTCTTTAGCGCGGGCAGGAGTTTACGTTCTGCAAATTCGTTGAATTTCGATAAATCGGGAATTATCGTCAAGGAAATGGCGTCGCTATAAGAACCTAAGAGGAATAATTTGGTAACTGCTTCTTTTTCAGTGCTTCCGGTATCATAGTACTGGAAGTACATTGGATGCTTCAGAGTACTTCCATTACTCAATACCGTGTAATGCCAGTACACGTACTGTAAGTACTCAGCAAGTACTTTTTTCAAGGACTCTTACAAAATGTCCCAAAATGTCGAGTAGTCAAGTTTAGCAAAAACTTTTCGAAAAAATATGTCGCTGATGTGAGACGTACCATTCTTGGGTAACGAGAAATTTTTTTTCGAAAAAAATATCACAGATGCTTTTTTATTTTGGAACGATAAAGTTCATTCAATTCTGTACACGAAACACTGGTCGCAAACTCGTTTCAAGGTTTTTATCGTGGAGAAAAAAAATGTTGAACTTGCATATTTTGTGAGTGTATCCGTCTTTAATTTCGAGAACAGTAGAACAACTACAGCAGTAGTCATGTTGGATCACGAATTATCTGTTTGATTTCACGTCCGTCGGAGAGTGAGGCTCAGAAGGCCATGACTATCACGACGAGAAGTGACATAATACTGAAACTTGGATCCGAAGAAAATTAAATACAGCAAGACCGGGCAAACGTAGCTCGACCGATCCTTTCCTGATTAACGATAGCCGTCGTATCTTTATCGAATAATTATGAAAGATCATTCGGCATCGTTGATCAGTGAAGGTGAGGTAAAGTTACGTTTGTCTTATCTTAAATAATTTTTTTTTGCGTGAATCTAAGGCTTTCGCGCATCGGTCCATCGCGCTTTCACAAGGCACGTTCACTGCAAAATGTCCGGTTTGTCAGTGGTTTTCGTCGCCTTTTAAGCAATGCCCATGACGTGAAACGTCTCCGTGCATGGAAACCTTGTCCATACAAAATTACATAAAGCGAGACGGCGAACGTAACTCGACCGATCCTTTTTTCATTAACCATATCTCATCTCGATCGAATCGTTTTAAGACCATTCTGAACACTAATTTTACAACCATTCCGAAGACTAATGTTGGTCTTAAAACTAGTCTTCGGAGTGGTCTTGAAACTAGTCTTGAGGATGATCTTAAAACTAGTCTTCGAAGTACATTCGTCTTCACTGGTCTTAAAACAAAGTGGTCTTAAAACTAGTCTTGTGGATGGTCTTAAAATTAGTCTTGAGAATGGTCTTAAAACTGGTCTTGAGAATGGTCTTGAAACTAGTCTTCAGGATGCTTGTGAAACTAGTCTTGAGGATGGTCTTAAAACTAGTCTTGAGAATGGTCTTAAAACTAGTCTTCAAGATGAGTATAAAACTAGTCTTGATGATGGTCTTCAAATTAGTCTTGAGAATGGTCTTAAAACTGGTCTTGAGAATGGTCTTAAACCTAGACAAGTTTGAAGACCATTCTCAAGACTAATTTTAGGACCATCCTGAAGACTAGTTTTAAGATCACTCCGAAGACTAGTTTTAAGACCACCATTAGTCTTCGGAATAGTTGTAGAATTAGTGTTCAGAATGGTGTTAAAACGATTCAATCGAGATAAGATATAGTTAATGAAAAAAAGATCGGTCGAGTTACGTTCGCCGTCTTGCTTTATGTACTTTTGTATGGACAAGGTTTTTATGCACGGAGACGTTTCACGTCATGGGCATTAATTAAAAGGCAACGAAGTCACTGACAAACCGGACATTTTGCAGTGAATGTGCCTTGTGAAAACGCGATGGACCGATGCGCGAAAACCTTAGATTCACGCAAAAAAAAATTATTTAAGATAAGACAAACGTAACTTTACCTCACCTTCACTGATAAACGATGCCGAATGATCCTTCATAATTATTCGATAAAGATACGACGGCTATCGTTAATCCGAAAAGGATCGGTCGAGCTACGTTTGCCCGGTCTTGCTGTATTTAATTTTCTTTGGATCCAAGTTTCAACATTATGTCACTTCTCGTCGTGATAGCCATGGCCTTCTGAACCTCACTCTCCGACGGACGTGAAGTCAGATAGAGACTACGTGATCCAACATGACTACTGCTGTAGTTGTTCTACTGTTCTCGAAATTAAAGACCGATACACTCACAAAATATGCAAGTTCAACATTTTTTTTCTCCACGATAAAAACCTTGAAACGAGTTTGCGACCAGTGTTTCGTGTACAGAATTGAATGAACTTTATTGTTCCAAAATAAAAAAGCATTTTTTTAAATTTTTTCGAAAAAAAATTTCTCGTTACCCAAGAATGGTACGTCCCACATCAGCGACATATTTTTTTTCGAAAAGCGCATCCAAAATCCTTCGGAAACCGCTTCTTAAACCCCCCGATTTGTCAACGCCAAAGCGGTAAAAAATACATGGCCACCTTATAATTGTGTCACACTGTATATATATATAAACACACACTGTATATATATATTATCTCTCTATATTATATAAATATATCGCCGCCGCCGCCGCCGTGTACAAGAGTTGAGGGGGGAGCCCGGGGCGAGATGGAACGGCGAAGGGGGGAGGGGGGAGGCCGCGGCAAGAAGGAACGGGGGGGGGTTGGCGCGCGAAGCGCGCAGGCGGGCAGAGCCCCCCTAGTATCTCTCTATATTATATAAATATTTCGCCGCCGCCGCCGCCGCCGCCGCCGCCGCCGCCGTGTACAAGAGTTGAGGGGGGAGCCCGGGGCGAGATGGAACGGCGGAGGCGAGGGGGGGGGGGTGTAGGCCGGGGCGAGATGGAACGGGGGGGGTGGCGCGCGAAGCGCGCAGGGGGGCAGAGCCCCCTAGTATATATATATATATATATATATATATATATATATACAGTGCTGGGCATTTGAAGTGGAATACGGATATCTTTGCCGAATTAAAATTTGTCGCGAAAATTTGACGAATTAGAAAATTTCACTCCGACGATGTACCTGCCCACCGTTTTCGGGAAACGATAACGCCAATTTTTTTTTCTCAAGGTCGTAGGACCTCGTGAACAATACATCCACGATAAGTGTGCCCAATCGGTCCAACAGTTTTCGCGCTAGCCCCAACAAAAGATTTCCACTTTAACGCCCCTCCCCTGCCACCGAGGGGTTGCGCGTCCAATTGCTCCTGGAATAATTTTCTCTCCTGCTTGTAACCGTTCAGTTTGATACTATATTTACCCTCTAATGCATCCGCAACCCTTAAATAACGAGGTCGACGCATCAGCCGATTTTCCACCCCACCCGCATTTTCGTTGCGTACGTGCGCAATTGTTGACCAATCACAACGGAACCCGTTTCGTTCGAAAGCTTATCAAATTTCCTTGAATGTACTTTTTTTGACATTTTCAAATTCGTCAAATTTTCGCGAAAATCGGCAAATATATCGGCAGTGTCACATCAAATGTCCAGCACTGTAGGAAAAACGAGACAGCCCTTGAACGTGACGAAATTTGTGAATAACGAGTTGAATCAACCGCAGCGTGTTTGTTCAATGTGACAAATAGAAAGAATAAAAAATAAAATGTACATAATAGTGTCGAACGTGACAATGGAGATAAAATAATTATTTTATGAAATAACGGAGACACGTGTTTAATTGGCATATATTTTGTTTATGAAGAGCCTGAAGCGAGCTGATGTACACCCTCGTGCCACCCCCGAGTGCATATAAAGCTCTGCCCCTACCCCGACTCTCTCTCTCTCTCTCGGGTTCTCTCTTGCCAGTGTGAATGTGTCCTCTCTGAATTAATATCCTCTCGCTTGGCGCTGTCTATTTTTTTTTTTTTCACGCAGAACCATTCACCAGCTCGACATTCAATTAGCACACGGGGTATTTTTAGTTCGCGAGTAAAGTGAATTACCATCCTGTTACGAAACGTCCCGCGACATCGCGTTTTTTTTTTATCTTGCAATTTCGGTTTTTCCTTTTTTCTGATAAGGACGAAACGTGCTGACAAAAGGGAGGAGAGGATAGCGTTCGCGAGATCGCGAGAGGATTAACGGCAAAACGAAAGGAAAAAAAAAAGAAGAAGATTCCTTTATAAAATTCGAGAAACTTTGTTCCGGTATTAGTGAAAAAGTGAAAAACGCGAGAGACGACAGAGAGCCGAGGGAAAGGAGTAAAAAAAAAAAGGAAGCTCGTTTCGAACGGTAAAATTTACTTTCGTTATTTTATTTCGTAATTCGTACGAGAATTGGGGCGGGGGAAAGGGACAGTGCCAAAGCCTGAACAAAACGTGAAAATTTTCCCTCGTAGCGCTTCGAGAGAGAGCCGAGAATTATCGGGTTACACACCGTGGAGAAGCAAATTGCGAGATTCCAACGAGATGTAAAAAAAAAATATATAAAAATAAAATATCTGTCATTTTCTTGTACTCGCAGTAAGCCATCGGCGTGTTCTATTTTTATTCTTAAAATCTATGTTTTCCGCTATTTTTCCACCGAATTTTTTGCCCCAAGGTTGTTTTACCGTTCTCGTACCCCGCGAGCTCTCTCTCGCGTAGCCCGTTGATTGCGCGCATTTCGTCGAGTGTCCGGTTGGTTTATTTTACCAATTTTTTATTTTTTATTTTTATGTTTTCGTTAGCTAGAGTCGCGCATCGAGAGATTGTCGTGTACGTCGGAGAGCTACCTTATCTCCGCGCGATTCGTACATAGTCGCAAACGCGTTAATCGTAAAACATAAATAATCCCTTGGTCGAGTGTCTGTAAGCGATAAGAAAAAGCTGCCCGTAGTATCTAAGAAACGATATGCATTAATCGAGACAGTAGTCCGTAAAGAATAACAAAAATAACAATATTATCCTCTGACCAAAACACAATTTGAATAACAAGAGAGAAAACGAAAAATGATGTTATAACGAAGCAATCGTGTACTATCCGAGTTTAAGGAATAGCACCGCTCTAGCGGCAGAAAAAAAAAGGCAATGACAATTTATTTTCGGAGTATGAAAAAAAGGAATGGGATTTTTTTTCAGAGGGTTTATTTAACGAGTACAATCAATAGGGAGCCGTTACTCTTGTCCATAATGCACTTAAAATAAATGACAAATTTTTTTTTTAATAAGGTTCAGTACCACGTGCTGAATGTAAATAAACAAAATCCTTACAAATTAAGGGAGCGCAAGTGCCGCCATTTTGAGGAAAACCGTATTGGCCAATATCTCCGTTACCGTGCACTTTAGGCCAAAAATGGTAATAACCTTTCTCGTAGATAACTGAATTTCCCATCTTTTTTTCTGAATAATTTTTTTTGTATCAGTCACCGTTTACGACTTATACGGCTGTTTATTTACTATACGACTTATACGGCTGTTTATTATTATACGGCTGAAATTTATTTATTCACTTTTTGACCTGTATCTCTCCTAATAATTGGTTAAACAATAAAATGCTAATAACTTATCTTTTAAATCCATACATTTTTCACAACATTTATTGAAAACTTTTTTGTCTAAAATTAATATTCTCAAAGTTAAAACGCGTTCAATGTTGCGCTACTGGGTGCAAGGCTAATAAAAAGGCGTTATAACTTTGAGAATATTAACTTTAGACAAAAAAGTTAAAAAAAAACGGTCTGGGAAATTTATGGATTCAAAAGAAACGTTATTAGCATTTTATTGCTTAAACAATTATTAGGAGAGATACAGGTCAAAAAGTGAATAAATACATTTCAACAATCGTATAAGTCGTAAACGGTAAGTGATACAAAAAAAATTATCTAGAAAAAAAGATAGGAAATTCAATTATCTACAAGAAAGGTCATTACCATTTTCGGCCTAAAGTGCACGGTAACGGAGATATTAGCCAATACGGATTTCCTCAAAATGGCGGCACTTGCGCTCCCTTAATTTGAACCTAAATAAAAAAAAAAAATTACCGTTTATTTTTAATGCGCCACAATATTCCCTATTGATTGGACTAATATTGAAGTATGAAAAACAAAGATTTTTCTTATCATTTTGATAAAAAATGGCAACGACATAGCCTATCTTGAAAAATCGTCTATAAAATATTCTCAAAGTTTCAATAAATTATATTCATTTTTTATACTATAAAAAAATTCATGAAAATCATTGAGAAAACCTAACCCTATTTCCCCCCTTAATGGCATATAACAATAGAACGAGTCGGAATTTTCATTTAAAATGTTGGGAACATATTTTTCAATAGTTTTACTAACAATTTATGAAATAAAAAAATCGCTTTTTTGAACCGTCTAACCCTATTTCCCCCCTTAAATAAAACCTGTGAATAGAAATTCTATTCTATTTTTCCAACTCGCAGCCATAAATCGTCAAAGTTAGGCCTTTTTTTCCGCCGCCAGAATGGTGCTAGCCGTGAACACACTTCAACGGGTCTCGGATTACCCGACAAACAATGACTTGTAATCCACCATTTTCGGAGTTCTTGACAAAAAAAACCAAAAAAAAACAAAAAATCCTAACGACCGAACGATTTAAAAAATCACTGGATCTTCCGGGAGAAACATTTTATCAACAACCGCAACGACAATCAGGAATAATTATTCATTCGTGGCAATTGTTTCAAATCATATCGTTGGAAATATAATTCTTCACGTTCATTTCGAAATGCCGATCGCGCGTTCCGGGAGACGCACACCGCGGCAGCGGGTCGAAACGTCGTGGGAAGATTGAAAAATAAAAATCACAAAGTCTTCTGCTTTTGTCTATAAAAATATGACGAATGGCGCGCGTGTAGATACGGAAAGTACGAAACGTGCGCGATGCAGAATCGCCAATTTATAAAAATTTAAAAAAAAATTCAACCTTCGATAGCCTCGAGCGATGCAAACAGGTTTTTTTTTCCACCCCATTCGCGAAAAAAAAAAACACTCACACCATGTTCACTGATCGTGTATATAAATGTATGGAAATATTACGTTATGTTATATTACATATATTGTGTGTGTGTGTGTGTGTGTTGCTTGTTCCACTTCCCCGTTCGCGAGCTATCGATTATGGAAAGAAGTAGCGTCTCTAGCGTTTTCTATATCGCGCTACTGTTGACTATCCGCGTGTTCTCCGGTTAAAAGAAGGCGAAAGAGTCTCGCGCGTCCTCGTTTTACTAGACAATTATCAGTACAGCGTACATACACACATACACCGGGAAAGAAAGAGACAGAGAGAGCGTGAGAGAAAGAGGAAGCTCAATTGTATACAATAAAAGTTCGTGCGCGGCTTGGTCGCGATTAACAAACAACCACGTGGAGTTTTACTGGTAAAAAAAAAAAATAAAAAATAGCGAACATCAAAGCGGATGTAATTTTTCATTTTCACTTTTCAAAGTGTTCAGCCAACGTACGAGAATATATAGACATATGTTTGTAACATTCATTTTTCATCAAAAAGCCATTTTTCATTCGATCGTACATGAGAAATGGGAAATTTTCTTATTATTCCAGAAAAAAATGATGAAATTCATGATACATCCGCGGCCAGATCGCTGTGTGACTAGCGTACGATATACCGTTCGAAGATTAGAAATACAAATAAATTTAAAAAACTTCAATCGCGACTTACTTCTAGCCCGTTTTATCGGTAGCAGGGCAATAATAACGAAATATTTTGTGTTTGTCCGTGTGAAAGATAGAACATGCTATTCACAGCGAAATCATGATAAGAAGTCGAGGATGACGTGTTTGACAAAGTCTTGAATACTTTTCACGTAATGTAAAGTTCTTTCTTCATATTTTTCTTTATCGCAGAAGACTCGATGCGTTACAATTGCAAATTTCTAACGTTACTCACGAGTTTCTCAATGACGTATCGCGGCATTAGACAAAATGACCTTTTGTTAATTATCTTATTCATTTTTATCGAATTCTCATTCGGATTTCAACGTTCCTAGTATACTAAATATTCCCGTTTTTTTCATTTTTAAATTGAAAAAGCAAAAAAGGTATATTTAAATTACAACATTTTTCGTACAAATTAGACATTGCACCATTTTTTCTCCTCATTCACGGAAAACTTTCTGTTCCTGTCACGAGCAGAGCCGAGAGAGATTGGAAATGGTTGGCGAGTAATCAAAAGAGGAAAATAAGGGCCCCAAATTACCGAAGAGCCAATATTAAGGGGGGAAATAGGGTTAGACGGTTCAAAAAATCGATTTTTTTTTATTTCATAAATTGTTAGTAAAAGAATTGAAAAATATGTTCCCAAAATTTTAACTGAAAATTCCGACTCGTTCCATTGTTATAAGCCATTAAAGTGAGTAGCTCTCCTTCAGGCTCCGAGCGCGCCACGTGTGTAATCGAGCGGTCACTCATTTTTTCAAACGCGTTTTTCTGAAAAGGACTTTTTTCGAACTTGCGTACACGCTAGTTTGAAAAGTTTTCAACCAATCGTTTTAAAAATTGGCAGATACTTTCTTCATAGTATTGCGCTCTATATGAACCTAAAATCGGAATATTATCATTATTTAAAATAGTTTTTTTTACAAATAAAGTTGTAAAAAATGGCAAAAAATCATGCTTTCTTGTTTTGACCCCGGTAAAAAATTCAATTTTCTATTTTCTTGATAGCATTTAGGTTCATATAGAAGAAAGACATATAATAAAAGTAAATTCCAATCTCGTTTGATTTCAGATGAAAATTGTGGCTTCCAGAATGTACGCAAAATGCTGAGTCTGATTGTGACCTGCAATGTGGAGTCGCTAATATCTTCGGTGTTTTTCAAGGAAATTCTTCAAAAATTTTATAGTATATACTTAAATATATGTACAAAATATTCTCAAAGTTTCAATAAATTATATTCATTTTTTATACTATAAAAAAATTCATTAAGGGGGGGGGTAGGGTTTTTAAATAATTTTTTGCATTTTGTTTTATATTTTTTTCTGGAAGAACATGTCGAGAATATTGTGTATAAATTTTAAGTCAATCGGAGTAAAACTAACGGAGTTACAGCGTTTCAAAGGACCGGCCGTGATACCTGATTTTCACGTATAAAAAACTTTAAATCGATTTTCCCGAAAACGTCATTTTTGAAGTTTGTGAACATTAGAACTCAAAATCTGCTGAACCCATCCTTTTGAAAATTTAAACATTACTTCTTCACATAAATCAACAGGTAATCAGGAGGAGTTTTCTTTTAAATTTTTTCAATTTTTTAATAACAAATTAAGCGCGATTTTTTTAGCTAAAATTGCGTTTTTCACTTCCAAGTGCTGCAAAAAATAGAAAAAAAAAAAAAAAAACTCTTCCTGATTACCTCGAGAAATACATCACCTTTAAAATGCATATCAATTTTTTTGTTTGAGATGATCCGGTAACGAGTTATAATGTTCACCGCAAAACCACTTTTTTTCAAGGCGCCTCGGGAGATTCAACGTCACCGGCTTATTTATCAATATTTTTCATTGAAAATTTTTTCTGAGATACTTCAATAGTTGTACAATAACATGTAATTCTATTTAATAAAATTATATTACTTATGTCGCCGCAAAAAAATCATAAAAATATGCTTTTTTTCGCCTTTAAAACCCTACCCCACCGTTAAAATCATTAAGAAAACGCTGTCCTAATCCTATTTCCCCCTTTAATGAAGATTCGGAGAAGGTAAATTTTTGATATTTTTCTTTATCACAGAAATGTCTATTTGTTACAATTGCAAATTTGTAACGTTACTTACGAGTTTCTCAATGACCTATCGCGCAATTAGACAAAATAACCTTTTGTTAATTACATTATTCATATTTATTGAATTATCGTTCGAATCTCAATGTTCCTAGTATACTAAGTATTCCTGTTTTTTTTTATTTTTTATTTCATCTTTCATCGATGTATTTATTTTTATTTTTTTCAACTAAAATATCGAATAACAAACTTTTTTGTTTTTTATCGAATCTCAAGAGAGCGGAGTGCTTTCCAGATCTTTGACATAATAACTGATCGATGAGTACCATTGGCTCGAAGAAAAATATCTCAATCGAGTGCCTGGGGGATGGGTTAAAGAAAAAAAAACGTATTTTATTTTCTTATTTTGTTAAGAAATAAAATTCGTATCAAACATCCCGTACGAGAGATTGTTCGCGAAAGGTTTTCCGGGCACGTAAAAAAAATTGTCGGTGGGGTTTTATTTACCAAAGTGACCTTTTTTTTCCACTCAATAAAATGCATCTCCTACGAATTTTTCAAATTTAAATATTTATTTGCACGTAGAATTACTTTCGATAATCATTCAATTGGCATTTTGTGTAAGATTTTTTTTTCATTTCGTTAGATCGACCAGGATCGGTGGTGGGGCGACCGTTAAATCGGGTAATTTTTCACATATTCTCATTTTTACGTGGATCAAAATTAGTTCAAATACTAATTAGTATGCGGATCGAGGAATTTCGATTGAAAGGTGGGTTTTTTTTATCTCTAATTTTTTTCAACAGAATTATCTCGTTGGGTTAAAATTAATTATTTATGTAAACGTAACTCGTTGGCCGTGCGAATGTAATCCTCCATATCAGAGAGAAAATTATATCGCGGTTAACTCGACACATACGAGCCAGCCTTAAAAGCTCAACCATAAAATACACACGCATACAGAAACGACATAGCTAACACATTATATATACAGGATGTCCCAAAATTAGCACTTAAAGGCGGGGTAAGGTATTTAAACTATTTTTTTCAATTTTTTTTTTAATTTTTCAAAAATGAATGTATAACATCTCAAGAATATTGTGTCAAAATTTCAAGTCGATCGGAGCAAAATTAACGGAGTTGTGAGCATTTGAGCGTCCGTCGTTCCAGACCGGTTTTCTAAGTGTGCAAAATTTTAAGGGGGGAAATAGAGTTAGGACAGCATTTTCTCAATGAATTTTTTTATAGTATAAAAAATGAATATAATTTATTGAAAGTTTGAGAATATTTTATACATATATTTAAGTATATACTATAAAATATTAGCGACCCCATATTGCAGGTCACAATCAGACTCAGCATTTTGCGTACATTCTGGAAGCCACAATTTTCATCTGAAATCAAACGAGGTTGGAATTTACTTTTATTATATGACTCTCTTCTATATGAACCTAAATGCTATGAAAAAAATAGAAAATTAAATTTTGAAAAGGGGTCAAAACAAAAAAGCATGATATTTTGCCATTTCTTACAACTTTATTTGCAAAAAAAAAATTATTTTAAATAATGATAATACTATGAAGAAAGTCTCTGCCAATTTTCAAAACGGTTGGTTGAAAACTTTTCAAACTAGCGTGTACGCAAGTTAAAAAAAAAGTCGTTTTCAGAAAAACGCGTTTGAAAAAATAGTACCAAGAAAAACAAAGTCAAGGCAGTCATAAATTTTCTTCGGTGTTTTTCAAGGAAATTCTTCAAAAATTTTATAGTATATACTTAAATATATGTATAAAATATTCTCAAACTTTCAATAAATTATATTCATTTTTTATACTATAAAAAAATTCATGAAAATCATTGAGAAAACGCTGTCCTAACCCTATTTCACCCCTTAATGGCTTATAACGATAGAACGAGTCGGAATTTTCATAAAAAATTTTGGGAACATATTTTTCAATAGTTTTACTAACAATTTATGAAAATAAAAAAAAATCGATTTTTTGTACCGTCTAACCCTATTTCCTCCCTTAAAGCATTTTTCCGAAACTTGTCATTTTTGAAGTCGGTGTACGCTTCAACTCAAAATCTAATGCACCGATTCTGTGGAAATTTTGTGCACTATTTCTACACATAAATCACTAGGTAACGCTGCCGAGTTTTTTTTTTACAATTATTTTTTATTTTAGAATAACAAATTTGCCGATTTTTTTTTAGCGAAAATCGCGTTTTTGACTTCCAAGTGCTACCAAAAATGATAAAATCGATTAAAAAAAACTCGACATCGTTACCTCGAGAAACATCTCACCTAATAAACGCATTTTGATTTTTTTTGTTTCGGATGATCCAGTGACGAGTTATAGCGTACACCGCAAAACAACTTTTTTTCAGGGCGCCTGCGGAGATTTGCTGCCAACGGCTTATTTATCAATATTTTGCAATGAAAATTTAGGAAAATATAGTTCAGATGTTGTATTATTATATGGAAAGTAAATAAATAAACCGGCATTACCTGTATCGTCGAAATAAAATTCTTGAAAATATGCTTTTTTTCACCGAATTAATCTTATCCCCCCGTTAAGAATGAGGGGTTAGATTGGCTCCGGATTTATCGGAATAAACAAATATGATGTCAGTTAAAAGTCAGTTTTCGAGAAAAATTGTATTTTTTTAAATGGAAATAAAAAAAAAATAATATTTAATTATTTATTTAATTTTCACAACAGGTGTTCAAATTTTCTACCTCCAAATCCTAAATATTTGTTTTCTTTTTCCATAAAAAAAGACGATTTTTCTCGAAAACCATTTGACCTTATACCGAGGTCATATTTGTTTATTCCGATAAGTCCAGAGCCAATTTTAACTCCCGTGTCACTCTGACGTGCCAGTTTTGGGACACCCTGTACATATACACATATCCATCTAAAACCGGGTGTCCTCTCACCTAAAACTAGAGAATTTCGGGCAACACCCCACCGAAAACCCAAGTCGGGTATGTAAACGTGGCATAATGGGAAACGCTCTGTGAAGATTCTCGTCCTCGCTCCCCTTTCTCACACTCACTCGCTCTCTCTCTCTATCTGTTCGTATTCCGCAAAAGCTCTCTCGGTGAGCTTCTAGAGCGCGCGCGATATCGTGCATAGGAAACGAAGATTATTTTAGCACCCCCGAGCGAGCGTCCGATTATACACGCGAGAGCTTCGGTAAAGAAAAAAGAAAAAAGAGAAAAAAAGAAGAAATGGAAAAAAATTCGCGCGACATCCCTGCTCCTCGTTTTAACCGAGCTTCGCGCCCGATCCCGTGAGCCCTACCTCGGGCCTGTATTCTGCGTTCATTTTCTCACTCCCGCCCGAGCACTGTGGCGATAGAAAAATATGTATAACATACATTTTTTTTTCGTCTTTTTTATCATCCTCTCGTACTCTTGGAAGGAAGAGTGGGAAGGGGAGAAACGGAGGGAGAGTAAAGCAGTCGAGACACCGATAATGTTCATCGCGCTTTTCCATACTCCCACCTAACATTTCGCGCTTTTCCATGAAGATTTACGACACGAGCGGGTTGTCATGTGCTCCTGTCACCCGCACATTTTTTTTAAACGATATTTATATCGTTTAAAAAAATTGTGATACATATATATATATGTATTAGGGCGATTTTTTTTCGACTGTTTTTTTTTTCCTCAGTCCCCACATGAAATTTTGTTGGATATGTCGAAAAACAAATTCCCTGAAAGTTACAGCCCTCAATATTAATTCTAAGTACTTTCCCTTAGCGTGAATTGATTTTCCATCTAAAATACACGTAAAGCGAATTTTTATTTTTTTTTCAAAATTCTATAAGTCAGACGCGATTTATGCTATTATATTGTTCTTGGTTTTGATTTACTCAGAATAAAACAATCTAGATAAGTGCCTATTGCAGCGAAAGTGTAAATTTCACTGGTGAGTTGGTACGGCTCACTGAATTTGATTTTTACCCAAAATTCTCGTTTTTTTGCTGTTATCTCCGAAACAATTAACTTTACGAAAAAAATGTAAATGAAAAATTTGTTGGAAATTTAATTTCCAAAAAGATCCTATCGATCCAATTGCTTAGATTAATATTTCTTGAGATATTGAACTTTAACTTATGAGTAGTATAAAATTTATAAAACATGAAATATTAAATAATTAAAAAAAAAATTTTAAATAAAGTTCAATATTTCAAGAAATATTAATCTAAGCAATTGGGTCGATAGGACCTTTTTTGTAGGAAATTAAATTTTCAACAAATTTTTCACTTACATTTTTTTCGTGAAGTTAATTGTTTCCGAGATAACAGCAAAAAAAACGAGAATTTTGGATAAAAATCAACTTCGGTGACCCGTACCAACTCACCAGTACAATTTACACTTTCGCCGTAATAGGCAATTTTTTAGATTGTTTTATTCTGAGTAAATCGAAACCAAGAACAATCTGATAGCACAAAATGCGGCTGAGTTATAACATTTTGAAAAAAAAAAAAATTCGATTTACGTGTATTTTAGATGGAAAATCTTTTCACGTTAAGGGAAAGTACTTTGAATTAATATTAAGGGCTTTAACTTTCAGGGAATGTCTTTTTCGACATATCCAACAAAATTTCAGATGGGGACTGAGAAAAAAAATCGCCCTAATATATATACATATATACGTACGTATGGGATATTCAATATAAGAATAGATGTTTTTCGTTTGAGAAAGATTTTCGGATTCGAGCGAGTGCTAAATTATAATTTTTTAATCCTATCGTAATGTTTGACTGGCAAATGAGTGTTGAATGAATTTTCTTTTTTTTATGTTAGAACAAAGAAAAATTTCGTAATTTTTAACAGCGAAATAAGTTTGAAAGTCTCATTTCTTCGGGACCATTGGAAATGTTACGTGGCAAATCGGTGGTAAATTAAGGCCTCACATATTCCTGAAATAAAAAAAAAAAAACACGATTTTTCTTCTACCGATTTTCATTCTTTATACTTTTGGAGAATTTATTGGGAAGGTTCATGCGTAAAAACCCGAAAAGGTATACATTGGAAGACACAATGAAAAATAAAAAATAAAATACTTTCAGGAATTTTTCAAAAGAAAAAACTTTTAAGAAAATTCCGCTCCGTTATAACGTTATAGCAATAAATATGAGCAAACATCGGGTCACGAACCCGATGTCGCGGGAAATTTAAACGCATTTTTCTCGAAACTACGTTTTTGAGACTGTGTCAGCACGATAACTCAGGCAATTTTTAATATTTCTTAACTTATTTTTTTTATCTTGATAATTATTTTCTCTGCAGTCTGACGAGAAGTTTTTTTAAATTTTTTGGTTGAACAATTTTTTATAAATTATTAAACAGTAATTTTTTTTTTTAATTCCATACTATAGTTTGAAATTCTGTAATTTCTTCATTTTGAAGAAAAATAAATAAAAAATCCCTCCGTCAGACTATTGCTACTACATTATTTTACTGGATTCTCTTTTATTTTTGCAGATTGGATAATTTTTGTTGAAGTCATGATGTCGACAAGGGAGGCGCCATGGTTTTCATCGGTAGTCCATTTATACCCGTCAAAAATAATGTTAATATTTTTATTTTTTTTTTGTATTAATTTTTTCTTATAGTTGAAAAGTTAATAAAAAATGTGAAATCACCAATTTTATTTATATTTTCACCATATAACCTTTATAATAGTTTTCGAAATTTACTCGGTTTTCAGCGAGCGCAGCGGTCAATGATCCCTTAAGGGGGGAAATAGGGTTAGACGGTTCAAAAAATCGATTTTTTTTTAATTTCATAAATTGATAGTAAAACTATTGAAAAATATGTTCCCAAAATTTTAAATGAAAATTCCGACTCGTTCTATTGTTATAAGCCATTAAAGTGAGTATCTCTCCTTCAGGCCCCGAGCGCGCTATTTTTTCAAGCGCGTTTTTCTGAAAACGACTTTTTTAAACTTGCGTACACGCTAGTTTGAAAAGTTTTCAACCAATCGTTTTGAAAACTGGAAGTTATTTTCTTCATAGTATTGTGCTCTATATGAACCTAAAATCGGAATATTATCATTATTTAAAATAATTTTTTTTTTGCAAGTAACGTTGTAAAAAATGGCAAAAAATCATGCTTTTTTGTTTTGACCCCTGTAAAAAGTTCAATTTTCAATTTTTTTGATAGCATTAAGGTTCATATAGAAGAGAGACATATAATGAAAGTAAATTCCAACCTCGTTTGATTTCAGATGAAAATTGCGGCTTCCAGAATGTACGCAAAATGCTGAGTCTGATTGTGACCTGCAATATGGGGTCGCTAATATCCCCGGTGTTTTTCAAGAAAATTCTTCAAAAATTTTATAGTATATACTTAAATATATGTATAAAATATTCTCAAAGTTTCAATAAATTATATTCATTTTTTATGCTATAAAAAAATTCATGAAAATCATTGAGAAAACGCTGTCCTAACTCTATTGCGCCGCTTAACACTATTGAGAATCATTGACATTTTTCCAAGCCAAGCGAATGAGAAGTTAAAAAATTGAATTATCATTCCACTCCTTGACGATTTAAATGATCCCGAAAAAAGAAAAAAAACTTTCGCCACCGGAAAGATCGTGCTATTTCACACGAAACACCCCACACACAAATGCACAAATAAACATCTCTCATATTCTTCATTTTCCATTTTCCTTTTCTTTCTGTCGATCACAAAAATATTGCCACACACATACACACACCCCCTTTCACGCAGAGAAAAAATATGGATTCTGATATTGTGCTATATACAGGGTGTCCCAATAAATATTAGCACCTTGGATATCTTCGAAAGTATAAGGTTCACAGAAATATTTGCTGAATCAAAATTGCACAGTACGAAGGAGACCATCCAATGATACCAAAGTACTCACCCCCACCCCCACCCCCTGGGCTGGGGGTGGAGCAACTTTGAAATCTTAAATGGGAACCCCCATTTTTTATTGTAGATTCGGATTCCCCATAAAAAAAATACGTAACTTTTGTTAAAAATTTTTTTTTCGATTCGTGATAGATGGCGCTGTAATCACAAGAAATCCCAGAAAGTACAGAAAGGCGATAATACTTACAGTTTCGGTAGTAAATAAACATACTACGTTTATAGTAAGTGTTCGAAATGACGACCATCAGTATCAATGCAATATTGGATTCTTTTTTCGCTTGATTGACTTGCAAGTTTTACAGCGTCGGAACTTATTGATGCACAGGCGGGGGTGGGTACTTTGGTATCATTAGATGGCCCACTTCATACTGTGCAATTTTGATTCAGCAAATATTTCTGTGAACCTAATAGTTTCGAAGATATCTAAGGTGCTAATAGTTATTGGGACACCCTGTATATATAAATATGTGTGGCTCTTCGTGTTCGCACAATTTTTCCACTTTTTCGTTCATTTCCTAACCATCGATATTTGCACGTTTCGTCGCTCATTTAGCATCCCCCATTGCTGCGCCCCCGTGGTTCTCTTCCTCCTCTCTCTTTTTCTCGCACTCTTTGTCTCTGTATTCACACATTTCTACATCGCTCCGCCACGTTCAATCACGACTTGAACCCGAGTGCGTCAATACACTTTGATCATTGAACGGTTTATTTGTATTGTTTATTATTATTATTCGTTAACACGTACACGTACCATTGTACAGTGTACATGCTGGATCGTTAGAGCGATCCAGCATTAAGGGATAACACCACTGTGAGAAAAAAAGAGATATTCGAAAAAATTTTTTGGGCTTTGTTCCTTGTTTATTAATGTATCAAAAAACATGTTTTTCACGAATAGCCGAAGGAAAATCGAATGTTCCGCGCTGCCCGAGAACGTGCGTGCGGGGTAAAAGAACTCGTTTCACGTTATCCGAACGAAAAAGGACCGCGAAGGGAGAATACGACGAGAAAAAAAAATACCCCGGAAATAAAAGAATAACAGTTCTTGAGAAAAATCGTTATAGATCAAGTGGCTATACGTCGATGCTTATGAAAAAAAATAAATAAATAAAGAGGGTTTAGAGTTACAGTAAGGGAGTTTACCTTTGGCGATGCGAACTCCGCAAGACTCTCTCGTCCTTTTATTTTGTTTTTCCGAGTCTACACTTTACTCGTCGATTTTGTGTTTTTTTCTTTTTCATTTCTTCCATCAATGAAACTGTTCGCGATCATAAAGTACTTAATGGAGACCCGCAGATAGTCTAGATAATTTACTGCGACTTTTATTTGTCCGGGTCGTGAGCAGAGCCGAGAGAGATTGGAAAAGCTCGACGAGGAAAAAAAAAGGGCCCCAAATTACCGATTGGCAGTTTTAAGATTTTTCCATTTTCACGTTTTATTTCCTTTCTATGACCCCCCCGCCCCCAATCCTCTCTGTTAACGTTCGAAAATGGCATAATGTTCGATGGAAAGGTCGTAAAAAGGATATTTCTCGCTTATATCGATCGAGCGACCGGCGGGGGTGGGGGGGGGGGGGGTGGGGTAATAAAATGATAACAGGAAAAATCTAACAGGTGCAACGATGCAAAGTACCAGGTGCGACGCGATGGCAAATTTTCGTTGAATCTTACATGTTTATCTTCGGGAAGCCCCACAGGTAGACTAAATGCAGGAGATAATAGTCGCAAGAGTGCAGAGAGAAGATATAGAGTGTAGCAGTGTGGAGGGATGGGAGGAGGGTAGGAGCGTAAGCTCCGTAGAAACGAGGCAATATTCCGTAATGCAGAGTAACAGCCTGCACTCTCGCATGTACATCGATAACAACTCCCTCGCGTTCTATCTCTCTCTCTCTCTCTCTCTCTCCCTCCCTCTCTCTCTCACCCTCCCTCACTTTCTCTCTCATTCTCCAACTACGCCATAGATATACGATACGTTTGTTCGTCGTACAGGTCAATGTAAGCACATATATAGTTAATATCAAGAGCCCCAGAATGATGGGGGGGGAGTAGTTTTTGATCAATAGGATAGGTTGAAGCGATAAAAATTGTGCTACATCCCTCAAAAAACACGCGTAATTTCCATACTCGAAATACACTTATTGAAATTACATTGCGTCGCCCATAATTCGAGCCGTTCTCTCCTCAATCACGGCACTCGTGTCCCTCACTTATGCTGAAAAAATCGGCCATTTTGAATGTTTAGTTAATCGTTGACAGCTGTTTTGGTTAGACGTGTTTTGGCTTGTCTTCGATTTTTGCCTATTCCAAAAAAGCGGCTTCCATTGCGACGATTGAGCTTTGGTTTCCACGTCATAACCATAAACCCATGATTCGTCACCATGTTATGACCCTCTGGAGCAAATTTGGGTCGTCGCGGATCGAGTTCAACGGCTCCTTAGCAATGTTAACGCGACACTGTTTTTGTTCGAAATTAAGCAATTTTGGCACGAACTTCGCGGCGACCCGTCTCATGCCCAAATCATTGGTAAAAATCGAATAGCACGAGCCAATCGATATGTTTGGCTCCTCGGCAACTTCTCTAACGGTGATTCGACGATTGGTCATCTTCTCGGCCCTCTGAGAACATTTTGTACCACCGATAAACGTTGCTTTGGTCCAAGGTAGCTTCACCATATGCTACAGTCAACATTCGGAATGCGTCCGCGCACTTAATTTTGTTTTTCACACAAAATTTGATACAGATTCTGTGATCCATTTTTTAGAACAGGCAAAAATCGAGGACAAGCAAAAACACGTCTAACCAAAACAGCTGTCAACGATTAACTAAACATTTAAAATAACCGATTTTTTCAGCATAAGTGAGGGACATGAGTACCAACCTAACGCCACAAAAAAATCGAAAATCGAATATACGTAGCCCGCGGAAATTAAAAATTCGCAATACTTTTTGAACAGACCTCGTAATTCCAATGAATGTGTTTCAAGTATGTAAATTACACGTACTTTTGAAGTGGTTTTCCACGATTTTTATTGCTTCAACCTACCCTGATGATCAAAAACTACCCCCCATCACTCTGGGGCTCTTGATATTAACGATATATGCGCTTGAATTGACCCGTACGATTGAGATTACATTGCGTCGCTCATAATTCCAGCCGTTCTCTCCTCAATCACAGCGCCGGTCAAGGGTAGTTTTTCAGCTCGAGGGATTGGCACGATAAATTTGCCCGTTTGGTCGATAATTCGAAAACGCAAAATCATCACGAAATTTCTGCGCTTTTGAGAGAGAGAGAGAGAGAGAAACCATACATTTTTCGTTTCTTCCGTTAATTCCTCGATTAGCCAGATTGTACGAATCAAACGTGAATTATGTCAGCGTAGCAATTATTCGCACGAAAGGACATTTATAATTTTGCAATGTAACGTAAATTTGTTTCATCAAAGGTTCCCTTTGACACGGTGAAATTAAACCAGTGCGAGTCTCGCGCGTAATTATTCGCGATTCTCGTCCAATGTGAAATTTGATTTTTCTCTCAAACCCCCGACAACGTTTCCTCGTTAATTCTAACGCTCGTGTTAGACGCAAAATTCACGATGCCCGCGAACTACTCTCGAAAACGATACAACGAGATTATTTGACAAAATTAACCGATACCCCGATTAGATGTAACGATGAAGAGTAGATCGAGAGGAGAGGAGGAAAAATGGCAATAATGGCGTAAAGATCGATCTTTCAGAGGGGCCATTTTCTCACCCCTAAAAAAAAACCGACTCTTGTTCGAAATATTCTTTCGCTGACACGCCGCTTCGGGGGATATTCTCGTGACTAAACTACCCCCTGTATATTAGCAAAGAAAAAAAACAATACATCGTATAATCGCACCCCCTCTTTGAAAAGTACTCTCAATAAAAGACAAAAAAAACTAGAAAAAAATGGCCTCCCCGTTACAAAATATTATCGTTTCTACGTACAGAGTGGGGCAGAATGAGCTCCTTAATTTTGAGGGTTAATTGTCAGTTAACGGTTCGAGATACATAGAAAAGGTTTATATTGCTCAAAAGTACATATAAAACCGTTTTTTTTTTCATCATTTTTTGAAAACGATATCGTCCAAGTGACGGCCTTGGCAAGCAATGGACATATTGAGCCTTTCGAAGAAGTTTTCGGTCACCCTTCCCAGCATATCTTTCGAAATTCCAACTATGACGTTCTCAATCGTCTCCTTCAGATCTTCAAGGGTTCGAGTTCGAACTTTGTACACCTCAGCTTTAACGTATCCCCACAGAAAAAAGTCACACGGTGTCAAATCGGGGGAGCGAGGGGGCCGTGGAACATCCCCCCCCCCCCCCCGCCAAGAGATCAGGCGACCAGGAAAGAGCTCTTGCAAAATTTCGCGTGAACGACGGACAGTATGGGCCGTGGCTTCATCTTGTTGAAACCGGAAGGCTTCTGTGTCCTGTTCCTCACCATACTCTTCCATTTTGGGTGGCAAAAAGTTCTCCAACGTGTCACAATAGCGTGCCGAATTCACAGTAACAGTCAAACATGCGGATTAAAAAAAAATAAGGTCCAATAATGCCTAAAGATGACACAGCACACCAAACTGTTACTTTGGGATTGTGAAGCGGTCTTTCATGCAGTCGACGGGGGTTTTCAGATGCCCAGTAACGAAAGTTTTGTTTGTTTACTGTGCCGTTGAGATGAAAATGCGCTTCGTCGCTAGTTCCACACAAAATTGCCGGGGAGTACAGCGGTCAGGATTGCATCGCAAGCATCTCTACGTTTCCCAAAGTCTTGTGGGCTCAATTCCTGTGCTAACAGCAACTTGTAGGGGTGCGGGTGAAGATCTGAGTGTAAGATCCGCCTTACACTTCTGAACGGCAGGACCGCGGTTCTATAGATTCCAACTGTACACCTACCCAATTGTCACGACCAAACTGACACGAGCATACGAATATTTCGCAATATTGTCACGACAAAACTGTTCCCGAACAAAACTCTCACCATTAAAACCGTCACCGTACAAACTGTCACCACTCAACTCTCCTGAATCTCTATTCGACACGTGCAGAAATCTTCACGAACAAAACTATCACCGTCTAAACTGTCACGGTCTCAACGGTATTCTGCGCAACTGTAACGCAGGAGAATGGGCACTACTCTCCTGCGTTACAGTTGCCGTCTATACTGTCAGGGCGTCTACTGTATTCTGCACCAACCGTCACCGTTCCAACCGTCACCGCACAAAACTGTCACCGGCAAAACCACGGTCTTGTATACAGGTCTGGAAACTCCTCCGCCGAGAATGGTCCTCTTAACGAAGCTGTTTTTAATTTCCGCAGCAGTCACTAGAGGCGTTGCGATCAGATAATGCCGATAGACATAACCTGAAAACCCTTCGATACTGCTATGCCTGAATATTATGTTTATTTGGTGTACATCACAGTCTTTTAGTAATTATTTTATTAAGAATGACGATTCGGTGTGTGGTGCCACATTGTAAAGCCGGTAGCAAAATAAACAAAAAATGTTGTACATTCCGAGTGCCTAAAAACATTGATATGTGGAAAAAGTGGGAACAATCTATTCCAGGCATTATAATATTACAACACACGAATCGTGTATGTGACATTTTAACAATGAAGACATAGTTCGCGAATGGGTCAAGCTCGACGCAAATGGCCAAGTAATTGCACGGGTAAGTTTAATGAAAAGATTTTAAACATAGTTTAAGAAGATAGTTACTCATATCGTGTATTTTCAATATGTAAGGTCCCATACAAAACAATGCGACACAAAGAGTTTGCTGTGCGAACAAGATTCGATGACATCTCAGTAGAAAAGGAAAATTGTGTGCCAGAGCATGGATATGCGAAACAAGTTTCGAATTCTGAAAGAAATTCTCCAAGCAATGTTCCGTCCTTCAGAGTCACAAAATCGTCAATTCAAGGAATCAGTACACGCCTTGGTAAGTTTCCTTAACGGAATGTATCTATTGCATCGTTAGTATATAAAAGAGATGAAATAAAAGTAATTTAAACATACATAAATTTCTTCTATTGATATTTCAGATATCCCTGAAGTTCCGTCAAAAATATGAATCCTGTGCAGTGTGTCAAGAAGCTGTGAGTTTGAAAACCAGCTGCGGATCTTCAGAGTCGGAACTGGTGCAAATGAAATCACGCGGTGGCCTGATTCACGCAAATCCTCATTTCTTTCATCCGATCCGTCATATCGAAGAATCATTTAGAAAATATTCCTCTCGTATTGATGTCTTCGATATAATTCTGGATGAAGTATTTAATTCATACACCTTCGCTTATCCCTGTAAAGAGCATGGATCTGAAATCTTATCAAACGCGATAATTTACTATGTAAGATTAAAAATGAGACAATATGCGCACCAGGAAAATTTTAAACTCAAAAAGAAATTTGTTTTTAAGAAAAAGTTGTCGAAATGAACTACTGAATAAATCTTATGTTAAGTTTTTGCAAGTGTTCGACTTTTCGAAATCAAGGAAGTATGAATAAAATTAAATACTTGAATTTTTATCTTTATTTAAATTTTGTCAATATTCCGAAATGGACAGTATTTAGTAGCATGCCAAAAAATGGTAGATTAAGGTAAGTAAAAAACAGATCTTTACATTTTCTTGCACTTTATTTTTTAGGTTTTCGAAAAGTGTTCCAGTTTTCAACATCAAGTAAGTACGAATGAAAATGAATTCTTCAACTTTTATCTTTATTTGAGTACCCGCAATTTTCACAAAAATATAATGAAAAAGGATCAAATTAAATATATGAAACGGTTCGATGTATTTCTATTTTTGTAAATGAAAACTTTTGTTTATTTTATAGGATTTAAAAGAAAATCTAACGGAGATCGATCCATCAAGAGGTAGACAACTATTTCGCCTAATATATATTCATCTGACATAGATATTTGCAAATAGTTTATATTTATCATGCTCGGTTAACAGTTAGAATGTTTAAAACCCGATTCAAATTAAGAGCATATTTATTCAGCATATTCATTAAAGATGACGGGATTAATAGCTTATAATTACATATAATAAATATGTGTAACACGGTGTCCGTTAGTGGGACAGAGACAAGACAACCGCGAGAACTATCGAGGGGTTTTCAGGTTATGTCTATCGGCATTATCCGATCGCAACGCCTTTAGTAGCTGCTACAGAAATCAAAAACAGCTTCGTTAACGGTCCGCCCTCCACCACTGAAATTTGAGGGAGTTTCCAGACCTGTATAGAAGACCGTGGGCAAAACTGTCACCGGCAAAACTGTCACCGCGCCAAGGCGAGATGTACTAACTCAAACGGGTATAAGCTGAACTCGTGGATAAGAGCGCTCGGGCTGCTTCACCAAACGCGGCGCAATAGCGCGCGATATTTCGTGCGTGTCCGCTATTACCGATCGCTGAGCACAAGTAAGTTGGCGCAGTGCGAAGGCTGTGGTTGAGACGACAGCGGCGAATGACGTAAGTATTAGCAGACACGCACGAAATATCGCACGCTATTGCGCCGCGTTTGGTGAAGCAGCCCGAGCGCTCTTACCTACGGGGACAGCGTCTACGAGTGTGAGTTGGGTAAATTTCGCGTTCAGCGGTGACGGTTGGTGCTGTGTACAGTTTTGCCCGTGACAGTTTTGCCGGTGACAATTGCCGCGGTTACAGTTGCTGCGGTGACAATTTAAGCGGTGACAGTTTGAACGTTGACAGATTAAACGGTGATTGTTTAGACGGTGACAATTCAGACGGTGACAATTCAGACGGTGACAATTCAGACGGTGACAGTTTAGATGGTGAAGGTTTAGACCGTGACAGTTTAGACGGTGATAGTTTTGTTCGTGAAAGATTCTGCACGTGTCCAATAGAGATCGGGGAGAGTTGAGTGGTGACAGTTTGTGCGGTGACAGTTTTAATGGTGAGAGTTTTGTTCGGGAACAGTTTTGTCGTGACAATATTGTGAAATATTCGTATGCTCGTGTCAGTTGGGTAGGTGTACAGTTGGAATCTGTAGAACCGCGATCCTGCCTTCTGGACGACATTCGAAGCGCAGCAGCATGTTTTCGCGCAGATCGCGTTGAAGAATGTTCAATCGACGCTCTTAGTGCCGCGATGTTTTCGAGTGTTCGCACAGTTTTAGGTCGCCCAACTGGTTTCATAGGAACTGCAGATCCCGTCGCCTTTACATTACGGATCCATTTCCGGAATGGTTTCAGGATCAGGAACACTGTCACGACGATTTAACCGGAACCGAACCCGAAAAGCCCTCTGCGTCGCCACAACGCTTTCGTCATTTTTGAAGAACGTCACCACAACAAAGCCCCGTTGCTCAGCCGACCACGGCGTGGTGACTACTGAAAACGGCATTGTTTCCCACCACTTAACGGCACCAGCCCCACTCCTCTGTTCGGTCTGAGGGCCCTTCAGTGATTTTTTGAAACTATCGAGCTCATTCTGTCCCACCCTGTACATTCGTGGCATCGACACCGAGAGAAGAATCTCACGCGGTTATATAATATAACGTCCAAAAGAACGGGAGAGCAAAGATGCGAAAGATCGATTTTTTTTTTCTTTCCCCGCTTTCTTTTCCATTCACGGGGCGCGCAAGTGTCGAGAGAAAGGAGTGTTTCTGGTCAGAGTTTGAGCGCGCGTGTCCACGGGGTTCAAGGACCAAAGAAAAAAAAAAAAGGAGGTTCGCGACAGTCGCGCCGGTCCGAGAAAACGTAGGTGGTGAAAACGGTCACCGCGAAATAACACCCGTCGATGAAATATAGGTTTACTTGGCTTTCGTTACACTATATATATACGGAAGGATGGGAGAGAGAAAGAGAGAGAGTAAGAGTTAGAGACAGATAGGGAGAGGAGAAGAAGAGAGAGAAGAAGTCTCTCCGTGCCCAGTTTCACATCGTCTGGCTTGTATGCTCTCTGGAACCGAGAGATATCTCGGGGATTCACCGGGTTGGGAAACGAAGTGCCAGTGCACGATAGAAGTTTCAACTCGATTGGCGTTTGAGCACAGAGGGGGGGGGGGGGGGGAGGCAAGAGAGAAAGAGAGCGAGAGAAATCGAGGGTGGCAGCGAAGAAGAAGAAGAAGAAGTAGAAGGAGGAAGAGGAAGAAGGAGAAATTGGTGGTCGACGTTTCTCGTCGTAGCTCGATAGGAAACTCGTCCCGAGCCACGCTGCTTCTCCGCTTTTCCTCTTCTGGGTTTCGGTTAGGGGCGAATAATCGATAAGGTTTTTCCCCAACGCTCGAAACTTTGAGAGAGAACTCTCCCTACATATATATATATATGTGTATGTGTGTGTGTATATAACCATCCAAGAGCTCAATTCCTCGCTCATCCTCGTTTGTGTGTAAATCGCTATTGGCTCGCGCGCGCCAGCGTATACACCACGAGAAATTTGACACACAAAACCGGTTGTAATCCCGCGCGATCGTTTCGATACTTCGTACATTATTCGATATATTTAAATCGTTGTTACTATTTGAAAAATTTCAATATGAACATATAAACGGAAAAATTGTTATTTATCGTTGTGTAATTGAATATATTTACAACAATCTGTAATTGTTGTTCACATTGTGTTGTGAATAAAAATTATTTTTTGTCATAGTCCCTTTTTGCCTCCCACCATCTTCGTTAGACGTTCGAACGAAATTTCCTTGCTGTACATACTTCGAGTTGAGTATTAGGTCGAGAAGCTGCAAAGTTTTGGAACAAATCGTTTGGAACATTCGACCACAATCGCCCGACAAACAATAATATTTTTTACTTTTAAACGAAAACGAACAAAAAAAAAAAGCGAAAATTGAATTGAAAACAAAATTGACAATAATTTTTGCGTAAAAATTACGAAAAGATTGTTAAACTTCACGTGGCCGATTTTTGGATTCTTGAAATTTTTACCATCAAACTCGGAATTACAGCGGATTTTTTTGTGAATAGAAAAAAAAAATGTTGAGTTTCAGATCCCGAAGCTGCAAAGTTTTGCAAATCGCTTCCAAGATTCGATCACAATCGCCCGACAAACAATAATATTGTTTGCTATTAATCGAAAATGAACAAAAAAAAAGCGAAAATTGAATTAAAAACAAAATTGACAATAATTTTTGCGTAAAAATTATGAAAAGACTATTGAAGTTCGCGTGCCCGGTTTTTGGATTCTTGACATTTTTACCTGTCAACTGCGAGTTACAGCGATTTTCCGTGAATAGAAAAAAAATCAATAAAACAAGAAAAAACGTGTACAACACTGTTAATATACGAAACGTGAAAAAATATTTCATCTAGAAACGAGGAAAAGATGGAAATATGCTCGAAGAGAACCGCGACTCCCAGGAGTAATTCGATCCCCGCGACAAATTTAATCTATATATATCGTGCACCACCGACGGTTCATCTCATTTATTCCCACGTACTACTGTTACCCATCACTCGCTTCAACGGTGCACTCGAGTTACATCTCCGTTTTAATTATCATATTGAATTAGAGCGTAGGAAAAGCTCACTAAATGTGACGCTTAAACTCCTCCTGTCGTTGCATCTATATATATATATATATATATATCGCAACAGCTGTTATTCGCCAGATGAGATGTAATTGAATTATCGCAGAGCGAGAGTGAGAGAGAGATGAAGAGAGTTATCCATAAACTTGCAAAGTTCTCGTATTTCGTCGTCGAGACTCGAGGAAGAAAAAAAATAGAAAAAGAAAACCACTCCCCTCACGTGAATAGGCATAATTGAAGAGAATTTCTCGCTATGTTTTCTCATCCTTGACACATTATACAGAGATATTCTTTTCATAATGAATTTTCCAACGTTTCTTAAAACTCCTCCCCCCCCCCCCGGCTTTATTCATTCAAATTTCTTTAACACTCTTATTAATTCAAGAACTTTATTAAATTAATATCTCGTAAAAGCGAGATTTTTGTAAAAAAAAAAAAAAAAAACCGATACGAAAACGAAAAATAAAAAAAAGCTCCCACGTCCTCAATAATTGCGCGACTGCCGTCGCGTATTTTCAACGCTAGACCCATATACTCGTACAAGGAGCTATCTTCCGTCAGCTCGGTCACATGTTTGTTTCACCAAAGTTTTCGCGACGGTTTTGTTTTTTATTCCCCTCCCCCCACAATTAAGCAAGTATAACATTCGCGTAAAATTATTCAATAATCATTTTTGTCAGATGTAAAAAAAAAAAAAAAACAAATCTAAAATACAAATATCTCTTCGAGGATGGGAAGGAAAGAACAAAAATTCAACGACCACATATTGGAAGAACGAAAAAATGGGCCGTTAAAAAATAAATAAACATCCCCCCCACCCCCCACCCCCCCAAAAGTATAGTAGAAGCTGTGGCAAATTGCGAGAAACATCTGAGAGATTTGAGTGGGTTAAAAAAAAAATTTTACGATTTTCCGAAGTTTGCTTCTGACATTAGGCGCGTACACGTATATATGTATATACAGTGCTGGGCACTTGAAGTGAAATTTGAAAATTTTCGAAAAGTACATTCAAGGAAATTTCTTAATCTTTCGAACGAAACGGATCCCATTGACGTCGGTCAACAATTGCGCGCGTGCGCAATGAAAACGTGTTGGGAGGGGTTGGAAAATCGGGTTGATCCGTCGACCTCGTGATTTAAGGATTGCGGATGCGACAGAGGGTCACGAACAGGGATGAAAACTATTGAAGGCAACTGGATGCGCGACCCCCCGATCACGGGGGGGGGGAGGAGGAGGAGGAGTTAAAGTGGAAATCTCTCGTCGATACCAGTGCGAAAATAGTTGGACCGATCGAGGCTCATTTTTTTTTCGTGGGTGCATTATTCACGAGGGCCTAAATGACCTCGTGAAAAGAAATTGTCGTTATCGTTCCCCGGGAACGGTGGGTATCGTTTGAGTGGCACATTTTCGAATTCGTCAAATTTTCCGCGAAAATTCGACAAAGATATTACCGCACTCGACTTTAAATGCCCGGCACTGTATACACAGGTATTTATATGAAATTGGATGAAGCCTCGGCTTTACTCGTGTCTCTCGTTGCTCGGGATCCGTCAAACCCGCATTTCCTGATACTCGAGCACACAGTACAATACATATATATATGTATGTATATATATATATATATATACATATATATACATGGTTTAGTATATGTATACATGTTCGGCAAATTCGATCTAAATCAACCTAGATTCGCTAGCGGAGAGCCGAGAGTGCGGGTTTATTCTGTCAAACACGAGACTTGTGTGAAAACGGCACGAGGATCCGTATGGTAAATCGAGAGATTTCTCCTACCTCCCGACATTTCACGACCATTAAAAACGTCTTCGTGCATTTTATTGTTTCAAAACATATTTATCTATTTTCTTTTTCTTTTTTTTTTCTTTTTTTTTTCTGTTTATCCGTCACTCCGTCGACGATTATTCGCGTAATTCCGTAGCGAACGAGATTAATGATTGACGATACGTCGAGGTAAGAAAAATAATTGACAAATCTCCTGAATCGAGAAACGTTCATTCCTTCTTTTTCTCCCCGCCGCGCTCCCTGCCATATTCTTACGTTTTTTTATCTCTCTTTCGAGAAAGTCAATCTACGGTATAAATTGAAAATGAAGAAATTCTTGGCAATGGCAAGAATGAACAAAGAGAGTTGTGTGTGTGTGTGCGTCTGTCGGTATCGTGTTGGAATTACATGGGAGAAGGGAATGGCCAAATTGCTTTCGATTTTTCTTTCCCTCTTTCGGCCTCTTTTTTTTTTCTCTTCCTCCTCTCGCCTCCTCTCATATATCCCAGGATATATGTATCTATATGATATGCGTCTAGGTATATCCTATATACATACTATTCGTGGGTTATACACTCTTTCCTAATCAGAAAATCCTTCACGAGTGTCGAGACGAAAGCTCTGCTGGCTCGCGATGAGCTCGATAGAGAACCACCGCACGTTTTTCTTCATTCTCTCTCTCTCTCTCTCTCTCTCTCTCTATCTCTCTTTATATATCTATCTCTCTCGAGGAACCTCGTTAAATCTTTTCCCTTCCCGCAGCTCGTCGCAGACTCATGAGGGACTATACAGGAAAAAAAATTGTGCAAACGAGCGGAATCGTAAAAAATAAAGAATTTTTCGCCATTCACGCCTTCTCACGAAACTAGTATTGACGGGGGCCAGGCGAGAATGGTAGAAAAAATAAATAAATCAATCAAGACCTACATTATTGTCCGATCGTTAGTTCGTCCCAACATTCATCTCTATACATAACTTACTACTATAATAAAGCTGGACAAGTTTTTATGTTTGTTCGAACGCGCTAATCTCGGGAAATACATATGCGATTTGGAAAATTCTTTTTGCATTAGGATAATCCATTTATTCGGGAAGGCTCTAGACCATATAACTTTATGCTATGACCCTAATTATACTATCTTACTACTATAATACTATATCTATACTACAATGTAATAATGCCGGAAAGTTTGTTTGTTTGAACGCGCTAATCTCAGGAAATATTTATCCAATATGAAAAATTCTTTTGGCGTTAGATAGCCCGTTTATTTAGGAAGGCTTTACACCATATGAGTTAAGGCTATGACCCTAAGGAGCAAAAGTTATAGCAGGAATGTATAATTCAAATTTAACGTCATTAACGTCACTATATTACGGACTAACAAAGCTAAAGAGTTTGTATGTTTGTTCGAACGCGCTAATCTCAGGAAATACTAATCCGATTTGAAAAATTCTTTTTGCATTAGATAGTCCGTTTCTTTGGGAAGGCTCTAGACCATATAACTTTATACTATGACCCTAATTTTACTATCTTACTATATCTATACTAGAATGTAACAATGCCGGAAAGTTTGTTTGTTTAAACGCGCTAATCTCAGGAAATATTTATCCAATATGAAAAATTCTTTTTGCGTTAGATATCCTGTTTATTCAGGAAGGATTTACGCCATATAAGTTTAGGCTATGACCCTAAGGAGCGAGGGTCATAGCAGGAATGTATATTACAAATTTAACGTCACTATGTTACGGACTAATAGAGCTAAAGAGTTTGTATGTTTGTTCGAACGCGCTAATCTCAGAAAAGACTAATCCGATTTGAAAAATTCTTTTTGCATTAGATAGTCCGTTTCTTTGGGAAGGCTCTGGGCCATATAACTTTACGCTATGACCCTAATTTTACTATCTTACTATATCTATACTAGAATGTAATAATGCCGGAAAATTTGTTTGTTCGAACGCGCTATTCTCAGGAAATACTAATCCGATTTGAAAAATTCTTTTTGCATTAGATTGTCCGTTTATTCAGGAAGGCTTACGCCATATAACTTCACGCTACGGGCCCTGAGGAGCGACGGCAACGTCGGGTTATTTTTTAGTGATTGGTCCTATTATTGTTTCCACATAATTTCCGGCATGTTATTTACACTTAATGAGACGCACTTGTTTATGTACTCGTAATGCGTATGAAACAGATATATAATCCAAATTTAACGCGGCTAAAATCGCGGGGCACAGCTAGTATATCGATATAATCATCGATCGATTATTTATCGTAACGAGGTGTGTGACAGAAAAAAATAAAATAAAAATATCTTCGATCGAACGAATTTGTGAAAATGAGAAATTAACGACTACGCAGATGAAATCTTTTGAGACTTTCCATTGTGTTGAAATGAATTTTATCTAAACGGCATATTGTGTTTGAAATGAAGATAATTCAATGATTCAAATTTTCCGTTCGGTTCCCGCAAATTTCGTTCGATTCGGGTGAAAAAAAAAAATGATTGAAATCAAACGTTCATTCTTGGAAACCACGCGCGCGCGCGTAAATTCTTCATTTTTTTCCCATTTCAATTTTTGTTCTCTCCGATATTTTCTTCCGGAATGACATCAAACGCAAGCCGCGACGAAATTAATTGCCACGAATCGTAAATAAATCGTAACGACAAACGAAAACGATTAAACGGTTAAAAAAAACAACAACAACACCAAAAAATACATGACCAACGTCTCATTTTTTTTTTCCCGCGACCCAACAGTAATCGTGATTTTTTCTTCTATTAAACAGTAAATCATTCGACGGCGGGAACGACGAATATTAATTAAAATGTACTTAGCACTCGAAACCAGAGGACTCTTGATTCGTAGAAATTGAATTGATGATGAAGGGTCTGAGAGGCGAGGCCGGGATTTTTGCCTGAAAACATTCACCCGATTCCACCTGAAGGCTTTAAAAGACAGAAACAGAAAGAGAGAGAGAGAGAGAGAGAGAGAGAGAGAGAGAGAGAGAGAGAGAGAGAAAGAGACCGAGTTAGAATCTGAGCTCGGGTTATGGGAGAGGCTGTGTAGCTTACTATACATTGCGGGTCCAGGAAAAAGAGGGAGAGAGAGAGAAAGAGATCGGCGAAGCCGAGGGATAGAGACACTGAGAATTCCGACCGGTCAAACTGCTCTCTCTCTCGCTCGCGTACCTTTCACTCTATCGCCATCTGCGAGAAAATTCTGACTCACTCCAATATATCTATAATATATCGGTATCTATAACGAATGAAAACAAGAGGTCGTAACTTGACACGATTTACAACTAAAAGCAAAGCGAATCGTGCCCTTTTGTTTGTTAAAAATCGATAGACATGTGTGTGCGTTTGCGTCTGTGTGTCTAGATCTCGGTTATCTCAATTCCCACTTGTTCACGATCCGGGTTCGTCTTCGTCCTTATTACAAAAACCCTCAACCTTTCTTTCCCTCTCGCTCTTTATTCATAACACAGGTATATAAACACGTATAATTTTATTATGATGTTTATACGACTACACGCGGGCGTAGAAGCGAATGAGAAAGAGAGAGAGAGAGAGAGAGATTTTAAAAACCTCACAGCATCCTTGCGTGCACGAAACGTGCGTCAGCAATGTTTCCTACAGAACACGAAATTATTGGAATGCCATTGAATGAAAAATTGAGTTAAATGATTATTTTACAAAAATTCTACACACTCATTATATTCATAAATAAACAAGCCAATCGTTCTAACTCACGAATCGCTCTTGGGAGAGGGGGGTGAAAAATAGAGAAGCGCGCGCAATTCGTCGAAATGTTCGCGAAATAAATTTGAAAAAAAGAACCGAATGTAAATGTCAATTAATCTTTCATTTCGCGATATGTAATTCCATAACGACGAACGGTCAGATCGACATTGGTTACAGTGCGAGAGACTAGACGCGACCGAGAAGAGCCGCTTATGAAAATTTCCAAAAAATTTCAAATTAAGGGGGAAATAGGGTTAGACGGTTTGAAAAATCGATTTTTTTTTTAATTTCATAAATTGTTAGTAAAACTATTGAAAAATATGTTCCCAAAATTTAAAGTTTTTACAGGGGTCAAAACAAAAAAACATGATTTTTTGACATTTTTTACAACTTTATTTGCAAAAAAAAACATTATTTTGAATAATGATAATATTCCGATTTTAGGTTCATATAGAGCGCAATACTATGAAGAAAGTAACTGCCAATTTTCAAAACGATTGGTTGGAAACTTTTCAAACTGGCGTGTACGCAAGTTAAAAAAAAAGTCGTTTTCAGAAAAACGCGTTTGAAAAAATAGTACCGAGAAAAACAAGCAATATGGGGTCGCTAATATTTTATAGTATATACTTAAATATATGTATACAAATTTTATAGTATATACTTAAATATATGTATAAAATATTCTCAAAGTTTCAATAAATTATATTCATTTTTTATACTATAAAAAAATTCACGAAAATCATTGAGAAAACGCTGTCCTAACTCTATTTCCCCCTTTAATCGCGCTCGAGACGTCAAGTACAAGAGGTACTTGACATTTTACCTCAATCTCCGGCCCGCTCCCTAGACATCATAAAAAATCGACTAACACAACGGGGTATTTCATCCCCGATTGCGTCGCTTACAATTTTTTCTTCCTCGATTTAACGAGACAATAAAGGAATCGTAAAAGTTGCCAATATTTTCTAGCCAAAAGCTCGCCTCGCTATCTTTGTTTTTTTTTTCTCGTGAAGTTTTCGCACTGCCGAAGTTCGAGACGTTCGGAGAAGGGAAAAAAATGCAGAAGGAATTTCCTATTGTTAGAAGTGTCTCTTAAAACGGCCGGGGAAAGTACAAAAAATTCTCGGAATGCATGACATTTTTTGCAAGTTTCGTTTTATCTCAGATGGTTTTTTTTTCGAGACAACAAAAAAATCCTTGAATTGCACGACTGAAGGATAGAATAGTTTCTTTCGTCCAAGATCGCCTCGTCTCCTTTGTTTCTCGAAGTTTTCGCACAGCCGAAGTTCGAGACGTTCGGAGAAGAGGAGAAAAAAAATGTGCAGACGGAATGTCCTATTGTTAGAAGTCTTTCTTGAAACGGCCGGGGGGAAGTACGAAGAATTCTCGGACACGCATGAAATCTCGCAATTTTCTCTTTTTTCAGGTTTTTTCGAGTAAAAAAAATCCTTGATTCGCACGACCAAAGGATCAATATGTTTTTTTTTCGTCCAAGATCGCCTCGTGTCTCTTGTTTCTCGAAATGTTCGCACCGCCAAAGTTCGCGACGTTTGAGAAGCAAAAAAAAAATGAAGACGGAATTTCGTATCCTAACTTTCTCTTTTTTTTTAAGGTTATTTTTTTTTTCTAGACAAAAAAAAATCGTCGAACTACACCGACAAAAGGATCAATATTATTTTCGTCCAAGATCGCTTTGTGTCTCTTGTTTCACGATGTTTTCGCACTGCCGAAGTTCGAGACGTTTTTACGAGGGGAAAAAAAAAAAAAATGTAAACGGAATTTGATAATGGATTAAGTATTTTTACACACCTCGATAAGCACACTCAATGTCTTCATTTACAACGCGAGCGCACTCGACATCGCGCAACCATTATATGACGTAATATCGGTGAATAATTCTCACGTAAGAGAGAAAATATCTACCAGAGATTACGTTAACGAAAGAGATCGCTGCTACACGACAAAAAATAATTTCCCACTCGGACAAACGCGCGCGCTTGTTCGACGAACATTGGCAAACCGTTCAAACGAGAGACTATGAATTCGTCACGCTTTCCACAGCCCCCAAATCGATCCATTGGCATTTTTTGGTTGTTTTTTTTTTGTTTATTTTTTGTTTGTTATTTTTTTCACCGCGCTCTCATTTCTTTTCTCTCTCATTCGCCGTCCGCCTTCCCAAAACCCATATGCAAAAGCGACGCGTGGATTAGAGTGTGTGAAAAATGGAACGAGACCCGCACGGCGCGCAATGACGAAATGTCGATTTCGTCGATGTACAGGGGTGAAAAAATAAAATATAAAATAACAAATAAAATATAAAATAGAGCCTCGAATTTATCGGCGAAACGCAACCACCGATCGACCATCGGCGTGGGAATCGAGACGCGCATAATTCCACGGGGGATTTTGATCGTGATCTCAAAATACGCCGCGCGGTGCAATAATTTTTTTGCTAACGTAAATAGGAATGATTAAAATTGTTTTTTTTTGTGTTCATAGTAATTGCAAACTTAATTACGTTCAACTTTCATTTATAATTTTTATTATTTTCAATGATCGTTTAATTGAAGTTTGAAACGGATAACGAAATTATTCATCTCCTAATTTCATTAAGGGTGAAAATAGGGTTAGACGGTTCAAAAAATCGATTTTTTTTATTTCATAAATTGTTAGTAAAACTATTGAAAAATATGTTCCCAAAATTTTTAAATGAAAATTCGGACTCGGTCTATTGTTATAAGCCATTGAGGGAGGAAATAGGGTTAGGACAGCGTTTTCTCAATGATTTTCATGAATTTTTTTATAGTATAAAAAATGAATATAATTTATTGAAACTTTGAGAATATTTTATACGAATATTCAAGGTAGTAGTTTGGTAACTTAAGCCGATTTTCATGTCTTTTTTGGAGGGCGTTTTTTTGTAGGAAAATAAAAGTGAATCATTTTGGATATTTAGGATGTTTTTATTTACATAGTAAAGATGCAAAAAAAAATTTTTTTGAAAAAATTTAATAGTTTATTATTATTATTATTGATCGAAGTTGGCACCTCGAAAAAAAAGCGCGTGGGTCGCCCCGGTGATTTTGGCTCTTGATGTTATCTGAAATAAAAAATTCTTGATAATTCTTAATCTATAGACATGTTATTCTGGTCGGAACTACTGAAGTTAAATTTCATGAATAAATAACAAAATGGCGGACTTTGGAAAAAAGTTTTTTTTTCCAAAGTCCGCCATTTTGTTATTTATTCATGAAATTTAACTTCAGTAGTTCTAACCAGAATGACACGTCAATAGATTAAGAATTATCAAGAATTTTTGACTACTGAAGTTAAATTTCATAAATAAATAACAAAATGGCGGACTTTGAAAAAAAGTTTTTTCCCCAAAGTCCGCCATTTTGTTATTTATCCATGAAATTTAACTTCAGTAGTTCCGACCAGAATGACATGTCTATAGATTAAGAATTATCAAGAATTTTTTATTTCAGATAACATCAAGAGCCAAAATCACCGGGGCCACCCACGCGCTTTTTTTTCGAGGTGCCAACTTCGATCAATAATAGTAATAATAAACTATTACATTTTTTCAACATTTCTTTTTTTGTATCTTTAATATGTAAATAAAAACATCCTAAATATCCGAAACGATTCATTTTTATTTTCCCACAAAAAAACGCCCTCCAAAAAAGACATGAACATCGACTTAAGTTACCAGACTACAACCTTGAGTATATACTATAAAATTTTTGTAGAATTTCCTTGAAAAACACCGTAGATATTAGCGACCCCATATCGCAGATCACAATCAGACTCAGAGAATATTGTGTATAGATTCGAGAATATTGTGTATAAATTTTAAGTCAAGCGGAGTAAAACTAACGGAGTTACAGCGTTTTTACGATTACGTGATACGGGTTCACGTATAAAAAACTTTAAATCGATTTTCCCGAAAACGTCATTTTTGAAGTACTGAACCGATCCTTTTGAAAATTTAAACATTACTTCTTCACATGAATCAACAGGTTATCAGGAGGAGTTTTTTTTTTTTTCAATTTTTTCAATTTTTTAATAACAAATTAAGCGCGATTTTTTGAGCTAAAATTGCGTTTTTCACTTCCAAGTGCTGCAAAAAATAGAAAAAAAAAAAAAACTCTTCCTGATTACCTCGAGAAATACATCACCTTTAAAATGCATATCAATTTTTTTGTTTCGGATGATCCGGTAACGAGTTATAATGTTCACCGCAAAACCACTTTTTTTCAAGGCGCCTCTGGAGATTCAACGTCACTGGCTTATTTATCAATATTTTTCATTGAAAATTTTCTCTGAGATACGTCAATAGTTGTACAATAATTTGTAATTCTATTTAATAAAATTATATTACTCTTGTCACCGCAAAAAAATCATAAAAATATGCTTTGTTTCGCCTTTAAAACCCTACCGCCCCCCTGAAATATATGTTTAAACTATTCTCAAAGTTTCAATAAATTATATTCTTTTTTTATACTATAAAAAAATTCATGAAAATCATTGAGAAAACGCTGTCCTAACCCTATTTCCCCCTTAAGGAATTAGGCCACTCCAGAGGCCGAAAAAAATAGGCTTTTTTGGGGATTTTTTTTCAGAAAAACTACAAAATAAATCGAGATTACCAAATAGGATGTTTATCATACGTATTAGTGACTATGAAATAATTTTTTCGAAGCGATTAAATATAAAATGGCGGCTGTGCAGCGTTTTTTCGACGACGTCTCCGTTTTTGTTGGCCAGAAACGTAACTCAGACAATTTTCAACCGATTCGCTCGAAATTTTGAATATATCTCTAAAAATACATTGTCAATGGAAGTGCGTAGGATTTTTTTTTTCATATTGCATAGTTAATTTGTTATTAACAATTTTGTGACGATTTTTTAAGCAAATTCTTCACTTTTCACTTTAGAAGTGCGCCATTTGGCCAAAAATCAATATATCGAAAAAAATCCTACGCACTTCCATGGACAATGTATTTTTGAAGATATATTCAAAATTTCAAGTGAATCGATTGAAATCTGTCGGAGTTATGTTCCCGGCCAACGAAAAACGCGGACGTTATCGCAAAATGCTGCACAGCCGCCATTTACAAATTAATCGCTTCGAAAAAATGATTGCATACAGTCACCGATACGTATGATAAACACCCTATTTTGTAATCTCGATTTATTTTGTAGTTTTTCTGAAAAAAAATCCCCAAAAACGCCTATTTTTTCGGCCTCTAGGGTCGCCTGACCCTTTCATCTTAATAAAATTCAAATTTCTCACGACGATAATTCGCCACTCCGTGAGGACAGTAATAACAACTTTGAGGAATTTCCTCAAAGATTCGAAATTATCGGGCGACACGCAACCACCAATCAACCATCAGCGGTGGGAATCGCCGCGCATAATTCCCCAGACAATTTTGATCGTCACCTTAAAATACATCGTGCGGTGAAACAATTTTTTAGTAACGTAAATAAGAATAATTAAAATTCTTTTTTTTTTTATAGTCATTACAAAATTAATTACGTTTAACTTTGATTTATAATTTTTATTATTTGCAATAATTGTTTAATTGAAGTTTGAAACGGATAATGAAATTATCCATCTCTTAGTTTCAGTTAATCTTGATAAAATTCAAATTTCTGACAACGATAATTCGCCACTCCGTAAGGACGGTAATAGCAACTTCGAGGAAAATTTCCTTAATCACGTTATCTCGAGTAATTCAAAGAAAATTGTACGTAATTCTGGCTGAAAATCTTGGCAACTTCGCGCTTTGGACGGAAGGGCGGAGAGGGAGAACTCTATGGTTTACCATAATTTTTCGTTTAAGTTTTTTGTTTCTTTCTATTTTTCAACTTTTCACCATACTTTCTGTTTCTCGCGGTAAACTCCGTGCATTCTACACCAAGACACGATAAAACAGACAAATTTTTTACTTTTTTTTTTTCACAATTTCCCTCCGACTGAGGCGAATCGGAAAAACTTTTTTCTTCACTCGCACGCGTTAAGGTAGTAGTCTGGTAACTTAAGCCGATTATCATGTCTTTTTTGGAGGGCGTTTTTTTGTAGGAAAATAAAAATGAATCGTTTTGGATATTTAGGATGTTTTTATTTACATAATAAAGTTACAAAAAAAAAATTTTTTGAATAAATTTAATAGTTTATTATTATTATTATTATTGATCGAAGTTTGCACCTCGAAAGAAAAGCGCGTGGGTGGCCCCGGTGATTTTGGCTCTTGATGTTATCTGAAATCAAAATTCTTTATAATTCTTAATCTATAGACATGTTATTCTGGTCGGAACTACTGAAGTTAAATTTCATGGATAAATAACAAAATGGAAAAGGACGTTTTTTTCCAAAGTCCGCCATTTTGTTATTTATCCATGAAATTTAACTTCAGTAGTTCCGACCAGAATGACATGTCTATAGATTAAGAATTATCAAGAATTTTTTATTTCAGATAACATCAAGAGCCAAAATCACCGGGGCCACCCACGCGCTTTTTTTTCAAGGTGCCAACTTCGATCAATAATAATAATAATAAACTATAAAATTTTTTCAAGCAATTTTTTTTTGTATCTTTAATATGTAAATAAAAACATCCTAAATATCCAAAACGATTCATTTTTATTTTCCTACAAAAAAACGCCCTCCAAAAAAGACATGAAAACCGGCTTAAGTTACCAGACTACTAGCTTAATATTGCCCAATAGAGATCAATTTGTCTCTCCGTACAAATATCTTCACTTTCTCGCTGGAGAACCTTTACTGATTCTTTTAAAAAAATTTTTTTCCGCCAAATACGTTCAGACGATTCACAACGGTTTGTTGACAATGCGTCAGTGAGAAAATTCGATTTATCAAAGGCGCAATCAAACTAATTTCAACAGTAGAAGCCGAAATTTAATGAAAAAAATTCTTAAAATCTAAATTTACTCATTTGATTTCTCTTGAATACTTTTGCCCTCTCCCACCAAGCTCGTCCCTATACATATAAGAGAACTAAAAAAAAATAAAAAATAAAAACATTTCGGACATGCTGTTTGGCGCAGGGAAGGCTCTGGTGAAAAATCGGAAATCAATAAGGAAGCAATATTCAAATATGCGATTTTTCCAATCTCTCTCGAACTGGATATTTCCATTTTATTTTTTTCCATTTTCGTTCGATCCTTTCCCCGATATTTTCTTTTATACACCCCCCCCCCCTCCCCCCACCTTCTTCGATACACATTTGTTTTACATAAACAAGCATGGATAGGAAAAACATTTTTTTCGGGTTTAAATGGACCAGTAAGAGTCAAGAGGGGATTTCTCTCCACTGGCGGTTGGTAAATTTTCATCTTATCGATATCTTATTTCCACCCCCCGGGCCCCGCCTGCTTGACCCCCTCTATTTTACCAATATAGATTCACGTAGAGATCGCTTCATCAAAACGATCAACCAAAACCCGTGGTACTTCCTCGGTTATCGTTTTCTTCGACGTTTTTTTTTTATTTTCACTCTCTCTCTCTCTATCTCTTGCTATATATCGTATATGTCAATGGGGGAGAACCTTGGAGGCAAAAATTTCCCGACATCTTCTCGACTTTAACACAGGATTTCATATACACATATATATAAACACTACACCAAATATATAAGTATATATACACTCACCCGAAAAAAAAGCGGTACACTAAAAATTTAGAAAAAAAATCACTAAATTTCGAATGACGGTAACTGCGTAAATAATGAAGATAGAAAGGTCTTTAAAAAATGAAAATAAAGCTTGGAATCTCTACTTAAAGGATCGATTCATTTCAATGTTGCGAGATAAATTGATTGAAAATGGCGGATGACAAAGCGAGAGCATGTGGAATTGAAAAATATTGGTCCGAGTTTGCGATGACCCATGGCGTGAGTCAGGTGTCGCAACACAATGGGATAAAAAGCACGTGATAGTACAGAGTCTCCTCTTTAAAATGCTTTTTCAATCGTTTCGATACGTTGATTATTCGCCGAGTTATTCGCATTTGAAGAAAAAGGATGTTTTTTACTTCAAATGCGAATAACCCGGCGAAAAATCATCGTATCGAAACGATTAAAGAAGTATTTTAAAGAGGAGATTCTGTACTATCACATGCTTTTTATCCCATTGTGTTGCGACATCTGACTCACGCCATGGGTCATCGCAATTCAAAACAATATTTTTCAATTCCGCATGCTCTCGCTTTGTCATCCGCCATTTTCAACAAATTTATCTCGCAGCATTGAAATAAATCGATCCTTCAAGTAGAGATTCTAAGCTTTATTTCCATTTTTTAAAGACCTTTCTATCTTCATTATTTACGCAGTTACCGTCATTTGAAATTTAGTGATTTTTTTCCAAACTTTAAGTGTACCGCTTTTTTTTCGGGTGAGTGTATATACAGTGCTGGGCGTTTGAAGTGGAGTGCAGAGATTTTCGTTGATTTTCACGAAAATTTGGGGAATTTGAACTTTTCCGGAATAATTAAATCCAAGGGAAATTTGATAATCTTTCGAATGAAACGGGTCCCACTGACATTGTTCAACAATTGCGCGCGTGCGCAACGAAAATGTGGCGGGGGTGGGTTGGAAAATCGGGTGATTCGTCGAGCTCGCGATCTAAGTGTTGCGAATGCGATGGAGGGTGAATATGGTATCCAACTAAAGGGGTTACCGAACAGGGATGAAAACTATTCCAGTAGCAATTGGATGCGCAACCCTGCGGTGGCAGGAGAGGAAGTTAAAGTGGAAATCCTTTTTAGGGGCTAGGGCAAAAACCGTCAGACCGGTTGGGCTCATTTTTATCATGGATGTTATTATTCACGAGATTCAATGTTATCGTGAAAAGAAATTGACGTTATCGTTCCCTGGAAACGGGGGGGGGAGGGTGTGTGCATTGTCGAAGGGCAATTTTCAAGTTAGTCAAATTTTCGCGGAAAATCGACGAAGATATCCGCGTTTCACTTCAAATGCCCGGCACTGTGTACATATACAAAAACGCCTTGAATTGACTCAACGAACGTGTTTTGGTTAAAAAAAATAAGGGAAAGAAAAACCATTTTTCACATTTGCCGCTTATCGCCGTGACTTTGGATAATGTGTCGATTTTATATTGTTGATATGTTATTATTATTGATATTATTATCTTCAGTAGAACGCGAGGAATCGTCAAGTGTTTATTGTCATACAAAAATATTACGTAAATTGATGGAATTTTAAGGTTATCAATTTTCGAACAAGGGTCGATAAGGTCGATAAACTAGAAACAACAAAATTGTTTTTTATTTTATTTTCCGTCAGTTAAAGTTCGAAAAGAAGCAGAGCCGGGCAGTACGTATACGAGGGGAGACCCAAAGAAAAACGGGAATTCCGTCATAATTTCTTTATTTTTAAATATTTTTACACCAAATTTTCATCACCTTCAAAGTATTCTCCTTCGGCCACAACGCACCTCTGCAAGTGATCCTTCCAATGTTCAAAACATTTTTTAAATTCACTTATCGGGATGTTCTTTAGGCCTTCCAGCGATTTTTGTTTTACCTCCTCCACAGTGGCAAAACGCTTGATTGCTGTTTTGTTTCGGGGTCGTATCCATAGCACCACGATTCATCACCAGTAATCACTTTGGAAAAAAGTTCAGGGTCCTCTTCGAGCTGATTTTGAAGTTGAAAACATGCCTGAAGTCGACGCTGCCTTTGCTCGTCTGTGAGAAGGCGAGGGACAAATTTGGCTGCAACTCTGCTTATGTGCAAATCTTTGGATAAAATCCTCTGAATTGAACTCCAAGATATCCCAGACATATCACAGAGTTGATCAATGGTTCGGCGACGGTCTTCACGAACGAGAGCATTGATTTTGTCGACGCTTTCGTCACTTCTTGACGTTGAGAGGCGTCCTGAACGGGGTTGGTCTTCAGTTGACATTTCCCCATTTTTAAAACGTGAAAACCACTCGTAAACTCTGGTTTTACTTAGGGCAGGATCTCCATAAGCAGTCTTAAGCATTACAGTAGTTTCCGCGGCCGATTTCCCCAACAGGAAACAAAATTTCACAGCCGCGCGTTGCTCTCGACAATCGGCCATCACGTTTTCGCCGAAATGGAAAAAGTTGTTGCACTACAAAAATTCCCACGGGCGAACCGATGCACTCACGGCGACAGAACTTCGCACACTGACTCAGGAGACGTGTCCCCAACGGACAGCTGGTCGAGCACTCTCCCTCCCCGTCGCAGCGCAATTCCCGTTTTTTTTGGGTCCCCCCTCGTATACAATGTGATTCTGGTGAACTTGGTCTCTCAGCATTTTTCCGCCCTCTTCTCTACGTCCGTAGAAAAGGGGGCAAAAAGAGAGATGAAATAACAGAGCGTGATGGGGGAGGAAGGGTGAGGTCCGCAACCCTCGTAAAGCTTCTTCTGCCGTTGGGCCCGTAGGCGAGTGGACATAACGAGGGACGAAAAAGGAATTCAGGTAATGTGCTACGTTCTCCTTGCTGCTTGGAGTGAAACGAGCAAGAAAAAAAAAAGCAACGTAGCAAGAGAGAATGAAAGAAAAGAAGAAAAAAATGCGCGCACACACACACACAATCGTGCGCCTACAATACGTGTAATAGAGAGCAGGGCGGATAACATAACGTAGAATGAGCGCACGTTTATCGTTTGCCTCACGCTAACCAATGACCCTCTTTTTCATCCCCTCATACATGTCCAATTCCCTTTTTTTTCTTTCCTTTTTTTCTCCGCCCATTTTCATTGATCCTTTCCTCCCAACGTTAACGAAAGCGGATAAATCACCCCGTAATTACATTTTTGTTTCGCGCTAAAGAGAAAATTAATAACGGTACATCAATCATCATTATCACCCGTAAGAATTACGTCGCGTAGGAGAGGTTGTAACACAACATTTTGCGAACTAGAGATAAGGGAAAGGAAAACATTGTAAAGTACGCTTACGAGACGAGCGTCGCGAGTTACAGGACACCTTGCTCAAAAGGCACAACCTTTCGTTCATCGATCAAAACAAAACAAACGTACTTTACCCCGCGACAATTCGTTCAAACTTGTTGACAAAAAAAACATGATAGCGGTTTTTAACTTTTCGCAAATTTCAATAATCATGTTGTTGAAGTTTTCATCGTTGGAACGCAACGAAAAGAGATTTTGTTTATACCATTCAACCCCTCACCCCACGACCCTCAAGGTTGGATTTTCAAAGACAAAATCGTTGAAACGTTTTTTTTCGGGTTTACCTTTAAGTTCACCCCGGCCCTAAATGAGGAGAAGCGAGAATAATAACGGAAAATGAAAATTGTGAAAAAAAACCTATTTTCGTTGCGTTCCAACGACGGAAACTTCCGCATCATTAACGACGTTAAACTTGAACAAAAAAATAAATTGTGCGTGTGTGTGTGTGTTTTCGAATCTCAAATCAATGTCGAATTAAGAAAAGCAAATTCTCTCTATTCAAAGTTTTGTTTTTCGTTTTTCCGGACGTTCGAAATACAAAAAAAAATCCACGTCAAAATTATCCATTTCCTCATATGCTCGATTTTTTTTAGTTTCTCTTTTCTAAGTAGTTCAAAGCTTTGTTTGTTTTTCAACTTTTTTCAACTCCTTTGAGGACCCGGGGCCTAGATGCGCAAGAGAAGCGAGAGCAATAGCTGAAAATGAAAATGTAAAACCCTATTTTCGTTGCGTTCCAACGATGCCAAACTTCTACATCATTAAAAGTGAACTTGAACGAATAAATAAATTGTGTGTCCGCGTTTTCTTTTATTTTCCAAATTTCGAATAACAAAAGAGCAAATTCTCTGTATTCAAAGTTGTTTTTTTTTCCTCGTTTTTCCGGACGTTCGAAATACAACAACAAAAAGCTCTCACTCGTCAAAATTATCAGTTTCCTCATATGCTCGATTTTTTGTCATTTTTTTTTCTCATACTTCAAAGCTTTAGTTTTTTTTTCAACTTTTATCAACTCCTTTAACGGGGGGAAATAGGGTTAGACGGTTCAAAAAATCGATTTTTTTTTATTTCATAAATTGTTAGTAAAACTATTGAAAAATATGTTCCCAAAATTTAAAATGGAAATTCCGACTCGTTCTATTGTTATAAGCCATTAAGAGGGGAAATGGAGTTAGGACAGCGTTTTCTCAATGATTTTCATGAAGTTTTTAATGGTATAAAAAATGAATATAATTTATTGAAACTTTGAAAATATTTTATACATATATTTGAGTATATACTATAAAATTTTTGAAGAATTTCCTTGAAAAACACCGAAAAAATTTATGGCTGCCTTGACTTTGTTTTTCTTGGTACTATTTTCTCAAACGTGTTTTTCTGAAAACGACTTTTTTTTAACTTGCGTACACGCTAGTTTGAAAAGTTTTCAACCAATCGTTTTGAAAATTGGCACTTACTTTCTTCATAATATTGCGCTCTATACGAACCTAAAACAGGAATATTATCATAATTTAAAATAATTTTTTGTTTTTGCATAAAAAGTTGTAAAAAATGGCAAAAAATCATGCTTTTTTGTTTTGACCCCTGTAAAAAATTCAATTTTCTATTTTGTTTATAGCATTTAGGTTCATATAGAAGAGAGACATATAATGAAAGTAAATTTCAACCTCGTTTGATTTCAGATGAAAATTGCGGCTTCCAGAATGTACGCAAAATGCTGAGTCTGATTGTCACCTGCAATATGGGGTCGCTAATATCCCCGGTGTTTTTCAAGAAAATTCTTCAAAAATTTTATAGTATATACTTAAATATATGTATAAAATATTCTCAAAGTTTCAATAAATTATATTCATTTTTTATGCTTTAAAAAAATTCATGAAAATCGTTGAGAAAACGCTGTCCTAACCCTATTCCCTCCCTTGAGGACACGGGGCCTAAATGGGCAAGAGAAACGAGAGCAATAACTGAAAATGAAAATGTAAAAAAACCCTATTTTCGTTGCGTTCCAACGACGCAAACGTCAGCATCATTAAATAATCCCCTCAATAGCGTTATATCCCGTGAAAATACTGATTTTAATTGAAAAATCTTGCTACAAAAAGCCCAACTGATCGAATGAAGTAGAAAAAAACAAAATGTTGATACTTCTCCAATTTCCTACAGATTCATCAATTTTTTTTTTTGTTATCCCACTTTACCCCCCCATCGTATGTAAAATGGTACGAAAAGCCGAGAGTGTGCGTGTATGTGTGTGTGTGTGTACAAGCGGAGAGAGAAAGCTGTCTCTTTCGCTCTTTTATCATCGAAAATGCTTTGCATCAGAGAGGGCGCGCGTGCGGTTTCGAGGAATTCGTCGTCGAAACGTCCAACCGTATGAACGATATATACGCCACCCCCACAGACACACAAGCCTTTATCACGATTGCCGGCGAGTAAAAGGGCGTAATTAATACGGTTTTCCCGTTTAAACGAATCGTTGAATTTTCCCTTTCTACGGAATTTACAATACCACCGTCAAATGCTCGCGCGTTGTGTATCGCGTCGATCGGAAAATTTATCGCGATAGAACGGGGCCGACCCCGATACGAAAAATTCTCTCGCGAGAATCGCGTGACAAACACACGCACACACAAACACACACACACACAAACACACACGCACAGAGGCGGACATACAATGACGAATAGACTCGGGAAAAGCCAACATTTTGACAACTGGCTCGATTGCTCTACGTGGCCATTCGTTTATCTCAATGTTCATATATATATATATATATATATATATATATATATATATATATATATATATGTATATAAGACCATGTACATAACAGTTATGTATACGTGAATATACATAGAAAGAGGAAGAGAGAGAGAGAGAGAGATAGAACAATGAAATTGAATTACTGTACTGATTGCGTAGACAACGAAAACGTGTGTATCACATACACACACCACACGAGCCATACTAGACCCCAACTGCATCGCTCGCTAATTTGCATGTATTCACTGCGTAAAATCCTCATCATCGCGGGTTTCTTTTTTGTTTTTTTTTATTATTTGTTCGATTTCGTTTTTTTTTCTCCTTCACGATTTTTCAATTCGTCCATTAGCGAACGAGAAATCCGGATTGAAAAATTGGGTGTGAAGCACATACCGCGACTACCACCGTCAGGGGGGGGGGGGGGGGGGAGGGGTAGTCGCGGTAGGGGACTGTGAAAAAATGTACCGCTTTCGATTACTTTAGCCGCGCGACTCGTCGTTGTGTGAAAAAGGAAAAAAATGTTGGAAAAGGCGCGGGGGGGACAGCGCTAAAAATTGAAATTGGTCTGTACTTCCTTGTAATTCGTAATATTTTCCTTGTTCTAAACATGGATTTTTTTTTTTTTGTCCACGAAAATTTCGATCGTGCGAGAGGAAAAATTTATCAATTTATCGGTGTATTCTTTTTTTTTTCTTCACATTTTTCTTTCCCCTCTTTTACATGAAAAAGTTAATTGATCTCCGGATATAAAGAAAGAGCAGAAAGGGACGGAGGGATGAAAATAAATAAATACGTATTTTCACGTTCGAGATACCGTGTAAATTTTTTATTGAATTCGTTGAGGGATGCTCCGGCATTTTATCCATTAAGAATTGTAAATAATTCAATCTAACCCCCCCGCGCGTTTGACGACACAACGACGAATGTTTGACCTTTCGAACGGTTAACAATCGCATACCAGAAGGAAAGTTCAATCTATTTCCATTTTCTCGGAAAAATTCAGTCTCGCGAAATGTACATTTGTCACGCGCCAATTGACCTAAATCATTCGAAAACAAAAAAAAAAGAAAAGAAAGTTCTTTTTGTTTCGACACTGTGGATGTAAAAAAAAGCCAACGAATACTGCAAATTTTCAATTTCTCAGCGTGAAATCGCACGATTGACGCTCCTAAACTTTCCACACGACCCACTTCGACCAGTCTCGCCGTTTATAAATCAATTATTCACGCCAATCTTTTGTCCTCATCGACGACAAATAGCGAACAAAATAAGTAAATAAAAATATAGAGTCGCGTTTAAATCTTCGCTGGAAACGATCGTGAGTCTCGGACGTCCGGCATTTTAATTACCCAAGTGTGCGCGTCCGCGCCGTTTAAGGTAGTAGTCTGGTAACTTAAGCCGATTTTCATGTCTTTTTTGGAGGGCGTTTTTTTGTAGGAAAATAAAAATGAATCGTTTTGGATATTTAGGATGTTTTTATTTACATATTAAAGATACAACAAAAAATTATTTGAAAAAATGTAATAGTTTATTATTATTATTATTATTGATGGAAGTTGGCACCTCGAAAAAAAGCGCGTGGGTGGCCCCGGTGATTTTGGCGCTTGATGTTATCTGAAATAAAAAATTCTTGATAATTCTTAATCTATGGACATGTCATTCTGGTCGGAACTGCTGAAGTTAAATTTCATGGATAAATAACAAACTGGCGGACTTTGGAAAAAAAAGTCCTTTTATTTTAGCAAAGAAGGGGTTGTAAAATTTATAAAAAAATCAACTTTAGTAGTTCCGACCAGAATGACATGTCTATAGATTAAGAATTATCAAGAATTTTTTATTTCAGATAACATCAAGCGCGAAAATCACCGGGGCCACCCACGCGCTCTTTTTTTTCGAGTTGCCAACTTCGATCAATAATAATAATAATAATAAACTATTAAATTTTTTCAACAAAAATTTTTTTTCTATCTTTAATATGTAAATAAAAACATCCTAAATATCCAAAACGATTCATTTTTATTTTCCTACAAAAAGCGCCCTCCAAAAAAGAGATGAAAATCGGCTTAAGTTACCAGACTACTACCTCAAGGGGGGGAAATTTTATAGTATATACTTAAATATATGTATAAAATATTCTCAAAGTTTCAATAAATTATATTCATTTTTTGTACTATAAAAAAATTCATGAAAATCATTGAGAAAACGCTGTCCTAACCCTATTTCTCCCCTTAATAAACTAAAGTAATAATTGAAGGCTCGCGGCGCGACAACAATGGCGGGCCAGAAATTAGGAAAATGAATGTCGAGTGTCCTTCGAACGCTGAGTTTACTCGCGGGAGTAATAATTAATAGTCAATTGGGCAATTAATCGCGGCCCCAGCGGGTACGGTAACGCACGCATAAAATATAGTCCACGAAAATACCACGGGGTGTACCGATTAAAATCGACGAAAACCCAACCGCAGGCGCGATTATTCATCAATCATGAACTCCTCGTAATTGTGTTCTCCAGCGAAAGACAAAATTAAACACTCTGCGTAAGTCTGTTCTTTCTTTTTAATTTTCTTAAATTGTTTGCAAAAAAATTTTCAACACAACGCTCACGATTTTTAGGATTTTTCGTTAAACAATATTTTCGAAAACGAAAATGCGCGATCAATTATTCTTCGTAATTGTGTTCTCCAGCGAAAGACAAAATTAAACACTTTGCGTAAATGTGTTTTTTCTTTTTAATTTTCTTGAATTGTTTGCAAAAAAAATTGTCAACTCAACGCTCACGTTGGACGTTGTCGTTGAGTTTTAGGATTTTTCGTTATAAAACAATATTTTGGAAAACGAAAATGCGCAATCAATTGTACTCTTTGTAATTATGTTCTCCACGCGAAAGAGAACTTTGTGTAAATGTTTTTTCTTTAAATGTCTTAAATTGTTTGAAAAAAAATTGTCAGCTCAACGCTCTCGTTGGACAATGTTGTTGAGTTTTCGGATTTTTTTTTACTATTTAAAAGCCACATCTTTCGTTAAAAGGTAATATTAGTGAAAAACGAAAATGCGCGATTTATCAATTAAATTTTTCGAAATACACTCGTCGCGTTTGGTGTATGAAACAAAAATGTTTTAACGACAGAAAAAGAATTGAATGTCGATTCTTTTTTTTCATCCGTAATCATTAACCATTGATAATAGTTTTGAAAAAATAATTATCAATTTCATTATTAATAAATAACATTGATTTCTTTGTTTCCAATTATTATCACGTTCAAGAATCCATCACTTCAATAAAGTCCATTATTCGGATCGGCAATTAATCTTTTTACCCGGAAATATTTTGTTGTTAATTAACCGACAAAAATATCGAAAAAAAAAGAAAAAAATTATTAATTCCGTATAACGGATTTCAGAATTATAATCATCTTCGAACAAGTCTAAAATTTACTCTATTACTAAAAAAAAAATTTGTGTAAAAAAATTTCCGAAAAACCGACAATGTCATCCATCGTTAATTTCAGACTTTCGTTCATAATGTTCGAAAGGATTTTCAAAAAAAAAAATGAAAAAAAAATAATAATAATTGATCATCCGTTTAAATCGTGATTTCGCGCCATTGCCATTTTCAATTTAGGACAATGTACTAAATTGATAAAAAAAAAATACAAGTGATTACGGAACTATTGATTTGACTTGGAATGCCCCATATGTACGTAGGTGTGGAGGGGACAAACCGAATTTATGTGTGTGTGTGTGTGTGTGTGTATATATATATGTACGAGGTCTGTTCAAAAAGTATCGCGAATTTTGAATTTCCGCGGGCTACGTATATTCGATTTTCGATTTTTTTGTGGCATTAGGTTGATACTCGTGTCCCTCACTTATGCTGAAAAAATCAGCCATTTTGAATGTTTAGTTAATCGTTGACAGCTGTTTTGGTCAGACGTGTTTTGGCTTGTCTTCGATTTTTGCCTATTCCAAAAAATCGATCAAAGAATCCGTATGAAATTTTGTGTGAAAAACAAAATTAAGTGCGCGGACGCATTTCGAATGTTGACTGTAGCATATGGTGAAGCTACCTTGGACCAAAGCAGCGTTTATCGGTGGTACAAAATGTTTTCAGAGGGCCGAGACGATGCGAACAACGAAACGCGTTCCGGACGCCCGAGCACATCAACAACAGACGAAAACATTGATGAAGCGAAGAAAATAATATTGGCCAAACGTCGAATCACCGTTAGCGAAGTTGCCGAGGAACTAAACATATCGATTGGCTCGTGCCATTCGATTTTTACCAATGATTTGGGCATGAGACGGGTCGCCGCGAAATTCGTGCCAAAATTGCTCAATTTCGAACAAAAACAGTGTCGCGTTAACATTGCTAAGGAGTCGTTGGACTCGGTCCGCGACAACCCAAATTTGCTCCAGAGGGTCATAACTGGTGACGAATCATGGGTTTATGGTTATGACGTGGAAACCAAAGCTCAATCATCGCAATGGAAGCTGCTTTTTATGATGTTGAAGTTTGCATCGTTGTGATGCAACGGAAATAGATTTTATACACCATTAATTCCCCTCAAGAATGGATTATCGATGACAAAAAATCGTTAAAACGTTTCATTGGGATTTCCTTGGCCTAAATCGGCACGATAAGGAAGATGAATACTGAAAATGAAAATTTAAAAACCTATTTCCGTTGCGTTCCAACGATGCAAACTTCAACATCATTGCTTTTTTGGAATAGGCAAAAATCGAAGACAAGCCAAACCACGTCTAACCAAAACAGCTGTCAACGATTAAGGTAGGGTATCATAGTTCCCAAACGAAACAATCCCCAAAAGACATAATCCCCAAAAAGTTACTAGATAACAGAATCGACTGTCACTTTGACAGGTTAATACCTGTCAAAGTGATAGATGGCGTTGCAGGCATTTTCCGTACCATGTATAGTCAATATTTGAGGATCACGTGCGTTGCCCTTTTTCCGAGTTTTTAGGTTATGTATCGGGTTTCAGGTTATGTACTAGTCAACTTTTTTTTGTGTACAGCCTAAAACGATATAGGAAAAAGAAGAAGATTTCGGTTATGTGCACCCACCAACTGTTTGAAGTGGTACGGCAACAATTGCTTATCGACGATTTTTTGTAATTTTTTGTAGTTACTCCTTGAGCCAATAACTATTCGAGCGTGATACACCAATATTTGCATTTCTATTTATTCATATTTCATTTACAATATTCCATTTATGGTTCCTATTTATTTATTTATTGAACAATCGAATTACAATATTTTGTTTTGGCTCTTTTAGCAACAGATGCAATCATACATATATAAACAAATATTGTAATGAAATTTGAATAAATAAAAATGCAAATATTTGCGTCTCACTCAAATATTTATTGGGTCGAAGAGTTAGTACAAAAATTTAAAAAAATCGCAGTCAACCAATTATTCCACTTCAAACACTTGTTTAGTGTACGTAACCTAAATCTTTTTCTGCCTAGATGGTCTTAGGCTGTACGCAAAAAAGCCGTCTAGTACGATACATAACCTGAAAATTCGGAAAAGGGCAAAACGGCCAACGAGCGTAATCCTCGAATCTTTACTTTAAACGAGACGGAAAATGCCCGCAGCACCATCTATCATATTGACAGGTACTAATCTCCATCATGACAGTCGATTCTGACATCTAGTAACTTTTTGGGGATTATGTCTTTTGGGGATTATGACTTTTGGGGATTATGTCTTTTGGGGATTGTGTCTTTGGGGGACTATGACACCCTACCAAGATTAACTAAACATTCAAAATGGCCGATTTGTTCAGCATAAGTAAGGGACATGAGTGCCAATCTAACGCCACAAAAAAATCGAAAATCGAATATACGCAGCCCGCGGAAATTCAAAATTCGCGATACTTTTTGAACAGACCTCGTATACACGACGGAGTATATCAGCTTTGTTCACGCTCGGTAGAACTCGAGTCAGGATACACGTGAATACTATGGTTACTATCGTTTCAATATATATATATACCTCTTTATACATGAACGATAATCAAGGCGAACCGGTACGCCGGCAAAAGCGATGTCTATAGACGATTTTAAAGGGCAACCGGCAAATGGTTTGTCGCGGATCCTTCCATATGGTAAATCCTATGCACGTATCAACAGTATTTTTTACGAAAAATTGTCAAACCTCACCATTAAAAAAAAAACTATACCTCATGATTTTAAGAATTTTACGTACAGAGCAGGAATTTATGAAATTGCGTCCCTCATGATTTTCAAAATTTTACGTACAGAGCAGAAATGTATGAAATTACGTCCCTCATGAATTTTCAGAATTTTACGTACAGAGCAGAAATGTATGAAATTACGTCCCTCATGAATTTTCAGAATTTTACGTACAGAAATGTATGAAATTTTTCACGAGACCCGAAAGTAGAATTTTAAACATTTTCATCAATTATTTAACGAGTCTGGAAATAATTTTTCCTTTTTTTTTTCACAAAAAATTTACCGTAAAAATTGGAAAAATATCGGAAACGTACATCGATTTTATCGGTAATTCTGATGTATTGCAAAGTTGGGCACGAGAAGTGACTGGTGTAATTTGAATATGTTTCTTTTTTGTCAATGTTACACTTTCGAAATTTCAAGGTAATTCATTGACAAGTTTGATGAATTCATTCTCCCAAAGAACCTCGACAATATTTTTCTCGCAACACTTCTACTTTCCACTTTTTTTATTTACTATTTTTTTAATTCATCACGAATTCGTAATTTCTCAAATTTACGACAACACGTTCGAGCTTTGCGAGTGACAGAGATTTAAGCAATGCCGAGAAATTTTGAAACGAAGGGCGTATTTAAAAAGAAATGTTAATCCTCATCAGTTTTTCTTTGTTTTTCTTTCTAAATTTAATTTGATAGTTTTTGTTTTCATTCAAATTTTAAAGATTCAATTTTTTTTCAAACCTTTCAGTTTTTTTTACTAAGAACGTGAATTGTCGACTGAAAATAGCGACAAAATTTCAATTTGGACAAAAATTCCCAACAAAAAATGTTAACAATTTAAAATATAAAAAAATAAAAATGTCAATACTTTTCGACAAACAATTCACCGTATTATACGAAATTCTCTACCGTCCTCGAAACCGTTGCTATCTTCATGTATAAAAATTAAAAAATAAAAAAAAATACATACCACAGAATGTAGACAGTTAAAAATGTAATGAAATACGCATGAAAACTACAAAGAGTAATAAAAAAAAGCAAGACCGACAAGAAAAGCAAATGCTTTTGGTTATCGGAAAGTTTTATTTACCGCGATTTTTCGCGCAACGATGATAACTATTCGTTATCATTTCTTCGCGAACAATCGTAAATTCATACGACAAACGCACTTTCGGGAAGGGGACACGCGCGACAAAATGTTTCCACGTCGGCGAAAATTCTCGTAGTCATTACATCGGTTACGAGACGAATTTTTGTTCGCCACTTAATGAATTATTCCAGAATTGGGGAGAATGATATGTTTTTGAGGACACTTCAAAGTTGTTTTATAAAGAATTTCATTAAAAAATAATCAAAATTATGAAGGTTCCAACTTTTATCAAAGTTTTCCGTTAAAATTTTATAAAAATTATAACTGACCTAATTCTTATGATTTTTTAATGAAGAAAGAAAAATGCATACTCGCTTTGGGAATCGTCTGAAAAATAATATCTCACACAGGATTTTTACGATTGATTTTTTTTTAGGATTGAGGATTAAGGGTGGGTCGAGCTTAAGGGGGGAAATAGGGTTAGACGGTTCAAAAAATCGATTTTTTTTTATTTCACAAATTGTTAGTAAAACTATTGAAAAATATGTTCCCAAAATTTTAAATGAAAATTCCGACTCGTTCTATTGTTATAAGCCATTAAAGTGAGTAGCTCTCCTTCAGGTCCCGAGCGCGCCACGTGTTTCGAACGCGTTTTTCTGAAAACGACTTTTTTTTAACTTGCGTACACGCTAGTTCGAAAAGTTTTCAACCAATCGTTTTGAAAATTGGCAGTTACTTTCTTCATAGTATTGCGCTCTATATGAACCGAAAATCGGAATATTATCATTATTAAACATTTTTTTTTTTGCAAATAAAGTTGTAAAAAATGGCAAAAAATCATGCTTTTTTGTTTTGACCCCTGTAAAAAATTCAATTTTCTATTTTTTTCATAGCATTTAGGTTCATATAGAAGAGAGACATATAATAAAAGTCAATTCCAACCTCGTTTGATTTCAGATGAAAATTGCGGCGTCCAGAATGTACGCAAAATGCTGAGTCTGATTGTGACCTGCAATATGGGGTCGTTAATATCTTCGGTGTTTTTCAAGAAAATTCTTCAACAATTTTATAGTATATACTTAAATATATGTATAAAATATTCTCAAAGTTTCAATAAATTATATTCATTTTTTATACTATAAAAAAATTCATGAAAATCATTGAGAAAACGCTGTCCTAACCCTACTTCCCCCCTTAAACGAAATGCCTCTTACGTACATAGTCGTGGTTCTATAGTCGTTGGATAACAGCCGATATAGAGGATGAGCTCATGGGAAACTCAAAGTTCGATTTTCTTCGTCCGGAAAATCGTCGACAGAGATGGAAAAGGAAAAGGAAGGGCACATATATACGTGTATGTACTCCCTGTGGAAGTGCCGAGTGGAGAGATGACCCAAGAAACTTCGACACTCGAGTATTTTTCTATCGAATTCACGTTCTCGCACAGCGTTCTCTATTCATCGGGAGACAGAGAGAGGCCAAAGAGTCGTCTCGCAATATAATGCAGAGAATCGAACGGCTTTCTCTATAAAATTCTAATTCTTTGTATTTCTTATTGTTTATCGCCAAAAAAAAAATGTTCTTCAACTTCAGCACATTCTTTGTTCGTTTTGTAATCAATATTTTTCCATCGATCATCGGAAAATCATTTATTTTACGAAAAAAAAAAACCTATAATGCAGAGAATCAAACGTTTTCCTGCCAAAAATTCTAATCTATTTTATAACTCTATTTTTCCATCGATCATCGTAAAATCATTTATTTTACGGAAAACAAAAAAAATTTGCAAAAAATTTACAAATAAAAATTCGTTGAAATTCATTGCTCGACGTTTTTTTCTCCGCACGAGAATAATAATTGAAAATTCAAATTTACCATCTTAAAAATGGATTAAAAGAAAAATCGTTTTTTCTTTTGCAAAAACCACAAAATTTGTGTAAACCTTTCTCGTAAATTTGATTATTTGATTATTTTTGTAAATTCCAAAGTTGAGAGAAAAATCATTTTGCCTTCGCCTTTTCCCTCATTCCCACAACATTCCACATCGTAGTGCGTTGGAAGCGAACAAAAAAGTCTATCCACCGGAAGTTTTACAATTCGCGGAAAACCGAGGTTTCACCGACCACGTACATTTTAAATCTTTTCTTTTTTTGCGTGACTTTTCGACGACGATAACGCGACGATGTATGCAACTGCGGCACATCTTTTTTTCTCTTCGGTTTACCTCTGTTTTTTTCCTTCGTCGTTCCGGTTTTTTTTTTGTTTTTCGTTGTATTCATTTTATTTTTTACCACGCTCAACGGGTAGTCGGGATTTGTGTTCTCGCGGCTGATTGCGAATCGTTCACGAGCTGGCGAGTTCAGCGGTGCAAAAGCTGTCGCAATGACTAATGCTCGTAACGCGTGCATATAAATATATATGTGTATATATAAAATATATAAGAGCGATGAATTTTTCGCGACCAATCTCCTTGACTCTCTCGTTGCGACAGCGCCAGGAGGAGAGAGGTGTGAGGGAGTAGGAAACAAAAACCCGGATGCAGGTGATAAGATACAATTGATGACGTTGAAGTTTGCATCGTTGGAATACAGCGAAAATGGTTCAAATTTTGTTTTTATACCTTTCGTTCGACGATCGCAAACAAACGTACATTACCCACGGCAATTCGTACAAAGTTTGTGACGAAAAAACATAATAGCGATGTTTAATTTTTCGCCAATTTTAATAATCATGACGTTGACGTTTGAATCGTTGGAACGCAACGAAAATAGATTTCTTTTAATACCATCCGTCTCCCTCGAGGTTTGATTTTCCAAGACCACAAAATCGTTAAAACGTTTTTCATCGTTGAAGTTCACGTTTTACCTGCGAGAAACTTTAAACGCGTTTTTCTCGAAACTACGTTTTTGGACAGTGTCAGCACGATAACTCAATCAATTTTTAATATTTTTTTAACTTTTTTTTTTTTTTTTTATAAATCTTGATAATTATTTTCTCTATGACGAGAGGTTTTTTTAATTTTTTCGTTGGACAATTTTTAATAAATTGTTAAACATTATTTTTTTTTAAACTTGCATACTGAAGTTTTACATACTGTAATTTATTTATAAAAAAAAAAAAATCCCTCAGTCAGACTAGTACTACTACATTATTTTACTAGATTCTCTTTTATTTTTGCAGATTGAATAATCTTTGGTGAAGTTATGATGTCGACAAGGAAGCACCATGGTTTTCATCGGGAGTCCACTTATGCCCGTAAAAAAATAATGTTTTCATGAATTTTTTTATAGTATAAAAAATGAATATAATTAATTGAAACTTTGAGAATATTTTATACATATATTTAGGTATATACTATAACATTTTTATACATATATTTAAGTATATACTTTAAAATATTAGGGACCCCATATTGTTTGTTTTTCTTGGTACTATTTTTTCAAACGCGTTATTCTGAAAACGACTTTTTTTGAACTTGCGTACACGCTAGTTTGAAAAGTTTTCAACCAATCGTTTTAAAAATTGGCAGTTACTTTCTTCATAGTATTGCGCTCTATATGAACCTAAAATCGGAATATTATCATTATTTGAAATAATTTTTTTTTTTGCAAATAAAGTTGTAAAGAATGGAAAAAATCATGCTTTTTTGTTTTGACCCCTGTAAAAAATTCAATTTTCTATTTTTTTTGATAGCATTTAGGTTCATATAGAAGAGAGACATATAATAAAAGTAAATTTCAACCTCGTTTGATTTCAGATGAAAATTGCGCCTTCCAGAATGTACGCAAAATGCTGAGTCTGATTGTGACCTGCAATATGCGTGGTCGCTAATATTTCATAGTATACTAGCTAAACCCGGCAGACGTTGTCCTGCCTGTGCATATTTATTTACCTGTGTATACATAAAAATGGATGATGTATAATTGAACTTGAAATAATTTTAACTAATGCTAACATTTAGCGTAACGCGAGTGGATAAACAATATTTTTGGTTTTCTGATTTGGTGTATAGATGTACAGAGTTTTTGAGGTCCCTACTCTGGAGCAAGCAGCATATAGTTGACCATGCGAAAAACATGGATTTTGTAAATTTAATCCGGCAACGCGCAGTGACTGCCCTTGAGCTTTGTTGATTGTAATCGCGAAAGCAAGACGCACAGGAAACTGTAGTCGTTTGAATGTGAAGGACAAGTCATTGGGAATCATTGGAATACGCGGAATCAGCACATCTTCTCCTTTACATTTGCCGTTAATTATTGTTGCTTCAATCACATTCGGCATCAGTTTTCTTCACGGAAAGTTTGGTTCCGTTGCACAACTTTGGAAGGAAGAATGCAATGTCAATCGCCTCAAAACAAAAGAAGAATATTTATTCATATCGCGCTTATTCAACGGCGTTTTGTCTGCCCTAATAATGACTTTCAAGTCAAGGCTCTTACATTCTCTAATGCCGATTTGAAATCTCAGACCAAACAGCTGTGCTCGTGGAATAATGCTGGCGAGTCAGCAATAATTTTTTGATCTGTTGCTTTCGTGGTGATCGGTTGAACGGTATAGCAGTTGATGTGCCGCAGCGCCATCTAGTGGCGAGTTACAACAAAGTGGATAGCGCGAAAATATTCTCCGTGCTCGAATACCTATGTATACCAATTTTCATGGCGATCGGTTGAACGGTATAGAAGTTGATGTGCTGCAGCGCCATCTAGTGGCGAGTTACAACAAAGGGGATAGGGCGAAAATATTCTCCGTGCTCAAATACCTATGTATGTTCTCCATGAAAAAATACATATGTATACCAACTATCATGGTGATCGGTCAAACGGTCTCGAAGTCTATTAAGCTCAAACATACAGACATCCTTTTTTATATATATAGATACTTAAATATATGTATACAAATTTTATAGTATATACTTAAATATATGTTTAAAATATTCTCAAAGTTTCAATAAATTATATTCCTTTCTTATATTATAAACAAATTCATGAAAATCATTGAGAAAATGCTGTTCTAACCCTATTTCCTCCCTTAAACGCGTTTTTCCCAAAATGACGTTTTTGAACGGCTTGTCGATAAAATCTCCGAAACTATCGAACCGATACTTACCAAAATTTTATCACATGTTCTTTATGACTATAGCTATAGCGCATATCATACGATTTTTGAAATTTTGAGTTGAACTATTTGTTTTTGCAGAAAACGCTGAAAAAAACGGTGGTTTTTCGTGGTTTTTCGAAAAATGGCCGCCATTTGGTAATTTTTGAAAGAATCAAAAATCGTATGATATGCGCTATAGCTATTAACCTACTGAATCTAAAACCATTTTTTTTCCGATCATACATTCCACAGATTTCATCAACAGCGCACACCCATCGTTTTTTTGGGCTTTTTCCCCCCATTTTTCTCTACAAAAATTGACTAAAATAAATTTTAAAAAATTTTTTTGTGTATTTTAAAAGTGTATTTATTAGATCTAACACTTTATATTACAATATTTATAATTTAAACCCATCAAAAAAATTCGTGAAAATTGCCTTTTTTTGCGCGTCTAATTAGGGTAGACGCCTTAAGGGGGGAATAGGGTTAGACGGTTCAAAAAATCGATTTTTTTTTATTTCATAAATTGTTAGTAAAGCTATTGAAAAATATGTTCCCAAAATTTTAAATGAAAATTCCGACTCGTTCTATTGTTATAAGCCATTAAGGGGGGAAATAGGGTTAGGACAGCGTTTTCTCAATGATTTTCATGAATTTTTTTATAGTATAAGAAATGAATATAATTTATTGAAACTTTGAGAATATTTTATACATATATTTAAGTATATACTATACAATTTTTGAAGAATTTCCTTGAAAAACACCGAAGAAAATTTATGACTGCTTTGACTTTGTTTTTCTTGGTACTATTTTTTCAAACGCGTTTTTCTGAAAACGACTTTTTTTTAACTTGCGTACACGCTAGTTTGAAAAGTTTTCAACCAATCGTTTTGAAAATTGGCAGTTACTTTCTTCATAGTATTGCGCTCTATATGAACCTAAAATCGGAATGCTTTTTTTGTTTTGACCCCTGTAATAAATTCAATTTTCTATTTTTTTTATAGCATTTAGGTTCATATAGAAGAGAGACATATAATAAAAGTAAATTCCAACCTCGTTTGATTTCAGATGAAAATTGCGGCTTCCAGAATGTACGCAAAATGCTGAGTCTGATTGTGACCTGCAATATGGGGTCGCTAATATCTTCGGTGTTTTTCAAGGAAATTCTTCAAAAATTTTACAGTATATACTTAAATATATGTATAAAATATTCTCAAAGTTTCAATAAATTATATTCATTTTTTATACTATAAAAAAATTCATGAAAATCATTGAGAAAACGCTATCCTAACCCTATTTCCCGCCTTAAGGACCCGGGTCTAAATGGGCAAGAGAAGCAAGAGCAACAGCTGAAAATGAAAATGTAAAAAACCTATTTTGAACTTGAACGAAAAAATAAATTGCGTGAGTGTATATTTTCCAAATTTTGAATTAAAAAAGCAAATTCTCTGTATTCAAAATTTATCTTTCGTTTTTCCGGACGTTCAAAATACAAAAAAAAAACTCCTACTCGTCAAAATTATCAATTTCCTCAAATGCTCGATTCTTTGTCGTTTTTTTTCTTGCGTTCTTCGAAGCTTTATTTTTGTCAACTTTGTAATCACAAAAGAAACAAAAACTCGGATGTACCCGAAAAAAAAAAGTTGGGAAAATTCGGAAATTGCGATATTTTTCAGATTTATAATTTTTTTAAATAAAAAAAAAAACTTGTCGATGGAATTATTTTGAAATTTCTCGTTTTGTTCTGTCCAAGTGTTTTACATTTCAGCAATATTTTCATTCATTTCAAACGGACGTCGATATCTTTGACTTTATTTCCGTTTTAACTTTCGATTTTCGAATTTCTCGATCGCGGTTGTTTCGCAATTGCTCGCTAACGAAATAGACGAGAGTATTCGTGAAGCGAGAGTGCGTGTCGGGAAGTCGATGGTAATACAGGGCGGAGCGATCGGAGAGTGTTCAAACGTGTGATTTATTCAAACGACCAAAATATGGGCGAATGTAAATCATCGATATAGAGATTGCCCCCTACCCCGATATTCCCTGACCGTCGATCGACATTCCGAGAAACTTACTATCGAGTTTTGGTGTGACGCCTCTTTGAATTTGACAAATTTATGGATACGCATATCGGGAAAGAAAGAGAGAAAGAGAGAGAGAAATCGCGAGGCATATAGGCACAGTTGCGAGAGATCCGTTTTGTAAAAAACAAACGCACGATTGAGCGATGGAAATTTCACAAACGTCTCTGACCTCTTCCCGGAGCTTTGAATCTCGAATTTTTTTTTTTCTTTACTTCGGGCACTCGGCCAATTCATTTTCGTGAATGTTACGATTGAAACAAAATCACTTCGCTAAATGAAGATCACTTTTACGTTAGCATCAATTTTTTTCTTCTTCCTCGGAAAAATAAAAATAAATAAATATAAAAAAATGCACGAGAAAAGAATTTATTTGTCGAAAATGAAAAATTGCGTGTAATTTTTGTGATTTTCGCAAAAAAAAGTCACAATCTCGCTGTTCCATTTTCGTAAATAAATTGTTTGAAAAAAAAAATGTTTAAGGTAGTAGTCTGGTAACTCAAGCCGATTTTCATGTTTTTTTTGAAGGGCGTTTTTTTGTAGGAAAATAAAAATGAATCGTTTTGGATATTTAGGATGTTTTTATTTACATATTAAAGATACAAAAAAAAATTAGTTTCAAAAAATTTAATAGTTTATTCTTATTATTATTATTGATCGAAGTTGGCACCTCGAAAAAAAAAACGCGTGAGTGGCCCCGGTGATTTTGGCTCTTGATGTTATCTGAAATAAAAAATTCTTGATAATTCTTAATCTATAGACATGTCATTCGGGTCGGAACTACTGAAGTTAAATTTCATGGATAAATAACAAAATGGCGGACTTTGGAAGAAAAAACTTTTTTCCAAAGTCCCCCATTTTGTTATTTATTATTGTTATTTATCCATGAAATTTAACTTCAGTAGTTCCGACCAGAATGACATGTCTATAGATTAAGAATTATCAAGAATTTTTTATTTCAGATAACATCAAGAGCGAAAATCACCGGGGCCACCCACGCGCTTTTTTTTCGAGGTGCCAACGTCGATCAATAATAATAATAATAATAAACTATTAAATTTTTTCAAACAAATTTTTTTTTGTATCTTTAATATGTAAATAAAAACATCCTAAATATCCAAAATGATTCATTTTTATTTTCGTACAAAAAAACGCCCTCCAAAAAAGACATGAAAATCGGCTTAAGTTACCAGACTACTACCTTAATCGGAGAAAAATGTGAAAAGAAAGTACAATATCGCGATAACGAAAATTCCATATAATCGATAACCAAACAATTTAGATTTTCACGTACAAAAAAATGTTTCACCTCAAAAAAATAATGTTCTCAAGAATAAGCTTGAACTGGCTCGATGTATCGCTTCAGTCGCGAAAAATCGCTTCAGTCGCGAACACGTATGATATTTATCATTGTATGGGATAATTCGAGGAAAAAAATTTTCAAGATTTTTCGACTTTGAGAAAAAAGTACAATTTCACAATAACGAAAATTCCATATAATCGATAACCAATCAATTTCATTTTGCTGGTAAAAATGTTTTTTTGGTAAGTTCTTCTGGTGAAAAAAAATTCTTTTTCTGGTAAAAAAAATTTTTTTACCTGAAACAAATGTTCTCAAGAATAAGATTCAATTGGCTCGATGCATCCAATTTAATGATGACAAAAAATCACTCCGGTCGCGAACACGTAGATATTTATCATTGTATAGGATAATTCGAGAAAAAAAATTACAAGATTTTTCAATTTTGAGAAAATAAGTACAATTTCACAATAACGAAAAATCCTTACAATTAATAACCAATCAATTTCGTTTTTCTTGTAAAAAATTTTTTTTCGTTATGTTTTTCTGTTAAAAAAATGTATTTCTCATAAAAAAAAATGTTCTCAAGAATAAGATTGAATTGGCTCGATGCACCCAATTTCACGATGACAAAAAATCACTCTGGTCGCGAACACGTAGATATTTATCATTGTATAGGATAATTCGAGAAAAAAAATTTCAAGATTTTTCGACTTTGAGAAAAAAGTGTAGTTTCACTACAACTAAAATTCCCTACAATCGATAACCAATCAAGTTCGTTTTTCTCGTAAAAAAAATAAATTGTCTACTTGAGAAAAAATATTTTGAAAGATAAAATTGGATTGACTCGATCTATCCAATTTCACGACGGATAATTCGAAGATAAAATTATTTTCGACATTTTACGATTTTAAGAAGAAGAAAAAGTACAATTTCACGATAACGAAAATTCCCTACAATCGATAATCAATCAATTTCGTTTTTCTCGGTAAGAAAAAAAAAAATATTACCGGAAAAAAAAAATGTTCTCCGGAACAAGATTGGATTGGCTCGGTGTATCCAATTTCACGATGATGAAAAATCCCTTCAGTCATGGATACGTGAATATTTATCATCGCACAGGATAATTCGACGAGAGTTTTCAAGATTTTTCAGATTTGCAAAAAATGCTGAAAAAAGTGTTTAAAGAAGAAAAAACCGAAAAAATGTCGACTTACCTTATCGAGAAAAGTAAATCCATGATCCTCGGCGACCTGTCTCGCGATTCTCGGACCTCCGTCAATGTGAGCGGCCCACTGATTCGTGTAAGCCTCGGCGCGTCCAACGATCCCGATCGTGAGAACGCCGAGAGTCAAAATCCACTTGTCGACGCACATGATCGTTGCGATACGACGAAAAGCGCACTGAAATTAACGCACGAAATTTTTTACACCTCTTTTTTTTACATAAGGAAAAGAAACACAGACACACACACACACGCAAGAAAAATAAAAATTCATAGTCAATAAATACTTATCAATTAAAGATTGTTAACGTATATAATTTTGTTTTCAAGTTCGATTCAATGAAAATTAAGAATTTTCATACTTTAATCTAGATGGTGGACGACATTACACATTCGTGGTTCAAAGGTCATCGATAGGTCAATTTCATAAAAAATCAGACATTTTAACTTTTATAATAATTAAAAAATTGTATTTCTCAATAATCATTCACGATTAAACGTGATATACAAAAAAGACAAAACTTTCGTCTAATTGCTAAACGAACTTTTTTTTTCGTGAATTCGTTATTTTTATTATTATTATCGTTGAAACAATAATACTAAATATAATACTTTATTTATTATTTTAAACTTTTTTAATAACTAAAAAAGTTTAAAATAATGAAGTTTAAATAATAAAATTGTGAAAAAACAATCATATTGAAAATACTAAGATAAAATTAATTTTTTTAAATAAATTTTGTCTTCATATTTTCTAGTCTACATTTCTAATTAGGCATTTATTTTACTAATTTTATCGATAGGTCAATTTCATAAAAAACATACATTCAAACTTTTGTAATAATTTAAAAAAAATTCTGAATAACCGTTAACGATTAAACGTGATATAAAAAAAAGAAACAAAACTTTCGTCTAATTGCTAATCGAGCTTTTTTTCTCGCGAATTCATTATTTTTATTATTATTATCGTTGAAACAATAATACTAAATATAATACATTATTTATTATTTCAAACTTTTTTCATAACTAAAAAAGTTTAAAATAATGACGTTCAAATAATAAAATTGTGAAAAAATAATCATATTGAAAATACGAAGAAAAAATTAATATTTTTAAATAAATTTTTTCTTCGTATTTTCTAGTCTACGTTTCTATTTCGACGTTTATTTTACTAATTTTATCGATAGGTAAATTTCATAAAAAAACAAATTCATTTTAAAAAATGAATTATTACTTCGTATTTTCAATATGATTATTTTTTTCACAATTTTATCGATAGGTCAATTTCATAAAAAACATACATTCAAACTTTTGTAATAATTTAAAAAAATTGTATTTCTCAATAACGCTTAACGGTTAAACGTGATATTAAACAACAAAAAACTTTCGAATTCATTATTATTTTTATTATTATTGTTTAAAATGAATTTTTTCTTCGTACTTTCAATATGATTATTTTTTCCCAATTTTATTTTTCTCAATTATATCGACACGTGAATTTATATTTGAAAAACTTTTAATTATTACAAATTTCGTAACAATTAAAAAATTGTATTCGTCAATAACACGCTTAACGGTTAAACGTGATATGAAAAAAAAAGAAAACTTCCGTCTAATTGCTAAACGAATTTTTTTTTTGTGACTTCATTATTATTTTTATTATTATTGTTTAAAATGAATGTTTTCTTCGTATTTTCGATATGATTATTTTGTCCCAATTTTGTCGATACGTGAATTTCATTTTAAAAAACTTTTAATTATTACAAATTTCGTAATAATTAAAAAATTGTATTTCTCAATAACGCTCAACGGTCAAACGTGATATTTAAAAAAAAAACTTCCGTCTAATTGCTAAACGAGTTTTTATTTCGTGAATTCATTATTTTTATTGTTATCGTTTAAAATAAATTTTTTCTTCGTATTTTCAATATAATTATTTTTTTCAAAATTCTATTTTACCAATTTTATCGATACGTCAGGTTCAATGAAACAAAAAGTACAGTCAAACTCTTCAACAATTAATAATTGAAATCATATGATACATTGATTTTTAAAATGTTCTGTATTGCTAGAAAAATTTCCTAATTTTTGTGTTAAGGCGCAAATCAAAAACCAACTTTGTTTCCCCGTCGTCTCCTCGTATCCTTAAAAATCAACATTCTCAATATATCGACGCTGCTTACGAAAATTAGCACTATAAGGAATAAATGAAAAACATTAAGGGTGTATCGCGCCGTACACCCGTAAACATTTATATTCGTTTACTATTAAAAAAATAATAACATTATTGAAAATACGATTCGCAAATGCGAAACGCAATATTCCACCGCTCAAAAACTAAAATTGTTCATCAATGATATTTTTCATGACCTCAAGTTTCGGAGTCAGCGATGGAATTGAACAAAACTATTGTTTATAAAAAGTACATTCCACTTGCAGTCTGAAGAATCGTACGTTGTGTTTTTATTTCATTAAAAAAAACACACGATCTTGGAGCGATCAACGACTAAAGTGTAAAGTACAGTAGAAGTATAAAGTACAGATGACAAAATCTTCAAAACAATCGAATTGATATATCTCGAGAAATGTCGGGTCTTGGACGAAGTAGCAAGAGGGGAAAAAAAATTGGCATCGTTAACTCTGCACACACCGCAATTGTTTTCGATTTTCTTTTCTCTAATTTTTTTGGCATGGTTTTTTCTTACTTCAAAATGACGAGGCATTTGCCGTTTGCCATCTTACGATGAGCCTAGCAGACCAACATTCAAACGGTAAAATATGTATGAAATAAATTCAAACAAAAAAAAACAGTATATAATGACAAGCATAAATATTTCGTTAATTTGGAGTAAAAAAGGATGTTCAAAAAACGTGGAGTAAAAAATGAGAAACGCTTCCGGTGATACTGAAACGTGCTAATTTTCCCGGTGAAAGTCGAAACTTGCTGGTTTTTCGTGGTAAAAGCCGAAACACGCTAGTTTTCGCGGTGAATATCGAAATGTGCTAGTTTTCGTGGCAAAAGCTGGAAACATGACAGTTTTCGCGGCGAATAACAAGCGTGCTTGCTTTCGTAAGAAATCTGAAACATGCTAGTTTTCGTAAGCAGCGCCGATATCGAATATTAAGGCAGTAGTCTGGTGACTTAAACCGATTTCCATGTCTTTTTTGGAGGGCGTTTTTTTGTAGGAAAATAAAAATGAATCGTTTTAGATATTTAGGATGTTTTTATTTACATATTAAAGATACAAAAAAAAATTCTTTTGAAAAAATTTAATAGTTTATTATTATTATTATTATTGATCGAAGTTGGCACCTCGAAAAAAAAGCGCGGGTGGCCCGGTGATTTTGGCTCTTGATGTTATCTGAAATCAAAAAATTCTTGATAATTCTTAATCTATAGACTTGTAATTCTGGTCGGAACTACCGAAATTAAATTTCATGGATAAATAACAAAATGGCGGACCCCTTCTTTGCTAAAATAAAAGGACTTTTTTTTCCAAAGTCCACCATTTTGTTATTTATCCATGAAATTTAACTTCGGAAGTTCCGACCAGAATGACATGTCTATAGATTAAGAATTATCAAGAATTTTTTATTTCAGATAACATCAAGAGCGAAAATCACCGGGGCCACCCACGCGCTTTTTTTTCGAGGTGCCAACGTCGATCAATAATAATAATAATAATAATAAACTATTAAATTTTTTCAAACAAATTTTTTTTTGAATCTTTAATATGTAAATAAAAACATCCTAAATATCCAAAACGTAACATTTTTATTTTCCTACAAAAAAACGCCCTCCAAAAAAGAAATGAAAATCGGCTTAAGTTACCAGACAATCAATTAATCAATCAATCCTTAATCAATTGTTGGACCCTCCCGTCGCATTCCATAGTGCGACGTACTCGGAATTCTCGTCTTAAGGAAAAAATTTTACAATAGCATACGTACGTTAATAATCCTCAATTAATTATCCGGTAACTGCAATTCGTCAGACATACACTTAGAGCACAATTTGTCGTTTCCGTATTTTTCTTTTCTTCAATTCACTGGCACACGCACAAACAACATTCTATATTTACGAATGTAAACGTACACTAGAGACTGTACAACCGAGCAAAAGAAAACCCCGTAAAATAGCAAACTTTCGTTTTTTTAGTTTTATCACCGCGAGACTTTCGGCTTACGGCGCCGTTTCGAGCGTCGCGCGAGCACGTGCTTTCGAGCGCGAAAACTAACGAAAGAGAAGCAGAAGAAAAAAAGAAAAACCCCGAAAACAAACGCGTCGAAGAATTATTCCAGATACTAACGTACGAGGGAGACTACTGACTTGTTTTTGTTCGCGATAGAGACGCTATAAGAGGACACCTGCCCGTAAACTCGAGTCGCACGCGTCGAGAGACATTGAAAATAAAAATAAAAGAGGACGAATATACGTAACCCCCCCCCGCCCCGAACGTTTTCTTGGAAGGCGCGAATTGTGCGAGCGCGCGCGCGCGTTACTCTCGATCGTCTCGTGGCTTGTCGCGTGATCGACGTTACGAGGACCGCGGTTCGCGTAGAACTGCCGCGTGAGCGTGACCGCGCGCGGGCCAACAGTGGGAGAGACGATCGGCGAAGAGAGAGCACGGTGGGGCATGGCGGGGGGGGGTTGATAGTGCGGCGCGGAGTGGGGGAAGACAGGAGGAAGAGAGAGGGCGCTGATGCGCCAGCGGTAAGGTATATAGAGCCATCCGCGAGGCCACTTTGACGCTTAGTTCGCAAAACGCGAGAGACCGTTTTAGTGTGTTGTCTCGAGACAGGCTGTTTCTCGACCTCGAGAGTTGCCCCGACAGCTCAAACAAGAAACCGCGCGACGCGACTATGCAATGGTAAAGAAAAAAAATGAAAGAGTAACGATACACCTCCCGGAAATATCGGTCGGTCGTAGACGACGCGCATGCATTACTAATGTCCGTAGGACGATAACGAATAATCGACGAATGTTGAATTTTGTAGCGTCAAAGGGGATGTGGGCGATTTATGAAATATCGAATTCGAGATTTTTAACGAATCACAATGAAAATGGCGGAAGTTTGATGGCGAAATCTTTTTTTCTTCATTGTTTCGCGTTTTTCTCCCTAAAAATTAATTCAAAATGGCGGACTTTTTTCTTTCGCAAAGTTATTCATCATTTGTCACGTGTTCTTGGATAAACAAAATGGCGGACATTTCAAACTTGATTATTACAAGACAGGCGTTAGAAAAACGAAAATCAAAATGTCTTACGTTTGTTTACTTTGATTAATGCGAAAATCGATGGGAAAATTGACAATTTTTTTTTCCTTTCGTTCTTCAATCCGTCGTTATTTCTTTTGTCGATTCCCTTAACCTTTCGTCTGGCAATTCGTACGTGTCGGACGTTTCATTTGCCCGAACGCCAGTGAAAATCGAGAGTAATAAGACATACGAGCGAGAGAGATGGAGCAACAACAACACAAACACACTCACGCACGCATACAAACGGCGCGTTTGGCCGAAGGAGCCGTTTGACGTTAACCGCGCGTCCTACGACCGGGAACTAAAACGCGCGGTTTCGCTTCAACGACGGTTAAGTATCCGGAGGGCGAGCGCGCGTGCGCTCGTCACGAGAAAACGTTTCTCTTAGTCCCCCAGTCATTACGTCGAAAAAAACGGGTTAGAAATGCATGTGAATCGAGAAAGCTGATTTTTGGATATTGTGTAGAGGGGGACTTGGAAAAGCTTAACTTCAAATTGTCGACCAAGATTTCCCACGTGCGTTCTCCGCCATCTTGAAAAAAGTGTTAAATTCTGTTTTTTTTTGCAATAACTCGGCTCTCCGTCGAGATACGAAAATTGCGATGGAATACTTTTTTGTTGCTTCTTTTACGCTCTACAATTTAGGTCATATACATTTTTCACCTACCGTTCATCGTTGCTGAGATATCGAACGAGAAAGTAAAAAATTCAGGCAGTGAAACTTGTTTTTGGGTGTACACGTTTATATATACCACATGTATATAAATCGTCGGGCGAGCATGGACAACGTGTGAATCACCGCACAAAGAGGAGACGGCAAGAATGAGCCACGACTGTGAAACATATGAAAATATATATATATATATTTTCATATGTTTGCTTTTTTACTAACTTACTTTTTTCTTAGATACTTTTTCACGTAAATTTGACAAAAAATTGTAAAATTATATTTAACATTCTTTAAAAATATTTTGGTGGTTTTTGTAGAAAAAAAATATTTTTACTTTCTCGTTCGATATCTCAACAACGATGAACGGTAGGTGAAAAATGTATATGACCTGAATTGTAGAGCGTAAAAGAAGCAACAAAAAAGTATCCTATCGCTATTTTCGTATCTGAACGGACAGCCGAGTTATTGCAAAAAAACAAAATTTAACACTTTTTTCAAGATGGCGGAGAACGCACATAGGAAATCTTGGTCGACAATTTGAAGTTCAGCTTTTCTAAGCCCCCCCCTCCAACACAATATCCAAAAATCAGCTTTCTCGGTTCACATGCATTTCCAAATGTATATAATGACTGGACTATCTGGACGGCGGCCGCAATGAATTCTCACGCGCATACCCGACTTTAACACGAGAATTTTTAATGACATAATAAGCAATTTATTATTATTATTATTATTATTTATTTATTGTTATTATAATTATTGATTGATTCATTATTGTTAAATCGTGACTTTATTTTATGACGTCTAGAAATAGAATAACGTGATCTGGAGAGAAACACATTTTCGTGGGGGAAAAAGGTGAGGAATGGAAGAAAACAAAAAAAAATTCAAATTTCATCTCAAATTAAAAAATTTACGAGAAAAAACGATTTTAACGTTTAGCAACGATTTTTCACCGTAAAATATAAGAAATAAAGTTAGGAAATATGTTTCCTAACTTTATGTTGTTGTAGAACAACTAGAAAAAAACGTTTATTAGTAATTTTGTTTTCTCTCCGCCATTTCCGAGATATTCACCCTTATCGAAGACACGTACATGGCTCATTCCGTATATCAATCGGGAAACCTTTTTTATTTTCGATTTTTTTAGATTTCTTATTATTATTATTATTATTATTTATTTTTGTTATTATTATTGATTGATTGATTACATTTTTTTGATTGAAACATTTTTTTTTCGAATTTTTTGAATTTATTACTATTATTATTATTATTTATTGTTATTATTGTATTATTATTATGTAGGATATAATTTATTAACGGAAGGGTCCATATACTAAAATGCATCTTACGTAGCAACGGCGTTGCTAATGACGATGATATAATAAAACAATATAAGAGAATCAACAATTTGTGAAAAACCAGCGAAAGGGCCGGAAGTGCTTGCTTAATAAATCTATTCAATCAATAAATAAAGTCTTCGTCTTTATTAATTAATTTATTTATTTATATAAAGAGAATCCTGACAAAACAGTCGACAAGAAGTGCGACAGTTATTATTATTTATTGTTTTTCTTATTATTGATTGATTGATTGATTATTATTAAATCGTGACTTTATTTTATGGCATCTAGAAATAGGATTACGTGATCTGGAGAGAAACACAGTTTTGTGGCGGAAGAATGGTAAAGAATCGAAAAAAAAAAACAAATTTCATCTGAAATATAAAGATTTAGGAGAAAAAACGATTTTAACGTTTACCAGCGATTTTTCACCGTGAAATATAAGAAATAAAGTTTAGAAAATATGTTTTTTTTCCATTAAAACCATGAAAATAATTATTAAAAAAAAGTATATTAGTAATTTTTTTTGTCATTTAGCTATTTCCGAGATATTCACACTTATCGAAGACACGTGGGCCAATCCGTATATCAATCGGGAAACATTTTTTTTTTTTTTTTTTTTTTTTTTCGAAATTTTGTAGATTTTTTAAAAACATACTTTTTCAGGTTACGGCATTACCGTAAAATGTAATCCGGAATTGAAAGAATCGAGGGAGAAAAAAAACAGATGCGAGAATTGACGCGGAATGACTGATATACGGTCGAATATATACAACGCGAATACGAGCTAGAGCGGCCAGATGAATTGATGGACGAGAGGCAGAGTGCATTTCAATCCTTTCAGCCGCTTGGTACTCGACGTTGTAGCACTGTAATGCCGTGCCGAGCGAAGTCGATTATCCCTCTATCTCTCGCTCGATGATGCGTCAAAGTATATATTTTTTTCTGTCTCTATGCACAGTGCACTCGAAATTCACTTTCTGCCATAACACATTTTTCAGCCGTACTCACTGGATTCATTTTTCACCGGTTATTTCTCTCGAAACAATTTTTTTTTGTTCCAATTCTAAAACAAAAAAAAAATTAAGCCGTCATGGGACGCCTGGTTGATGTGAAACATCCAACATCTTGAGAATACCGTGTGAGATATGTGGCGTGGAGAATTTAAAAAAAATAACAAGAAAAGTAGCTTTTGATTTTCTTCTAAAATTTTTAATTGGTTGCTTCATCTGTTACTTCGGTTATAGTAGCACTCGTTGCTGCATTTGATTCGATGAAACTCACAATCTGTCGATGATAGCTGAAGTATGAAATTAATGTTTTAGATGCCATGTTTTCAAGATATCTACAGAACACTGCATCCATAGTCGTGCCATACCTTGTAGTAGGCTCATTTGCGTGGTTGTTCATGATCAACTGAAATTCATTTTGGAGAAAATGTATGAGTGGCAATGTGATTCAGCTTTGGCAAAATTAACATTGAAATCCCCTGCTAAAGTTAATGGAAGTTGATGTAAATTTGCTCCTAATAGCATTGAACCGGCTGGACTATTTATTGAGTAAAAATCGTGTAAAAATCGTATAATATTGTGAATTTTTTGGTTTCGAGAAATATATACAAAGATCATGACCAATTCCCTTCCATCCTCTATAACAATTTGTGCCGCACATAAATCGCTAATATCGTATTGACCAAAACCAAGTCCCGTTACATTTCTCAACCTAACGATTATGCAAGATGTAATAACATCAAATGAATCTCTATTCTGATAAATAGCTGCACCACCAGCTCTAACATTATTGCGTTTGAAGTGGACAATACGAGGGGTGACCCAAAAAAAACGGGAATTCCGCTGCGGCGGGGCGAGAGAGTGGGGGAACCCATTGCTCGACCAAGTGTCCGGCGGGGACACGCCTCCTGAGTTAGTGTGCGAAGTTCCGTCGCCGTGAGTGCATCGGTTTGCCCGTGGGAATTTCTCTAGTGAAACAACTTTTTCCATTTCGGCGAAAACGTGATGACCGATCGTGATGGCGAAATCGGCCGCGGAAACTACTGCAATGCTTAAGACTGCTTATGGAGATGCTGCCCTAAGTAAAACCAGAGTCTACGAGTGGTTTTCACGTTTTGAAAATGGAGAAATGCCAATTGAAGACCAACCCCGTTCAGGACGCCCCTCAACGTCGAGAAGTGACGAAAACGTTGACAAAATCAATGCTCTGATTCACGAAGACCGTCGCCGAACCATTGATCAACTCTGTGAGATATCTGAGATATCATGGAGTTCAATTCAGAGGATTTTATTCAAAGATTTGCACATGCGCAGAGTTACAGCCAAATTTGTCCCTCGCCTTCTCACAGACGAGCAAAGGGAGCGTCGACTTCAGGCATGTTTTGAACTTCAAAATCAGCTCGAAGAGGACCCTGAACTTTTTTCAAGGTGATTACTGGTGATGAATCGTGGTGCTATGGATAAGACCCCGAAACAAAGCAGCAATCAAGCCAGTGGAAGACACCTCGCTCTCCTCGTCCGAAAAAATCTCGCCAAGTGAAGTCAAACATCGAGTCAATGCTCATTTGTTTCTTCGATTGCAGAGGTGTTGTGCACGCGGAGTTCGTTCCCCCGGGTCAAACTGTCAACCAGAAGTTCTACTTGGAGGTTTTGAAAAGACTGAGGGAGAGTATCCGGAAGAAAAGGGCAGATCTTTGGCGCACAAGTGACTGGTTCCTCCATCATGACAACGCGCCAGCCCACGCCGCTCTCTTCGCAAAGCAGTTTTTGACCAAAAACCGGATCTCACCTACTCACCGGATCTAGCCCCCTGTGATATTTTTTTGTTCCCCAGACTCAAAAGGGACATGAGAGGAAAAGCGTTTTGCCACTGCGGAGGAGGTAAAATAAAAATCGCTGGAAGGCCTAAAGAACATCCCGATAAGTGAATTTAAAAAATGTTTTGAACATTGGAAGGATCGTTTGCAGAGGTGCGTTGTGGTCAAAGGAGAATACTTTGAAGGTGATCAAAATTTGGTGTAAAAATATTTAAAAATTAAGAAATTATGACGAAATTCCCGTTTTTTTGGGTCCTCCCTCGTACAATCAAAGTTGGGGATGTCGACGGTTTCTTCATTACCAAGCCATGTTTCACTCAATAATAAGAAATTACTATTTTTTACGATCGAATCTTGTAGATCTGGGACATGCTTTCTGAGACTTTGACAATTTAGCGTGAATAACGACAATCCCTTTCTTGATGTTATGAAATTTGATAGTAATCCTTGGAGTGTCTCGAGTCTATTAAGCGATAATCTTTTAAATTCTTCTTGCAACTCTACAACTGATGAATCAATTCGTCTACCGTGGTAGAATTTTAGATCATTATTACGTGTATATATGTATAAGCCTTCGATACTTGTTACTCGCGATAGGGCTACACATAATAATGGTATAGAATGAGTTTTGTTATATTCATTAACAATCTCGCTGTAAGACCCTTGAGACTTATGGATAGTCATAGCACATCTAGGTATCAAAGGGAAAGGCGCTGTAAGACCCTTGAGACTTGTGCATAGTCATAGCACATCCAGGTATCAATGGGAAATGATTTCTTCTTGCAACGACCGTAGACGCGGTGTCGTTAGCGAGCGACAGCCTATGAGAGTCACGTCGTTCCGCTGGAATTTTCGCTGCAATTGGCTGTTGCTCGCTAGCGCCAGACGCTATGATATTGCATCTGGTTCAGAATCGCGCCTCCGCATGCGCAATCAACCTGTGCGCAGAGTTGAGTGGAGGGGAGCGTCACCACGACGTGCCATCGACGTTTCCTATCGACCGATTTACTCCCAACGCGCGTAAAGATGTTTCACATAAAAAAATTCACGCCAACAATTTTATTACTGTAAGATTTATTTAAAAAAATGTTTATGCACAGTGCACTCAAAATTCACTTTCTGCCATAACAAATTTCTCAGCGATATTCACTGAATTGATTTCTCACCATTTATTTCTCTCGAAACAATTTTTTTTTATCCAATTCTAAAAAAAAAAAAAAAATTCACGCCATTAATTATATTACTGCAAGATTTAGTTCATTTTAAATTCACTCTCTGCCTGAACAAAATTCTCAGCCGTGCTCACTGAATTGATTTCCCACCGTTTATTTTTCTCAAAACAATTTTCGGTAAATATGGATCAAAGGGGACCCACTTCCGATTGACTTGAATTTAATATATGTTGTGTAGGGACCCTTTCTGAACAACTTTTTCCTCTAACACAATTGGGGGTCGTTATTTATTAAAAAGTTATTAACAAATAAAGTTAATAATTTATATAGGATATTTTCCTTATACCAGCCAGTCCCAATCATCTTGTCCTTCGCATTTCTTGTTACGAATACACCCCTGAGTAGCATACAAAAAGTTTTATCCGTCGCTCATTGTTTGTTAAAAAGTTATTAACAAAAAAAGTTTCATAAATCAAACATGAACTACTTGTTCTAGTGTATGGTGAACAGCACACACATGAGAGGGGGGGCTGCGCCCCCCTGCAATCCACCACTCACCAGCCCAAAGACAAACCAAAAACAACCCAAAAACAACTCGGTTGTTTTTGGTTTGTTTAGGTTATTTGGGTTCTTTGTTTGTTTTGGATTTGTTTGTTTATTGGGTTTGGGTTTGTTTTGGATTTGTTTGTTTATTGGGTTTGGGTTTTTGGTTTGGGTTTGTTTTGGATTTGTTTGTTGGGTTTGTTCGTTTGGGTTTTGGGTTTGTTTGTTTGTTGGGTTTGTCTGCTTGTTTCTTTAGGTTACTGGGGTTGTTTTGGGTTGTTTTTCGTTTGTCTATGGGCTGGTCTGCGGTGGGGGCAGGGGGGCCGCAGCCCCTCCGGTCATACGTGTACTGGCCACCATGCAAGTATTTCTTATTCTATTTATGAATTTTCTTTTGTTAATAACTTTTGAACAAACAATGAGGACGGCTAAAACTTTTGGTATGTTACTCAGGGGGGTATTCTTAACAACACATGTGAAGGACAAGATGATTGGGACTGGCTGCTATAAGGAAAATAGCTATATGAATTATTAACTTTATTTTTTAATAACTTTTTAATAAATAACGACCCCCAATTGTGTCAGAGGAAAAAGTTGTTCAGAAAGGGTCCCTAGACAATATATATTAAAGGCAAGTCAATCGGAAGTGGGTCCCCTTTGCTCCATATTTACCCAATTTTCTTTGTTCCATTTCAAAAAAGAAAAAAAAAATCACGCCAACCATTATATTACTGTAAAATTTACTTAATTTTATCTCTATGCACAGTGCACTCGAAAGTCACTTTCTGCCATAACAAATTTTTCAGCTGTACTCACTGATTTTCGATCTTTCACCGTTTATTTCTCTCGAAACAATTCTTTTTGTTCCATTTCTAAAAAACGAAAAAACTCACGCCAACAATTTCATTAATGTAAGATTTATTTTTTTTCAATTTCTATGCACAGTGCACTCAAAATTCACTTTCTGCCATAACAAATTTTTCAACCGTGCTCATTAAATTGATTTTTCACCGTTTATTTCAACAAAATATTTTTGTCTCATTTCTAAAAAAAAAAACACGCCAACAATTATATTACTGCAAAATTTACTTCATTTTTATTTTGTTCTTTGTGAAATTCACGTTGTTAATTATCGATCATTATCGAGACATTCGGAAAATGTCAATTGCACGAAAACAAGCGCAGAGAAAATTACATTGGTCGTGGTGAAAATATTGAAAAAAAAAAAGAAAAAAAAAACCAGAAGGTTTCACTGCAACACCGTTTTGTTTTTATGTTCTCTATCGTTCTTATTTAAACTACCTCGAAGTTAACGTGTTTTTATCGGAGACATCGTAAATATACATCGTCGGTAGAACACTTCTTCCTTTTTTTTTTCCTTCAAAATTATCGCTCGAAGAAATCTGACGTTCAACAAAGAGAGAGAGAGAGTGAGAGAAAAAAGGAAACACGCGCTTCCTGCACAACGGAATGCACAGCACACTGACCGTTCGAGGCGCTATTCTCTCTTAGCCCTGGAGCCCCTTGTGCTAGCCTCTCCCCCGCTCCCCGCGCCGTTTTGAGGTAATGCTTTCGAGGTTTATCCTCGGACCGTGGACCACGACTCTACAAGAGTGTGGACTAGCCCCAGTCAGAGAGAGACGGATGAGGATGCTGTGGAGAAGAAAAAAAAAGGTGCGTGGACGGTGAGGCCTAATGGTATATCGGTCTCTCTCTCTCTTTCTCTCTCTTGGTTTCTCTATATTCACGTTTATGTCAGTGGGCGAGAGAAACGTCTCTCGCGTGAAATCCACGGAGGCGAAGGAAGGAAATAAAAGGAGAATGAGAAAATAAAAAAGGACTATGACACGAGAGATGGTTTTTTCCTCAGCGGTTCTTTGTTCTCCGAATGGGAGGGTGGAAAAAAAATGACCGGTGTACTCGCGTCGGGGGGTTACGTAAACTCAGAAATGTGCGTGATTCTAACATTAAAATTACTTTTCTCTCTTTATATGACTTATCGCTCGTATCGTTGCAACAGTGGTCTCAAAGGACCCGGCATCGGATTGAATGTATCATTTTTTTCGACCACTGCACCCATTTGTGGCCATTTGCACTGTTTATTGCATTTCTATCATTTTTTTTTACGCAACATCGTAATGACACTTCGATAATAGTCGTATCAATCTACAAAATTAGCTACTCTATGTGTAACAATTACTTTTCCTCATTGAAATTATTATCATTATTTTTTGAGGAAATAACGACAATTTTCGTTATTCCTTTTATAATTTATTTTTCTGTTTGTTGTTTGTCTGAAATTAGTAATATTTGATTGTAAATTTTATTTGATTTTTATTATTAATTTTGGAGATTCGAGATCGTTTAAGGTGGTAGTCTGGTAACTTAAGCCGATTTCCATGTCTTTATTGGAGGGCGTTTTTTTGTAGGAAAATGAAAATGAATCGTTTTAGATATTTATGATGTTTTTATTTACATATTAAATATACAAAAAAAAAAAATTTTTTTTAAATATAATAGTTTATTATTATTATTATTATTATTGATCGAAGTTGGCACCTCGAAAAAAAAGCGCGTGGGTGGCCCCGGTGATTTTGGCTCTTGATCTTATCTGAAATCAAACATTCTTGATTATTCTTAATCTATAGACATGTCGTTCTGGTCGGAACTACTGAAGTTAAATTTCATGGATAAATAACAAAATGGCGGACTTTGGAAAAAACGTTTTTTTTCTCCAAAGTCCAAAAAGACATGAAAATCGGCTAAGTTACCAGACAACTACCTTAAAGTTCGTTATAATTTGACGGTGCCGCAAGATACATAATAAAATCACACATTCGCACACATATATTGATAATAGAAAATTATTTCGCTTATCTTCTCTATGTTTTCTTTTTTGTTTCGAGGGCGTTGCGTCACTTGATTCGTCGAACGATTCCCTTTTTCATTTTTGGTCCCTTCAACAGGCTCTCTCTCTGAAACACTAATTATCGGACATACTTTCGATCATAATTTATCTCGCATTATTAGTCTTTATGGAATCATAAATTTGCCGATCTTACCTCTCACAGCCAATAATTTGCTCGTTGCGCAGTCGACACTTATAATGACGCTTCTTCACACGCGCTATTTACAACACGTCTATAATACGCTAAGATCTGGTATAGCGGCAGATATAAAGATAAAGACCCTCTGTCTTACGATACACTTGACGCACAACAAATGTAAGACCATCTCACTTCGTGGTCGCTGGAAGAGTGCGAAACGCCGTTCGTCAATATATTCGCTCGTATTCTGAACATAATGATAATCAATGATATTAGACATTATTTTCGTTGGTCCGTTATTCGGGGGAAACGTGACTATAGCGGCCTCTCTAACTATAGTCTATCTTCTCTGGTCGCTATAGTGCTATTCTTATGTGTTTTTTTCTTGTTTACTTCGAGATTATATTCAGATTTTTCTGGTTTAGAACGCGGTGGCGAAAAACTAACGAAAATTGGCCACCAACAGTACCCCACGACACGAATGAAGAATAAGCAGTTGAAATTTTTTTCAACATTACTTAAATGCTTGTTGAAACAGTACGGGAGGATATCAGAAACAAAATGGAGTAATAAACCGTAAGGGAAATCAAAAGGAGGAAGAAAATTGTGTAAATTGACGGAGAAACGAGGGAAAAGTTCCTAGAAAGCGAATAAAGTGTTCCAGATCACGAAAAATGTCTTTCTCTTTGTCACACACGCACACACAAATTTTCTTTCTCTCCCTCGATTCCCTCGTTCCACACTTCGTTTCATTCACTCTCCGGCATACCAAACGTATAGGAGCTCGTTTTCCATTGTCTCCTCTTTGACACCAAAATCTTTTTTTGTTGTTTTTTTTTATCGTCATTTACATTTCATTCAAATTCTTCCTATTTCCGTTCGTAGCGGCACAATTTTCTGGTTTTTATTAACCGATGAATATCTCGACAAACGAGATTGATATTTCATTTCGGATATTTTCCGCGAATAGTAGAATGATTATCGTTCGAATGTTCTTAATCGCGAGTGGATTATTGATAATCTCAATGATTGATCAATTCTCGAACGATCGTTTTCCAAACGCACTTTTAAGGACTCACATACCCCAGGAATTTTCAAAAAATCGATTTTTTTTTACTGATTTTCATTCTTTATACTTTTAAGAATTAAAACAAAAAAAAACTTTTAAGAAAATTCCAGTCCGTTACAAAGCTATAGCAATAAATGTGACCGGTCCATCGGGTTCACGTTGTACCTAACAGAAACTTTTTCTCGAAACTACGAGATCTGTTCAAAAAGTTTCGCGAATTTTGAATTTCCGCGGGCTACGTATATTCGATTTTCGATTTTTTCGTGGTGTTAGGTTGGTACTCGTGTCCCTCACTTATGCTGAAAAAATCGGCCATTTTGAATGTTTAGTTAATTGTTGACAGCTGTTTTGGTTAGACGTGTTTTGGCTTGTCTTCGATTTTTGCCTATTCCAAAAAATGGATCAAAGAATCTGTATGAAATTTTGTGTGAAAAACGAAATTAAGTGCGCGGAAGCATTCCGAATGTTGACTGTGGCATATGGTGAAGCTACCTTGGACCAAAGCAACGTTTATCGGTGGTACAAAATGTTCTCAGAGGGCCGAGAAGATGCGAACAACGAAATGCGTTCCGGACGCCCGAGCACATCAACAACAGACGAAAACATTGATGAAGCGAAGAAAATAATATTGGCCAATCGTCGAATCACCGTTAGAGAAGTTGCCGAGGAACTAAACATTGGCTCGTGCCATCCGATTTTTTCCAATGATTCGGGCACGAGACGGGTCGCCGCGAAATTCGTGCCAAAATTGCTCAATTTCGAACAAAAACAGCGTCGCGTTAACATTGCTAAGGAGCCGTTGGACTCGGTCCGCGACGACCCAAATTTGCTCCGGAGGGTCATAACTGGTGACGAATCATGCGTTTATGGTTATGACGTGGAAACCAAAGCTCAATCATCGCAATGGAAGCTGCTTTTTTGGAATAGGCAAAAATCGAAGACAAGCCAAAACACGTCTAACCAAAACAGCTGTCAACAATTAACTAAACATTCAAAATGGCCGATTTTTTCAGCATAAGTGAGGCACATGAGTACCAACCTAACGTCACAAAAAAATCCAAAATCGAATATACGTAGCCCGCGGAAATTCAAAATTCGCGATACTTTTTCAACAGACCTCGTATGTTTTTAGACAGTGTCAGCGCGATAACTCAGTCAATTTTGATTATTTTTCAACTTTTTTTTTTTCAATCTTGATAATTATTTTCTCTATAGTCTGACGGGAGGTTTTTTTAATATTTCGGTTGGACAATGTCTTATTAATTATTAAACACTATATTTTTTTTAAATTGCATACTAAAGTTTGAAATACTGTAATTTCATTGTTAAAAAAAAATGAAATAAAAAAAAATTCCCCCCGTCAGACCTTTACTATTACATTATTTTACTAGATTCTTTTTTATTTTTGCAGATTGGATAATTTTCGGTGAAGTTATGACGTCGACAAGGAGGCACCATGGTTTTCATCAGTAGTGTATTTATACCCATAAACAATAATGTTAATATTTTTGTTTAAATTAGTTTAAATTTAATTTCCTATAGTTGAGAAGTTAATAAACAATGTGAAATGAAGAATTAATTTTTTTTTTCACCATATAACCTTTATAATGATTTTTCAAATTTACTCGGTATTCAACGCGCGCAGCGGTATGTGAGCCGTTAAGGCGGTAGTCTGGTCTAGAAATAAAAAAAAATCGATTTTTTTTTCTTCATTTTCTTATTCCTTAGACCTTTCTTCATACGCTCCTGAAAACCGTTTATTGATATTTCAAAAATTAGCCGAGAAATAAAAATGCTAAGCAAGCGGCGCGCTCAGGTAGCGCGGTCGGGAAGCAGCTAACGCCGAAGCTACAGAGTCGCTCATTAAACGGTGTCAAAACTTTGAACGCGTTTATCTCAGAACTATGTTTTTCAAATCGGCGCCCACGATATCTCGATAACTAATGGACCGATCGAGCTAAAATTTTGCACGTACCTTAGGTAGCCTGTTTCTGAGGACTGGTAGCAGAATTGAGTCGAACAGTAATTTTGCCGACATTTTATAACTCGTCGAATACCCGAAAATTTATGAAATATCATTAATGAAAGTTCAACGGGCCGCCATTTTGTCAAAACATTTTTTTAAGTACCAATTCTGCTACCAGTGCTCAGAATACTCATACAGATTGAGAATATATATATATTTTTTTTTTCAGATGCATACAACATCGTCCAGAGTGGGCGCCGATTGAGGCGGCTTTCGGCGCACCATGTTGCAACAAGGCAAAAAATTACATGAAAATATTTGGAATAATTTTTTTTTTTTAATGTACAAGTATTCTCTAAGGATCAATAAATGCACGTGTAAATTTTCATCAAGACAACTTCAACGGTTTAAAAATTATTGCACATTAGAAATGACGTCAAAAATCTCGCTCTAGACCAGACTACCGCGTTAATTTTGTACATTATCGTTGTTTATGCTCGAATTTTCATAGGCATAATGGCGAATCCATCATTAATCATTAATCCGAATTCTATCATTAATTACGAATTTATTTTATTATTTTCTTTCAATTCCTTTGCGTGTGGGTTTCCACGCGGATTTCGGAAGTTTCCATACAGAAGTTTGTTTTGCGGCATAACATTTGTAATTACTCGATTTCTGGGAGAACTCTGTACAAAAGTTTGCGGAAAGAAAAACGCTCTATCGCTCGACACTACAAAATTTGTCTGTCGAATTTTCGTTGTACACTTTTTTTCTGTTATTCGTGGTCGGACAATTGGAGAAGAGTGTGAAATAAAAAGAAATTGGCATTCGTTTTCATGATGGCGCAATGTCAATGATAAATTCTCGTAATATTTTTCGTTATAATATCTTTTCAAAACATTTTCATACCCTTTTCAGTCTCTTCCTCCCTTCCGTGCCCTCTTTCATTCTCACTCTCTCTCTCTCTTACTCTCCCTCTGTCGACCTTTATGTATTTTTTCCTTTCTCTCCATCTTTCGATCTTTATCTATTTTTTTTCCTTTCTCTCTATTTCTCTCACGATATTACGCGAGTTAGAACATGAATGAGAATTCGCAACGGTGATTTTCAATGGATTCGCTCGTCCGTATATAAGTATATATTCGACGAGAGAGCTGGTATATCATTGCGGGTAAAAATGGAATAGAAAGGGACGGAGAGTAAAACGTCTTGATTTCTCTCTCTCCCTCTATCTCGGGTTTGCGTGACGTCCGAGAATGGGAGTCGTCGAACGATGTGACTCTTCGTGGATAGAAAACTTCAAATCCGCTAACGTGACATCGATTTTATACCATTATATATGTCTTGGACCCTTTCAGCGACCTCTTATCTTCGGTACCTTTTATCTCACTCTTCGCATCCCCCGTCGACCCAACTGCCCCACCCGTTTCTTTTTTCGCGAATCTCTCGCGTCGTTCTTTTGTCACAGACACGGCCCCGTACAGAAATTGTGGTAGGGATCCAGCCTCGATCCATGTGATTATGTCTGCTCTCTGGTAAGGATCCGACCGGGATACCGGATCGGATCCCAACATGGAAATTAGGGCTGTTACTTTTATCCGGGTTAGCCGGATACCCGAAAGTATCCGGGTATCCGGGAAATTGGATCCAACACTTCAGATCCGAATACCCGAATATCCGGGTATCCGGGTATTCGAGTACCCGAGTATCCGGGTATCCGGATATCCGAATAATCACGAATCCGGGTAACCGGGTAATAACGAATAATGTCGGGTAATTACCCGATTTTTCGCGTACAGGCTCAAATGGGACCGCCGGCGTAAAAAAAATAATGTTATTGTATTAGTCTGGTCATCAAATAAGCCGAAATATAGGGCGTTAATAGTTACCATTGAAAAAAATTGGAAAATAACTTGTATCAAATTTGCTTTGTTCAAAGAAATTGTGCAAAAGTACGGTAAAAATGAAAACTTAGTGTTGACGAATCAAACGTCACGGTTTTCCAATTTATAATAATTGTGTACTTACTCGGGAAAATATTTTACATGTGACTCCCACAATTTTTTAGAATCTGCTGTTACGATCACAATTTCTTGCCTGTGCGTATTAAGAATAGCCGAGATCTGCTTCTTCGCATTCTATATTTTCTCTCCAACTCTAAAGTTCATAAAAACTGCACACACGCCCATAAAGCAAATATACATTTCAGAAACTAAGGATATTTATTGAATAATAATAAATCGTCATGAAAAAATAATATTAAAGATGCAAATAGTGCAGGTCAATGTTGATTAAGTTCTTATGAAATGATCATGTGTTTCCCTAACATTGTATAGAAGATTATGTCATTACTTTTTTAATCTACACAAGAATGTTTTATTGAAATTGTAGTTTTTGTCGGATGTGAATTACAGTAAAGAAATGGTTTGGTAATAATAGTAAATACGCCTGCAAGATTCTTTCCAAGAATCTTCATTATAATGATAATCTAATTTGTTTAATATTGATATCAGTCGGTAAAAATAAAAAATGGTCAACTAAATGATCGGACAGGAACACCGATATAATCCCGATTTCTCAATCTTCCGGTAATGATTTATTATTCGTCTTATAAATGTACTTCGCAAACATTGTTCTTGGCAACATCTACGCATGCCTCACAAATTGTGTAAACTGAACAATTTTTTTCAGCATTTTCGGCATCAATTATCGGCGGTAATTGCCCGATATTATCCGTTATTATCCGAGTACCCGGTTACCCGGATACCCCGAAACTATCCGGATACCCGAATCCGTTATTACCCGGATATTATCGAGTTATCGAGATATACGGATTTGAAGCGTCGGATCCGTGAAACCCGAATTACTGGGGTATCCGGATACCCGGAAAAGTTCAAGCTCTAATGGAAATGTCACACTTGTGAATCGGATCCCGATGAGAGGATTCCCGACTGAATTCCTGAATGTATCCAGTCCGGATCCTCCTGAATTCTTAAAGAATTGTTTGGGAACTGAAGGTATCCTTACATGATTTTACAGGGTCATTAAATTGGTGATGATTGTTTCATCTGCACTATTAGTATTTCCATTTTTTTCTACATTTGTACATCCGTCCCCATTTATTTGGAAACAAAACGAAATTAAAAAAAGAAGGAATTCGAGACATGATAATCGAGGTAAAAACTAAAAATAAACATCGATGTAGCTTCTGTGGTTGCATATCACTTAAACCCCGAAGTCGGCACTCGATTACTCGGCATCAACCTGAGCGAGCTTCCCTATTCTTATAGCCCATGAGCGCTCGATCGCAGACGCGAACACCTCGCGCCGCTCGCCACCTGGCGGCGGATTGGAAAACTTCTTTATACTAGCTTCACGGCGAAGATCGAGTGTTTTTTACATTATGATGAAATGTACACAATGGAATCGGACATATTTCTTACAAAAGCTGGGGTATAGAACGGCAAGCCCTTACACTTAACGTACCGAAGCTATAAACACGAGAGTCACGTGTCAAGTATAAGACATCATATCTTTTCACGGATTCAGCTGGAATCCGGAGAGGAATCCCTTGACACGAAGTCCCCACCAAATCCCAATCGGGGTTTGGCTGGAAGCGGGACACCCTAGCAAATTTCTGCACGGGTGATTATTCCTGCTCTCTGGTAAGGATCTGACTGGATACCGGATCGGATCCCAACATTGGATCCTGATGCGAGGATTCCCGATTGAATTCCTGACTTTATCCAGTCCGGATACTCCTGGATTCTTAAAGAATTGAATGGTATCTTGACGGGATTCTTACGTGATTTTACAGGGTCATGAAAAATTGATCAGGATTATTCGATTTGCAATATTAGCGTGTACCATTTTTTTTTTCGGTCACTGGACCATTTGTGGCCATTTTCGATAATAGTCATACAAATCAACAAAAATAGCTACACGACGAGAATCAACAAAAATAGGTGACGAGAATCGAACGAAAATTGGTCACAATAAAACTATCCTTTCACATTTTTACGTCCCTTCCCATTTGCTCCTAGGCGACGAAATATCTCAAAAGAATTCAAACTTGAGTTTCGGTAAACGAATTAAAAAATAAAAATACACATTTATTCAGCTTTTGTGTGTACGATCCGGGATCCACCAGGAATCCGGAGAGAAATCCTTCGATAGGGATTCCCTAACAAATCCCGATCGGGGTTTCGCCGAAAGCGGAGATACCCGAGCAAATTTCTGAGCCGCGCGATATGCGCAACACGCATTATCGACGAAAACTCCATATATTCGAGTTTTTCTTTCTTTTTCGAACTTGTGAATTTCGAGCAATTTTCATTAACCATAATTTTCTCACCCAAGTTCGTGGAATTCACGTCTTTTGAACGAACCATAGGTGGCGGTTCGATCGACGACGAAGAACGTCGCGTCGTTTCTCCGTTCCATCCAATCGTCTCGTTTACGGAATAGCGCGAACTGTAACGACAAATTAACGTGCTTAATTAATAATTTATTTGTACAACTCAGGAGTGTTAACGAATTTTTCGTGATTCTCGTTCGTACGTCGCGGAATCAATTCCCCTAAATTGGCAACCCCACAAAACCACGAAAAATATGTTGTCTTTATGGAAAACTAGCTGTGGATTATATCGACGCTGCTTACGAAAACTAGCATGTTTCAGATTTCTTACGGAAACAAGCACGCTTGATATCTGCGCGAAAACTAGCATGTTTCGGCTTTTACCACGAAAATTAGCACGTTTCAGTATCACCGGAAGTGTTTCTCATTTTTTACTCCACGTTTTTTGAACATCCTTTTTTACTCCAAATTGACGAAATATTTATGCTTGTCATTTTATACTGTTTTATTTTTTGTTTGAATTTATTTCATACACATTTTACCGTTTGAATTTTGATCTGCTAGGCTTATCATAAGATGGCAAACGGCAAATGCCTCGTCATTTTGGAGTAAAAAAACCATGGTCAAAAAAATTAGACAAAAGAAAATCGAAAACAATTGCAGTGTATGCAAAGTTAACAATGTCAGTTTCCTTCCCTCTTGCTACTTCGTCCAAGACCTGACATTTCTCGAGATATCTCAATCGATTGTTTTGAAGATTTTGTCAACTGTACTTTATACTTATACTGTACTTTATACTTTAGTCGTTGATCACTCCAAGATTGTGTGTTTTTTTTAATGAAATAAAAACACAATGAACGATTCTTCAGACTGTAAGTGGAATATACTTTTGATAAACAATAATTTTGTTCAATTCCATCGCTGACTCCGAAACTTGAAGTCATGAAAAATATCATTGATGAACAATTTTAGTTTTTGAGCGGTGGAATATTGCGTATCGTATTTGCGAATCGTATTTTCAATACTGTTATTATTTTTTTAATAGAAAACGAATATAAATGTTTGAGGGTGTACGGGCGATACACCCTTAATGTTTTACATTTATTCCTTATAGTGCTCCCGAAATAATTATTAAAACATTTGTGAAAGTTCTGAATCTTATTCGATTTAGTTCGGCAAATATACTACTTTTTCCAGTGCAAATCGAAATATGCTAGTTTTCGCGACGGAAGCCGAAACATGCCACTATTCGCGGCAGAAGCCGAATCATGATAGTTCTCGCGATGAAAGCCGAAACATGATTGTTTTCGCGTCGAATATCGAAACGTGTTGATTTTCGTGGTGGAATTCGAAACGTGTTGGTTTACGTAAGAAATTTGAATCGTGCTACTTTTCGTAAGCAACGTCGATATATTTTTATAAATTTGCATTATATATTTGTTTCATACGCATTATGAGTACATAACTAAGTGCATTAACTATAAATACCATCCGGAAATTATGTGGAAAAATAATGCAAAAAGAATTTTTCAAATCGGATTAGTATTTCCTGAGATTAGCGCGTTCGAACAAACATACAAAATCTCCAGCTTTATTATAGTAGTAAGATTATATACTTTTACCTCGTAGCGGGAACTGTAACGAAAAATAAACGTCCTTAATTAACAATTTATTTGTACAACTTCAGGAGAGCTAACGAATTTTTTCATACGTCTCGGAATCAGCTTTATTAAGCTGGCAATGCCACAAAGCCACGAAAAATGTTTTGTCTTCATGGAAAATGATCAACTTTTAAGTCGTAGCGCGAACTGTAACGTCAAATTAGCGTTCTTAATTAACAATTTATTTGTACAACTTCAGGAGAGTTAACGAATTTTTTCATACGTCTCGGAATCAGCTTTATTAAGCTGGCAATGCCACAAAGCCACGAAAAATGTTTTGTCTTCATGGAAAATGATCAAATTTTAAGTCGTAGCGCGAACTTTAACGTCAAATTAGCGTTCTTAATTAACAATTTATGTGTACAACTAAGGAGAGTTAACGAATTTTCCGAGATTCTCATTCGTACGTCGCGGAATCATCTCCACTAAACTGACAATCCCACAAAGCCACGAAAAATGTTTTGTCTTTATGGAAAATCTATAGACTTTTTATAGGGGCGTGAGAAAATGTTGAACAATTTTTTACATCACGAATTTTTACCTTTATATTCGATCATTTGAGGGTGATTTATCGGGGTTGTGGTGACTTTGGAAAGATTAAAAAAACGAGATATGGAAGAAAAAAATTGATTTTACTCTTGTTTTTTTTAAATCTTTACGGGATGTAAACCGTAAGGGTAGGTCTGACATAATTTGGGGTTGCACAACAGAAGAGCCCATAAAGTTCCTATAAATCTAAGGGCAAAATAGTACATGTAAGTGTTTCAGGGAAAAACGTAGCGGCAGCTTAACATTCACACCCACCTCCCTCCAATTTTTGAAACTCAATTTTCTGTGGACAGGAATGAGAGAAGAAAATTTTCCTACGCGAATCGACGGCTGATAAAAAAGCCTACAATTTCCATTTTCGAAATATATATTTTTCAAAGTTCTTCGAATCCGGTAACTTTTGAATTTTCAATATCGTTTTATCTTACTACTATAATAAGGTTGGAGAGTTTGTATGTTTGTTCGAACGCGCTAATCTCAGGAAATACTAATCCGAGTTGAAAAATTCTTTTTGCATTCGATAGTCCGTTTATTCGGGAAGGCTCTAGGCCCATATAACTTCATGCTTATGACCCTAAAGAGCGGCGGTGGCGTCGGTTTATAATTTAGTCATTGGTCCTTTTATTTTTCCACGTAATTTCCGGGTTGGTATTTATAGTTAATGAGATGCACTTGGTTATGTACTCACAATCCGTATGAGACAGATATATGATCCAAATTTAACGCGGGTGAAACCGTGGGGCACAGCTAGTGTCTTGTGTAAATGGTTCTCGCGAGTAGTATTGATATTTATTAAAATATAACAATTTTTTTTTTTGGTATATTTCAAAACTTTGGAACTTTGGAAAAAAAATTTTTTTTCCAAAGTCCGCCATTTTGTTATTTATCCATGAAATTTAACTTCAGTAGTTCCGACCAGAATGACATGTCTATAGATTAAGAACTATCAAGAATTTTTTATTTCAGATAACATCAAGAGCCAAAATCACCGGGGCCACCCACGCGCTTTTTTTTCGAGGTGCCAACTTCGATCAATAATAATAATACTAATCAACTATTAAATTTTTTTCAAACTAATTTTTTTTTGTATCTTTAATATGTAAATAAAAACATCCTACATATCCAAAACGATTCATTTTTATTTTCCTACAAAAAAACGCCCTCCGAAAAAGACATGAAAATCGGCTTAAGTTACCAGACCTTACATTTTGAGGTTGATTTCTGTCGCTGCTCAATTGATATTTTTAATTTGGATAAAAAAAAACAAATAGCTTTTTTAACTTTTGAGGTTAATTTCTGTCGCTGCTCAATGGATATTTTTTATTTTGATAAAAAAAAAACAAATTAATTAATTACACGGATAATTTTTTTGATATTAATAATTTCTTCAATATTTATAATTCTAATTTAATTCTAATGATTTCGTGAGTTGCATAGATAGGTGAATCCAGGGCAGAAAATATGCGAGATTACCGGCGGAAAAAACGTGAGGAAAAATGAAAAACTGGGAAGGTAGACCGAAAAAAAAGCGCATAATTCGACTCAGCGTAGCAGGGATTTTCGGGCACGTGCAGCGAACTTAATTCTCTCCCGGACATCAACGGCCGACCCAACTACTGCTTTACCAAATCTGGTTGTCAGTCGTGCAACTTTCCGATTGCCATCGTTGCCATTTTCTCCTACTTCGTCTACATCAACAGCGACTGCATATAATACTTCGATGAAATGTTTCTGCTCTTCCCCAAATCGAACAAAAATAACCGTCTCCAATAACAAATTGCCTTACTCCTAGCGTTAATAAAATAAAATAAAATTTTCATTAAAAAGAATTATTCTTCGTTACGAAAAATCATTTCATATAATACCTGAATCATTTTTTTCGGGATATAATGTTAGTGTTGCTTATTACCAAGGTGAGATGTCAGATGTTACACATCATATGCGAGTACTGTAAGGGTCGCTTATTTTTTTTTTTACTTTTTTTTTTGCATTTTAAAATAAAAATTTACCGAACTGATAATAAATTGATACGATAACGACGAGAAGAGCATCGTTTAATTTTGCATTCCGAGGGGCAGAGGAAAAAACAAATGTTTCACTAACCACGCGTAACCGCGAATGTGTATAAAAGGCCCGAGGTTCGCCATTTTTCTCTCTCATGTATAAAACACGTCTTTGCCAGTATAATATACGGCAAAAGAGGAGAAGGAGGGAATATTTATATATATATATATATATATATATATATATATATATATATATATATATATATAGCGAGGAAACGGGCGAGGTCACGGACTTCAAGACGGGCTGGTTACACGAGGCAGAGTTCACGTACCGTAAATGCATGGCATACCTCGAAGTACACCAACACTTTTACTCTCTCTCTCTCTCTCTCTTACCGTACAATCACGTATGATAGTGTGAATATATATTTATATATTGTTTTTTATTTAGATCGAGGGGTTAACAGACGTAAGGGCTTGTGAAACATGATTTAATGCTCAAACTTTTACGTCTATTACGTCCTTTTGTTAGCTAAGAGTCGATAACACATACCATATTTAACACAAACGACTCGGGGCACTTTTGCGCACATAGGAAAACGTCTCGATCGCGTGCAACGACTCGGCGATCTCGTTCCGAGTATATATAAACGTCGACTCTCTTTGGATAGACACCGAGAATAAAAGCGTTGATGCACATAACAGTGACGTTAGCTTATCCCACATAACCGACCGTTTAATTATCGGTAAACGCTGTATTTCCCATTGAAGTCGAAAATCCTTCGATCACAAAGTTTTTACACGGTGATAATTTGCTCGTAAGTATTTTTTAACCAATCGACACAATTTATTTCCGCGTGGCAACAGTAATTACAATATGGCGTTGCGATTAATTTTGCCTCATTCAAGAGCTCACATACCCCGGAAATTTTCGAAAAATCCATTTTCTTTCTTTACAGATTTTCATTCTTTATACTTTTGAGAAGTTAAAAAAAAAACTTTTAAGAAAATTCCACTGCGTTACAAAGTTATAGCAATAAATGTGACCGGACATCTGGTAGGGATGGCTACCTGGCCGAAACTTTAAGGGGGGAAATAGGGTTAGACGGTTCAAACAATCGATTTTTTTTTAATTTCATAAATTGTTAGTAAAACTATTGAAAAATATGTTCCCAAAATTTTAAATGAAAATTCCGACTCGTTCTATTGTTATAAGCCATTGAAGGGGGAAATAGGGTTAGGACAGCGTTTTTTCAATAATTTTCATGAATTTTTTTATAGTATAAAAAATGAATATAATTTACTGAAACTTTGAGAATATTTTATACATATATTTAACTATACACTATAAAATTTGTATACATATATTTAAGTATATACTATAAAATATTAGCGATTCCATATTGCTTGTTTTTCTTGGTACTATTTTTAGCCATTAAAGTGAGTAGCTCTCCTTCAGGCCCCGAGCGTACTATTTTTTCAAACGCGTTTTTCTGAAAACGACTTTTTTTAAACTTGCGTACACGCTGGTTTGAAAAGTTTTCAACCAATCGTTTTGAAAATTGGCAGTTACTTTCTTCATAGTATTGCGCTCTATATAAACCTAAAATCGGAATATTATCATCATTTAAAATAATTTTTTTTTTGCAAATAAAGTTTTGAAAAATGGCAAAAAATCATGCTATTTTGTTTTGACCCCTGTAAAAAATCCAATTTTCTATTTTTTTTATAGCATTTAGGTTCATATAGAAGAGAGACATATAATAAAAGTAAATTCCAACCTCGTTTGATTTCAGATGAAAATTGCGGCTTCCAGAATGTACGCAAAATGCTGAGTCTGATTGTGACCTGCAATATGGGGTCGCTAATATCTTCGGTGTTTTTCAAGGAAATTCTTCAAAAATTTTATAGTGTATACTTAAATATATGTATAAAATATTCTCAAAGTTTCAATAAATTATATCCATTTTTTATACTATAAAAAAATTCATGAAAATCATTGAGAAAACGCTGTCCTAACCCTATTTCCCCCCTTAAACGCGTCTTTCTCGAAACTATGTTTTTAGACAGTGTCAGCACGATAAATAAGTCAATTTTTATTATTTTTTAACTTTTTTTTTTTCAAATCTTGATAATTATTTTCAATAGTCTGACGAGAGATTTTTTTAATTTTTTGGTTGGACAATTTTTCGTAAATTATTAAACGCTAATTTTTTTTTTTTCAATTGCATACTAAAGTTTGAAATACTGTAATTTCTTTATTTTTGAAAAAAAAAACAATTTCCTCCGTCAGACTTTTGGTACTACATTACTTAACTAGATTCTTTTTTATTTTTGCAGATTGGATAATTTTTGGTGAACTTACGATGTCGACAAGAAGCCGCCATGGTTTTCATCGGTGGTCTATTTATACCCGTAAGAATGAAATGTTAATATTTTTTTGCTATTAAAAAATTTTTTTTTCTCATAGTTGAAAATTTAATAAAGTATGTGAAATCAACAATTTAATTTTTGGTAAATATGGAGCAAAGGGGACCGACTTCCCATGACCTTTGGAGTAGACCCATTGGACGGGTTTTTGCACGAGAAACAACTTTTTCCTCTGACAGAATGGGGGGTTGTTATTTATTAAAAAGTTATTAGCAAATAAAGTTAATAATTAGTATAATTATTTTCCTTATACCAGTCCGTCCAAATCATCTTGTCCTTCACATGCTTGTTAAGAATACCGCCCCTGAGTAACTTACAAAAAGTTTTATCCGTCGATCATTGTTTGTTAAAAAGTTATTAACAAAAGAAGTTTCATTAATCGAACATGAAATACTTTTACTGATGTATGGCAAACAGTACACGTATCAGCGGGGGAGGCCGCGCCCCCCCTGTACCGCCCCACACACCAGCCCAAAAACAACCCAAAAACAACCCAAACAACCCGTAAATATAGTAAATAATACATATACTCCTTGCTGATACGTATGCTACTCATCATACTAACGCAAATACATATGAGTGAATGGGGGTTCGAAGGTGAGGGGGCGTCGTGTGTGGGGGTGGAGGGTTTTTTGTTTGTTTATGTTGTTTGGGTTGTTTGGTTTTGTCTGTTTGGGTTGTTTGAGTTTGTTTGTTTTTTTGGGTTGTTTTTGGTTTGTTTGTTTGGGTTGTTTGGGTTTGTTTGTTTGAGTTTGTTTGTTTGGGTTGTTATTGGTTTGTTTTTTGGCTGGTGTATGGCGGGGATGCAAGGGCTGCAGCTCCCCCGCTCATACGTGTACTGTTCGCCATACACTAGCAAAAGTACTTCATGTTCGATTTATGAAACTTCTTTTGTTAATAACTTTTTAACAAACAATGAGCGATGGATTAAACTTTTTATGTTACTCAGGGGGTTATTCTTGGCAACGTATGTGAAGGACAAGATGATTGGGACTGACATATAAGGAAAATAGCTATATGAATTATCAACGTTATTGGTTAATAACTTTTTAATAAATAATGGCCCCCCAATTTTGCCAGAGGAAAAAGTTGTTCAGGAAGGCTCCCTTGACATCATATATGAAGGACAAGGTCATCGGACGTGGGTCCCTGTTGCTCCATATTTACCTAATTTTTTTTTCAACATATAACCTTTATAATAATTTTTCAAATTTGCTCGGTTTTCAGCGCGCACGGTATGTGAGCCCTCAAGTACGTGGATTTCTTCTTTTTTATGTGTTTTAAACTTGTAATTGGTAAAATTGACAATTATCCTATCTAATTTTGTTCGAGGGTTCGGTACCGAATAATTGGAAAAATGTAGAACTCGCTTTATTCGCTTCCGGGCGATTTTCCTGAACGACGAAGATTTTCATTAAATTTCACATATCTCAAGAGTCAATGGCATTATCGACCTCGTTATAATTTTCCTTCCCACTTCCAACGTGCCTTCGTACTTCAGAATTATTTCGGAATTTTCGACGCGGTCACTTTGGAATTACGAGGGGTAACGTGGTGATGCACATTTTAATGAATATCGTTAAAAATATTTATCGAAAAAAATGATCAAATATATTTTATCAATCCCCAATGTAAACCCTTTTCAACGATACCCCACTCGCCGGAAGAAAAAAACGAAATTATTTTTCGATCACGCATTTTGGCCCGAAATTATCGAAAAATTATTCTGTTAACTGGTTCGGCGATGATAGACGGTATTTTTTAACGACTGCAGCGCCATTGGAAACTTATCCGCTATACAAAAAATTACGATGATAATCGCCAGAGGGCAGCGGTTTAGCAATTCGCATAATTCATGCTTAAAGAGTTCGAGTAACTTGAAAATTATGGAATTGTCAATCAAACGAGTCGATTTATTCGAATTATTTTTAATAAAGTCGTTTGCGGTTTTTTTCTCGATATTTCGTTGCCTTTGGCAATGATCAACTATCTAATTTTAATCGAGCGAAGAATCGAGAGGTTACGCGGGAAAGAAAAACGTCTGCAGCGTTCTACCGAAAGCTTGAGCAGTACAGACAGAGGTTACGATCGTAACCACCAGATGGCGGCTGTTTGGCGCTCAATTCAAATCACTCAGCCGTCGCATTTGCGTTTGTGCGCTCTAGTCATTGTTAATACAACAGTTGTATATATATATATATATATATATATATATATATATATATATATATATATATATATGCAAACCATTTCACTATGTATTCCAAAGGGATGGCGATGCAATACATTTTCGAACGCATCACCGGTGAGTAAATCAAGAGCAACTAGCGAACGACCACTATACCCCATTTCCCGGAGTACACTTCACGTTCTATAGATATCTCCTCTTCCGTACCTATACAGCGCCACCCCCTGCTACTATCGCAATCTCGTTTCTAGGCACCCGCGGGATAGAGAGGCTCAATCGTGAGGACCAACCGAATCACGATGCACAATCGTTCAGCTATCCGTTATATATACGTACATATAAGACTTTTCAGGACAAATCGAATAGTTTGTGACCATTTTCATTATTTTCTTCCTTTTTTCCGTATGCTGTACAGGGGTGATACGAAATAAATATCCTGAACCAATTTTCTTCTGTTTTTCGAAAAATTGACGGGCCGTTATTAACGAAGAATTGAAGTCACCACTTTTGGTCATTATACATGGTTTTCTCGATTTTTCTTCGATTTCAACATTTTTACAGTAAACTTCCATTTGAAAAACATTTTTGTTCACAAAAAATGTGTATCCTTATTAACGGTATTGTATTGGAAATTATTATTTAGCAACCTGACCTCTCTCGGTCAAATTTCAAACCACTCTCTCCCAGTCGATGCCCGATGCCATTACTATGCAAATGGTGTCGCGTTTTAATTATAATTAATAATGTACTGCTTTATTACAGCAACGATATAATAAATAAAAATCGCGGAGAACATTGAGGTTGTTCGGTCCGAGGAGGTATGAGATTTGCAGTTCATGCGAAAGATCAAAAATCGTTTTATTCGCGTCGTGTAAACAACAAGAGGGGCGACTGATGTTGCATAATTGCGGAAAAATGAACAATTCATAAATATCAGATTGTGACATGTGATAAATTGATATTATGAGTAATGGTTTATTGTCCAAAGTCATTTATTTAGTCGCAGAGTGGCGGGTAATATTTTTCCGGATTTTGAGGTTAAGCCTGGCACGTTTTATAGCATATGTGGGCAACAACCGGTCCGCGGGCCGGATCCGGCCCGCTGTAAGATTTGATCCGGCCCGCGAGACATTTTGAAAAACCCAATTAAAAAATCCACCAACAGAACTTGTGTTCTAAGTCCATTCGACTCCAGAATGTTATGAATGTGGGTAGTAAAAACCATCAATTTTACTCGATCCCGAGGGCTTAACCATCGTCAGTACAAGGCGTTTTTGGATGAAATATCAGCCGAATATGACGATGTAACATATTATTGTGAAGTCAGATGGCTAAGCAAAGGGAAAATGCTGAAACGGTTTTACAAGCTTAAAAATGAGATAGCAAACTTCATGCAATTAAAAGATAAACCACTATCTGAATTGAGAGACCCAAAATGGATATGTGACTTAGCATTTCTCGTCGACCTTACAGGCCATTTGAATGATTTAAATTTGAAACTTCAAAAACAAGGACAGTTAGTAAATGATTTGTACAGCCATTTGAAAGCGTTTCAGAACAAAATCCGCTTGTGGGAGGCACATATGCTGTCTGGTAACAGTTACCATTTCACCACGCTCTCGGCGTATGAAAATATTTCTTACGCTCAATATACTGAAGAACTCAAGTTACTGTCGGAGCAATTTTCCAACAGATTCAGCGATTTCAAAAACATAGAAGACTGTTTCAATTTATTTGCTACTCCAACAAAAAGTAATGTACAAAATGCTCCAATACACTTGCAAATGGAGTTGATCGAGATTCAAGAAAACTCACTCCTAAAATGTAAATTTAAAGACGTGGAGTTGTCCGATTTCTACAAAAAATACCTCGAAGAAGACCATTTTCCGCAGCTTAGAAAATTCGCAAAAAGATTGATTTGTGCGTTTGGCAGTACTCATAAATTGCGAACAGTTCTTTTCAGTTCTTAAACAGTTCTTAAAAACACCGTTTTGAGAAAAACGCGTTCAAAGTATCAAAAGTCGTTTACACATCATTAAAAATCCTTACAAATATGCATGTGTCTCGAAGAATATTTGCCGAATCGATTTGAAATTTTCCGAGAATATACTCAAATATATGTACATTCCGAAAATGCAATAAAAAAAAATCGATTTTTTGAAATTGCCAATTGCGTACGACCCCTTAATAATTCTGACGTTACAAAAATGAAAAGCAATTAATTCATCGCAATAAATATCAATTGGATCGAATGAAATTTGTAAATAACGGTAATTCGGGTCAGCCGGTACGGAAATAAAATTTTCAATTTTTATTAATAAGATTTTTTATTAATAATTCTGATGTTACAAAAATTAAAAACAATTAATTCATCGCAATAAATATCAATTGGATCGAGTGAAATTTGTAAATAACGGTAATTCGGGTCAGCCGGTACGGAAATAAAATTTTCAATTTTTATTAATAAGATTTTTTATTAATAATTCTGATGTTACAAAAATTAAAAACAATTAATTCATCACAATAAATGTCGATAGGATCGAATGAAATTTGTAAATAACGGTAATTTGGGACAGCCGGTACGAACATTTTTATTTTCAATTATTTTGATTCCAACTCGAACCCGCCGATTTGCCGAATAGACTCGAAATTATCGGTAAGAACGATTACTGCACGGTGAGTTTCAACCTCACTCATGGAACCGCAACGAGAAACGGGTGGAGCGGTTATACGTTATGGAGAATAATGAAAGACAGAGAGAAGGAAAAAAGAAAGGTGAAGTGAGAGGGAACGAGTATATCCTGGCAATGCCAAGAGGTGAACCGGAACAGCTGCTTCGAAAACGCGATCGCACTATAATGCGCGATCTTGGTAAGACCACGAATGTCCATAACACGAAAAACGCTTTGAAGGTAAATGAACGGGAAGAGCGAAAGGGGCATGGGTTGGAGGTTGGCGGAGAGGGGGAGGGGGGAACTTTCTTTGATTGCCGCGAATGCCGGTTGGCAAATGAACACGCTCGATTGCTCACGAATTATTATGTCGAGGGAAACAATGGAATCGGTGACGTCAAGAGCTCTGACGTAATTCGTCGATATTGTGAATAAAATAATTTCTTTTTTATTCGAATAAAAAAACAAATTCAGGTAGCTTCTCGCATTTTCGAGTGAGTCAAATAAACACAAATCAGTTTTCGTTTTGAATATAAAAAAATATATATATATCTAAAAGATCAATTATCGATAACGTGAGGAAAAATAAAATGTGTTGTCCATTTTGCGTATTGCAATGGATAAATAATATTGACGGTACTTTGTTCGAGCAATTTTTACAATAATTTCAGCGAAACTTACGAGGATATAAAAGTGATAAATTAAATGAACATAGGTAAAACGTTGTAAAATGTTGTTAAACTTACGTGGGTATAAAAATGACAAATTAAGGGGGGAAATAGGGTTAGACGGTTCGAAAAATCGATTTTTTTTTTAATTTCATAAATTGTTAGTATAACTATTGAAAAATATGTTCCCAAAATTTTAAATGAAAATTCCGACTCGTTCTATTGTTATAAGCCATTAAGGTAGTAGTCTGGAAACTTAAGCCGATTTTCATGTCTTTTCTGGAGGGCGTTTTTTCGTAGGAAAATAAAAATGAATCGTTTAGGATATTTAGGATGTTTTTATTTACATATGAAAGATACAAAAAAAAATTTGTTTGAAAAAATTTAATAGTTCATTATTATTATTATTATTATTGATCGAAGTTGGCACCTCGAAAAAAAATAACAATATGGCTAAATATGGATAAATAACAAAATGGCGGACTTTGGAAAAAAAAACTTTTTTCCAAAGTCCATTTTGTTATTTATCCATGAAATTTAACTTCAGTAGTTCCGACCAGAATGACATGTCTATAGATTAAGAATTATCAAGAATTTTTGATTTTAGATAACATTAAGAGCCAAAATCACCGGGGCCACCCACGCGCTTTTTTTTTCGAGGTGCCAACTTCGATCAACAATAATAATAATAATAAACTATTGATTTTAACAACAAAATTTTTTTTGTATCTTTAATATGTAAATAAAAACATCCTAAATATCCAAAACGATTCATTTTTATTTTCCTACAAAAAAACGCCCTCCAAAAAACACATGAAAATCCGCTTAAGTTACCAGACTACTACCTCAATTGGAAGAATTTGCTTTTCTTTAATTGGTTTCTGTATTAATTGGCTTCGAAGTTTCAAGAATGGTGTTTTCACCGTTGAAGACAAGCCCCGCTCTGGAGAGCCAACAAAATTCCAAGACAAAAAATTGGAGGCATTACGCGATGAAGATCCGAGTGAAACGCAAGAGGAGCTTGCGGAATCATTGGAAGTGACTCAACAAGCAGTTTCCGTACGATTGAAATTTATGGGAATGATTCAAAAGCATAAATGCTTTTTTGACCACAAAAAAAAAAGACCGAACTAATTTGTACTCCTAATACATCTATCTAAAAGATCGATTATCGATAAAGTGAGGAAAAATAAGTTTCATCCATTTTCGCATCGCAATGGATAAATAATATGGGGAGTACTTTGTTCGAGCAATCTTTACAACAATTTCAGCGAAACTTACGTGGGTATAAAAATGACAAATTAAATGAACATAAGTCAATTTTGGATGAGAAAAAATGAATGAAAATGTAACACTAAGTTGTCCATTCTTTTTCTGTTTATAAAATAGTTAATTAAATGCGGAGTATTTTTTTAAATGTTTTTTCTATTTGAAAAAAAATAAATGGGTAGTTCCTCGCGTTTTGGAGTGAGTCAAATAAACATAAATCAGAGTTTTCGTTCTGAAAAGAGAAAAAAAAATCTAAAAGATAGATTATCGATAACGTAAGGGGAAACAAAATGTTTCATCCATTTTCGTATCGCAATGGATAATATGGAGAGTACTTTGTTCGAGCAATTTTTATAACAATTTCAGCGAAACTTACGTGGGTATAAAAATGACAAATTAAATGAACATAGGTCAATTTTAGATGAGAAAAAATGAATGAAAATGTAACACTAAGTTGTCCATTCTGTTTCTGTTTATAAAATAGTTAATTAAATGCGGAGTATTTTTTTAAATGTTTTTTCTATTTGGAAAAAAATAAATGGGTAGTTTCTCGCGTTTTGGAGTGAGTCAAATAAACATAAATCAGAGTTTTCGTTCTGAAAAGAGAAAAAAAAATATCTAAAAGATAGATTATCGATAACGTAAGGGAACAAGAAGGTTTCGTCAATTTTGCGTATCGCAATGGATAAATAATATTGAGGGTACATGGTTCGAGCAATTTTTAGAACAATTTCAGCGAAACTTACGTGGGTACAAAAATAAAAAATTAAATGAACATAGGTCAATTTAAGATGAGAAAAAAATTAATAAAAATGTAACATTAAGTTGTGCATTCTGTTTCTATTTATCTATACTACTGTATTAAAGCTGGAGGGTTTGTTTGTTCAAATGCGCTAATCTCAGGAAATACTAATCGGATTTGAAAAATTCTTTTTGCATTAGATAGCCCATTTATTCGGGAAGGCATGAATGTATAATCCAAATTTAACGCGAGTGAAACCGCAGGGCACAGCTCGTAAAATAGAAAAGTGAATGCAGAGGATTTTTTTTTTCTTCGAGTGGTATAAAACATTTATCGAATAAATGTTCTACCAATCATCGTATCGTGCGGAAAAATCGTGAGAGAATTCATGTTCGTGGGTATGTACGAAGAGACTTTGAAAATGTTGTCACGCCGTCGACACACACGTGGGGGTTCGTTCACGAAATACCCTTAAATATATTTTCTATATATCTCTATATATTTTCGTCTATTGCATCCACCCTGTCACTCGTAAAATTCCTCTCTCTCTCTCTCTCTTTTTCTGTCCCAGCCTCTCCTGAATCTGTCAAAAAAAATATACGAGCCACACACACACCGGTCGTGCACAGTTGCAGTTGACGACTACTGCTTACTCCGCTAGCAAAACCGGATCACGCTCTATATAACTTCGTTTCCAACGGGAATCCTCTTATCGACTCTTCGAACATCGATAGAGAAGGAAAATTCACTCGTGTCTGTTACCAGTACCCATAAAAACGTTATTTTATTTCAGAATTAAAAATAATAAAAAAAAAAACGAAACAGCAATAGTTGTGCCTGTTAGTATTTTTTAAAATCTACATTTTGTGAAAAAAATATAGAATTTTAGATTGTTCAATTCGAACAATAAATGCTTTGAAAAAAAATCATAAATTATTCTCAGTATCATCACCTATCGTGTGAACCATAGAAACAAAAATTTCAATGACACAAAAAATATAAAAAATGAAATATCGACAGAAAATTGAGTAAAAAATTTTTTATTTCGAATTTTTATTATAATAGATTTTTTTTTAATAATATTGTTGGTTCACACCAAAGATACGTTCATTATGCAATCATAAATACGTTCATTTTTTTTTTCAGACACCCACATCGATGCTGTGAACTTTCACCATCAACGTGCGCGCAAAAAAAAATACATTGCTTTATTATGTTGTATATCCGCCATTTGTTAATATTTCAGATTTTTTTTTACATATACTTAACCATGTGCGTAAATGATCTGTTAAATAAAATGTTGTCAAAATATATGTGTCATTTTTAACCGCGTCTAGAAAAGTACCTTCGAAAATCGGCGAAATCACGTATATACGTGATTTCGCCGATTTTCGAAGGTACCTACCTTAAGGCCTTATATAAGGCCTTAAGGTAGTAGTCTGGTAACTTAAGCCGATTTTCATGTCTTTTTTGGAGGGCGTTTTTTTGTAGGAAAATAAAAATGAATCGGTTTCGATATTTAGGATGTTTTTATTTACATATTAAAGATACAAAAAAAAACTTTTTGAAAAAATTTAATAATTTATTATTATTATTATTGTTGATCGAAGTTGGCACCACGAAGTTGGCAGCCCGGGTCCTAACTTTTTTTCTACCGAACCGATTGCTTTCAAATTTTAACAGGATGTTTTGAATCGTCTAACCCTATTTCCCCCCTTAATTATTATGAAAACTACAGAATCACCTAATTCCTTTATCCAAAAAATATACTAATAATAATAATTATTATTATATTTGCTTGGATAAAAAATTACGCAATTATGCGGTTAATAATAACTATTATCGTTGTATTATTGTAGCTTAATCCACATTATTATTATTATTATTATTATGATTATTATTATTATTATTATTATTATTATTATTATTATCATCATCATTGTATCTATGGAGTAACTTGTTTTACGGTACGATGAGTGAAAAAAACGATAAAAACGTAGGACACAGTAACGGTATCGGAAGTTCGCGAACGTCTAACTATATATACTATGGCAGAAAATAACGAAGAAAATATATATCTTGTTCTGGGGGAGCCAGTGACTCTTCTCTTCCAGAGGTCTCTGCACTGTGTGCACGAGACGCGAAATCATCTCATATTATTTCAAAACAATCCGTACAAAAACGAAATATCACTCGATTCTCGTTAACAAAAGCATTATTAAAAAAAAAAATCGTTGAACTTAGCGACTGTTTTATTTATTAACAAAATGTTTTTTTTTTAATCATACGTCTAAATAGATGTGTCGCGAACAAGTAATTAATTAAATAATGAATATTCCAAATTTTTCGTTCAAAACGCTATGTCAATATTTTCTCATATTTCATTGGCGAATTTTTATTTCTCATCTGTTTACTACGAAATCCAAATGTTATTTAACGTCAAATAAAAATTATGACGATCTGAAAATTCCTAAATAAACATTGAAATATCATTTTGCTTCTTTAGTAATTATTTACTATTTTATTCGCCAGAAAATCCACAACTTTTTCCTCACTGTTAAATATAAATTTGTCACGAGTAAACAATTCACGGGGGGGAAAAAAATGAGATTTTTGTTTATTATCCACCTTATTATATTATTCACTACGCGATTCACAATTCTTTCGTGGTGTAAGAGCGAAAAAAAAACAAAAAGTGACAGGGATAAAAAAATTTAAGAATGAAAATGAAATTTGTTTGGTTCTCCGCTAGCCCACACGCAATATTTAAACGCCTCTTCATATTTTTCCTATTCCTGTTCACCATTTTATTCACCATTTTTTTCATTTACTAACGTATCTGCTAAAAAATTTTTATCCTCCGTTAATTCGTATAATTTTTTTATTCCAGACAGAAAATTTTTACGAACAAATTCGTGGTTTAAAAATTTCCGCGTCTTTAAACGCGATAGCGCAATTGTTCATGATTTTTGGATAAATTCTCACTCCCTATTCCAACGTGAGAAACGTTAAGGGCTCACATACCCCTGAAATTTTCAAAAAATCGATTTTTTTTCTTACACATTTTTATTCTTTATACTTTCAAGAATTAAAAAAAAAAATGTAAGAAAATTCCACTTTGATGCAAAGTTATAGCAATAAATGTGACCGGACATCCGGAGCTCACGGTGTACCTACCAGAAACTTTAAACGCGGTTTTCAGGAAACTATGTTTTTAGACAGTGTCAGCACGATAAGTCAGTCAATTTTTAATATTTTTTAACTTTTTTTCTTTTTAAATCTTGATAATTATTTTCTCCATAGTCTCACGAGAGGTTTTTTTTATTTTTTGGTTGGACAATTTTTTATAAATTATTAAACAGTAATTTTTTTTTTAATTGCATTCTAAAGTTTGAAATACTGTAATTTCCTTATTTAAAAAAAAAGGAGAAAATTCCTCCGTCAGATTATCACTGTTACATTATTTTACTGGATTCTTTTTTATTTTAGTAGATTGAATAATTTTTGGTGAAGTTATGATCTCGACAAGGAGGCGCAATGGTTTTCATCAGTAGTTTATTTATACCCGTAGAAAATAATGTCAATATTTTTTTTTTAATTTTTTAATTTTTCTATCTTATAGTTGAAAAATTAATAAAAAATGTCAAATCAACAATTGATTTTTTTTTCACTATATAACCTTTATAACAATATTTCAAACTTACTCGGATTTCAGCGCGCGCAACGGTATGTGAGTCCTTAAGGGAGGAAATAGGGTTAGACGGTTCAAAAAATCGATTTTTTTTTATTTCATAAATTGTTAGTAAAACTATTGAAAAATATGTTCCCAAAATTTGAAATGAAAATTCCGACCCGTTCTATTGTTATAAGCCATCAAAGTGAGTAGCTCTCCTTCAGGCCCCGAGCGCGCGATTTTTTCAAACACGTTGTTCTGAAAACGACTTTCTTTGAACTTGCATACACGCTGGTTTGAAAAGTTTTCAAACAATCGTTTTGAAAATTGGCAGTTACTTTCTTCATAGTATTGCGCTCTATATGAACCTAAAATCGGAATATTATCATTATTTAAAATAAATTTTTTTTTGCAAATAAAGTTATAAAAAATGGCAAAAAATCATGCTTTTTCGTTTTGGCCCCTGTAAAAAATTCAATTTTCTATTTTTTTGATAGCATTTAGGTTCATATAGAAGAGAGACAGATAATAAAAGTGAATTTCAACCTCGTTTGATTTCAGATGAAAATTGCGGCTTCCAGAATGTACGCAAAATGCTGAGTCTGATTGTGACCTGCAATATGGAGTCGCTAATATCCCTGGTGTTTTTCAAGAAAATTCTTCAAAAATTTTATAGTATATTCTTAAGTATATGTATAAAATATTCTCAAAGTTTCAATAAATTATATTCATTTTTTATACTATAAAAAAATTCATGAAAATCATTGAGAAAACGCTGTCCTAACCCTATTTCCCCGCTTAATAGTACACGATGTATCAATCTTACTACTAGAATAAAGCTGGAGAGTTTGTATGTTTGTTCGAACGCGCTAATCTCAGGAAATACTAGTCCGATTTGAAAAATTCTTTTTGCATTAGATAGCGCGTGTATTCAGGAAGGTTTTAGGGTATATAACTTCATGCTTATGACCTTAATTAGCGGCGGCGGCGTCGGTACATTTTTCGAGTGATTGGTTCTTTTATTTTTCGCCATAATTTCCGCGATGGTATTCATAGTTAATGCACTTGATCATGTACTCCATAATGCGTATGAAACAGATACATAATCCAAATTTAACACGGCTGAAGTCTCGGGGTCACAGCTAGTCATCGATAATCGAAAATTACATCATCACCAAAAAATTAAAACAAAATATATAAAACAAAAATATGCCTACCGATTGTAATAATTCCTTTAGATCTTCTCGTTCGTTACATCGTCCGTATTCAAAAGTTTCACCGGGACAAACAAACGCGATATTACACAGTCACGCGTTTCTTTCACTCGCTCGCAACAATATCGATTCGATCGTGGCGGTTCAAAAGTCGAACACTCGTGTTATCGTCATAAAATGTACTCGTACATGGCGAGTAAACACACGGTCGTACAAATGATATTTGTACGAATTTCAGTCAAAACATCGTCGGAGAGTTTATTGAATTTTGCCGCTGGATTAATGAGGGTAAAAATAAATTGAAATGTTGTTTTGTTTGTTATTTGAGGTTTAAACGATTTTTGAGTCCGTCGATGAAAAAGAGCGCTCGTAGATGCATCGTAAAAGCATCGAAAACATAAGTGTCGATAAAACCGAAGGAACTATTGTGAATTTATTGAATTTGATGAAAAATTAAGTACGTTAAGACGTTTTTTTTTCTTTTCGGTAGAATGAAAAACGCGTGTTTTCCCGTGAAAGGATCGCACATCCACGGCGGAGCACGTATGACTGGCACTACTGGCGTGGCTCTGGCTCCTTGCTGCACGCAGTTGCATTCTCGTCGTGGAACACCGCACCGGCTATTTTTTTTTTCCTTCCATCTCCCTCGTACACTCGCGAATCTTCGCGATTCCTGCTCTCTCTCTCTCGCTCTCGTTTTTACCCCCACCGCAATGTGTTCTTCACTGCAATTCCCACCACGCCGCGCCGGTTGTTCGGCATCCCGCCACTTTCATCTCGCGAGCGCGACTCGACATTTCTATCCTCTCCTCGTGCATTCACCTATCCAGTCTACCTCAACATCCTCGTGCTTTATCCCCTCCATTTTTCTTATTCTCTCACTCTCTCGGTTAAAAAGATAGAGGGGGGAAAGGAAGAGCATCTTTCTCTGTCGTATATTTTCTATCTTTGTCCTCTCTGGCTCCTCTTTACTCCGGGCAATCCCTTTGCCTTTCAGAGCACTTGCCCTCCCACGCATTCGAACTATATGCTACCTTCCTCTCTTTCTCATCACTCTTCTTTTTCTTCTCATCGCCGAGTTCGGACGCTCTTTTTACTCTGTCCCTCCCGCAAGTTACAAGAACGACCACGACCCTCGGAATTTCATTTTTCTTTCTCTTTCTCCTCGTTTTATCACTCTTTCTCTCCTTCTCTTTTGCAATCTCTTTTTCTCTTGCATTTTATCTCTCCCTCTATCGCTCTCTCTCTCTCTCTCTCTCTCTCTCTCTCTCTCTCTCTCTCTCTCTCTCTCTCTCTCTCTCTGTCTTTCCTTTTATCGCGATGTCCTTTTCTCTCGCGGACAGAAGGAAAGAAGCGCGCACGACAGGCCGGCGTCAACGGCTCCTCACTGACACGACTATCCTCTTTCTAACCCCCTATATCTCGCTCTCTTTCATCTTTCACAACGGACTCGGCTTTCGGATCTGGCGGAGAAAAAATAAACGCGATTTTCGTAACGCGAGTCGCCCAAGGAGTTCCGAAATATTGTCGTTATTATTATCGTTATAAAACAATGATGATGATGATGATAAATGTTTTAACGGGTTATACGCAGTTGCAAGACTAAAAAAAGTCGTTTATTTACGAATTTTTTCTGAAAAGGGATTTTATTTGACGAATACAAGAAGTATTGCTAAATGTAGTGGTAGCTTTTAACTTTATATCGGCATTTTTTCATTTTAAAAAATATTGATTTACACTGCTCCTGTAGACGATCTCCCGAAGGTCCTCCAAAAAAAGGTGTCTGGTGGTGAGCACGATGTCTCCGGTTTGGATCAAGGTGGTAGTCTGGTAACTTAAGCCGATTTTCATGTCTTTTTTGGAGGGCGTTTTTTTGTAAGAAAATAAAAATGAATCGTTTTGGATATTTAGGATGTAGTTATTTACATATTAAGGATACAAGAAAAAATTTTGTTGAAAAAATTTAATAGTTTATTATTATTATTATTATTGATCAAAGTTGGCACCTCAAAAAAAAAGCGCGTGGGTGGCCCCGGTGATTTTGACTCTTGATGTTATCTGAAATAAAAAATTCTTGATAATTCGTAATCTATAAACATGGTATTCTGGTCGGAATTACTGAAGTTAAATTTCATGAATAAATAACCAAATGGCGGACTTTGGAAAAAAGTATTTTTTTCTAATAAAAACGGACTTTGGAAAAAAAACTTTTTTCCAAAGTCCGCCATTTTGTTATTTATCCATGAAATTTAACTTCAGTAGTTCCGACCAGAATGACATGTCTATAGATTAAGAATTATGGAGAATTTTTTATTTCAGATAACATCAAGAGCCAAAATCACCTGGGCCACCCACGCGCTTTTTTTCCGAGGTGCCAACTTCGATCAATAATAATAATAATAATAATAAACTATTAAATTTTTTCAAAAAATTGTTTTTTGTATCCTTAATATGTAAATAAAAACATCCCAAATATCCAAAACGGTTCATTTTTATTTTCCTACAAACAAACGCCCTCCAAAAAAGACATGAAAATCGGCTTAAGTTGCCAGACTACCATTTTAATTAAAATGAAAAAAAAAACAAAAATATTCTATTAGTGGATAGATAAATCTAGGTACTGATCGAAGGAATAGTCGAAATTTTGAATTTTGATAAAATGGCGGCTCTAGAAAAAAAAAATTCCAACTTTCGACCAAAATTTTTTCGTTGAATTGTTTTAAAAAAATTGAAATAATTATCTGAAATCTTATTACTTCGATCAATACCTGAAGAATGTATCTGAGAAGGTTGTGTTAAAATTGCAAACCGATCGGTTGATCCGTTTTTTGAGAAATCGTGCTCACCGACTTTGAAAACACCGTTTTGAGAAAAACGCGGTCAAAGTTTCACGCTGCTACTCCTGTCTTTAGGCCGCCTACTTTGTAACGCTCCGAGCGGCCTTACAAATATGCATGCATCTCCAAGAATATTTGCTGGATCGGTTTGAAATTTTCAGAGAATATACTCAAATATATGTACATTCCGAAGATGCATTAAAAAAAATCGATTTTTTGAAATTTCCAACTGCGTATAGCCTCTTAATGGAACGCAATAATTATTGAATGTTTTCGCTCGGAGGTGCGGAGGAACGTTGAGAAAAAAAAATTATTCAACGTGGCATTGTCGGGGAAATGAAGCTCGGGAGTATCGAACACGAGTGAACAAATGATAAATGTATTGTCACTAGGAAACGATAGTGAAACGGTTAAATTCAGTTCGGTCTCAATCGACAAATTCATCATGTGCACATTTAACAATTTTTTTTTGTATGAACAAGTGATTTATTTATAAAACTAATTACACATCTATTTAGTATAAATGTCAAGCTAATAAAAAATATTTTTGTGTCATACAAAATGGCCGACTATTTGCTTTTGGTATCGTTTTTATGAGGCGCTCCGCGGCGTGACATTTGATATCCACAATTTTTTATCTAGTACAAAAAAAAAATTTCGTCAATCTACATCAGAATACATAGAGAAGTAAATACGGAATTTCCGATTAATTAAAAACTATCCATTTTATGAGCAGTTTTATGCGAAATTTTTCATTGGAAATTCACCTTTTAAGTTCAAATACGTACAATATTCGAATAAAACAATATTTTTCAAATTTCGTCCGTACTTCTTTAGATATTCTAATGTAGATTAGTGAACATTTTTTGTTTTGTTCTAGGTCAGAATTTGTGAAAATTCTGACCTAGATACCAAAAGATACCAAATGCAAATAACAGTAGTCGGCCATTTTGTATGACAAAAAAAAACAAAAAACAATATTTTTTATTGGCTTGATATTTATAATAAATAGATGTGTAATTAGTTTCATAAATAAATCACTTTTTCATAAAAAAAAAATTGTTAAATGTGCGCATGATTTTATACCCGCTAACGTGGACAGATCCCTTAAGGGAGGAAATAGGGTTAGGACAGCGTTTTCTCAATGATTTTCATGAATTTTTTTATAGTATAAAAAATGAATATAATTTATTGAAACTTTGAGAATATTTTATACATATATTTAAGTATATACTATACATTTTTTATACATATATTTAAGTATATACTATAAAATATTAGCGATCCCATATTGCAGGTCACAATCAGACTCAGCATTTTGCGTACATTCTGGAAGCCGCAATTTTCATCTGAAATCAAACGAGGTTGGATTTTACTTTTATTATAGGTCTCTCTTCTATATGAACCTAAATGCTATCAACAAAATAGAAAATTAAATTTTTTACAGGGGTCAAAACAAAAAAGCATGATTTTGTGCCATTTTTTACAACTTTATTTGCATAAAAAAAAATTATTTTAAATAATGATAATAATTCGATTTTAGGTTCATATAGAGCGCAATACTATGAAGAAAGTAACTGCCAATTTTCAAAACGATTGGTTGAAAACTTTTCAAACTAGCGTGTACACAAGTTCAAAAAAAGTCGTTTTGAGAAAAACGCGTTTGAAAAAATAGTACCAAGAAAAACAAGCAATATGGGGTCACTAATATTTTATAGTATATACTTAAATATATGTATACAAATTTTATAGTATATACTTAAATATATGTATAAAATATTACTCAAGTTTCAATAAATTATATTCATTTTTTATAGTGTAAAAAAATTCATGAAAATCATTGAGAAAACGCTGTCCTAACCCTATTTCCCCCCTTGATGGCTTATAACAATAGAACGAGTCGGAATTTTCATTTAAAATTTTGGGAACATATTTTTCAATAGTTTTACTAACAATTTACGAAATTCAAAAAAATCGATTTTTTGAACCGTCTAACCCTATTTCCTCCCTTAACGGAGTCATCCCGTGTGAAGGCTCATTTTTTTTCTCTTTTTTGGGGAATTTTTTTGGGCGAACTAAATAAAGATACAACTGCGAAATTTTTACCACATATTTATTCACATTTTGAGCACAATTTACAACCTTTTCAGCCCGAAATCGTCGCTCATTGCTGAGGTACACGGCAACTTAGCCACTCATTTGAAACAAACGGTTACCACGATTGCGGGCGTTCTGTTTATCTGAAACAAAAAACAATCAAACGGCATTTTAATCTGTGAAGTTATAACCAGTCTTGGAACTAGAATTATCAAAAAATATTAAAAAGTTAAAGGTAAAGAAGTCGTGAAAAAAAAACCAAAATGACGATAAGAGTTCAACAAGTTGCCAAAAAAGAATTATTCAATATTTTTTGATAATCCTAGTTCCAAGAATAGTTAAAACTTCGCAGATTAAAATGCCGTTTGATTTTTTTCTTTCAGAAAAGCAGAACGCACGCAATCGTGGTAACTGCAAACAACGTTTATTCGAAAATGAGTGGCTAATAAGCTACGCACGTACCTCAACAATGAGCGAAGATTTCGGACTAAAGATGTTGCAACAAAAGCTTAAAAGCTTAAGCTTAAAAGCTTTTGTTGCTCGACAATAATCAAGCAGACAATAATGTTGAATAATCGTTCACTTTCTTTTTATCATCTCTCTTGTCGTCCCGTGCTCCTACCCCAATCCCCGGCGAGTGATATATCCCTAACCCGTTGTAACGCGTTTTCGCACACCCACACCAAAGTCTCTCTTCACCAAGGCGCCCGACGCTCGTCTCTCGGCAGCAGCCGCGGTACCAAACGACAGTCGTTTCGTCGAGCTTACTGGACGCCAGAACATCAGCCACGAGAGCAAGATATAAACGACAAACGTGTCGTCTCGTCTTTGTCTACACGGTCCATCCTCCCCCCCCCCCCCCCCCCCCCGCCTCGCGCCTTCCTTTTTCCTCGACGACGACAAATCCGGTCGCCGTCGCGACGAGAAAACCTCTCGCACGATATATAATACAGTCGAAAGCCCCGTAAGTTATGCGAGAAATGTAGTTCTTTTTCCTTCCACGATAGGTTAAGAATTGCGGAAATAGGGGAAAAATAAAATGGACCATTATAAAAGACGAAGAGCGAAATGATCTTTGATCGAATTCTTTTAGTTTTTTCGCAACAGTGCCTGTAATTACGGAGCATCATGTTTCACGATGATCCCTTAGCAAAATTTGCCATTGGCAGTGAATGGCAGAGGCTGATTACCATACACTTCCAATACGAATGGAAATTTCTCTCCGTAGAAACTGAATGGAAAGCCAATGGAAAACTACAATGCCATTTTTTTCTATAGAAACCGAATGGTAAAATTACCTTTCAGTTTCATTTTGAATGGTAAATTCGTATGTCATTCTTTTCTTATTTTTTTATAAAATAATGTATCTGTACTAGGGGGGCCTCGCGCGCCAACCCGCCTCCTCACCCCTCATCGTCAACTCTTGTACACGCCGACGGCGGCGGCGATATATTTATATAATATAGAGAGATATATACCAGGGGGTCTTCAGCCCCCTGCGCGTTTCGCGCGCCAACCCCCCTCCCCTTCTCCTCAACTCTTGTACACGATGGCGGCGACAGCGGCGGCGATATATTTATATAATATCGAGAGATAGGGGGGCCTCGCCCCCCTGTCGCTTCCTCCTCAACGCTTGTACACGACGGCGGCGGCGATATATTTATATAATACTAGGGGGGCTCTGCCCCCCTGCGCGCTCCGCGCGCCAATCCCCCCTCGGGCCATTCCATTCGGCGTACCCCCCCCCCCCGCCCGAGTGGGGGGGGGGGTACGGTGAAGGGGATGACCACCTCAACTCTTTTACACGGCGGCGGCGGCGGCGAAATATTTATATAGTATAGAGAGATAGAGAGATGGGGGGGCCTCGCCCCCCTGCCCCTCTCCCCGCAACTCTTGTACATGACGGCGGCGGCGATATATTTATATAATATAGAGAGATATATACTAGAGGGACTTCGCCCCCCCGCACCCAGACTACTCGATCTTTCTCGCTCGCTCTCGTGAAATCTTGTACTACTAATACTACTTACATATACTACTGAAGTTATGAACTTATGATATTATTATCTCTTCTTATAATACTGTTATTTCTTTGCATAGATAAAAAAAAAATTTGCTATAAAGACTGAAAAGACATAATATATACAGTTATACAGGCATTCTTTATAAACTTATATAGTCGTCATTTTTATCGCAAACTTCTCAGATAGTTCCTATTACTTTCCAGTTTTTACTTGATCATAGTTTGTGTGCATTTTTTGTGATTTATTAGCGAAATTTGCCATTTATTGCCATCGAATTTCCATTGCTTCAGATGCAATGGCAATTGAAGGGACTTTTGCCAAGGATAAAAACTCCACTGATAATCCCATTGGTACTGCCATTGGTACCTATGGGAAATTGAATGGTAACATTTTGTTATTGGCAAAACTACCTTGGCATTTTTCCCAATGACAAAAATTCCATTCAAACCCCCAATGGCATTGAAATGGGAAATGGTAAATTTAACATTCATTTCCCATAGACACTAGCAATGGCAATACCAATGGCACTTTTAATGGAGTTTTTACCCTTGACAAAACTGCCCTTAATTATCATTGCGTCTGAAGCAATGGAAATTCAAAGGCATTTCTTAATGGCAGTGAATGGCAAATTTTTCTAAGGGTTTGCCAGCCCCTTTAAAAATGCCCAGAAACACAAATTAGTAAAAGGTTCTTGTTTATTTGTTGGGACGAAAAAAATTAACTTATTCAATTTTAACTAATCTTTTATTACGTGTGACGAGATAAATATTATGTTGTTATTATCGAAAAATTTAGTCGAGCTGAATAATATTTCTTCGTTAAGGTAGTAGTCTGGTAACTTAAGCCGATTTTCATGTCTTTTTTGGAGGGCGTTTTTTCGTAGGAAAATAAAAATGAATCGTTTTGGATATTTAGGATGTTTTTATTTACATATTAAAGATACAAAAAAAAATTAGTTTTGAAAAATTTAATAGTTTATTATTATTATTATTATTGATCGAAGTTGGCACCTCGAAGTTGGCAGCCCGGGTCCTAACTTTTTTTCTACCGAACCGATTGCTTTCAAATTTTAACAGGCTACTCTAGACACTTATAGTTCTCGTCGGAACCACCGAGAAATTTTTTCACCCCTAACTTTTTATTTTACAACCCCTTCTTTGCTGAAGTCCTTTTATTTTAGCAAAGAAGGAGTTGTAAAATAAAAAGTTGGGGGTGAAAAAGTTTCTCGGTGGTTCCGACGAGAACTATAAGTGTGTAGAGTAATGTAGAGCCGGTTAAAATTTGAAAGCAATCGGTTCGGTAGAAAAAAAGTTAGGACCCGGGCTGCCAACTTCGAGGTGCCAACTCCGATCAATAATAATAATAATAATAAACTATTAAATTTTTTCAAACAAATTTTTTTTTGTATCTTTAATATGTGAATAAAAACATCGTAAATATCCAAAACGATTCATTTTTATTTTCCTACAAAAAAACGCCCTCCAAAAAAGACATGAAAATCGGCTTAAGTTACCAGACTGCTACCTTAATGAATTGTTTCGGGATTGAGAGAACACTTTGAAGTTTTATTGTTTCATTTCTCAGATGAACCATGCCAGAGATAGGGATTTTACGGTAAAAAAAAAAAATTTACGGACATTTTTTATAAAAATTATAACTCTCAGAATTTTCATTGTTTTTTAATGAACATTTTTGTAAAACAACTTCAAAGTGTTCTTAAAAACATACCTTTCTCCCAATCCTGAAATGCTTTAATGAGTAGTAAAGAAAAATTCGTGAAAAAGAACCTTTTTTGAGCCTGTTCACAGTGGGGTTCCCCCTTGAAAAGTTTATCTTCCTTTAACAAAAAAAAACGGAAAACAAAAACAAAATGTTATCTCTTACATTCTCGAAAAATTTGACCGTACGTCTTGTAAAACGTATCTTCCTTCGCGTTATAAATATTTCCTCGGGTTGCGCCTCGCTCGCGCGAAAGAATTCGCGAGTTTATGTATGAATATTCGAGAGCAGCGAGAAAAAGAAAAGAAGAAAAAAAAATTACTTATTTTTTCTCCTCGCAATTTCAGTTAGTAAGAAGTAGGTAAAATAATCAGCCGCGAGACGGGTCGTTTTGTGTGTGTGTGTGTGTGTGTGTGTGTATGTGTCCATGGTATTACGTGAACGTGACGCAACCATCGGAGACGTTCCACTTTCCAACGGGTTCAAAATTATTTTCGTCCATGACGCTAAAGCGCGAGAAGCATCGAGAAAGAAAGAGAGAATGAGAGAGGGAGAGCGGAAGAAGTAATTCGAGGGATGATCTATCGTCGGGAACGAGAATCTTTTTTTGTTACATATCGAAATCGTATTAACGCGCGTAAACGAATAGTTCGATAATTGAAAAATAATGAATTCTCTCGAAGAGGCTCGAATTATATTCGCAAATTCATCGTTCTATTATAAGGCCGAACGGATCAATATTCATTCATCATCGTTTGTGTCTCGTGTCCGTGTTCAGTGAAACTTCTCGAGGGGAAAAGAAAAAAACGTCAAAATATATATATTTAAAATGTGTCTATCTTCGTTGTAACTTTTTTGAGGGATATACTTTGTAATTAACATTTTGAAATTCAAAGAACCCATCAGTTTCCAGTGAAAATTTTCTTTCTAAACTTTTCAAACAAATATTTACATTTTTTTTTCTTCTAAATTATCCCTTATCTGTTAAAAATTTCGTTCTATCTTTCACGTTTTATGACAAATTAAACATTCCTCAAATGCTTGGCGCATATTAAGGTAGTAGTCTGGTAACTTGAGGCAATTTTCATGTCTTTTTTGGAGGACGTTTTTTTGTAGGAAAATAAACATGAATCGTTTTGGCTATTTGGGATGTTTTTATTTACATATTGAAGATACGAAAAAAATTTTTTTTGAAAAAATTCAATAGTTTATTATTATTATTATTATTATTGATCGAAGTTGGCACCTCGAAAAAAAAGCGCGTGGGTGGAAATAAAAAATTCTTGATAATTCTTAATCTATAGACATGTCATTCTGGTCGGAACTACTGAAGTTAAATTTCATGGATAAATAACAAAATGGCGGGCAAAATAAAAGGACTTTTTTTTCCAAAGTCCGCCATTTTATTATTTATCCATGAAACTTAACTTCAGTAGTTCCGACCAGAATGATATGTCTATAGATTAAGAATTATCAAGAATTTTTTATTTCGGATAACATCAAGAGCCAAAATCACCGGGGCCACCCACGCGCTTTTTTTTTGCGGTGCCAACTTCGATCAATAATAATAATAATAATAAACTATTACATTTTTTCAAAAAATTTTTTTTTTGTATCTTTAATATGTAAATAAAAACATCCTAAATATCCAAAACGATTCATTTTTATTTTCCTCCAAAAAAACGCCCTCCAAAAAAGACATGAAAATCGGCTTAAGTTACCAGACTACTACCTTAAACAAAGTTAACATTTTTCCAAAATGATTTATAGATTTTTTATCTGTCAACTGTATCCAATTTATGTCTTATCACTTGCCCTTTCTCTTTCTATTTCTTGCGACATATTTTTTGAATTTTAGGAGAAATTTAGATTCGGTTAAATTGACGAAAAACAAAAAAAGTTAAACAACGTGTCATTCCTTGTCTAGATTTGTTTGTAAAATTCATTTATAATTTTACCTCACGGCTCTCTATTGTTTATCACTTGTCCATTTAACATTTATCCTTTATTCAATCGTCTTTTATTGATTATCATTTATCTCTCATCAATTGTTTGCGAGATATACTTTGTGATGAACATTTCGAAGTTCAAAAAACCCATTAGTTTCCAGTAAAAATTTTCTTTCTAAACTTTTCAAACAAATATTTACACTTTTTTTTCTTCCAATTTATCTTTTATCACTTGCCCTTTCTCTTTCTACTCTCTTACGACGTATTCTTTGGATTTTATGGAAAATTAAATTAAGGTTAAGTTGAAGAAAAAACAAAAAAATAGTTAAATAACGTGTAAACTCTTGTGTAAAATTTTTTGTAAAATTCATTTATAATTTTACCTCGAGGCTAGTTATTTTTCATCATTTGTCCATTTACCATTTATCTTTTATCCAATCGTCTGTTATCGATTATCATTTATCCCTGAAGATTTATAATTTATCGCACATTAAACAAAGTTAACATTTTCCCCCAAATGATTTATACATTTTTTCACCTGTCAACTACATCCAATTTATCTCTTATCAGTTGGCCTTTCTCTTTCCATCTCTTAGGACGTGTTTTTTGAGTTTTAGGAGAAATTAAATTTGGGTTAAATTGAAGAAAGAAAAAAGGAAACTTAAACAACGTGTGATTCGTTGTGTAAATTTTTTTTGTAAAATTCATTTAAAATTTTACCTCACTGCTAGTTATTTATCATCACTTGTCCAATACCATTTATCTTTTATCCAATCGTCTGTTAACGATTATCATTTATCCCTGAAGAATCATAATTTATCTCTCATCATTTGGCTTTTAACATTGATAAATTCGAACAATTCACTCGAATTCCCAAATGAATTGAAGCACAGTGAAGAAATTTCCTCACTGTGTGAAAAATCGTTAACTTTGTCGCGGTTTATCGATAATTATTTGGCGAGCGTCGCCGTTATGCTAAAGCGTCAAACGCGATACGAGGAATTATTGGAATTTCAACGATTTTCAAGCCCCGAAACAAATTGTGGTTCAATCAATTTCACCGACAACACGGATTACGGAACCACCCCCCGCGAGGCAAAACAGAATCTCTTTAACGAACTGGTACACCCCTGATACACGTATATATATATAATGTATATAAGAGTAATATAGTTAGTCAGATAGTAGTAATATACGTCACCGCAAACTGGTTGTGTATATTCGGAAACTACAAGAGACCGGTAGCTCGGGGATTTCTACTAATGACGTTGAAACATGTACAGGCGCGAATTTGTGCGGTATATACCATCAACCAAAGTACTTGCATGCATCAACAATCCGGACAAACCGCTCGCACCACCCGTATCCCTGTCGTGACGAGCTTAAATTTGCTTCACGAGCAAATATAAATTAAACCGAGACGGAGAGGGAGCGAGAGAAATCAAATAAATTTTTCTTGAGCAAAGCGTATATATATAACAACATCGTCAATTTGTCACTAAAAGATATTAATATACAAAGCTTTTTAGCGATTCATTATACTTCAGAATTTATGAACTTTGAGAGTTAGAGTTTTTTGTGTTTTTTTTTTTAACAAATCACGTCTCATCGCTAATCTTTCACACTGTTGACCGTGTGTTTTCAGGGCATTCCAGTAAGCAACAATTCAAGCAAATTTTCGAGATTGATCAACGAAAAATTTACATGAAGCTCAATGGGAGTAGGCCTTTTGAAAAAAAAATTCACGAAATTTCAATTTTATTCGGTTTGACCGAAATATCTAAGGATTTTTTTTTTTTTCACGAGTTATTACGAAATTGCGAAATAAAGGTTTGAATTAATGAAAAGGCCATTAGGTCCGCTAATAAAGAAATATTCACGGAACTATAACAAACCATTAGCAAAATTTGCCATTCATTGCCATTGAATTTCCATTGCTTCAGATGCCATGGCAACTGAAGGCAGTTTTGCCAAGGGTAAAAACTTCATTCAAAATCACAGGCAATGGCAATACCATTGGGGATTCCAATGGAATTTTTGTCATTGGGAAAAATGCGAAGGCATTTTTTACCATTTTTTACACAAAATTTTACCATTCAATTTCCCATGGGCACCAATGGCAATACCGAATGGGATTTTTAATGGAGTTTTTACCATAAGAACCAGCAATGCCAAAATCAATGCGATTTTCACTGGAGTTCTTATCCTTGGCAAAAGTGCCTTCAATTGCCAGTGCGTCTGAAGCAATGGAAATTCAATGGCAAATTTTGCTAATAGATCACAAAAAATCGACACAAACTATGTTCAAGTAAAAGCCGAAAAATAATAGGAATTATCTGAGAAATTTGCGAAAAGAATTACGATTATATACTCGTAAATTTATGAAGAATGTGTTTCGTATATTATGTCCATGTCCTTTCAATCTTTATAGCAATTTTTTTAAATCCATGCAAAGAAATAACAATATTATAAAAAGAGATAAAAATATTATGAGCTAATATTTTATAATATTAGTAAAATATATAATCTATATATCAAACTCAGATATATACATACATATATGAGTTTGATACATACATTATTTTATAAAAAAAGATAGAAATGCCGTACGATAGATAGACAGACCGATAGATTTATTCCATTTTTACAGCGGCCGACGCCTTTTACAATACTTTACAGACTTTCTCTCCCTCTTTATTTCACATATTGCGGTTCCCTTAACCTACCATACACTTTGTCTTAACCTACACTTAACCTACACTCAACTTGGCTTTTCTTTGTCGTTTTTTTCTTCATTATATTACATTGTCTTCTTTATTATACTTTTATCAATTGATACATAGTACCTGCTCTAAACTTACTCCCCTGACTAGGCTCTATTGCCCCCCCCCCCTCCCCCCAAGTCGCCACTCGCCTCAGTCTTCGCCATGCCTTAAGGGGGGAAATAGGGCTAGACGGTTGAAAAAATCGATTTTCTTTTTAATATCATAAATTGTTAGTAAAACTATTGAAAAATATGTTCCCAAAATTTTGAATGAAAATTGCGACTCGTTCTATTGTTATAAGCCATTAAGGGGGGAAATAGGGTTAGGACAGCGTTCTCTCAATGATTTTCATGAATTTTTTTATAGTATAAAAAATGAATATAATTTATTGAAACTTTGAGAATATTTTATACATATATTTAAGTATATATTATAAAATTTTTGAAGAATTTCCTTAAAAACACCGAAGATATTAGCGACCCCATATTGCAGGTCACAATCAGACTCAGCATTTTGCTATTTTTTCAAACGCCTTTTTCTGAAAACGACTTTTTTTAAACTTGCGTACACGCTAGTTTGAAAAGTGTTCAACCAATCGTTTTGAAAATTGGCAGTTACTTTCTTCATAGTATTCCGCTGTATATGAACCTAAAATCAGAATATTATCATTATTTAAAATGATTTTTTTTTTGCAAATAAAGTTGTAAAAAATGGCAAAAAATCATGCTATTTTGTTTTGACCCCTGTAAAAAATTCAATTTTCTATTTTTTTGATAGCATTTAGGTTCATGTAGAAGAGAGACATATAATAAAAGTAAATTCTAAACTCGTTTGATTTCAGATGAAAATTGCGGCTTCCAGAATGTACGCAAAATGCTGAGTCTGATTGTGACCTACAATATGGGGTCGCTAATATCTTCGGTGTTTTTCAAGGAAATTCTTCAAAAATTTTATAGTATATACTTAAATATATGTATAAAATATTCTCAAAGTTTCAATAAATTATATTCATTTTTTATACTATAAAAAAATTCATGAAAATCCTTGAGAAAACGCGATCCTAACCCTATTTCCCTCCTTAATGTATTCGCATAGCTCCGTTACTATTTCACCTCATAGCGTTGGCTTTAGCCAAGTCCACAGTCCCTCGCCCGTTCTTCCGCCTCGCCAATCTACCCCTTCCGACCATTCCTTCCTTATTCCACTTCTTGCTAGCCTTGCAGCTCCATACATGCTCTATGCTTTCCAAGAAATGCTATGCGAATACATTAATAAAAATGAAACTGTATGGTAATATTACCATTCGGTTTCTATGGGAAAAAAAAATTGCTATTGGAGCTTGCCATTGACACTCCATTCAGTTTCTATGGAAAGAAATTGCCATTCGAGTTTGCCACTGACTTTCCATTCAGCTTGCTGCCGTTAAAAATTTTCCCTTAATTTTGCCATACAATTCACATTGGAAGTTTATGATAATCAGCCTTTGCCTTTCACTGCCAATGGCAAATTTTGCTAAAGGAAGGATCGTTACCCATCATCGAATTCTAAATCTTTCTTCAACTGTTTTCGTCCACTTTTCCATAGCATCATTTCGTCTCGTCTTTCTCATTTTTCAATTTTTTTTTTCCACGATATAATGAAAAATGTATTGTTTGGCATCTCAAAAAAACCCTCTGCAAGTATGAGCCCTTCAAATTTAAATTAAGAGGTCCCTCATCGCGAATTTTCATTTCCCATTTGAATAACATGGAAGCATTTTTTTTTTTAACTTTGGAATTTTATGAGACTCAAACCGTTGATGTTAGGAGAATCTTTTAGCACATTTTTGTAGAAAATTTGATGCTCTACAAAAAAGCTCTCTTGTATCTCATCGATAAAAGTAACAGTACAAAAAATAACCGGTGATAATTAGCTCTGGATTCTACTTATCTCGTTTATTAGTACATAAATTTCAAATTTAAAAAAATTTTAGTTAGCAATATGAATAAATATACTACTAATATATTACTAATATACTAATATACTACTAATATATTACTAATATACTAATATACTACTAATATATTACTAATATACTAATATACTACTAATATATTACTAATATACTAATATATTACTAATATACTAATATACTACTAATATATTACTAATATACTAATATACTACTAATATACTAATATACTACTAATATATTACTAATTGTTTTCAAACAAATATGAGAGAATCCACAGCTAATTATCACCGATTATTTTTTGTACGGTTACTTTTATCGATTAGACACAAGAGAGCTTTTTTGTAGAGCATCAAATGTTCTACAAAAATGTGCCAAAAAACTCTCGTAGCATCAACGGTTTGAGTCTAATAAAATTTCAAAGTTAAAAAAAAAATGTTTCCATGTTATTTAAATGGGAAATGAAAATTCGCGATGAGGGACCTCTTAATTTAAATATGAAGGGCTCATACTTGCAGAGGGTTTTTTTGAGATGCCAAACAATACATTTTTCATTATATCAAGGAAAAAAAAATTATTCATTTTATTTGACCCACCCTAATATATATATATATATATATATCTTTGTATATTTGTAGAAATCTCACGTTCACCTATCGCGTATCTGATTCCCGAAGGTGCGCTCTGCATTTCCAAAACGGAAGAAACGCGTATGCGACTGAACATGCCGATTGTGCACCTTTGCTACACGATATGCACACGTACGAGTTGCAGAAAGATAGACAGAGAGAGAGAGAGAGAGAGAGAGAGAGAGAGGAAGAGAGAGAGAGAGAGAGAGAGAGAGAGAGAGAGAGAGAGAGAGATAGAGAGATAGAGGCGGATGCTGCAGAGTTCGCGGTAGAGATTCCACTCGAAAATGCAGGGCGCGTTCATCAAGCTCCACACAGCAATACGCACATACAAGTGCATATGCACACGAATACCGAGGTCGAATCGAGAGGAGGTAGAGAGAGGAGAGGACCGACGAGGGTAGCGGTTTGCCCCAGGAATTTCGTACCGTTCACGAAGAATGACACGAAAATATTTCCCACCAGTTTTCCACCGAGAGATTTCGCGAGTATCGCCTGCCATATATCTCAAGAGAGCAACGGAGTGGGATCGCGGAGGCAGGAGGCTGGTGGGGAGAAGACAACTTTTGTGCTCGCTGTACAATGGAAACGAGAGATTTGACGATGGGTAAAACGAGCGAATCATCCTCTGAGCATTGAAACTATGAATATATTATGTAACTATAGATTTACGGTAGATATGTCCATTTTAGGAAATTGTTTTTTTCTCTTCGCAATTCGATCCAAAATTAAACGAGTAAAATGAGTCATTAAGGGAGAGGACCTTGACGATTTAGAAGATCGAAGAAAATCGTTTGGTTATTGTCATAGTGAGGAGATTTCGCAAAGAAAATTTGGCAAAAAGTCTTTGAATTTCCCCTGGCTTTGTCTACGAGGTCTGTTGAAAAAGTATCGCGAATTTTGAATTTCCGCGGGCTACGTATATTCGATATTCGTTTTTTTTTATGGCGTTAGCTTGGTACCCATATCCCTCACTTGCGCTGAAAAAATCGGCCATTTTGAATGTTTAGTTAATCGTTGACAGCTGTTTTGATTAGACGTGTTTTGGCTTGTCTTCGATTTTTGCCTATTCCAAAAAATGGATCAGAGAATCTGTATGAAATTTTGTGTGAAAAACAAAATTAAGTGCGCGGACGCATTCCGAATGTTGACTGTGGCATATGGTGATGCTACCTTGGACCAAAGCAACGCTTATCGGTGGTACAAAATGTTCTCAGAGGGCCGAGAAGATGCGAACAACGAAATGCGTTCCGGACGCCCGAGCACATCACCAACAGACAAAAACATTGATGAAGCGAAAAAAATAATATTGGCCAATCGTCGAATCACCGTTAAAGAAGTTGCCGAGGAACTAACCATACCGATTGGCTCGTGCTATTCGATTTTTTACCAATGATTTGGGCGTGAGACGGGTCGCCGCGAAATTCGTTCCAAAATTACTCAATTTCGAACAAAAACAGCGTCGCGTTAACATTGCTAAGGAGCCGTTGGACTCGGTCCGCGACGACCCAAATTTGCTCCAGAGCACAGTGGGCAAAAAGGCAGAAATCGTGGCCAAAATACAAAAAGTGCTCCAATCGCGGTGGAGTATAGTATTGGGGGGTTTTCGGGGTCGCTGATTCCGAAACCGTATTCAAAATTCAGAAATTCAAAATGGCGGATCGAATATGGCGGGCGAAAATATTAAAAATGATTCCATTGTGCTGAAATTTTGTACTAATAAGTTTTCGGGGTCGCTGATTCCGAATCGGTACTCAAAATTCAGAAATTAAACATGGCGGATCGAATATGGCGGGCGAAAATGCTAAAAATGATTCGATTGTGCTGAAATTCTGTACTAACAAGTTTTCGGGGTGGCTGATTCGGAATCCGTACTCAAAATTCAGAAATTCAAGATGGCGGATCCACTACGGTGGGCTAAAATGCTAAAGATGCCTTGATTTGGAATTTGCAACCAATACATACGTTCATGGCTGAATCTATCCAGCACCCATTTAAGGACCCAAATCTATCTTTTCTCCTTTTCGCTAATTCCCATTTATTCTTTCGTTTACATATGAGAGCGCTTACAATTTTTTTCAATTTTTTTAACGATTCATCCTCGACATCACCTATATTTATTTTGTCCAGAATGTAACTCACAGCCTCAACTGTATGTTTTTCGCTACATTTATTTAATAATTGTTGGACAATTTCTCGTTTGGTAAATTTGTAATCCATGGTTTCAAATGATACTAATGTGTGAGCACAAGTCGGTGTTCTCACTTTTGAGATATTATAGTGTAAGAGGATGGCTTCCTTCTTAATGAAACACAGAAAAGACTAATTGAAAGTACGTCTTTATTCCATAACTTTCAATTCACAACTGACAAACTCCAATCAATCAAACAAATGTCCATTCAACTGTCTAGAGTCTAGATGTTATATATACATATATGATACTTCATATGTACCCTGTATATATATATACTATAACTACTACAATAGTATCAATTATAAATATACTAAATGCGAAATTGTTCAATAATTGTCAGATAAATTTATCGAAAAAGATACAGTTGTGGCTGTAAGTTACATTCTGGAAAAATTGAAAATAAATTTAGAGGAATTGAAAAAAAATTGTAGGCGCTCTCAAAAGTAAACGGAATAAGAAATGGGAATGAGCGAAAAGGAGAAAAGATAGATTTGGGTCCTTAAATGGGTGCTGGCTAGACTCAGCCACGAACGTATGTATTAGTTCCAAATTTCAAATCAAGGCATCTTTAGCATTTTCGTCTGCCATATTGGATCCGCCATCTTGAATTTCCGGATTTTGAGTACGGATTCGGAATCAGCGACCCCGAAAACTTATTAGTACATAATTTCAGCACATCGAATCATTTTTAGTATTTTCGCCCGCCATATTGGATCCGCCATTTTGAATTTCTAAATTTTTAGTACGAATTCGTAATCAGCGACCCCGAAAACCTCTGAGTCCCACATTTCAAAGCATTTGAAGCACCTTTAGTATTTTGGACTTTTTTTCGGTTTTCTGGTCCGTACTCTGTGTAAACATTAATATTAAGAGTTCAGATGAAAAGTTGCAAAAAGTAGCAGGCGCATTTTCTTCGTCGATAATTAACGAATGCAACGATAATTTTCAATTGCTGATATCAAGGGTTGCCTAAAGTTGACGACATTCCAAAGTATGATGAGGAGCTGCAAAGGACGAAAAGTCTCAAAGGACTGAAAGATAACCGTGTTCCAAATCATGTTTAATTTTCCATAGTTTCAATTTTTTTCTCATACCTATCACCGTTAGTAAGGATGAAAACCATATCCCACATTTAGATTTGCAAAATTCGTTGAAATTTATCATATTTATGACATAATGAACCATCGCATTCTCTACGCAATTTGTTTTCATTCAACTACTTGTTATAAGAACATTTGAACCTTAATAGCCACAATATTTTCTCTACATCTGCTCTGACGTATTAATGTGTGGAAAATTATGATTTCATGTCAAAATTATGAAGTTGATTTTTGGGCACGATTTCTACCTTTTTGCCCACTGTGCAGAGGGTCATAATTGGTGACGAATCATGGGTTTATGGTTATGACGTGGAAACCAAAACTCAATCATCGCTCAATGGAAGTTGCTTTTGGAATAGGCAAAAATCGAAGACAAGCCAAAACACGTCTAACCAAAACAGCTGTCAGCAATTAACTAAACATTCAAAATGGCTGATTTTTTCAGCATAAGTGAGGGACACGAGTACCAACGTAACGCCACAAAAAAAATCGAAAATCGAATATACGTAGCTCGCGGAAATTCAAAATTCGCGATACTTTTTGAACAGACCTCGTATATTTCTCACGCGACTTACTCACCGGACTTGGCTCTGTCCGATTATTACTTATTTGCATCGATGGGACGCCCACTTGCTCAGCAGCTCTTCGCTCCTTACGAAAATGTACGAAAATGTACGAAAATGGCTCGATCACTGGTTTGCCTCAAAAGAGCAACAGTTTTTTTGGCCTGGCATCTACAAATTGTCAGAATGATGGGAAAAATGTGTAGCTAACGATGGGCAATACTTCGAATAAAATTTTTTGTTTCGACTTTCATACAATAAACGTGTATTTTATATCCAATAATTCCGTCTTCATAGTTACGTACCTGCCAACGTAGAAAAATTGTAACGGCCGAGCGTTGGGCCAATACTGGTTGCCGTAGTGCCGGTACTGGCGGTCAGTATTGGGCCAGTACAGATTCGGTACAGGAGTGTAATAGCCGGCCGTCATACTGGCACCAACGGTCGGGCCAGTACCGGTTATTTAATTGGCCCGAACTTTGGCCCGAACTTTGGCCCGGACTTTGGCCCGGACTTTGGCTCTGACTTTGGACCAGACTTTGGCCCAGACTTTGGCCCAGATCTGGCAAACTTCTAGCTTACTACTGGCACCAACGGTCGTACCAATACTGTTTATTTCATTGGGCCGGATCTTGGCAGACGATTTTGCCGACGGTGCAAATTACATCTCAGTGAGAAATGGCAAATTAAATAAATATCGAATCGACGTCTTTCAGACACTTTTGGCGTCTAGTGGACGATCCAATGTCTATTTAAATTCTATTTCTCTCTGGGAGTAATTTATATTTCTTTTTACCACGTTACCAGATGTTTCCCAAGCAGCACACGTACGTCCAAAGGATGTACTTTGGACGTAAGGACGTTCTTCGGATATTTTTAGGACGTAAGGACGTTCTTCGGATGTTTTTAGGACGTCCTTTGGATGTCTCTGTGTTGTCTGAGTTGTTTATGCATGAATGTTTGATAATTAAACGCACTTGATATATACTAAATACTCGGAGTAGTTTTTATTAATAAGAGACTAAGTACATATACAGGTCTCAAATACGTACTTAAATGTTTATAGAACAGTGTTTATAAAATATAGGCTATATGAAGCAAATATTACACTAAAAAATATTGTATTAATCGTGCAATTTCAAGTTCGGGGCAAATTATAATTCAACAATTTGGTTGTTTGCAAAATAATGGACTTTTGATCGGAATAACCTAATCTACAATTACATTACAGAACGCAACTGTTAAAGTGAAATACTCTCAGTATTAGCATTTTCTATAGCCCAGTACTAAGCCTGTTTCGAAGCCAGAGGTTGGCCGTATTTTATAGTCTATTTTGGCCCAGATCTGGTTATTATACCAGTCCTTAGTGCGGCCAGATTGACAACCAGTACTGGCACCAGACGATATTTTATACTGACCCAAAGCTTGGCCAAATTGTCAGCCAGTACTGAAACAATACTGGCTGCCAAAGTTTGGCCGCCAATACTGGCCCGAAGCTTGGCCAGTAGAATTCAACCGGTACTGTATTTTATACTGGCCCGTAGTATGGCCCGTAGTACGGCCCGTAGTATGGCCCGCAGTTTGGCCGATAGTATGGCCAGATAGTCAGCCAGTACGGGGCCAGTACTGGCGGCCAAAGATTGGCCGGCAATATTGGCCCAAAGCTTGGCCAGTAGAATTATACTGGCAATTTCTACGTGGGTGGTAGTATAATCGGCATTGCGTATCGATTGATCGTCCATCGACGAGAGCATCATCAACGGTGGTATATACGATTCTCAACGTGGCTTTTGATCGTAGAATTACGATGAATTTTGCCGATGTTGGAAACCACGTTAGCCAAACTGTATATCACCGATCGCTCTGTCCACGCACGTCCGTGCATTTCGTTCCGCCTCGAATATCTCGGGACGCGTTATGAGAACGCGCACAGATGCAGAATCGAGCTTTGGGACAAAGCTCGAATGATCAAAGGTACTGAAAGCGATAACGATAATTCGTTCGGTGTCCTCGATTTCTCGAATGCCTTCCATCGGAAAGCCAAGGACGCTATAATTAACGTAATTGCTTATTAGCCAAAGTGCAGAACTATCAACTTGCGTTCAATCTACGTCATATGTAGACAATTACATAACGATGTAATTTGGCTTGAGGTTAGTGCGTTGAGGTAATAAATAATTTTCTTTTAATTCATAACAAATAATATCGTTAATGTTATTAATTCAATTAAATCGTAAATATCTTTATTTTTATTTCTTCGAACGTAGACCGTTTTGGGTTTTTACGTATAATCCTTACTAATTCCATTTTTTTTTCTTTTTTTTCACCCTGTCACTCCCTATCCGCATTTCGCTATGCTAACCTAACTTCCATTGCGCACGCGGACGTCTTAGCTACACTGTATCGCATTTGCCGTGGGCACAGGGAAAGTGCGGAAAACCTGTGTCCAACTCAATAAAACTGCCTCACCTCCTTAGTAAAATTTGCCATAGGCAGTCAATGGCAAAGGCTGATTACCATACACTTCCAATGCGAATTGTATGGCAAACTCGAATGGCAATTCCTTTCCATAGAAACTGGATGGAAAGCCAATGGCAAACTCTAATGGCAGTTTTTGTTTTCATAGAAACTGGATGGTAATATTACGTTCCAGTTTCATTTTGAATAGTAAATTCGTATGGCATTTCTTTCTTGTCTTTATAAAATAACGTATGTATATATGAGTTTAATATATACGAGGTGTGTAAATTAAGTAATGAGACTGGCAACGTAGCGTTCGATCTGGCAACACTTGAGGCGCTGGGCTTAGAGGGGCGGCATGGGAACATGTGACATACGCCTTCAGTACGGGTTTGAACTCGCTCGACTCATTTGGTTGTCCGTAGCGATTTTTTATGTCAAACAGTTTTTTCTATTGTGTTCTAAAAATGGCAGGACCGCGGTTGTACAGATTCCAACTGTACACCTACCCAACTGTCACGATCAAACTGACACGAGCATACGAATATTTCACAATATTGTCACGACAAAACTGTTCCCGAACAAAACTCTCACCATTAAAACTGTCACCGCACAAACTGTCACCACTCAGCTCTCCCCGATCTCTATTGGACACGTGCAGAATCTTCACGAACAAAACTATCACCGTCTAAGCTGTCACGGTCTAAACCTGCACCATCTAAACTGTCACCGTCTCAATTGTTACCGTCTAAACAATCACTGTTTAATCTGTCACCGCTTAAATTGTCACCGCAGCAACTGTAACCGCGGCACTTGTCACCGGCAAAACGGTCACGGGCAAAAATGTACACAGCACCAACCGTCACCGCTTAACGCGAGATTTACCCAACTCACACTCGTAGACGCTGTACCCGTAGGTAAGAGCGCTCGAGCTGCTTCACCAAAACGCGGCGCAATAGCGCGCGATATTTCGTGCGTGTCCGCTAACCGGAACGCGTTTGCGTGTCGTCTCAACCACAGCCTTCGCACTGCGCGAACTTACTTGTGCTCAGCGATCGGTAATAGCGGACACGCACGAAATATCGCGCGCTATTGCGGCGCGTTTAGTGAAGCAGCCCGAGCGCTCTTATCTACGAGTTCAGCTTATACTGTCGAAGCCGCTATTGCGTCTTGAGGGACAATTTTTTAATTCTTATGTTGGCCCTGGAAAGGGCCGGTAGTTGGCGGTCGAGCCGAGGTCTCTATGATTTCGTACGTTTCGGTGGGCGAGTTGTTCCCCCTGGTGCTGGTGACCGGTCGCTGAGATCCGGTAGGGAGTCGTGTCGGAACGTACTCTACTACCGGCGTATCCTCTATTGTTTTGGCAAGTGGAGCGTACAGTTCTTCGAACTCCGGGTCGACCTCTGGCTTGAGGATTCTTCCTCGAGGACCGGGGCCTCTTTCGGAAAAGATATATTTTTTTAAGGTTAGAAACACCGTTCTCGGCTGTGCTTCTCCTATAAGCTGAGGTCGCGGGTCCTGACCGAAATGGCCGGCGTTTGACATAGAGGTGAGGCCGTGATCAAACGAAGGAACGGATAAGTCGAGGAAGACTGTTCTCAGTGTTGTACCCGCCTTTGGAGGGGGTCGAGGCTCTGGACCCAATCGGTCGACTCGTTGTAAAACCGTAGAGGGTCGGAACTGCGCCGCTCAACGGGCTGCTCGCAGGATGGTGGATTTTGAACCCTTTTCCTTCGGCATTGGGTGATCGTAGTCAAAGAAAAAGAGCTTTTCACAAATTGTTTTATATTCCTCTTTTATGACAAAGCTTAACTTAGAAAGCCGTATAGCGAGTTTCTTCTTTTAAAGAAAATCTTTGGCAAGAGACCATAGAGTGTCTCTGCTATAAGACTTGGAAGTTAAACCCTTGCAGATTTTTTGCCCTTTCTGGTTTCCTCGAGAATATTTCTATCCGTGAGAATCGCACTTTTTTCGTTCGGCGCTCGGCCTTATATTCGTTCGCTGTGTTTACTCCGTTTACGCGAATCGTGGCCATCTCTCGGCCGTTTCGCGAACTATTTCGGTGGCACTTCGTTTACGCGAATCGTGGCCATCTCTCAGCCGTTTCGCGAACTACTTCGGTGGTACTTCGTTTACGCGAATCGTGGCCGTCTCTCGGCGGTTTCGCGAACTATTTCGGTGGCGCTTCGTTTACGCGAATTGTGGCCATCTCTCGGCGGTTCGCGAACTACCTCGAGACCATATGGAGAGACCGTTCATGTTCTTAGTTCGATACGATATTGTTCGGTGAGTGAGTATGTGCCTTCAAAACAAGTGAGTTAATCTCACTTAACTTAATTAATTATATTTTTCTTAATTTTAGTTTGTACATCAATCTTTGGCTATTACAAGACAGGTATAGAGTAGATTAATTATTTACATAGAGTTTAAATTTTGAATCAGACTAAACCTCTTTCAGCTTTTGTTTATTTAATTCTTTTCAGGTAAAACTGCAGCGGGATGGGGATATATATATATTTATATATATATCTAAGGTATGTGGGCCTATGAGGCCTACGTACAACAATACCCGTGTGAGTTAGTTACCGCGCCTTGGCGCGGTGACAGTTTTGCCGATGACAGTTTTGTGCGGTGACGGTTGAAACGGTGACGGTTGGTGCAGAATACAGTAGAAACCCTGACAGTGTAGACGGGGACTATTCTGCTGCGTTACAGTTGCGCAGAATACAGTTGAGACCGTGACAGTTTAGACGGTGATAGTTTTGTTCGTGAAGATTTCTGCACGTGTCGAATAGAGATTCAGGAGAGTTGAGTGGTGACAGTTTGTGCGGTGACAGTTTTAATGGTGAGAGTTTTGTTCGGGAACAGTTTTGTCGTGACAATATTGCGAAATATTCGCACGCTCGTGTCAGTTTGGTCGTGACAGTTGAATAGGTGAACAATTTTTTGTGATTACAGCGCCATCTATCACGAATCGAAAAAAAAATTTGTAACAAAAGTTACGTATTTTTTTATGGCGAATCCGAATCTAAAATAAAAAATGGGGATTCCCATTTAAGATTTCAAAGTTGCCCCACCCCCAGCCCAGGGGGTGGAGGTGGGGGTGAGTACTTTGGTATCGTTGGATAGCCCCCTTCCTACTGTGCAATTTTGATTCAGCAAATATTTCTGTGAACCTTATAGTTTCGAAGATATCTAAGGTGCTAATAGTTATTGGGACACCCTGTATATGCTACTAATATTATGAAATTATAATATTATTATCTCTTCTCATAATATTGTTAATTCTGTGCATAGGTTTAAAAAAAATTCTATAAAGACTGAAAGGACATAATATATAAATGAGACATTCTTCATAAACTTATATAGTCATCATTTTTTTCGCAAACTTCTCCTATTATTTTCCAGTTTTTACTTGATCATAGTTTGTGTACATTGTTTGACATTCGAAAAATTGGCCATTCATTGACATTAAGGAATGCCATTGAATTTCCATTGCTTCAGACGCAATGGCAATTGAAGGCACTTATCTCAAGGATAAAAACTCCATTCAAAGTCGCATTGGTATTGCCATTGTTTGTGCCTATGAGAAATTGAATGGTAAAATGTTGTCATTGGCAAAACTGCCTTTGCATTTTTCCCAATGACAAAAGTTCCATTGAAACCCCCACTGACATTCCTATAGACACAAGCAAAGTATCAATACCAATTTGATTTTGAATAAAGTTTTTACGATTCATTTCTCATAGACACAAGCAATGGCAATGCCAATGGGAATTGGAGTGGAGTTTTCATCCTTCGCAAAACTGCCTTCAATTGCAGTTGCGTCTGAAGCAATGGAAATTCAATGGCATTTCTTAATGGCAATGAACGACAAATTTTGGTAAGGACCGCTCAACAGTCGGCGCGTCAGCCAGTGCACGGTTAAGCGTTCGCCCATCCAAGTAGTGACCACGGCCAGAGCTGCTTAACTTGGGCGATCTCCGGAGCAGAGAACCGGCCGCGCGTCCACTGTTATCGGCAATTGATCGTAAATAATAATTAAACGTTACGTAAAACAAGCTTACAAGTTTTCTGCTCGCTCGTCACGAAAAAAGAAAATACAACGTTCTTACGAAAGTACACGAAACAAATCGATCGTCATCTTTCTCTTTAATTTCAATTATTCAATTTAGCACTCGTCGTTTTTGTTCTGCAGCCACGTAAAAACAACATATTCCAGCGCTCTTAAAAATCCTATATGGCTCTTGAAAAACCATAAACAAGCAATATTTTCGCAATGGCGTAGATTTTCGTTGGATCAGAGGGGGGAAAAATTTTTAATCGTACTATCGCCTGTTCCATTTTACTATAAATTTTCAGACACGCTCAATAGTATAATGGCTTTTGTGGAAACGAAAACTCGAGCGTATAAACGCTCGACTTCCGCGCGGGAGAAGGGGTGGCTTTCGGAGGGTTGGGAAGGATTGTCGACTTGCTACCGCGATATTCGACTGTTCTCACGACTGTTTTAATGTGTATATATATATTGTATATATACACGTATATATTGCGCTACATCCGGATAGACGGGACGCGGTACTAGAAGTAGGAAAAACTGTGTGCGTTATGCTCGGTGATTTTACGGAAACCAGAGAGGAGAACGAGCATTCAGAAACAGCGACTGAGAGACGATGAACGAAAAAACTCTAAGACTGCATCTATATTTATAGTATATATGTAATATATAGTATATATATATATGTATATATAACAATGGCACGCGCTTCGGATATCAAATAATCCTCTAAACTCTTTTTCGTATTCTCAACTATATGTAGGACAGTCCATTTCAAGTTAGCCGGTCTCATAATTCAACAATAATTTTAACTTTGGGAAAACTAATCGAATTCCATAGTATAATGAACAAAAAAACGATTAAGCATCTATATATATTTTTGAAGTGAAACTTCTTGGGCGGCGAGTGAAATTTCAAGGACCCGTCACGTTTAGGCACATTTCGTTACACGAGAGAGAAGAAAGATATTATGATGTAGAGAGAAGGAGAAAGAGAGCTATATATTCCGAGACTACGGGAGTGGGGCAAAAGAGAGCTATACATTGTGTAGCCACGGTAGTGGGGCGAAAGAGAGCTATGTATTCTTATGCCACGAGAGTGGGGCAAAAGAGAGCTATGTATTCCGATGCCGCGGGAGTGGGGCAAAAGACGACTATGTATTCCGATGCTACGGGAGTAGAGCAAAAGAGAGCGACGTATACACGATACAAAGCGATAGAATAAGATAGGCTCGCGCATGCGCGCGTTATAGATGTATGCGTCAGTCAGACGCTGTATATGTATGTACAACTAAGGTACTACGCATATGCTTTATAATTAATATTTATTATTGTGTTTTGTGATTATTTATGCGGCCATCTATATATCACCGAACCAGAGTCTCGCCGATATAATATATTTCATACACCGTTCCCTACTGATTTACACTTATACAGATGGTGATACTCTTGGAAGAGGTTAAGATAAAATCCCTATGATTCTCGCGGGAGATTTTAACATAAATTTTGCATCAAATGATTCTTTACCGCTAATGAACTTTCTTGGCGAAAAATTTGGTCTGTACATGAACAATAAACCCAACGAGTCAACAACAAAATCGTTAACTACAATAGATGCAATTTTTACACGTTATCTCGAAAACATCGAATCACGGACATATATTTCATATTCTAGTTATCATAAACCATTAATATCATTATTACCAATTGAAGCACCGACCAATGATAATGTAAATATTGAATAAACCGAATATTTTTTATGCAAATTTTGTATTATTGTATTTATTTTTAAATGCTCCCTCTCTCTCTCTGTCTCCCACACTAAATCTCTCGTATTCTTTTTCTTTATTTTTTAAGAAGTTTCACTTCAATCATGTGCACGGTGCTGCACACGTAACTTTTTTTTTTTTTTTAAATAATCGTCCCATAACAACTTTGTCACTTTCTGGTGTAAATTTATCAATTAATCAACAATTAAGGTAGTATTCTGGTAACTTAAGCCGATTTTCAAGTCTTTTTTGGAGGGCGTTTTTTTGTAGGAAAATAAAAATGAATCGTTTTGGATATTTAGCATGTTTTTATTTACATATTAAAGATGCAAAAAAAAATTTTTTTTTTTAAATCTAATAGATTATTATTATTATTGATCGAATTTGGCACCTCGAAAAAAAAGCGCGTGGGTGGCCCCGGTGATTTTGGCTCTTGATGGTATCTGAAATCAAAAATTCTTGATAATTCTTAATCTATAGACATGTCGTTCTGGTCGGAACTACTGAAGTTAAATTTCATGGATAAATAACAAAATGGCGGACTTTGGAGAAAAAAGTCCTTTTATTTTAGCAAAGAACGGGGTTGTAAAATAAAAAGTTAGGGGTGAAAACATTTCTCGGTAGTTCCGACGAGAACTATAAGTGTGTAGAGTAGCCTGTTAAAATTTGAAAGCAATCGGTTCGGTAGAAATAAAGTTAGGACCCGGGCTGACCAGAAAAACACTGTTTTGAGAAAAATGCGTTTAAAATTCGAAAACTCATTATAACTCCGGAAGTATTTCGAATTTCGGTCTGAAATTTTCACAGTATATTCTCAAGACGTACTTTCAAATTAAGCAAAAAAAAATTTTTCGATTTTTTTGATCCCAAGTTACCAGACTACTACCTTAACGAAAATTTTAAAGATTATTTCCATCAGGACTCAACGGTAAGATACATTCGTCTTAGACTCACTGGAACGAAAATAAACGTTAATTTTACTTCATTAACATTCGAATTAAACCCACTTAATTAAATTTTCGAATAAGCTAGAGTTTTCGCTGCAGTAAGCCGATTAAACGTTCGCACAATTCAACGATGAACGTCAGCGTTTAATCACCGTTTCGATTATTGCAGCGATACGGGAAACTCGTCCGATAATTAAATTTGAAGTGATTCAAATTAGACGTTAGTGCAACGAAATTAAGATTAATCCGCTCATTCGATTTGAAATGTGTTGAAATAGATTTTAGTGTTCTATGTCTAAGCCCTGATTAAAGAAAATCCTAATTGTCATCAGTGTTGCCAGGTGGCCTGTGCGGATTCCCCCCAGGTTCATTTTGTTTTCCCCTAGAAATCCCCTAGATTGCTCCCACCCACCGCCAGGCCATTGTTCATTGTGCCAACGGCGAAGTGTCAACTTTTCAGCTAGAACGGTACCGGGAACGCACCCTAGATGGCGGTGCAGTTTGGCTTAAATTTCAAAAAAATTAATACATACTTTAATAAATACAAGACTGTTTAATCGTAATTAATATAGTAATGATATATTTCTTTTGTCTATTTTGAGACATATTTGACACAAATTTTGAGACATCCACACGTTTCCGAAAAAGCGTAACGCGTAGAAGTCTCATAATTTATGGCTTTATGATCCCCAAAAATACCCTGACGATTCAGAATCCCCCTAAAAAAACCCCTAAACATATTTTACCCCTGGTTCTCCCCTAAGACACGTAGATTCCCCTAAATCTAGGGAGAAATTCCCTAACCTGGTAACACTGATTGTCATCCAGGGCATTCGAAGTGGAATGCGGATATCTTCGCTGATTTTCCTCAGAAATTGACGAATTTGTAAATTGCACTTTGAGGATGCACCTCCCAACCGATTCCGGGGAACGATAAGGTCAATTTCTTTCCACCAGATCATAGGCTCTCGTGAATAATATATTCATGATAAAAATGAGCCCAATCGATCCAACAGTTTTCGCGCTAGCCTTGACAAAGGATTTTCGCTTTAATCCCCTCCCCTGCCACCGGAGGGTTGCTAATCCAATTGCTCCTGGAGTAGTTTTCATCCCTGTTCGTAACCCTTCAGTTGGACACCATATTTACCCTCTATCCCATCCGCAATCCTTAAATTACGGGATCGACGGATCACCCAATTTTCCACCCTCCCCCACACTTTCGTTGCGCACGTGCACAATTGTCGACCAATCTCAATGGGACCCGTTTCGATCGAAAGATTATCAAATTTCCTTGAATGTACTTTTTTGAAATTTTCAAATTCGTCAAATTTTCGCGAAAATCAACGAAGATAACCGCATTCCACTTTAAATGCCCAGCACTGTATTTAAAGTCCTTCCGAAATGACATTAATTTAATTGCAAAATGCACTTTGTCCAACGGTCAGAGTGTATGATTATCTGAGAAAAATATTTTCTAGGCCCGAAACAATTGTTAGTTTTACTATTTTATTTTATTTACCATCGCAAAAATATCGTTGAATTAGGGGTGGCTAATCTAAAACGGAATGGTCCATATATGTGGATATATATCGTTGTATTTGCGTCAGAAGGGCGAAAAGTCTATTCTTCTATGTAGGATGTATCGACCTTTTGACATTGAGTCATCATGATATATGTATATCATGAGATTTGTGCTCTCGTTGCGACTAACGAGAACAGAGTATTAACCTCTCTATTCCCCTACCCGCCATGTTTTTTGTCTCCTTTTCATCCCTCTGTTCCGACAGTGAGATTCGACAAAGTTTTGCGTTTTCCACACTCTGTCTCGCCTTCTCCTTTCCTCATCGTTGTCGTCGTTGTCTTCAGCTATGTATTCAAGGGACGTGGTGGCACTGTGGGGGAAAGTTGAATTTCTCATCTACAGACGATGTGAGAGCGAGGGAACTTGGTACCTTGCCAGATGACTGTGTACGTAGTTTACCTCTATACGACCGAGAAGGAGGACGAACTATTTACCGCTTCTACTTGGTCGTTTCACTTCTCATCCATATACGCACACACACACACACACACACATTATGTATATAGTATATATGAGGCAAACCGTAGGACGAAATAAGACGGTGATATTGCTGGCAGAGTAGATGAAAAAACTACTCGCAAGTTTCTTTCTACCAGAAATTTAGCCAACCTAAATCTGATTTTCGTTTTTTTTTTTTTCCCCCCCATTTCTTTCATCTCGTGTCGGAAAATGCTTTCACGTTGTTTGCGCATATAACGGGGATGTCTGACGAGTGAAAGTGTAAGAGAAGGTGGAAAGAAATGTCCAACCCTGATTTATTCAACGTATAAGAAGAAAGTCTGATATTTATCTGTGAGAAAGAAATAGAGAGAGAGAGAACCAAGGGAACAAAGGAGGAGACAAAGAGAAAAGGTTGCCAGGAATAAATGGACGTGGAAAACTCGAGTGTTATGGACGGTTCGGGCAGTCCTTCTATTACATGTGCCCCCCTCTTGTAGCATCAGCTATACACACGACTCCTCTGGGACTCGTGTATCCCAGCGTCATTTCGCTCCCGATGGATTTACCCCCATGTGTTTGGTCTACTCTGGCAGTAACTCTCTCTCTCTCTCTCTCTCTATCCTTTTCTAACTGGGATCACGATGTTTCGTACTAGCTCTGTCTGTGTATAGCGAAATTGGTACTATAGCGTTATGTGCGAGCCCGGTGGACCGAGAAGCCTCGGGAGCGCGCGCGGCGCCCTCTCGCGGTTCTAGTACACTGATATTCACGTACCCAGAGAAACAGGCTTCGCGCGTCTCTCCAGAGGACGCCGAAGCTCATTGGCAAGCAAATTTGTCCCCATCCCGCACACATACATATATATCTATAATTATATACGTGTATACGTAATTTACTACTACGTGCAAATGCGCTGGAGCTAAAGTACGAGAATCACGTATTTGCGTCGCTTACGTTCTTAGAATATGGATGTTGATCCTTCCAGCAACTCAATTTGCGACGAGAAACGGTAATATCGATACGAAACTCTCCTTGAAGTCTGGAAAACATTGTTCTTGAAGTAATATCAACAAGAGCTCCGATATATCATCATGGAGACTTGTAGTACAGTAAACGTCTCGGACGGGTCATCTGATAAGTTTCTAAAGCCATGGGATAATGCCAAAAGTTCGTTCAAGTGTAGGAACCAAAATTGTTGAAACGGCTGATAAGTATCATTCAATTGAGAATTTGATTTATTTAATTAATAATTTGTAACCTGCGGAGAATTTGAAAATGCTCTTCAATCGAAATGTATATGATCTACGTTATCGATATTCATTGAAGAGATCCGAGTATTCCCGGATCTTGAATCCCCGCTTCTACGCAACGATGCGTCAATGCCCGAGGCATGTTCACCCAACTAGGAATCTGAATCGTATATAGTCGTTAGGCCTCAGTCGTATAATGGAACGGAGAGTAAAGCTTGATCCTCCTTACGGTCGGGCAATGCCAAGATCATTTGAGGGGGATTTAGACGCGGTGTAATGTACGTACACCCGTACGGACGGTGAGCAGGCAGCTTACAGCGCTTCTTCCCTCCTACCCTCCTTCATGGGAAGGGGCAAGCACGTCGGTTTTGGAGATCAGCCCAGGCAACTTCTGAAACGGTGGAGAGCCAAAGGGGAGAGCGGGAGCGTTGCGCCCCTAGACTCCACCGCGTGTACAACGTTCCCCATTAACGTTCTGGCTCTTCGTCGTGTTTCCGTCTTCGGTATATATTCCAGTATAGAGAATTGGCTAGTGGGATATGTAACTATGGCAGATTCACCCCCTGACCCCCACACTCTCCCACACAGGATCGATATTCGAGGGTAGACGGAAAGTCCACATTGCCTCCAGTCTTATTCCATGCTCTCATTTTTCTTCTTCTTTGTATTACGTGTATTTTTTATCTATATGTACATACATCCACGTTAATGTATGATCTGTACATAGTATATATATATATATAGTACAGGCCCGTATAGACTGGCATTATACATGCAGCACTATAATCCTATATGTTATTCTACTCGAAGGCAAATGGCACCGAGCCGACTGGTGTAATAAAAGGTAAGATGGCGTGGATATAGGCACCGTAATGTTTGAAGGAAACCCGTAGTGGGTAATAAAATGAAATTGCCGCTAATACCCCGAGGGAAAAGAGCCTACGTTCCATACAGAATTAACCTGCTTATATAGGTCCCGAATCCCCGAAAGTTTGTAACGTCGCTTGATGGACGGAAATTTTATACGCGAAACCTGGAATGATCCACTAGTTGCGGTTAAAGTTTGAGAAGCAAAATCGTGCTTTACGACTGGGCCCTTTGGACACGATTAAGAGTTACGTTTTGACGGTGGCCATTACGAATTGTCAAGTGGAGTAATTGGAGGATTATGGTCAATGATTTACGTTCTTTGTGGACGGAGTGTGCTCTGTCTGAGCTTGGTTGAGAGAACTTTACTGATGTTAAATTGGGCATTGTCTTTACGTCTATCATGCTGAAACCAGCGAAAAACGATCAAACCCAGTCTTATGAAGTAATCAAAGTCCTGAGGCTAATGCTCAATTCCCGTTCTAACGTCAAATACTAAAAACATTTACTACACTGAGCAAAAAAATGTGTGTTGGAATGATTGAATCGGCGTTCACTCTCGTTCAAACGAATTTTTACTTAGTACAAATATATTATTATTGGGGGTACAAGTACTAGTATAAAGTCGTTACTATTATTAAGTCGCATCAGACCATAACCTAACCACCTTCATGTTAAAACGTCATCAGTAGGCTTTAGTTTTCAATATGTATCATTTTGTCAAAGTGTAAAGAGCATAGTTTCTTTCGAACTCCAAATATGTCGACTTTTGTGCCAACGAAACGCAAGTTGCGGGAAGCTTTAATTTTCTGCTTCCATTTAAGGGAGGAAATAGGGTTAGAACAGCGTTTTCTCAATGATTTTCATGAATTGTTTTATAGTATAAAAAATGAATATAATTTATTGAAAAACTTTGAAAATATTTTCTACACATATTTAAGTATATACTATAAAATTTGTATACATATATTTAAGTACATACTATAAAATATTAGCGACCCCATATCACAGGTCACAATTAGACTCAGCATCCTGCGTACATTCTGGAAGCCGCAATTTTCATCTGAAATCAAACGAGGTTGGAATTTACTTTTATTATATGTCTCTCTTCTATATGACCCTGAATGCTATCAAAAAAATAGAAAATTGAATTTTTTACAGGGGTCAAAACAAAAAAACATGATTTTTTGCCATTTTTTACAACTTTATTTGCAAAAAAAAATTATTTTAAATAATGATAATATTCCGATTTTAGGTTCATATAGAGTGCAATACCATGAAGAAAGTAACTGCCAATTTTCAAAACGATTGGTTGAAAACTTTTCAAACTAGCGTGTACGCAAGTTCAAAAAAAGTTCAAAAAAATAGTACCAAGAAAAACGGGCAATATGGGGTCGCTAATATTTTATAGTATATACTCAAATATATGTATACAAATTTTATAGTATATACTTAAATATATGTATAAAATATTGTCAAAGTTTCAATAAATTATATTCATTTTTTATATTATAAAAAAATTCATGAAAATCATTGAGAAAACGCTGTCCTAACCCTATTTCCCCCCTTAATGCCTTATAACAATAGAACGAGTCGGAATTTTCATTTAAAATTTTGGGAACATATTTTTTAATAGTTTTACTAACAATTTATGAAATAAAAAAAAACGATTTTTTGAACCGTCTAACCCTATTTCCCCCCTTAAAGAAAAAAAGCAGCTGAAGGTCATTGATTGTTGAGTAAGGCTTATGGAGACCATACTCCATCAATTTCAACTTGTGAGTACTGTTTTAGACGGTTCAAAAGTGGTGATTTTGACACGGAGGGTAAAGAACGTGAAGGACGGCCAGAAACGTTTGAAGATGCCGAATTGGAGGCATTATTGAATGAAAACTCCAATTGTTACCAGCCTCCATCGTTACGTCAATTTATTACTATATTTGCATAATAAAGATCCAATTTTCAGAAAAATTCATTTAAATCTTACTTGTACACCTAATAGTTTCACCAACAATTATTAGGATCAGTTAACTAAAATATCTTTACGGCAAACAAAATATTTGCAGTACGAACTAAAAATTCGTTGGAACGAGGGTGAACGCCGATTAAGTCAATCCAAACTCTTTTTTTCTCAGTGCAGTTGCTACGATCCATGGCAGTTACATGAAGAAACTGATGTGGCTACCTTTCTGCTTATTGACGGTCAATATGGCCACAGTCACCCAAAAGAAACGTTTATATCGCACGACATATTGTCAAAACAATCGAATTAGAGATTTGAGTAATAAGCAAGAATTCATGATCCCCCGTTACGACGAACAGCATCAGGAGCGGTGACATCAGGTGCATCGCATGCAGTGTCATTCCTGTTCTATAATCCTGATATTTTTCTCATCGTTCTTCTCTCAGATTTACTGCACACTAATGGCCGGATGGAGAGATATAGATATAGAGAAATCCCAGTGGCGTTGATCACACCTGCACCTTCTCTAGGATGGGCACCGAAATGACCGGATCTACCAGCCCTGGACTACCCTTGTGATTGCTCTGTGTACACCCGGAGACCATCCCCCTATTTCATCACTCTGTTATATCGCCACTGCCCTTTCACTGGACCCCCCCCCACATCGCTCTGTATGCATATGCATATCCAGGCACATGCAAATTCACAGCCTACGGTGGCCTTTAGAACGAGAACCATCAACTATACGGACCCAAGCAGGCAAACGTGTCCTGTCCCTTGATCCACCGACCGTACCTTTAGAGAAGTATACGTGTGTTTGCATTTGTATGTGTGTGTGCAAAGCGCCACCTGCCTGTCAGTGCCTTTGACCGATTTTCAAATATGTATGACTTTATTATATACGATTTATCATGCTTCTCTCGAGATTTCACTCTGGATTATCATGATTTCTCGGAGTTTCGGGTATTCAGTAAGTAAGTCTGACGAACGAAGCTTCGTTGACTGAATTATCCTTTTGGCCGGAAAAACGACCGGGTTCATTAGATGACAATGGTGTACAAGTGTACACGAACGGTTTTCATGTGCTCTGTTGTACCATTAGCTGATATGCGAGTTTAACTGTGTTCAGTTGATGACATGACAATGTCGCTGTGTCGGATTGTAGATTTGTCAGTTCTTCTGCTTTGAGTTGATTTTGTACATTGGTGGAGTGTGTTTGATGGCTTTTTCCATCGTACAGTTGTCGCGTCGTATAACAAGATTTTCGTGCAGTCATTATACAACAATTATTATTATGTGGTTAATTAGAAAAAACTTACTCCTTGAATGATTGGGAGCATATATTAGTAAAAAAAAATCATGATTTATCCTGTTAATAGGCGTAAGACACGATAAAATGATGCTCTGGCTCGGTTTTATTGAAAAAATATTATTTCTCGGATTCCAAGCTCGTGTCCTGATTTTTTTTGGTTTTTCGAGGACAGTGATAAGACTCGCTATTATGTTAAAAACATATAAAACAAAATATTTCGAAATTGAACCGTGATGAACGCCCGAACGGAATATGGTCGTTCTGACCAGCGTTTATTAAGGATCCATTCCTAAATATCTTGGTTTAGATTTTTTACGTACTAGAGAGTCCTAGAAGTCTCCTCGAAGAATCAAATAACAGGACACGAGCTTGGAATGCAAAAATAATTTTTTTAATCAACAAAGCCGACCCGGAGCTTCGTTTTATTGCCTCTCGAGGGGTTATACGCAGTCAAGAGACAAAGAAAAAGCGATTTTTCAAGAATTTTTCCTGGAAAGACGTTTTAACGGGTTAGGCCACTCCAGAGACTGAAATAATAGGCTTTTTTGGGGATCTTTCTTTCAGAAAAACTACAAAATCAATCGAGATTACAAAACAGGATTTTTATCATACATATCAGTGACTGTATACAATAATTTTTTTGAAGCGATTAATTCAAAAATGGCGGCTGTGCAGCCGTTTTGCGATGACGTCTCCGTTTTTGTTGGCTGAAAACATAACTCAGACAATTTTCAACCGATACACTTGGAATTTTAAAAATATCTTTCAAAATACATTTTCTATGGATGTGCGTAAGATTTTTTTTTATGTTGCATAGTTCATTCGTTATTAACAATTTTCTGACGATTTTTTAAGCAAATTTTTCACTTTTCACTTTCGAAGTGCGTCATTTGGCCAAAAATCAATATATCGAAAAAATCCTACGCACTTCCATAAACAATGTATTTTTAAAAATATATTCAAAATTTGAAGTGAATCGGTTGAAAATTGTCTGAGTTATGTTTCCGTCCAACAAAAACGGAGACGTCACGATAATTATTTGTCATTATTTCATAATTCAATCATTCTGATTCGTATTCCCGTTCGAATTTAGCTCGTCTCTGTTCGGCAACTCTGAATTCCAAATAATTATCACGGGAAAAGCGATCGCACAGATTGTTTTTTTTTTAAACTGTGAAAAAGAATTTTTTTTTGTTCTGGGTAACGTCTGGTTTTGTCATTGGACCTCCCCGAGGCGCCACACTAAAGTCAAGTACAAGGGACACGACCCCGCGCCCGATGTTCGAGGGGGTCGAATTGCTCTCAGTTATTTATGTCTGCTCGGTCAGCTGAAAGAAACCCCTTTGACTCCGTGTCTTCTCTTCTCGCTTCGTTCTCGCTCGGCCCCTTTTTTTTCCTCACTCTTCCTTTCCCTTCATCACTGCCCGAGCTTTTTCATTTCTCGTCTCACACTTTATCCACAATCGGGTGCGACCTTCACCGGCTCACGGAACGCATTTCGTTGTGTTTTTTTTATCATCGGGGGATGATAAAAAAAAATTGTTCTCTGCCAAGAGAATTTTATTCGAAATAAAATTCGAATTGGATTAAGAAAATTGGTTTGTGGAAAGACCCCATTAACAATTGTAGACAAAATTCACGATAGCCTTTCTCCAATTCGTACAAATAGCGTGGATGAAATATTTTTGTATCGAATTTCATAGTAGACAGTAGACAGTCATAATAAACAAATGTTGATAAAAGTTAACTTGCAACTTGCAAAATATCGCTAATCTGCTTTTTTTCACGACAATCGTTGTAACGTCTATCGCTGCGACGTGTTAACGCGAGATTTTTGCTTTTACGCAACGAATGAAATGAATTTACCGACGAAGGATTTTCCGTCACATCCGAGTGTCGCCCCTTTGCATATTATCACTACGAAACGATGTTTCGTTGGTTCATGCTGGTGAACGGGTACATGCAACTGGATACACGTAGATATCTTCACCCTTTATATATATATATATATATATATATATATAGTTACCGGATGTTGTCGCGAAATCGATATATATACATATATGTACAGGGTGCCCCGAAACTAGCACGTCAGAGTGATACGGGGATTATATTGACTCCGGACTTATCAGAATAAACAAATACGACCTCAGTAAAAGTCTAATGGTTTTCGAGAAAACCCGTCGTTTTTGTTTTATCGAAAAATCGCTGTTCTTGTTATCTCGGTGTTTTCGTTTGTGTTTCCGACCACTTTAGCATTTGGTGTGAATTTGGACTTTGATTTGCTTAAGATTTGAACTTCCATAGCAGGTAGCAGATTAACAAGTACTGGGTAGCGATTTTTCCGAATAAAGAATAAAAAAAAAACGATTTTTCTCGAAAAACCATTAGACTTTTACTGAGGCCATATTTTGTTTATTCAAAAACATAGCTCAAAAACTATGTACCAACTATGAGAAGAGGCTCGAAAACCATCCAAACACTTTGGCATCTAGCCTGCTGGATCGAGGAATCATCACAAGAAGATTAAAAAAATTCCAGCCATTGGATCTTCAAGAGCGATTCCGTATTCCTTAATCGCCCAAGATTAATCCCCATGGAGAAAAAAATAGACTGGAGTGCATCTCAGGATCCACCCTCTACCTCCACATTATTTACCATCCATCAAAACTATTCACTGTCGCGTTTTGCAACAGCTTATAGTTTTACAAAATAAAAACAAACAAACAAAAATATTTGTTTATTCTGCTAGTCCATCCAATCCCCGTGTCACTCAGACGTGCTAGTTTTGGGACACCCTGTATATATGGATGCACGGTGAAATGTATCCGTTACAGCATTCGCTGTATTACAGCCAGAATAAAGCTCTGCTCGTTGGGCTATTCGCGGATCCGCAAACGATACTCGCGTGAGATTTCAACGGTAAAGTGGCTTACACGAGCGATCAAGCCCGTGAGTCATCTCGATCGTTGTATCACGTTATCGGATCATACCACACATCGGAGAGATGAATATTCGTTCCTCTCGTCCGTTAAATCGACGAACATTCAACAAACTGAACAAGCTTTCGTGAAAAAAAAAAAACATTTTCATCGCAATATCCTATGCAATTAATGAATTTTCGTGCTTTCGCCGAATTTCGATCGAATCCAGGCGAATTGAAAATTTGATTTTTGAGGTTTCAATTACAATGCAAATGGCCATAGACTCAAAAATGAGACACAAAGACCGTTGTCCTAATTCAAATCGTATGGAGTATTAATTTCGAAATTAGGGTACGGAGAGGGATGGACTCGACAATCAAAAGTTCGAAATACCTGTCGGAGAAGCGTTTGAATAACAAAATCATTTTATTCGTAGAAAAAAAATGAGATCGAATCGGTATAAAAAATTAACTGATAAATGAATTTCTTATATCACGAAGAAGAAGAAAAAATAGAGCCGTCATGGGACGCCTGGTAGATGTCAAAGATCCAACATCTTGAGAATATCGTGTGGGATATGTGGCGTGGAGAATTTGAAAAAAAATAACAAGAAAAGTAGGTTTTGATTTTCTTCAAAAATTTTTATTTGGTTGCTTCAACTGTTACTTCGGTTATAGTAGCACTCGTTGCTGCGTTTGATTCGATGAAACTAACAATCTGTCGATGATAGCTGAAGTATAAAATGAATATTTTAGATGTCATGTTTTCAAGATATCTACAGAACACTGCATCTATAGTCGTGCCATACCTTGTAGTAGGCTCATTTGCGTGGTTATTCATGCTCAACTGAAATTCATTTTGGAGAAAATGTATGAGTGACGATGATTCAGCTTTGGCAAAATTAACATTGAAATCCCCTGCTAAAGTTAATGGAAGTTGATGTAAATTTACTCCTAACAGCATTGAACCGGCTGGACTATATTTGAGTAAAAATCGTGTGAAAATCGTATAATATTGTGAATTTTTTGGTTTCGAGAAATATATACAAAGATCATGACCAATTCCCTTCCATCCTCTATAACAATTTGTGCCGCACATTAATCGCTAATATCGTCTTGACCAAAACCAAGTCCCGTTACATTTCTCAACCTATCGATTATGCGAGATGTAATAACATCAAATGAATCTCTATTCTGATAAATAGCTGCACCACCACCTCTAACATTATTGCGTTTGAAGTGGACAATACAATCAAAGTTGGGGATGTCGACGTTTTCTTCATTACCAAGCCATGTTTCACTCAATAATAAGAAATTACTATTTTTTACGATCGAATCTTGTAGATCTGGGACATGCTTTCTGAGACTTTGACAATTTAGCGTGAACAACGACAATCCCTTTCTTGATGTTATGAAATTTGATAGTAATCCTTGGAGTGTCTCGAGTCTATTAAGCGATAATCTTTTGAATTCTTCATGCAACTCTACAACTGATGGATCAATTCGTCTACCGTGGTAGAATTTCAGATCATTATTACGTGTACGAGGGGGGACCCAAAAAAAAACGGGAATTGCGCTGCAGCGGGGAGGGAGAGTGGGGGAACCCATTGCTCGACACAGGTGTCCGTTGGGGACACGTCTCCTGAGTTAGTGTGCGAAGTTCTGTCGCCGTGAGTGCATCGGTTCGCCCGTGGGAATTTTTGTAGTGAAACAACTTTTTCCATTTCGGCGAAAACATGATGGCCGATTATCGAGAGCAACGCGCGGCTGTGAAATTTTGTTTCCTGTTGGGGAAATCGGCCGCGGAAACTACTGTAATGCTTAAGGCTGCTTATGGAGATGCTGCCCTAAGTAAAACCAGAGTCTACGAGTGGTTTTCACGTTTTAAAAATGGAGAAATGTCAATCGAAGATCAGCCCCGTTCAGGACGCCCCTCAACGGCAAGAAGTGACGAAAACGTCGACAAAATCAATGCTCTCATTCGTGAAGACCGTCGCCGAATCATTGATCGACTCTGTGAGATGTCTGGGATATCATGGAGTTCAATTCAGAGGATTTTATCCAAAGATTTGAACATGAGCAGAGTTGCAGCCAAATTTGTCCCTCGCCTTCTCACAGACGAGCAAAGGGAGCGTCGACTTCAGGCATGTTTTGAACTTCAAAATCAGCTCGAACAGGACCCTGAACTTTTTTCCAAGGTGATTACCGGTGATGAATCGTGGTGGTATGGATACGACCTTGAAACAAAGCAGCAATCAAGCCAGTGGAAGACACCTCGCTCTTCTCGTCCGAAAAAAGCTCGCCAAGTGAAGTCAAACATCAAGACAATGCTCATTTGTTTCTTCGATTGCAGAGGTGTTGTGCACGCGGAGTTCGTTCCCCCGGGTCAAACTGTCAACCGGAAGTTCTACTTGGAGGTTTTGAAAAGATTGAGGGAGAGTATCCGGAAGAAAAGGGGACAGATCTTTGGCGCACAAGTGACTGGTTCCTCCATCATGACAACGCGCCGGCCCACGCCGCTCTCTCTGTAAAGCAGTTTTTGACCAAAAACTGCATGACACCAATTGTCATTCCCCCCCCCCCCCTCTCGCCGGATCTAGCCCCCTTTGATTTTTTTTTGTTCCCCAGACTCAAAAGGGACAAGAGAGGAAAGCGTTTTGCCACTGTGGAGGAGGTAAAATAAAAATCGCTGGAAGGCCCAATGAACATCCCGATAAGTGAATTTAAAAAATGTTTTGAACATTGGAAGGATCGTTTGCAGAGGTGCGTTGTGGTCAAAGGAGAATACTTTGAAGGTGATCAAAAATTGGTGTAAAAATATTAAAAAACTAGCCGACCCGACAGACGTTGTCCTGTTTGAGCTATGAATATTCAATTCGATCTGGAATAAATAATTTAAAACAAAATTATTTCAAAAACATAGTGTTTATTGTAACTGAAAATAAAAAATTGACTCCCTTAGTGTTTCTGTATAAGCATGTATACCACGTGTTAGTCTATCAAAACTTACCAAAAATCGATATTAAATTAAACTTTTAATATAAGCCGTGATTGCGGCGAACTAATTGCGATGAACAAAGGCTTCTCAAAAAACTCACTCAACAAACTCAAAACTGGATAAACATTCAGATCGAATGGACTGTGCACTAAGAAATAAATAGATGAATTTGTTTATCGATAGATGCCGACCGATGCATCTATTAAATCACATTTGCTTCGCGGGAACTGTCAAACGCGCGAAGGTTAAATAGTCGTTAAGTTTTCTGAAATTTTTCAAATTTCTGCGCAATTTTCTCAATTTTTCTTCCCGTAAGAACCTTCTACACGGTATTAGAAAACTTGAAAAAAAAAGATGAATGAAATCGGTAAAGTCGTTCTCAAGTTATGGCGTGACTAAGGGAAATAGGGACTCATTTTTATATATATAGATTAGGGCGATTTTTTTTCGACTATTTTTTTTTTTCAGTCCCCACCCGAAATTTTGTTGGATATGTCGAAAAATAAATTCCCTGAAGGTTACAGCCCTTAATATTAATTCTAAGTACTTTCCCAATGCGTGAGAAGATTTTCCATCTAAAATACACGTAAATCGATGTTTTGTTTTTTTTTTTTTTTCAAATTTCTATAACTCAGCCGCATTGTATGCTATCATATTGTTCTTGGTTTCGATTTACTCAGAATAAAACAATCTAAAAAAGTACCTTTTGCGGCGAAAGTGTAAATTGTACTGATGAGTTGGTACGGGTCACTGAAGTTGATTTTTACCCAAAATCCTCGTTTTTTTGCTGTTATCTCCGAAACAATTAACTTTACAAAAAAATTGTAAACGAAAAATTTGTTGGAAATTTAATTTCCTATAAAAAAGATCCTATCGACCCGATTGCTTAGATTAATATTTCTCGACATATTGAACATTTTTCGATTTTTATTTTTTTAATTATTTAATATTTCATCTATATAAATAAAAATAAATTGCCGCATGTATGACGGATCATCGCTTCCACATTGGCCATCCGACTGGTGGCATTTTTTTCAAAGAAATAAACCACGAAATGACATATAGCTTTCAATTAAATTCTTTTTCGCAAAATATCAACATTCAATGCGGAATTTGTTGTTGTTATGAAAACAGATCTTTCAAACTGAACGTCACATTTTTTTTCGTTATGAAACATGTGGCAGCAGAACTTTCAAACTGAACGTCACATTTTTTTTATTGAGATTTTCATATATTATTTCCATATTTTTCATATTTTTCAAATATCCGACTTTTCAGGTGGATTTTCCAAAAAAATTCTTTCATACAAACCTTGTTCTGAATATTACGAACACAACAACAACAAAAATCAGCCAAATCGGTCGAGCCGTTCTCAAGTGATGATCCGTCATACATGCGGCAATTAATTTTTATTTATATAGAAGAAAAGAAATTATGACGAAATTCCCATTTTTTTGGGTCTCCCCTCGTATAAGCCTTCAATACTTGTTACTCGCGATAGGGCTACATATAATAATTGTATAGAATGAGTTTTGTTATATTCATAAACAATCTCGATGTAAGACCCTTGAGACTTATGGATAGTCATAGCACATCCGGGTATCAATGGGAAATGATTTTTTCTTGCAACGACCGTAGACGCGGTGTCGTTAGCGAGCGATAGCCTATGAGAGTCGCGTCGTTCCGCTGGAATCTTCCCTGCAATTGGCTGTTGCACGCTAGCGCCAGACGCTATGATATTGCATCTGGTTCAGCATCGCGCCTCTGCATGCGCAATCAACCTGTGCGCAGAGTTGAGTGGAGGGGAGCGTCACCACGACGTGCCATCGACGTTCCCTATCGACCGGTTTACTCCCAACGCGCGTTAAGATGTTTCACATCAAAAAGGGAAAAATGCAGATTACGATTATTTTTCAAACAACTCAACCTACATATCAAACGACGCGGTTTAAATCCGTCAGTTCTTTTATATATATACACGTTCGTTCTTTCATTTCAACGCTTGTTCCCTTTCACGTGTATGGACCGAGCACCGAGTTAAAAAAAAAAAGGCGAACTAGCTCATTCCCTAGGCAACACACTTCACATGTATGAGAGTCCGAGATAGAAGAGAGAGAGAGAGGGAGAGTGAGAGAAAAAAATATGAACTAGCTCATTCCCTACGCAACACAGAGAATGGACCTCGCTTTGCCCAGCCTCCGAGAGTGCCAATATATATACACATGAGACAGAGAGGAGACTCGTTGGTCGAAAGAATAGGAATCGCCTATATATATATATGTACGGAACTTTGGTATATATCACGTGGAATATCCCCGTTCGGAAATGGAATTCTGCTGCTTTCATTATAGTCAACTTTTAACGCCTGGAAAATTCAAATGAACGAGAAACCGAGGAGTTCCGGCAACCGACGTCGAGGCGCCGGTCTATGATATGCACCCGTTTCACGAAATGGACAAAACTTTTCACGGAAAAATCTACGAGTAAACTGGAATATAAAGTTACGCTTCGTTACATCCTCTCACTCTCTCATTCTATCTCTATCTCTCAGAACGATGAATATACTTTTCACTACGACGTATGTTCGGTATAATGCTATACCGCGTTACCAAAACTCATTACATTCACTTATGGATAGTGCAAAGTTGTTTGTGTGACATCTTCAGTTATGAATCGTCACCAGAGTTCTGGGTCTGAAACGAATGTGTGTGAAAAAGTCTTTTTAGGGATTTTTTTCTTTTTTAACACCATTTTTTATATGAGCTTTTGATTTTCGTTATAAGGATTGTGATTAGGGCAAAAAATTCATTCGCATAGAGGGTGATTATAGAAATTATAAAAAATCGCAATGTTCGATTTACAATTTGGCTAATTTTCGGCTGTATTTTGTCGCTTTTTTTTGTGATTTTTTTCTAACGAACCATGAAAATACACCATCTTGAAATTTGTACATTATATTCATTAACATTTGTACGGTCACGCAGAATTTTTTCAAATCAAAATATAGATTGGAATCGACTTTACAGCGTTCGAAAGACTAACATGTGAAAAAGCACGTAGATTGACGGCGGACATGATTACGGCTGTTCCGTTCATCTGAAATCAAAAAATGAAATGGCATTTTAATCTGCCGAACTGTGGCTATAGACGGAATTAGGATTGAGTGAAAATATTGAAAATTAAATTTTTCGCAAGGTCTTTGAAAACATAGTTCCGATTCTTGTCACTTTTGTCAGCCACAGGTCTACAGATCAAAATGCCATTTAATTTTTTCATCTCAGATGAACAGAACAGTCGGAATCATGTCAGCCGTCAACTTACTTATTTTTCATACAGTGGATCGAAAAAGTATTCATACACCATGTTTTTTTTGCGATAACTTTATAGACATAAGCGATATGCAAAGAAAGCCAATTTTATTTAATAGTACATCAGGTGCAGAAATAAACTGCAAATGGAGAATTTTTTCCCAGGAATAATAGAAGAATTATGCCTAAAAACGAAAATTTTCGGGCAAAAAAAGTATTCATACACTTACGATTATAGTGAAAACCTACATCATCATAGTTGTTAATTATATCTAATATTTGGTGCGCATCCCTTTTGCTTCAATTATCACCTCGAGTCTCTTAGGCATGGATTCTACTAGCTTTTGCGTTGTTTCTTTTGCTATTCTCGCCCATTCTTCTAAAAGCACTCTTTGGAGATCGGATTTGTTTGTTATTTTTCTTTTTCTAATTTCTACATTCACCAAATGCCATAAATTTTCAATAGGATTGATGTCCGGAGATTGTGGTGGTGTAATCAATTGTTTGTGGACATTATAGAGTAACCATTCCCTCGTTTTCGTGGCAGTATGTTTCGGGTCGTTATCTTGTTGGAAGTAGAAATTTCTATCCAGGCCCATTTTATCTACACTTGCTTTCAAATTGCTGCGCAACACGTCGCTATACTTTTGGGCATTCGTTGTACCATCTATAAAAGCCAGATTACCAACGCCATAATATCCCATACAACCCCAAACCATGACGCTTCCTTCGCCGTGCTTTACAGTCGGTATTAAATTTTTCTGTTGGAGCTCGGTATTTGGTTTCCGCCAAACGAATTTTTTTCCATCGGACCCGAAGATGTTAAACTTCGATTCATCCGAGAATACGACACGTTTCCAAAATTCTATAGATTTTTTTACGTAGTTTTTTGCGAAACCTAAACGTTTTTCTCCATTTATATTATTAATTAATGATTTTCTGGGGGCAGTTCTGCCGTATATTTGGGCAGAATGCAAAACGTTTCGAATAGTCTGGGGACACACGCTCTTCCCCGATGTTGACGCGACATCATTCGCTAAACTGCGAGCACTCGCGAACGGTTTTTTTGTAGCCTCTGTAACGATACTCCGACGCTCTTGTACCGTTAGTATTCTCGGTCGACCGGTTCGTGGCTTATTTTCTGTGCTGTTTGTTCTTTCGTATTTTTTTATTATATATTGCACCGTTGCGAAACTTAGATTTAGTTCTTTACTATTTTTTCGATAACTTTCACCGCGTTTCCGAAGAAAAATCACTCTATCTCGCATGGATATTGATATTTTGCTTTTCTTTGCCATCATGTCTGTTCGGAACTTGAAGATCTACTACCGCATGGAATAGGTCAAAACCATTGTGTAAACGTAGACTTGTTTACATTGCACGCAGAGGTCAGACCGTCCGTGAGTGAATATTGAGGTTTAGCAGCTCAATCGTAAGTGTACGAATACTTTTTTGGCCCGAAAATGTTCGTTTTTTTTGCGTAATCCTTCTATTATTTCTGGGAAAAAATTCTCCATTTGTAGTTTATCTCTGTACCTGATGTACTATTAAATAAAATTGGCTTTCTTTGCGTATCGCTTATGTCTATAAAGTTATCGCAAAAGAAAGAAGGTGTATGAATACTTTTTTGACCCACTGTATGTGTGTCTTTCGACCGCTGTAAAGTCGATTCCAATCGATATTTTGGTTTCAGAAAAATTCGTATTCACTGTATAAATGTTAATAAGTATATTGTAAAAATTCCAAGATCCTGTATTTGTATGGTTCGTTAGGAGAAATTAAAAAAAAGCGAAAAAATCCAGCCGTTCACAAGATCCAACAGGCCTCAAATGAGTGTAACTCCGTTTCTGAGAGAATGATTTATGAGCTTTTGATTTTTGCTCTAATCTTTGTGATTAGGGCGAAAGATACATCGGAATGGGCTAAAAGAAATTTTAAAAATCACAATGTCCTACTTACAATTTGGCCAATATTTGTGTGATTTATTGAAGTTACTATAAATCCGTTTCTCAGGTGATTTCAATTCCGCTTTGTGGCTACGTCGCAATGATACTCGCTTCGGAAAATTCGAAGAAAAAATTCCAAAAATACATCAGTTCGTTCGTGAACTTTTGTATAAATCAAATAAAAAAAAAAACATATTTTTCATGGGAACAAATAAATTTTTGTCGATACTCGTGCACCCTCAAGTTAATGTTATCGATTTTCACGAAGCATTTCGTGAAAAATCGAGGAAAAATATCGTGAAATCTTTCAACTACAAGTATATTTACGATTTATATTATTCGATTTATTTACGATTTATTACGATTTATTTTATTCTCTATGTCTCAACGAGAAGATAAATAAATAATAAATATATGTATCGTTGAAACGTACAAGGACAATAGGAACACGATGAGAATAATATCGAGTAAAGCGAAGATAGTTCTTGCGGATAGCTCTCAAAGTAAAGTGCCAACTCTCGAGAACGCGAGTGCATGTATATATACTGTATACGTGTGGGATGTAGAATGGGGTTAGGAGGGATGAATACAAAGTCAACTGACGGAAAGGGGAGTTAATTGGCTCTCTTGTCGCGTGCCATGTTGAACCCTTTTAATTTCTGTCTCTGTATGTATACAATATACGTTCCTCACTTCGTTATGAGGACATTGAGACACGAGGACACAATTATAAGAGCTTGTTTTTGTTTTTTTTTTGCTCGTATAGAACGGTTTACATGATATATAACGTGGCATAGATTTTCCATATTCACACGACGACCTATTAACCTTCGATAAATTTCTCAAATGAATTCCGTGCACGGCAGACCAAAGAGACGTGTGCACAAAAAGTGGGAGGGTCGAGGAATATATATTCCCTTCTAGCACTTTCAATATTTCTACCCTCTTCAATATATATATATATATTTTAATGCTATATATCCACAGATTTTACATTGGTATATGTAGATCACGAAGATTCGATTCAGCAACGCTGAGAATTCAATTTCCTCGCCTCTCGACGTACGTCGCGAGGGAGCGAGAGATCTAAGGGCAAATGCAAAGAGAAATAAAACTAGAAATCTCGCGAAATATACCGGAGGGATGAAAAAAAAAACGAAATTGCCAAAGCAGGGGGTTATTGCCGAGCCGAGGAAATCATCGGGCAAACAAATTGCGAAAGAAAAAATTGTATTGGTTCGATTTTTATTTTTTTTTCTTCTTCATAATCCTCAAAATAACATCTGCGACTTGTGAGAACTGAAAATATTAGCGAATGATTTAAGGGAGGAATAGGAATAGGGAGGATAGGGTTAAACGGTTCAAAAAATCGATTTTTTTTTAATTTCATAAATTATTAGTAAAACTATTGAAAAATATGTTCCCAAAATTTTAAATGAAAATTCCGACTCGTTCTATTGTTATAAACCATTAAGAGGAGGAAATAGGGTTAGGACAGCGTTTTCTCAATGATTTTCATGAATTTTTTTATAGTATAAAAAATGAATACAATATATTGAAACTTTGAGATTATTTTATACATATATTTAAGTATATGCTATAAAATTTTTGAAGAATTTCCTTGAAAAACACCGAAGGAAATTTATGACTGCCTTGACTTTGTTTTTCTTGGTACTATTTTTTTCAAGCGCGTTTTTCTGAAAACGACTTTTTTTGAACTTGCGTACACGCTAGTTTAAAAAGTTTTCAACCAATCGTTTTGAAAATTGGCAGTTACTTTCTTCATAGTATTGCGCTCTATATGAAACTAAAATCGGAATATTATCATATTTCAAATAAATTTTTTTTGCAAATAAAGTTGTAAAAATGGCAAAAAAATCATGCTTTTATGTTTTAACCCCGGTAAAAAATGCAATTTTCTATTTTTTTGATAGCATTTACGTTCATATAGAAGAGAGACATATAATAAAAGTAAATTCCAACCTCGTTTGATTTCAGATGAAAATTGCGGCTTCTATCTAGAATGTACGAAAAATGCTGAGTCTGATTGTGACCTGCAATATGGGGTCGCTAATATCGTCGGTGTTTTTCAAGAAAATTCTTCAAAAATTTTATAGTATATACTTAAATATATGTATAAAATATTCTCAAAGTTTCAATAAATTATATTCATTTTTTATACTATAAACAAATTCATGAAAATCATTGAGAAAACGCTGTCCTAACCCTATTTCCCCCGTTAAAAGATATTTTTTTTCCAAAGATATTCAAGATGAATGCACGATCTTACGGAACGAACAAAAAATTACTGGAATGTGACTGGAAAAGTGCGCAATTTTTAAACCGAATTTTTTTAATTACGAAAAATTTACATGAGGCATTCACGTCAATTGGGTCATTCAATTTTTTCTTTGGCTCCAAAAACTGTTCATAATATTTTAGAAAGTGCATTTAGAAAATTTACGAATTATTACAGGATCTTCAATTGCATATTTTGCCGGCAAAACAACTGTGCTAAATTATATTTCCTCGATGTTTTAAGGGGGATCACTAGTGTGACACTTTCAAAAAATCGATTTTATTTTTTTGTATTTTTCGATTCCTTCAAGAATAACATACTAAAATTTTAAGTGCGAATCTCAAATGATTTTTCAACTGCAGCCTTCTAAGGAGCAGCGGCTCGTCGGTCAGAAAAGTATATTTTTATCTATCAACGCGTTTTTTTTTCAAAACGACATTTTTCAAATTTCCTGCAGTTCTAAATTGAATACCAATAATCCGATCGACTTGAATTTTGTTTTGGCGTATTTAGTATTTGTTTCTTCACCCAATGACCCTCCAGTTTTTCGATTGGATAAAAAATGTCAATTTGTCATGCAAAAAACCATCAGATTTATAAGCGTAAGTCGGAACTTTTTTTCAAAACACTGGCATTTTGTTGGAATTGAATTTGTTTTCACAATTCTGCGTCATTGTACAGGCAATACCTTTCAGTTTAATGGACTATTTTTTAAATTTCAGACACTCCGAAGGCCGCAATCACTGCGGCAGCGGGAGAACTTTTTTTTTTTTTTGAGACTCAGGAGATGGCGCATAAGTCGCTGAAAATTGACTATTTTCATACAAAAAAATTACTGTATATACATAATTTATACACAAATATATCCTCAAAATTTCAAAATTCGATCCAATACTTTTCGTTCAATAAATTCCCGAAAATCACTTTTTTTCTGGGCAGTCACACTGGTGGTGTCCCTAAAGGGGGGAAATAGGGTTAGACGGTTCAAAAATCGATTTTTTTTTATCTCATAAATTGTTAGTAAAACTATTGAAAAATATTTTTCCAAAATTTTAAATGAAAATTCCGACTCGTTCTATTGTTATGAGCCATTAAGAGGGGAAATAGGGTTAGGACAGCGTTTTCTCAATGATTTTTATGAATTTTTTTATAGTATAAAAAATGAATATAATATATTGAAACTTTGAGAATATTTTATACATATATTTAAGTATATACTATAAAATTTTTGAAGAATTTTCTTGAAAAACACCGCAGATATTAGCGACCCCATATTGCGGGTTACAATCAGACTCAGCATTTTGCTATTTTTCAAACGCGTTTTTTCTGAAAACGACTTTTTTGAACTTGCGTACACGCTAGATTGAAAAGTTTTCAACCAATCGTTTTGAAAATTGGCAGTTACTTTCTTCATAATATTGCGCTCTATATGAACCTAAAATCGGAATATTATCATTATTTTAAATAATTTTTTTTTGCAAATAAAGTTGTAAAAAATGGCAAAAAATCATGCTTTTTTGTTTTGACCTCTGTAAAAAATTAAATTTTCTATTTTTTTGATAGCATTTAGGTTCATATAGAAGAGAGACATATAATGAAAGTAAATTCCAACCTCGTTTGATTTCAGATGAAAATTGCGGCTTCCAGAATGTACGCAAAATGCCGAGTCTGATTGTCACCTGCAATATGGGGTCGGTAATATCTGCGGTGTTTTTCAAGGAAATTCTTCAAAAATTTTATAGTATATACATAAATATATGTATAAAATATTCTCAAAGTTTCAATAAATTATATTCATTTTTTATACTATAAAAAAATTCATAAAAATCATTGAGAAAACGCTGTCTTAACCCTACTTCTCCCCTTAACTCCGAGCATATTAATTCTACAAAAAAAATCTAAAAATCTACCAAAAAAAAAGCACTTCTTTATTTTTTTCTTGATTTCATAAAGTCGTTTTCGTGAAAAAGTTCGGAATTTTAGCTCCATCTATGTCGCGCACACCTGCCTCTAAAAAGACGGTGCACGAAGAGGGTCGAGGATTTCCCATTAAATGTACGCCCCCCCAACCCTGTTCCGAAGAACTGACATCCTCGCGCAAACACCCCCTTCGCGTTTATAATACTCTGTGCCCGACAGAGCGGCAGAGAGAAAGCATTTTGCGTGATTGAATAGCTGCGCGATAGTGAGAAATCCGTGGGGCAAGACACACGTCGATGACGGCGGATAGAATTCAATGGCGCACAACACCCTGTCGGGGCTTACCCCCCTTTTCATTGAATCTTGACAGTCCTTTGTTATAAAGTCAAAGAGAAGTAGAGAGAGAGAGAGAGAGGAGAGGGAAAGGGGTTGGGTAAGAGTGATGAAGAGCTTGGGGTGAATAAATTCCATCGGGAATTCGATAATTCAAGGTAAAATCGTGAGGCATTTCACGAGCGTACCACTTCACAACAATTTATGTCACATTGTGCCAATTTAAATACCGAGTTAACGGGGAGAAGAGGAAAGAGATGAAAAGTAAAATGATTTATAGAATGTTAAAAGGATTGATTGCATAATTACGAGACATTGTGAGGAAATATTTTTCTTTCGAACTTTAGAAATACATATTTCCAGTCGGAAAGAACGATAAAACTCGGTGAAAAAGTAAATTATCAATGTGCTTTCATCTTGATTTCTCTTCTATCTATCCATCTCTTTCTCTCTCATCGATTCTTGATTCAACGCAAACTCCCTTTCAACCAATTTAATTTCAAAGTTTCCTTCTGGTGCACGCGTCTCGAGATCGCCGTCTCCCACACTTATAGCCCACTATTCCCTGAACTTTTTCCCTCTCCCTCTCTCTCTCTCTCTTAGCCCGTTTTCTCTTTCGCCCCTCCGCCCTTCCCTCACTCATCATCTCGTCCATAACTAAATTGAAACTCTCGATTGAAATTTGAATCTTTATTCTTCTCGACGATATGGTACTCGAGCTAAATTGAGAATTCTTACATACGTATATATATTTAGATCATGTAAAACTATGAATGTATCAATCGCTGATCAGCGTTCTTCACCAACATCTTCCACCAAAGTTCAAGCTTAATTTCTAAAATCGTGCCCGCTAAAACGTGATAAAACAGTTATAATCAAAATCATTGTAGTGAAATATTAATTTCAATAAGAGTGCGAAAATTGGGAAAAATTTTCGCATTCGCATTGGAATGAAAAGTTTATGTTCTTCAAGAAATCCGATGGAAAATAATTTCCAACAATGTTAAGCCTTAATTTCAACGAAAATTAATATCAATTACAGAACAGCTACATTTCCGATGGCGTGAAAGGTTTAACCACGTTTTCGATGAAGTTATACCTTAAACACAAGAAACTTCAAGCGCAGCTCCAAAGAAAAAATCCTAAAGTCAAAAAAAGATTAGCCCCAACATAAAAATGTCAATTTCAATGGGGTTACGGGCGAATCCCACTGTAACGGCCTCAAAAAAGGTCCTTTTCCACGAATTTTTGTTTTCAACTTAATAAATTATTTCAGGAATGGGCGAATGGTATGTTTTTAATGATACTTTGTAGTTGTTTTAGTGGACATTTTTAAAGAACAACTTCAAAGCTTGCTTAGAAACACATCATTCTCACAATCCTAAAATAATTTATTAAGCAGCAAACGAAAATTCGTGGAAAAGGACCTTTTTTGAGCATGGTATGTTTTTCCGGACACTTTGTCGTTGTTTTAATGAAAATTTTTATAAAACAACTTCGAAGTGTCCTTAAAAACACGCCATTCTCGCAATCCTGAAATAATTCATTCAGTAGCAAACGAAAATTCGGGAAAAAGGACCTTTTTTGAGCATGGTATGTTTTTAAGGGCACTTTGTAGTTGTTTTAATGAACATTTTTATAAAACAACTTTAAAGTGTCCTTAAAAACACACCATTCTCGCAATCCTGAAATAATTCATTCAGTAGCAAACGAAAATTCGGGAAAAAGGACCTTTTTTGAGCATGGTATGTTTTTAAGGGCACTTTGTAGTTGTTTTAATGAAAATTTTTATAAAACAACTTCAAAGTGTCCTTAAAAACATACCATCCTCGCAATCCTGAAATAACTTGTTAAGCAGCAAACGAAAATTCGTGAAAAGGACCTTTTTTGAGCATGGTATGTTTTTAAGGGCACTTTGTAGTTGTTTTAAGGGCGGGATAAGGGTTTTCACTTGCGAAAAATCGAATTTTTTTTTGTCTTATCTTATTGTTTAACATTTCAAGAATATATTCTTAAAATTTTAAACCGATCTAAGCAATATTCTTGAAGTTATTGTCTCATTAATCTCCTGGCCTTTAACGCTATACCTCTACAGCTGCGGGCGGTCGGGCTAGCAGTGCAGCTGTCGAACAGGTATACAGTTTATTCATTGCTATTGTGTATATAGTATATAGTGTATACTATACACTACAATATTGCTGTCTGCTGTATGGAGCTGGAATCGATGATTCTGTATAAGTTGGAAAAAAAAAAAAAATTCTTCACTTTTTTTCTTCATAAACTTTAGACGCGTTTTTCTCAAAACTACTTTTTCAAAGTCCGTGTTCACTGCGATTTAAAAACTACTTGAGCGATTCATTTCAAACTTTGTACACATTTTCTACATATAAAATACCTCCCCCCAACGTTTAGTTGAATTTTTTTTTTTTACATTAAAGGTGTTTCCCACCAGCAAAATGGCGGAATCTTTCGTGGAAAATAACAGTTCACACTTTAGATGGCCGCCAAAAATTTTTAAATGAAAAAAAAATTATCAGAGAACGTTGGGGGGAAGATTTGATTATAATTTGACTAAATTTTCATGGTTTTTCATTTTTAGATAATTTCCGGCCGAGTTATACTGAACACCGCAAATTGTTTTTTTTCCAAGACGTTCTGGGGGAAGCTCTGTTACGGGCTTATGCTTCAATATTTCTGCATGAAAAAATTACACAACATTGTCAAAAGTATGCTCAATAATGTACAAAAGGTTCGAATAAAATTGCTCAATCCATATTTGAGAAAAAAAATCGCAAAAAAAGTGTTTTTTTTACGCTGAAACCCTTACCCCTCCCTTAATGAAAATTTTTATAAAACAACTTCAAAGTGTCCTTAAAAACATACCATTCTCACAATCCTGAAATAATTCATTAAGTAGCAAACAAAAATTCGTGGAAAAAGACCTTTTTTGAGCATGGTATGTTTTAAAGGGCACTTTGTAGTTGTTTGAATGAAAATTTTTATAAAACAACTTCAAAATGTCCTTAAAAACATACCATTCTCCCAATCCTGAAATAATTCATTAAGCAGCAAAGAAAAAATTCGTGAACAAGGACCATTTTTTGTACCCGTAACAGTGTTCACTCTCAAATCGAAAAAAAAAAACGAAAAATAAAAATCTTGACTTGAAAAAGTTTGACCTCAAATCCTTGACAAAGGTTCAAATCCTGATTTAACTCTAGCCTACCTAAGCCCTGATAACTTTGACCATCTTGAGACACAGAATCCTCGATATTTCATCGGATACATATATATATATAGTAACGCATGGAATTACCCAAGTTCTCCAGCGTTTAGCCCCCCGTAGATCAGAAACCTGCCGTCACCAGTCGCAACCCTTATGTCCCGCGCAATTCTTGATCCTCGGTCTTCGGGAACGATCCACTAACTCTCGTTTCAAAGGTGAGCCAAACGATGCCAGAGCAAAGGTTGTTACGGGAGGTGACGGCAGGAGGAAGGGGATTGAAAGGGGAGGACAAGCGATGTGAGATGATACGGCGTGCATCTAACGTTACCCAGAGACTTTCTAACCCAGCGCCTCTTCTCTCTTACTCGTTCGCCAGGCGTACTACACCGAAACGCTTCCGGTTCGTCGGACACAGGCTGATTTATATCACTGGATAGATTCACCCAAGGACTCTCTGTTACAAAACCCTGACACTCTTCCTCTCTCTCTCATTCTTTCTCTCTATTCATCCAGTTTTAGAGGTCGATATATATATCGAAGTAGAAAGAGCCTTGAAATAATTTATGATTCCACCGAAAAATTATTTACCGTCTTGCCAGCGATAGTTACATGGGCGACGATCAGCAACGACCGCGAATTTTTCCACAAAAGACTTTTCCCCAATCTCTATATAACAGAGGGTTCATAAATCTTCACGTGAATTCCAGTTCCATTACGAATTATACAAATATTTTTACAATATTTAATTAAAAAATTAAAATAATTTCATTCCAAACTGGTTGAAGCGATTGACGAAAGATTTTAGATGATTCGTACAAAGTATAGAAACAACCGTTAGTTCTGAAATTGCTATGGAAAAGTTCTAGCGTAGAAAGATTACATATTAAATGTAATTGTGAGAGATTAAATGTAATTTTGCCCAAAAATTTTCGTTTTTTTGGCATAATTCTTCTATTATTCCTGGGAAAAAATTCTCCATTTGCAGTTTATCACTGCACCTGATGTACTATTAAATAAAATTGGCTTTTTTTACGTATCGCTTATGTCTATAAAGTTATCGCACAAAAACAAGGTGTATGAATACTTTTTTGACCCACTGTATATCACTTTATACTCTGTTGACAATTAAGTCGAAAGTGTCTCGAAGAAATTGTGCAGTCTGTCACCGACAGTTGACGACAGCGACGACGAGCATAGCTTATACCTTGCCGGAATTGCGAGATACTCGAGGATGAATTTAACAATTAGAATGAACACAGAGCGTCGGTTCACGACGTATAATCAATTGATACATCGATTACTCAACGTCGACAATTATACGAGTACAACGCCGAAAGCTCGATTGCAGTTGAACCGAATGTGCATTGTGAAATTTTCTTTTTTGCAGTAACAATTGGGAGCAATATGAAAAAAAAAACAAAAATAAAAATACTTTGACTACGAAATCGCGACGAAAATTCTATGTGAAACATTATTTTCTCCATTTTTTTGTCATTCGTGTTTCAGAGTTAAGATTTTTCAAAATTCGAATTCCTATACACCGAAAAAAAAAGTCGAATGCCAATAGAAATCAATTTTTTTCCAAGAGTAAGTTATTTGACAAAATATTCTTCGTATTACAAAAACTGTTACGTACAAAAAAGTTGAAAAAAGCCATGCGATCAACATGACTTAGTAATTTTTATCCGATAAATTTTATAATTTACAAGATAAACAATTGATTCTCGAAATTGAACAAAAAAAAATTATAACCATCAAATACCAAGGAAAATTAATCTAAAAAATTGGCTGTACTCGGTATTACGCTGTACTCGGTTCAATGAACGCTACAACGCCCGAGCTACAATAGCCTGCTAGTATTTCCATATAAATTCCAGGCATATATCCAGATGTCTGGCGTGCATATCGAGAAATGCAAAGACACATTCGAGTGTTTGAAAGTCCCGAGTTCAAATGTCTTTCCCGACATCAAAGAAATTAAAGACACGAACTGCTCGCTCTCCCTCTCGCTTCCTTCAATAACCATCCTTATTTCTCGGAATTGTCCAAAGCTCACAGTTGCATGGGCATGATCTACGCAATTTTTACTGCAAGTCTATATTTATATGTGTAATATAAACGGAGACGCAACATTGGAGCTAGATGATCAAAGCCTTTGGATACTTTCAGCGTTATAACTACGCCTAGCAACCCCATTTTCCTTTTCCTCGTTCTCGGCAGCCTTTCTCTCTTTCCCGGGCCCCTCCGAGTCTCTCGCTCTTTTTTCCGACCACGTATATTCACGATGGAACTTTTATTTGTGGACAAAAGATCTTGGAACTATAACAACAACAAAAGTATCCAGCCGTCCTTCGTCCTCGGATACAAAATACGAATATTTTTCCATCCGAACAACCGTAGGCTCCGTTCTTATTCCCCAAAGTTATTTCTTTTGTCGAGATGAAAGAAAAAAAACATATACGAGGGGGGACCCAAAAAAAACGGGAATTTCGTCATAATGTCTGTATTTTTTAATATTTTTACACCAAATTTTTATCACCTTCAAAGTATTCTCCTTTGACCACAACAGAAATTTGAGGATTCTTAAAGAATTGTTATGGGATCTGATGGGATCCTTACATGATTTTACGGGGTCGTGAAATTGGTGATGATTGTTCGATCTGCAATATTAGTATTTCCATAGTATATCTTTTTACGTTTGTAGATCCCTCCCCAGTTATTCAGCAACAAAACAAAATATAAAACTATAATAGGAACTCGAGATGCGATAAACAAATTTAAAAATAACAATAAAAATCGATGAAGCTTCTGTGGGTGCATATCGCTTGAATCCCGAAGCCGGTACTCGGTTACACGGCATCAATGTGAGCGATCTTCGCAATTCTTATATAGCCCACGAGCCCACGATTGCAGACGCGAACACCTCGCGACGCTCGCCACCTAGCGGCGGATTGGAAAACTTCTTCATACTCGCTACACCGCGAAGTTCGTGCGTTCGTTTTTTTACTTTATGATGAAATGTACACAATCAAATCACAGATATTTCTTACAAAAGCTGGGGTATATAACAACGAGCCCTTACACTCGAATAACGTACCGAAGCTATAAACACGAGAGTCTCGTGTCGCGTATAAGGAATTATACCTTTTCACGTAGCATACGAGGGGGGGACCCAAAAAAAACGGGAATTTCGTCATAATTTCTTTATTTTTTAATATTTTTACACCAAATTTTGATCACCTTCAAAGTATTCTCCTTTGACCACAACGCACCTCTGCAAACGATCCTTACAATGTTCAAAACATTTTTTAAATTCACTTATCGGGATGTTCTTTAGGCCTTCCATCGATTTTTGTTTTACCTCCTCCACAGTGGCAAAACGCTTTCCTCTCATGTCCCTTTTGAGTCTAGGGAACAAAAAAAATTACAGGGGGCTAGATCCGGTGAGTAGGGGGGGGGGGGGGGGGGTGTGGACAATTGGTGTCATGCAGTTTTTGGTCAAAAACTGCTTTACCGAGAGAGCGGCGTGGGCCGGCGCGTTGTCATGATGGAGGAACCAGTCACTTGTGCGCCAAATATCTGCCCTTTTCTTCCGGATACTTTCCCTCAATCTTTTCAAAACCTCCAAGTAGAAATTCTGGTTGACAGTTTGACCCAGGGAAACGAACTCCGCGTGCACAACACCTCTGGAATCGAAGAAACAAATGAGCATTGTCTTGATGTTTGACTTCACTTGGCGAGCTTTTTTCGGACGAGGAGAGCGAGGTGTCTTCCACTGGCTTGATTGCTGCTTTGTTTCGGGGTCGTATCCATAGCAACACGATTCATCACCGGTAATCACCTTGGAAAAAAGTTCATGGTCCTCTTCGAGCTGATTTTGAAGTTCAAAACATGCCTGAAGTCGACGCTCCCTTTGCTCGTCTGTGAGAAGGCGAGGGACAAATTTGGCTGCAACTCTGCTCATGTGCAAATCTTTGAATAAAATCCTCTGAATTGAACTCCATGATATCCCAGACATCTCACGGAGTTGATCAATGGTTCGGCGACGGTCTTCACGAATGAGAGCATTGATTTTGTCGTCGTTTTCGTCACTTCTTGACGTTGAGGGGCGTCCTGAACGGGGTTGGTCTTCGATTGACATTTCTCCATTTTTAAACCGTGAAAACCACTCGTAGACTCTGGTTTTACTTAGGGCAGCATCTCCATAAGCAGTCTTAAGCATTACAGTAGTTTCCGCGGCCGATTTCCCCAACAGGAAACAAAATTTCACAGCCGCGCGTTGCTCTCGACAATTCGGCCATCACGTTTTCGCCGAAATGGAAAAAGTTGTTTCACTACAAAAATTCCCACGGGCGAACCGATGCACTCACGGCGACAGAACTTCGCACACTAACTCAGGAGACGTGTCCCCAACGGACACCTGATCGAGCAATGGGTTCCCCCACTCTCCCTCCCCGCCGCAGCGCAATTCCCGTTTTTTTTGGGTCCCCCCTCGTACACTTCTTTTCCATTATGATTTGTCATTGTTTCATAAGGAGATCATTTTTGGATCAATTCTTTTTCACTTTTTATTACGTTATGAACTAGAAACAAAAGGATTTTGCCCAAGAGAGCGAGACAGCGAGAGGGACACGGAAGATTAGACTAATTGGCTGGAAGCCAGCACCAGAATCGATAATTAAGCCCCAGAGAGACAGAGAGAGAGAAGAGAGAGAGCGGTGGGACGACTCGCTCGGTGCAGATTAGTAGACTCGAACTTCTTCACTGCATGGCAGAGATTCTATCGGTGAGATTCTCCTCTCGTTTAACAACGCGGGAGGATCAGACAAAGAAAGAAGATCTAACAATCGTGAGCCAGTTCAATGAAATGTTGATCCACATCGATGGAAAAAAAAAGTCCATTAATGAAGCATTTGTTATCCTTTTTTTTTGCTGCCTGATTACCCGAAAAACGGGATTTTTGTGATAAGTACGAAAAAAAAAGACTGCAATTTGTCAAAATGAATAATTTCTTTGGGCTTTGACCAACGACAAGAATTTAAAGCTTCACATACCCCTGAAACTTTGAAAAAATCGATTTTTTTTACAGAATTTTATTCTTCATACTTTCAAGAATTTAAAAATCAATAAGAACTTTTAAGAAAATTCCACTCCGTTACAAAGTTATAGCAATAAATGCGACCGGGACATCGGGTTCACGTTGTACCTACCAAAAACTTTAAGGTAGTAGTCTGGTAACTTAATCCGATTGTCATGTCTTTTTTGGAGGAGGTTTTTTCGTAGGAAAATAAAAATGAATCGTTTTGGATACTTAGGATGTTTTTATTTACATATTAAAGATACAAAAAAAAAATGTTTTGAAAAAATTTAATAGTTTATTCATATTATTATTATTGATCGAAGTTGGCACCTCGAAAAAAAAGTGCGTGGGTGGCCCCGGTGATTTTGGCTCTTGATGTTATCTGAAATAAAAAATCAAGAATTTTTGATTTCAGATAACATCAAGAGCCAAAATCAGCGGGGCCACCCACGCGCTTTTTTTCGAGGTGCAAACTTCGATCAATAATAATAATAATAATAAACTATTAAATTATTTAAAAAAAATTTTTTTTGTATCTTTAATATGTAAATAAAAACATCCTAAATATCCAAAACGGTTCATTTTTATTTTCCTACAAAAAACGCCCTCCAAAAAAGACATGAAAATCGGCTTAAGTTACCAAACTATTACCTTAAACGCGTTTTTCTCGAAACTATGTTTTTCGACAGTGTCAGCACGATTACTCAGTCATTTTTAAATATTTTTTAACTTTTTTTTTTCAAATCTTGATAGTTATTTTCTCTATAGTCTGACGAGAGGTTTTTTTTAATTTTTTGGTTGGACAATTTTTAAAAAATTATTAAACACTACATTTTTTTTTTTAATTGCATACTAAAGTTTGAAATACTGTAATTTCTTTATTTCTGAAAAAAAAAATTCCCTTCGTCAGACTATTACTATCAGACTATTTTACTAGATTCTTTTTTATTTTTGCAGATTGGATAATTTTTGGCGAAGTTATGATGTCGACAAGGAGGCGCCATGTTTTTCATCGGTAGTCCATTTATACCCGAAAAAAATAATGTTAATGTTTAAAAAAAAAAAATTTAATTTTTTTTCTTATAGTTGAAAAGTTAATGAAAAATGTGAAATCAACAATTTAATTTTTTTTTCAGAATATAACCGTTATAATAATTTTTCAAATTTACTCGGTTTTCAGCGCGCGCAGCGGTTTGTGAACCCTCAACAAAATAATATCTAAAAAAAATGGCTTTTCCCTCGCCTCGTGATTATCAAGTCAATTAATTATCGACGAACGTTCTTAATTACCGAAACAATTTTTAAATGAATCAAATACATTGTCTCGTTGGCGGTAAATGCACAAATATTTTCATTGAAATCAACGAATTAAGACGTAACTAATTGATCAATTAATTTATTGGTTAGTAATTTAATCGGTGACACGAAGAACCTGCTGAATATTTTAATAAATGTCAAAATGCTCTTCCCTCATTTTACCATCTCTGTACCTTTCGCGCGTACGATAAAAAATCTCATATTTTATTAAACCGCAAAAACACACCAATCTCTTGCGGAAAAATTAAAATCAGATCAAATGATGGACAATTTTCCACGAATGCCAAGATTGCGTTTTTAACCTGTGCAAATTTCGTGACACGTGAATCGTAGTGACCATTAAAATAACTGAGTAATATGGTGCATATATGGGCCGTTCCATAGCAACAAATAGAGCAAATATTTCAAACCAATGACAAAAATATACACAAATTCCTATAGTTAATTCATCGATAAATTTTGTTTTGGAACAAAAACGAAATGTTGTAAGTTTTGTTAAATTTTCAATCTATTGGCCACGAATCTCAGATGGTAAATGGCGAAAAACGATCGAAGCTGGTAACATTAATGAAAAAAAAAAAAAAAAATCCCTCATTGAAGGAATCTATATTGTATATACGAATGGATGTTGGTATGGTAGGGTGTCATAGTCCCCAAAAGACATAACCCCCAAAAGACATAATCCCCAAAAGTCATAATCCCCAAAAGACATAATCCCCAAAAAGTTACTAGATGGCAGAATCGACTGTCATGATGGAGGTTAGTACCTGTCAATGTGATAGATGGTGCTGCGGGCATTTTCCGTCTCGTTTAAAGTAAAGATTCGAGGATTACGCTCGTTGGCCCTTTTGACCTTTTCCGAATTTTCAGGTTATGTATCGTACTAGACGGCTTTTGTGCGTACAACCTAAGACCATATAGGCAGAAGAAGATTTAGGTTACGTACACTAAACAAGTGTTTGAAGTGGAATAATTGGTTGACTGCGATTTAAAAAAATGTTTGTAATGACTCTTCGATCCAATAAATATTCGAGTGAGACGGAAATATTTGCATTTTTATTTATTCAATTTTCATTACAATATTCGTTTATATATGTGTGATTGCATCTGTTGCTAAAAGAGCCAAAACAGAATAATGTAATTCGATTGTTCAATAAATAAATAAATAGGAACCACGAATGGAATATTGTAATGAAAATTGAATAAATAGAAATGCAAATATTGGTGTATCACGCTCGAATAGTTATTGGCTCAAGGAGTAATTACAAAAAATTACAAAAAATCGTGGATAAGCAATTGTTGCTGTACCACTTCAAACAGTTGTTGGGTGCACATAACCTAAATCTTCTTCTTTTTCCTATATCGTTTTAGGCTGTACACAATAAAAAGTTGACTAGTACATAACGTGAAACCCGATACATAACCTAAAAACTCGGAAAAAGGGCAACGCACGTGATCCTCGAATATTGACTATACATGAGACGGAAAATGCGTGGAACGCCATCTATCACTTTGACAGGTACTAACCTGTCAACGTGACAGTCGATTCTGTTATCTAGTAACTTTTTGGGGATTATGTCGTTTGGGGATTGTTTCGTTTGGGGACTATGATACCTTACCGTTGGTATATCTGTTTGAGTTTGACAAACTTCGCACCGTTTGACCGATCACCATGTAAGTTGGCACATATATGTATTTTTTTATGTAGAAGGTTTTTATGCTATCCACTTTGTTGTTACTCGCCACTAGATGGCGCTGCAGCGCATCAACTTCTATACCATTCAACCGATCGCCATGAAAATTGTTATACGAGGGGGGACCCAAAAAAAACGGAAATTGCCCTGCGGCGGGGAGGGAGAGTGGGGGAACCCATTGCTCCACCAGGTGTCCGTTGGGGACACGTCTCCCGAGTTAGTGTGCGAAGTTTTGTCACCGTGAGTGCATCGGTTCGCCCGTGGGAATTTTTGTAGTGAAACAACTTTTTCCATTTCGGCGAAAACGTGATGGCCGATTGTCGAGAGCAACGCGCGGCTGTAAGATTTTGTTTCCTGTTGGAGAAATCGGCCGCGGAAACTACTGTAATGCTTAAGACTGCTTATGCAGATGCTGCCCTAAGTGAAACCAGAGTCTACGAGTGGTTTTCACGTTTTAAAAATGGAGAAATGTCAATTGAAGACCAACCCCGTTCAGGACGCCCCTCAACGTCAAGAAGTGACGAAAACATCGACAAAATCAATGCTCTCATTCGTGAAGACCGTCGCCGAACCATTGATCAACTCTGTGAGATGTTTGGGATATCATGGAGTCCAATTCAAAGGATTTTATCCAAAGATTTGCACATGAGCAGAGTTGCAGCCAAATTTTTCCCTCGCCTTCTCACAGACGAGCAAAGGGAGCGTCGACTTCAGGCATGTTTTGAACTTAAAAATCAGCTCGAAGAGGACCCTGAACTTTTTTCCAAGGTGATTACTGGTGATGAATCGTGATGCTATGGATACGAACCCGAAACAAAGCAGCAATCAAGCGTTTTGCCACGGTGGAGGAGGTAAAACAAAAATCGCTGGTAGGCCTAAAGAACATCCCGATAAGTGAATTTAAAAAATGTTTTGAACATTGGAAGGATCGTTTGCAGAGGTGCGTTGTGGTCAAAGGAGAATACTTTGAAGGTGATCAAAATTTGGTGTAAAAATATTAAAAAATAAAGAAATTATGATAAAATTCCCGTTTTTTTTGGGTCCCCCCTCGTATGATTGCATCTGTTGCTAAAAGAGCCAAAACAGAATATTGTAATTCGATTGTTCAATAAATAAATGAATAGGAACCATAAATGGGATATTGTAACAAAAATTGAATAAATAGAAATGCAAATATTGGTGTATCACGCTCGAATAGTTATTGGCTCAAGGAGTAATTACAAAAAATTACAAAAAATCGTGGATAAGCAATTGTTGCTATACCACTTCAAACAGTTGTTGGATGCACATAACCTAAATCTTCCTCTTTTTCCTATATCGTTTTAGGCTGTACCACGGTCTTATAGACAGGTCTGGGCACTCCAAGCCCCTTCCTATATAACGCAGCGTGACCGTTTTGAAGCCTGTGTTTCTCAATTTGTGCACCAAAGACCGGAGCGCTGCAATCTCGGAGGCCGGTGTGCAACAAAGAGAGGAATATAGGGCAACCGTCTTTTTCTCCGTGCGCTTGCGTGCTAGGCTGCAGATTTGTATAATGTTTTGATGAATTATTTATTCTAATTCAGATCGTAATTAAGGCTCATATTAACAAAAAGGTTACTACAAGTGCATCAATAGTAAATTGAATTCAACCCGTAAAATCGAATCGCAAGCCGAAGAACCAAGTGGAAGAGCGAAAGTTATACACGAGTTCAATCCCTATTTATTATCGTACAAGCCTGCTATATATAGGAATGAAAAATTATTCGTTTTTACTTTCAAAGCTCTGGATTTGTACCCGCAGGTTCTGAATTTTTCAAAATATTTTATTTTACTCTATTAGCCAGCTATATCAATGTTTCTACTGTGTGGCGAAATGAGTTATCATAACTATATGAAATAACATTTTGAAGGATTAAAAAGAATACTAAAAATAGGATTGTAGGGTGCGGTCGGGATTAATTAAATATGTAGGGGGGTGTGTGGTGATTCGGTGCTGGTTGTGGTACGAAAAGACGGATTTATCATAAGAGTAATGCACAGTATTTATTCATAACCAATTACAAAATTAATTAGTAAAAATTAGTTTGGCGCGGTGAACGAGTTTGTGACTTGACAGAGAGTCGGTTGAGTTGTTGTCGCGGCGCTTGTTCGTTAGGAACTCTCCCGTCAACAAGAGAATTCCTGATAGTCTGCTTGTTGACGGAGAGAAAATATCGAAGAGAGGGTAGGAAAGTTTTTACGAGAAACCGAAGGTTTAGAAAATGCAAGAGCGCGTGTGGGCCCTTTTTGGTCGCCATAAGAGACTCCCCGTAAAACAGCCTCGTCTCGGGAGAGACTCGACTGGGACCCGTAAGCACTCGAGTTTTATGACAGGGAAAACTGAGACACGGTTGTTCTATTTTGTAGACGACGAAATGAAAGGAGTCAAAGAAGTAAACGCGTGAGAAAGAATCGAGTCCTTACAAAGGAATGACTGTATAGAAGAAAATGCATATTGGAAATGAAATAAAATGAAATAAAATAAATGCGTGTTTATATGCGACCAGAGAGTGGTGGCGACGCCGTCACCACAAATATTACATTGTCGTGTCAAAACTCTTATTTATTAGCATCTGTGAAATTTCGCTCGTTTTCTCTTCTCGCTACTTTTTTTTTAAGCGATTTGGTTTGCTGCGCAAAAAATTGCCGCATACGAAGCCGCAAATAATAATGGATCGCATACGATAAAAAGCTATCTGCATGCTCCTTAGACGGGAATGAAAATTTATATGACATTAACATATCGTCGATAGTTCGATTGTATACATTTGGTAAATGACAATTTTCTATAAAGCGCGACTCTAAAGCAATGATGAGATTGAACAATGTTGTGTTCGCATGGATGAGCCCCCCGCGAGTTTTTAAATTCACAAGCTGTGCACTCGCTTCTTGCGAATATGAATCTGCATTTTTTATGGCATTTCTACAGACGTCGCATTTAGTGTACCTGAGAAGTTGCTTGCAAAGATATCCTGAAATTTCAACATAACAAAAACACGAGATGGTAAGAAGTATGTTTGTATTGTTACCTAATGATATCAGCTTCCCTATTTCATCTTACGCAAATCAAAATGCAGACGCTAGTAGTATCAGTCAACATACAAAGGAAATCCTTCTAATAATTATTCCTATAATTTTTGTAATAAGAAAAGGTCATGGGATAAGAATTAACGTGGTGTTAAACATGCTTTCGGTTGATCTTTCACGCAATTATATCTGTTTCACATCACCTTCAGGGATACTGAAAATGGAGTGAGTCACATTCAGATACATAGAGTCCCGTATGGAAAAAAATTTATGTGAAAATATATAACTTATTCTGCAGTAAAATATATAATTTATATTTTATATATTTTAAATCTATTTTCATCATATATATATATTTGACATATTTGGAAAATACCCAAACATATATATATATTAGGGTGACCCGAAAAAAAACTTTTTTTTTCCTCTCCCACCGGCTCAAACAAAGTTTACGATCCCAAAAAACACCATGCATCGTTTCAGACCGGTAAAAAAATCCTACGAGGTCGCAACATCGAGTTATCGATTTCCCATTTAAATAACACGTAGCACACTTGACTTGTCAGTAAAAAGTTGAATATCTTATTCGAAAATAATGATAATCCAATTCAATAAGCGGCGTTTTGAAGGGGACAAATCCAGCTTTATTTTGGATTTTTTAAAAAACTTCTGCGATTTTTTTCCGCAGAGATATTTTGTTTTTTGTAAAAAAATACTGGTTTAGAAAAATGCAGCGCAACTCGAAAACGATGGGGTTTAAAATAATATGCCCGAGACGTAAAAAGTTGTATATGGTTATTTGTAACTCACTCAAATTTTTTTAGATTTTTTTTTCGAAATTAAACAAAAAAAAATTTTCGAGATTAAACAAACTTTTACATCCCGGAATAACACATTTTTTACCCATTTTTCTTTTTTTAAATAAATATTTCGAAACACAAAACGATAAATTTATACTGAATAAATAATAACATACTGGCGTAGATATTAAACTGAGTGAACTGCCGAAAGAGGTTAACGGATTGTAAATAAAGCGAAATAAAGAAACAGTTGCCGCGCATGCGTACTAAGTAGGCGCCTCCCACACTAGCGCTAGCGGCGAAAATTCACAACATTGGCTTCATTTTCGGCACGGTTTTACAGCCGGAGTGCCCGGCCGGAGTAATTACAAAAAATTACAATAAATCGTGGATAAGCAATTGTTGCTGTACTACTTCAAACAGTTGTTGGGTGCACATAACCTAAATCTTCTTCTTTTTCCTATATCGTTTTAGGCTGTACACAAAATAAAAATTGACTAGTACATAACCGGAAACCTAACACATAACCTGAAAACTCGGAAAAAGGGCAACGCACGTGATCCTCGAATATTGACTATACATGGGACGGAAAATGCCTGCAACGCCATCTATCACTTTGATAGGTACTAACCTGTCAACGTGACAGTCGATTCTGTTATCTAGTAACTTTTTGAGGATTATGTCTTTTGGGGATTGTTTCGTTTGGGGACTATGATACCCTACCGTTGGTATATCTGTTTGAGTTTAACAGACTTCCACACGGTTTGACCGATCACCATGAAAGTTGGCACATATATATATTTTTTTATGTAGAAGGTTTTTACGCTATCCACTTTGTTGTTACTCGCCACTAGATGGCGCTGCAGCGCATCAACTTTTATACCATTCAACCGATCGCCATGAAAATTGTTATACATGGGTATTTGAGCACGGAGAATATTTTCGCGCTATCCACTTTGTTGTAACTCGTCATCATATGGACGACACGACAGAATAAATCGGGATTTTTAGTGTTCTCAAATGCTCAATAATAGAAAAACCAGGCAGGACAACGTCTGCCGGGTTTTCTAGTAGCATTATAATTAAAAAATGTTTATTAGTTGTTTAAGGTAGTAGTCTGGTAACTTGAGCCGATTTTCGTGTCTTTTGTGGAGGGCGTTTTTTTGTAGGAAAATAAAAATTAATCGTTTTGAATATTCAGGATGTTTTTATTTACATATTAAAGATACAAAAAAAAAATTTATTGAACAAATTTAATAGTTTATTATTATTATTATTATTGATCGAAGTTGGCAACTCGAAAAAATGCGCGTGGGTGGCCCCGGTGATTTTGGCTCTTGATGTTATCTGAAATAAAAAATTTTTGATAATTCTTAATCTATAGACATGTCATTCTGGTCGGAACTAGTGAAGTTAAATTGGAGGATAAATAACAAAATGGCGGACTTTGGAAAAAAACGTCCTTTTCCATTTTGTTATTTATCCATGAAATTTAACTTCAGTAGTTCCGACCAGAATGACATGTCTATGGATTAAGAATTATCAAGAATTTTTTATTTCAGATAACATCAAGAACCAAAATCACCGGGACCACCCACGCGCTTTTTTTTCGAGGTGCCAACTTCGATCAATAATAATAATAATAAACTATTATATTTTTTCAAAAAAATTTTTTTTTGTATCTTTAATATGTAAATAAAAACATCCTAAATATCCAAAACGATTCATTTTTATTTCCCTACAAAAAAAACGCCCTCCAACAAAGACATGAAAATCGGCTTAAGTTACCAGACTACAACCTTAAGGAGAAATTTATTTAAAAAACTTACTCATTTCATATAGAATTACCTCTATATAGAGGTAGCACACAAAAGGGCGTAATTCGCATGACATTTACGTGTTTGATCGCTCGCCGGTTACGTCCTCTCGTTTTGCTCTAATATTCGATATATATATATGTATGTATATACCGATATAGTCAACGTCATTTAAGTTAAGGGCTGCGGTATAGTGAACGGGTGGTGATGGTGTGGATGAGAACTGGGAATATAGAGGATTTTCGCTCGGCTCTCGTAATTAAATTTATGCTCGAAGCAGAAGCCCAGGAAACGTCTATGGATAGTCAGAAATTTTGTGAGAGGCGCACAATCGTTTCTCGCATATACCGTTGGTATATAAAACGCGAGGGGGAAATATGCAAATTTATGCGCATGTCACACCGTGTGCGGAGAATTCAGGAGAATGTATAGAGACGAATGTACACGCGGGAATATTGGAGAATTTATATAAACATATGTATTTATATTTTCGTTGATCGAGCAAGTATGAGAGTCGACAGTTCTAGACAGTTCATTAACGTGGAATTTCCTATATATATCTTCCCAATCAACAATATTCTGTCGTATTCAATTTGCGAAGATTTTTTTTTGTTTTTTTTTTTTTTTGTTTTTTTTTCATGTCATGTCTTCTATTTATCCGTTCGTTGTTCGTTTCGTTGAATGAAAAAAAAATTTCTATCAAGAACAAAATCAATTTGTCGAATTTCCATACATTTTAATCGATCATTTGTTCGAATGGAATAGTAGTAGTAAAATATATTTATTGACATAAAGTTACATAACATGGTTACAAGCATAAACATGGTTACAAACATAAAATGGCAATGGGACATCGACCGAAGTCCTTCGGCCTATGATTTTCTTAGGTGAGTGCACAAAGTGGACATAAGTTTGGTTTTTGTATTGTAATTTTAATGAGAGCATTATCGTTTGGCGTTGTACATGTATTGTAAGTTTTGGAAAATAATATACTTCAGAAATTTGTTATTCGGTGTGATGTCCGATAATCGTTGTATACATAATGATTAAGGGGAAAATAGGGTTAGACGGTTCAAAAAATCGATTTTTTTTAATTTTATAAATTGTTAGTAAAACTATTGAAAAATCTGTTCCCAAAATTTTTAATGAAAATTCCGATTCGTTCTATTGTTATAAGCCATTAAGGGGGGAAATAGGATTAGGACAGCCTTTTCTCAATGATTTTCATGAATTTTTTTATAGTATAAAAAATGAATATAATTTATTGAAACTTTGAGAATATTTTATACATATATTTAAGTATATACTATAAAATTTTTGAAGAATTTCCTTGAAAAACACCGAAGATATTAGCGACCCCATATTGCAGGTCACAATCAGACTCAGCATTTTGCTATTTTTTCAAACGCGTTTTTCTGAAAACGACTTTTTTTGAACTTCCGTACACGCTACTTTGAAAAGTTTTCAACCAATCGTTTTGAAAATTGGCAGTTACTTTCTTCATAATATTGCGCTGTATATGAACCTAAAATCGGAATATTTTCATTATTTAAAACAATTTTTTTTTTGCAATAAGCTTGTAAAAAATGGCGGAAATCATGCTTGTTTGTTTTGACCCCTGTAAAAAATTCAATTTTCTATTTTTTTGATAGCATTTAGGTTCATATAGAAGAGAGACATATAATAAAAGTAAATTCCAACCTCGTTTGATTCAGATGAAAATTGCGGCTTCCAGAATGTACGCAAAATGCTGAGTCTGATTGTGACCTGCAATATGGGGTCGCTAATATCTTCGGTGTTTTTCAAAGAAATTCTTCAAAAATTTTATAGTATATACTTAAATATATGTATAAAATATTCTCAAAGTTTCAATAAATTATATTCATTTTTTATACTGTAAAAAATTTCATGAAAATCATTGAGAAAACGTTGTCCTAACCCCATTTCACCCCTTAAGATGGTCTAGTTGTTCCATTGAAAACTTTGAGGCGAGGGTCTGTATTCTGTTTGTTATTGGTGTAATGCCTTTTTTTTTCATATATAAGTGAATTGCGCGGGTGTAGAGAAGATTTGTCGGGTTTCTGATACGTATGAGACGTCCGAGTGCACTGGTTTCTGCAGTTCTAATTTTTTTTTCATTGCGTTTTCTCTGCAGTTAACAAAAATTGAATGTCCATATTCAATAATTGGTCGACGGATACATTTGTATATTTTCCCGACCTGTTTTGTACCAATTTGTTGATTTGAGAATGAGATGCTTCTGAAATGGGAGGCTCTGTTTGTTAGTTTAATGGAAAAAAAAGTTTTTTCCCAAAGTCCGCTATTTTGTTATTTATCCATGAAATTTAACTTCAGTAGTTCCGACCAGAATAACATGTCTATAGATTAAGAATTATCAAAAATTTTTCATTTCAGATAACATCAAGAGCCAAAATCACCGGGGCCACCCACGCGCTTTTTTTTCGGGGTGCCAACTTCGATCAATAATAATAATAATAACAAACTATTCAATTTAAAAAAAAAAAATTTTTTTTGTATCTTCAATATGTAAATAAAAACATCCTAAATATCCAAAACGATTCATTTTTATTTTCCTACAAAAAAACGCCCTCCAAAAAAAACATGAAAATCGGCTTACGTTACCAGACTACTACCTTAACGGTTATCCATCAAAGTACTGACTACGAACGGTATTTAATTTGAAAGAGCATTAATTTTCTTGAGTGGCAACATTTTTTTTCAATTCTATATATCATCGTGTATATTTATCAATTTTTTAAAATTTTACACGCACAAATATTGTTTTACCAATAATTTTTCTCTCTCGATAAAATATTAATGTAAAAAGACGTTTTTTTTAATCTCGAACTATTTGCGAAGTTTTTTTTTTGTTTTTCAAGTCAAGTCTCTATTTACCCGTTCGTTGATCGTTTCGTCGAATTAAAAAAAATGTCTATTAAGAAAAAAATGAATTTGTCGAATAATATTTTAATTCATCACTTCTTTGGATGGAGTAATTTTTTATTTAATCTAAATAAATTATTTCTCTCTCGGTATATGCATGTTTATGTAAAGAAAAAAAATAGTTTACTTTACATAAACAATATTATCATCGTATATGTTTATCAATTTTTTTACTTATTTTAACGCATAAATATTGTTTCAGCAATAATTTTTCTCTTTAGATAAAATATTAATGTAAAACGACATTTTTTAATCTCGGAATGAGAAAAAAAAACAAAATGTTGTTAATTATTACTACACCGCGGGAACATACAGGGGTGGATATGGGCGGGCAATCATCCTATCCGAAATACGCTCGATTTCGTTCGTACAGAGGGTCTTTATATAGCAGAGTGGATAACCGCGAAGCACTTTGCGAAACGTGAAACCCACTATTTCATCCAATTCCGTCTGCCCTTCAATATCGAACCGCGGTTTCACCGCGAAAAACCTATATTTTCTTACGCCATCGATAAATAAAAAAATTGTAACGCGATCGGGTGGTTATATCAGCCGTCGCATTTCTCTCCATTTCTTCAAAAATTAGTCACTGCGACATTTTTAGCTTTCTGAAAAAGTGGCATATGTTTTTTTTCTTTTCCTCGTCTTTCGTTACGTTTCGATATCGTATTCGATCGGAAAATTTTACGCTGATTACGAATAACATCGAACTTTTGTCGCAAACTCCAAAAAAACAAAGTGGAAAAACGCCGGAAAAAAATTAACTCTGTTGCACAATGGAAAATATGGAGCGAAGATTATTGTCTAATCATAAAATCATAATTCTCATTGTTCAATCCCGCGGATAATCCATTTTTTGTCAACGTTCACCGAGGCTCAGATTATTTCCTATATCTATCGATTGATAGAGATATACTAGGAGAATGAGGCGCACTGCAGTGTCTCATTATCCGTCAAGTAATTAGCCCCGACGGTCAATTACTTCGCATACTATAGACATATATATATATATTGCTGGGCAATACGTACAGCAGCAGGTATATTACGTTCGATATTCCGTTCGATCGGGCAAACTGTAAGCCGTTCGACGTCGACGTCGTCGTTGTCGTCGTCGTCTAAGGCTGAATTAACGATCTGGCTATTGGCCCGAGTGCGCTCGAACCCGAATCTATATGTATATGGACGTTGTACCGGCGCTATAAACGTATATCTCCGTTCTATGTTATATTCAAAGATCGTTTCCCCCCAACCCCCAATTGGTGCAACAAGTTAATCCATTTCGTGTTAATTAGTAGATATGACAATTCGATAAGACGGCACAAATGAGATATACGAATTGAGTGATAACATGAGGGTAGATTTTTTAAGGGTTATCACGAAATACTGTAACAATAACATATTTACAATTTTCACAATTATATCCATTTGTCAGATAATTCTTTACCATTTAATTCCTCGACTTTGAAAATAAATAAGTAACGCCGTGCAGAAATTTGCTTCGGGTGTCCCCGCTTCCGGCCAAACCCCGATCGCGATTTGGAAGGGACTCTCTGTCAAGTGATTCCTCTCTGGATTCCAGCTGAATGCCGGATTGTTTCCCGATTAGCTACATACGAGGGGGGACCCCAAAAAAACGGGAATTGCACTGCGGCGGGGAGGGAGAGTGGGGAAAGCCATTGCTCGACCAGGTATCCGTTGGGGACACGTCTGCTGAGTTAGTGTACGAAGTTCTGTCGCCGTGAGTGCATCGGTTCATCCGTGGGAATTTTTGTAGTGAAACAACTTTTTCCATTTCGGCGAAAAAGTGATGGCCGATTGTCGAGAGCAACGCGCGGCTGTGAAATTTTGTTTCCTGTTGGGGAAATCGGATGCGGAAACTACTGTAATGCTTAAGACTGCTTATGGAGATGCTGCCCTAAGTAAAACCAGAGTCTACGAGTGGTTTTCCCGTTTTTAAAATGGACAAATGTCAATCGAAGACCAACCCCGTTCAGGACGCCCCTCAACGTCAAGAAGTGAAGAAAACGTCGACAAAATCAATGCTCTCATTCGTGAAGACCGTCGCCGAACCATTGATCAACTCTGTGAGATGTCTGGGATATCATGGAGTTCAATTCAGAGGATTTTATCCAAAGATTTGCACATGAGCACAGTTGCAGCCAAATTTGTCCCTCGCCTTCTCACAGGCGAGCAAAGGGATCGTCGACTTCAGGCATGCTTTAAACTTCAAAATCAGCTCGAAGAGGACCCTGAACTTTTTTCCAAGGTGATTACCGGTAATGAATCGTGGTGCTATGGATACGACCCCGAAATAAAGCAGCAATCGAGCCAGTGGAAGACACCTCGCTCTCCTCGTCCGAAAAAAGCTCGCCAAGTGAAGTCAAACATCAAGACAAATGATCATTTGTTTCTTCGATTGCAGAGGTGTTGTGCACGCGGAGTTCGTTGCCCCGGGTCAAACTGTCAACCGGAAGTTCTACTTGGAGGTTTTGAAAAGATTGAGGGAGAGTATCCGGAAGAAAAGGGCAAATCTTTGGCGCACAAGTGACTGGTTCCTCCATCATGACAACGCGCCAGCCCACGCCGCTCTCTCCGTAAAGCAGTTTTTGATAAAAAACTGCACACCAATTGTCCACCCCCCCCCCCCCCCCCCCCCCACTCACCGGATCTAGCCCCCTGTGATTTTTGTTCCCCAGACTCAAAAGCGACATGAGAGGAAAGCGTTTTGCCACTGTGGAAGGAGTTAAAACAAAAATCGCTGGAAGGCCTAAAGAACATCCCGATAAATGGATTAAAAAAATGTTTTGAACATTGGAAGGATCGTTTGCAGAGGTGCGTTGTGGTCAAAGGAGAATACTTTGAAGGTGATCAAAATTTGGTGTAAAAATATTTTCAAAATAAAGAAATTATGACGTAATTCCCGTTTTTTTGGGTCCTCCCCTCGTATGCTACGTGAAAAGGTATGATTCCTTGTAGGTGACACGAGACTGTCGTGTTTATAGCTTCGGTACGTTATTCGAGTGTAAGGGCTTGCTGTTATATACCCCAGCTTTTGTAAGAAATATCTGTGATTCGATTTTTCACATTTCATCATAAAGTAAAAAAACGAACGCACGAACATCGCGGTATAGCGAGTATAAAGAAGTTTTCTAATCCGCCGCTAGGTGGCGAGCGTCGCGAGGTGTTCGCGTCTGCGATCGAGGGATCTCGTGGGCTATATAAGAATTGCGAAGCTCGCTCACATTGATGCCGTGTAACCGAGTACTGGCTTCGAGATTCAAGCGATATCCACCCACAGAAGCTACTTCGATGTTTTTATTGTTATTTTTTAATTTGTTTATCGCATCTCGAGTTCCTATTTTAGTTTTATATTTTGTTCTGTTGCTGAATAACTGGGGAGGGATCTACAAATGTAAAAAGATATACTATGGAAATACTAATATTGCAGATCGAACAATCATCACCAATTTCGTGACTCTGTAAAATCATGCAAGGATCCCATCTGATCCCATAACAATTCTTTAAGAATCCTCTAGGATCCGGGCTGGATACGAGTAGGATTCCAGTCAGGAGTCCCTATCGGGATCCAATTTTACAAGCGTGACGTTTCCGTGTTGGGATCCGATCCGATATCTGGTCGGAACCTTAACAGAGAGTACGGATAATCACAAGGATCCACCTGGGTCCCTAACACAATTTCTGCACGGGAAATACTGGAATTACGTCGAAATATCATCGTTAATTGCACATATATGCACAAAACCGAGAGATAAAATTAAATTATTGCAAACACGTAACCGTCTCCCTCCGGCATATCGTACGAACCTCCAGGGGGGATTTCTCACTCTCCTCATCTTCAGCCATAAGAGTATTATGCGTAGAAACGTATGTTTAGATCCAAACTCTATCTCGCCCAATCCCCCCCCGCCCTTGCCAACCCCATGACACGATAATTAATTCCGTGTCGTTAACACACACAAGATTCTCACTCGCGCTTGGGTTTGAGGGTTGTTCCCCATTTACGAATTAGCATAACCCACATCACGACCGTACTATACAACACTGTAGTAATAGACAATATATTTCATGTGCACCTATACGTTTGACAAATTCATAGTGACAAACGGGCGTATTGAACGTTGTTTTAGATGTTAAATTATTTGTTAATGTGACCTTTTGAATTCGAGTCTCTCATTTAACGATATATATCGTGGTGTACAATATTCTATATTTCGAATGTGTTAAAGGGGGTAGTTATGCTGCGCCATTCACAGGGAATCACCGGGATTAATGGGCTCTGTTTAATTTAATCTTCCCTCTACCCACTTTGGTCTCTATATGTCTCTTATCTCCCTCGCTCTTTCTCTTCTTTCACACGGTACTTAAAAAACTCGATTATTGACGAATGAATGCAAGCGTACCCCCACCCATCCTCCCAATTATACTCCATCAAAATTTCTTAATTACCGAGATTTCGAGTGAATTAAGGGGGGAATGAGGGTTAGACGGTTCAAAAAATCGATTTTTTTTTAATTTCATAAATTGTTAGTAAAACTATTGAAAAATATGTTTGAAATTTAAAATGAAAATTCCGACTCGTTCTATTGTTATAAGCCATTGAGGGGGGAAATAGGGTTAGGACAGCGTTTTCTCAATGATTTTTATGAATTTTTTTATAGTATAAAAAATGAATATAATTTATTGAAACTTTCAGAATATTTTATACATACATTTAAGTATATACTATAACATTTTTTTGCAGAATTTCCTTGAAAAACACCGAAGAAAATTTATGACTGCCTTGACTTTGTTTTTCTTGGTACTATTTTTTCAAACGCGTTTTTCTGAAAACGACTTTTTTCGAACTTGCGTACACGCTAGATTGAAAAGTTTTCAACCAATCGTTTTGAAAATTGGCAGTTACTTTCTTCATAGTATTGCGCTCTATATGAACCTAAAATCGGAATATTATCATTATTTAAAATAATTTTTTTTTTGCAAATAAAGTTGTAAAAAATGGCAAAAAATCATGCTTTTTTGTTTTGACCTCTGTAAAAAATTCAACTTTCTATTTTTTTGATAGCATTTAGGTTCATATAGAAGAGAGACATAATAAAAGTAAATTCCAACCTCGTTTGATTTCAGATGAAAATTGCGGCTTCCAGAATGTACGCAAAATGCTGAGTCTGATTGTGACCTGCAATATGGGGTCGCTAATATCTTCGGTGTTTTTCAAGGAAGTTCTTCAAAAATTTTATAGTATATACTTAAATATATGTATAAAATATTCTCAAAGTTTCAATAGATTATATTCATTTTTTATACTGTACAAAAAATCATGAAAACCATTGAGAAAACGCTGTCCTAATTCTATTTCCCCTCTTAATGATTTAAAAAAATAATTACGACGTAGGGCGTGATTCTTTTGCGAGAAAAAACTTTTTCTCTCCGTTTTTACATTTTTATTATCATGTCAAATTGACGAAATCATAAGAGAAAATGTTACATCGCCATCGCCAATTTCGAGTGCACTTGAAGGGACAAAAAGATATTTAAGAAAATGTGGAAATTCAATGGTTTTCATTTGATTAAAATGGAAAAAGTAACTACTCAAAATGTTTCTACTGGGATCGGAAGGGTATAATAAATAATCCGGAAATTCGATCGTGAGATTTTTTTCGATTAAACGGATATTAATGATTTTGGTCGCTTTAATCCGTCCCTCAGAAATTTTCTAAGTACAAAAATATGGAACTTAGTGATTTTATTGAATAAAAAAAGCTTTTTCTTTTACTCTTTTAAACCGATAATATTGGAATCGATGATTGCGAGTAATTGTAGTATAGGCAGAAATTATACCAGATTTCCATTCCATTTGTATATTCGTTTTGTATATCTGTACCGGACTCCTTAACTCTGTCGATTCGAGAGGCAAAATTCTCGCAACCCTCGAAAGTCTTTACTCCTTTACATCTTCAATTTTATATACACACACATATATATATATATATATAAATATTCGCCTTAATGGTAATATCAAGAGATTTTCGAGAGGAAGAGTCTCGCATCCACTTCTACACGTACCAATGGGTTCGTTCAGATTCACAAGAGCGTTGATATTTTTATATTTATATACATCCCGCCCCCGTACTCTTACCCTGTGGTTTATTCGCAAATGAGCATCTGGCAAACCTATATACCAATTTGTATTTCTCTTTTTTTTTCATAAACGGAGGGTCGTTGCGATGTGCATGTTTTTTTTTCATTTTTTTTTCTCTTCCAATGTATATCTTCGCAATTCAAGGGAGAACGCTCGTTGGAAAGGTAGAAAAAAAAGGAAAATCAAAAGTCAAAGAATTCTCGAAATATGAAAAAAATTTCTTTGAAGGTCTGTAAAAATATGGAAAAACACGGAAACTCGTGGAGACTCTTGGGTACGCGAATGGATGAGAATATTATCGTACTATATACCATCGAACCTTTTAAGGGTATTCTTTTTTTTTCTTTTTTTTCCTTACTCCAACAATAAATAAACTCCCCGACGTTGGAAAATTCGTTCGTAAAAGAAAATGAGGCTTACTCAAAAATCGGCCAATTAGCAAAGTTTCTGTTTGGACGATGAAAAAAAGAAAAAAAAATATGACAGGCTATCGAGTTTTATAAAATATCTTTTTAGCATTTCTGTTTAATTATTTTTCACATATTGTAATTTGAGAAAAAATTAATTAAAACTGTTAGATTATTCCGTGGTAAAAAACAAATATTAATTTGACAAAGTTTCATCGTAATGACTATTTCTCGTTCGAAGCAATTTTGTATTTTTACTCATCGAGGAAACTTTATGACCCGGTGAAGAGAAGGGAGAAGAAGAAAAAAAAACAAACAAAAATCGAGATTATTGCGCTAAAGTACTCGGAATGGCTAATTTTGTAAACGAGATTTAAATGATGAGGTACCAATGTGCAAGTTTCAAATTTGCACGGTTTTTTCTTTTCGCCACGTCGCGATCGAGTGAAGATCGTAAATTCGTTGCGGTTTCGAGGAAATTTCGTTTATTTTATTTTCGAATGGTCACGAAGTTGCACATCAGTGTTTGTCGCAAAGAAAAATATATATTAAATCATCGGATAGGTTGTCGGACCGGTCCATAGATCAAAATCGTATCGCAGCGTGAAAATGTGTTGAGTGACCGATGGTTTTTACACACGGAGGCTGCGTATCTCTCTATATTATATAAATATATCGCCGCCGCCGCCGTGGACAAGAGTTGAGGGGGGAGCCCGGGTTGAGATGGAACGGGGGGGGGTTGGCGCGCGAAGCGCGCAGGGGGGCAGAGCCCCCCTAGTATATATATTTAAATATTAGGGCGATTTTTTTTTCGATTATTTTTTTTTCTCAGTCCTTACCTGAAATTTTGTTGGATATGTCGAAAAACAAATTCCCTGAAAATTACAGCCGTTAATATTAATTCTAAGTACTTTCCCTTAGCGTGAAAAGATTTTCCATCTAAAATACACGTAAATCGAATTTTTTTTTTTTTTTTTTTTCGAAATTTTATAACTCAGCCGCATTTTATGCTATCATATTGTTCTTGGTTTCGATCTACTCAGAATAAAACAATCTAGAAAAGGGCCTATTGCGGCGAAAGTGTAAATTGTACTGGTGAGTTGGTACGGATCACTGAAGTTGCTTTTTACCCAAAATTCTCGTTCTTTTGCTGTTATCTCCGAAACAATTAACTTTACGAAAAAAATGTAAATGAAAAATTTGTTGAAAATTTAATTTCCTACAAAAACGGTCCCATCGACCCAATTGCTTAGATTAATATTTCTTGATATATTGAACTTTATTTTTTTTATTTTTTTTATTATTTAATATTTCATATTTTATAAATTTTATACTACTCATAAGTTAAAGTTCAATATCTCAAGAAGTATTAATCTAAGCAATTGGGTCGATAGGACCTTTTTTGTAGGAAATTGAATTTCCAACAATTTTTTTATATACATTTTTTTCGTAAAGTTAATTGTTTCGGAGATAACAGCAAAAAAACGAGAATTTTGGGTAAAAATCAACTTTAGTGACCCGTACCAACTCATCAGTACAATTTACACTTTCGCCGCAAAAGGCACATTTCTAAATTGTTTTATTCTGAGTAAATCGAAACCACGAACAATATGATAGCATAAGATGCGGCTGAGTTATAGAAATTAGAAGAAAAAAAAAAATTCGATTCACGTGCATTTTAGATGGAAAATCTTCTCACGCTAAGGGAAAGTACTTAGAAGTAATATTAAGAGCTGTAACTTTCAGGGAATTTCGTTTTCGACATATCCAACAAAATTTCGGGTGGGGACTGAAAAAAAAAAATAGTCGAAAAAAAATTCGCCCTATAATATATACGATATATATATATATATATATTCGTGTATATATATATATATATATATATCGCGAGACTCTATTAATATCGTGTCAAAGAAACTCGACGAGAAACCCGGTCCGCGGGTATATACGTAATTAGGAACTTCGTGCATGCATATGGACCAGTCCGTCTCAATTCGAAGACTGTCCGATCGCGCGCCAATTTTAACTCCATACATTTTTTTCTTAACGTTCATTCAACCGAGTACAGCATACCCAATTTTTTAGATTAATTTTTTTTGCCGTTTGATAGTTATAATTTTTCAAAATTTCGAGTATCAATTGTTTATCTTGTAAATTATAAAATTTATCGGATAAAAATAACTAGGTTATATTGATCGCATGGTTTTTTTAATTTTTCTGTGCGAACAGATTTCATAATATGAAAAAGATTTAGAAAAATAACTTACGTTTGGAAAAAAAATGATTTTTATTGTCATTCGACTTTTTTGTTTTTGGTGTATACGCTTAGCAAAATTTGCCATTGGCGGTCAATGGCAAAGGCTGATTGCCATACAATCTCAATGCGAATTGTACGGCAGAGTCAAGGGAAAATTTTTAATGACAGCAAGCTGAATGGAAAGTCAATGGCAAACTCGAAGGGCAATTTCTTTCCATAGACACTGAATGGTAAGCCAAGGGCAAACTCTAATGGCAGTTTTTTTTTTCAAAGAAACTGAATAGTAAGCCAATGGCAAACTCCAATGGTAATTTTTTTCCATAGAAATCGAATGGTAATACTACCTTTCAGTGTCATTTTGAATGGTAAATTCGTTTGGTATTTCTTTCTTTTTTTTTATAAAATAATGTATGTATTAAACTCAGATATAAATATACTACTAATATTATGAACTTATATTATTTCTCATATACTGATATTATTATCTGTTCTTAAATAATATTGTTATTACTTTGCATAGATTAAACACTTCGTCTGTAAATCTGGGTCGTTCGTGTCCAAGCAAAAACACCTTTGGTTTGTACCTGGGAAATGGGGGAAGGACGTCCTCGAAAATTTAATTTTCGAGAATTTTACAATTGGTACTTCAAAATTAATATTTCGAACAGTAGCGTTCATTTTTTCAGAATTTTTGAGTGTATTAAGGGGGTGAAATAATGGCCGGACCGCAAAAGATCCACGTTTACAGACGGGAGGTGCGGAAAAAAAGTTTACAGATGAAATGTTTAAAAAAATTGCTATAAAGACTGAAAGGACATAATATACGTATGAGAAATTCTTCATAAAATTATATAGTGGTCATTTTTTTTGCAAACTTCTCAGATAGTTCCTATTGCTTTCCAGTCTTTGCTTGATCATAGTTTGTGTGCATTTTTCGGATCTATTAGCAAAATTTGCCATTCATTGGCACTGAGGGGTATGGCCACGATAGAATTTTCAAAAAAACGATGTTTCCTTTTGCTTAATCGATGCTTTATCATCATAAAAATAAGTTAAGTTAAGTTAAGGTAGTAGTTAGTATTTTTTTTGACCGACTTTGAGCGTCCGGCACGACCATAGAGTACCCGAGCGCACCACGTGATAAATAACTTCGACAATTTTTACCCGATTGACTTTAAATTTTGAAATTACGTTTCTAATTGTATTTCGCCGAGAAGTGCCCACGGAATTTCCGATTAATTAAAAACATTCCATTTTATGAGCAGTTTTATACGAACTTCTTAACTGGAAATTCACTGGAAGTTCAAATGCCTACATTCGAATATAACAATATTTTTCAAATTCCGTACGTACGAGGTCTGTTAAAAAAGTATCGCGAATTTTGAATTTCCGCGGGCTACGTATAATCGATGTTCGATTTTTTTGTGGCGTTAGGTTGGTACTCGTGTCCCTCACTTATGCTGAAAAAATCGGCCATTTTGAATGTTTAGTTAATTGCTGACAGCTGTTTTGGTTAGACGTGTTTTGGCTTGTCTTCGATTTTTGCCTATTCCAAAAAAGCAGCTTCCATCGCGATGATTGAGCTTTGGTTTCCACGTCATAACCATAAACCCATGATTCGTCGCCAGTTATGACCCTCTGGAGCAAATTTGGGTCGTCGCGGACCGAGTCCAACAGCTCCTTAGCAATGTTAACGCGACACTGTTTTTCTTCGAAATTGAGCAATTTCGGCACGAATTTCGCGGCGACCCGTCTCATTCCCAAATCATTGGTAAAAATCGAATAGCACGAGCCAATCGATATGTTTAGTTCCTCGGCAACTTCTCTAACGGTGATTCGACGATTGGCCAATATTATTTTCTTCATTTCATTAATATTTTCGTCTGTTGTTGATGCATCTTCTCGCATCTTCTCGGCCCTCTGAGAACATTTTGTACCACCGATAAACGTTGCTTTGGACCAAGGTAGCTTCACCATGTGCCACAGTCAACATTCGGAATCCGTCCGCGCACTTAATTTTGTTTTTCACACAAAATTTGATACAGATTCTTTGTTCCATTTTGTGGAATAGGCAAAAATCGAAGACAAGCCAATACACGTCTGACCAGAACAGCTGTCAACGATTAACTAAACATTCAAAATGGCCGATTTTTTCAGCATAAGTGAGAGACACGAGTGCCAACCTAACGCTACAAAAAAAATCGAAAATCGAATGTACGTAGCCCGCGAAAATTCAAAATTTGCGATACTTTTTGAACAGACCTCGTACATCTCTAGGCATTCAGATGTAGATTAACGAGAATTTTTCTTTTTTGTTCCAGGTCAAAAATTGTGGATGCTAAACGTCACGCTCGAAAAAAAAGATACCAAAAGCAAATAGCAGTGGTCGGCCGTTTTGTATGATAAAAAAAAAACAAAAAAAAATATCTTTCATTAGCTTGATATTTATACTAAATAGATGTGTTATTATTTTTATAAATGAATCACTTTTTCATACGAAAAAAAATTGTTAAATGTGCACATGATTTTATACCCGCTACCGTGGCAATACCCTTTAAGAAATACAATTGAATTTCCATTGCTTCAGACGCAATGGCAATTGAAGGTACTTTTTCCAAGGATAAAAACTCCACTCAAAATCCCATTGGCATTCGTGCCTGTGGGAAATTGAATGGTAAAATTTTGTTATTGGCGAAACAGAGCCTAGGTTTGAATGGTAAATTTACCATTCATTCTCCATAGGCACAAGAAATGGCAATACCAATGGAATTTTGAATGGAGTTTTTACCCTTGGCAAAACTGCTTTCAATTGCCATTGCGTCTGAAGCAATGAAAATTCAATGGCATTTCTTAATGTCAATTAATGTCATATTTTGCTAAGGGTAGCACTTTATATTTCGAAAAATCTTTACTCCGAAAAAAAAAAAAATGTTTTTGACTCTTCGAGACTAGGATAAAAATTGGGATAAAATTAATTAATTATCAAAAATCATATGCTGGTCCATTTGAGATAGAATACCCCACAGATCTATACATATATATGCGAGGCACGAGTCTCGCAGATATATGTACAGTGTTTCATCAAGTATATTACCTCGTTTCCGTCTCGCACCGGCTCAATTTCCGTTAACCAGAATCGCCACGATACACTTGACTCTCAGGCGCACACTCTCGGGGCGCGTATAAACAACGTGACGAGAAATATTTACGTATGTACGCCCACACACCTCGCCAATATTCGTTAAGTCATTTGACTGAGCGAGAGCACGCAAGGGACGTACCAATAATCGATTATTTCGATTCCACTATGAAATAATAATGTAATAAAAATTCTAATGATTAATAACATCAGTGAAGAAAATCGTTTGTTGGCAATTTTTGTTTCTCCATTCTATACGACAAATTGCTATAAAAGACATTTAATGAATATTCTTTAAGTAGTCTGGTAACTTAAGCCGATTTTCATGTCTTTTTTGGAGGGCGTTTTTTTGTAGGAAAATAAAAATGAATCGTTTTGGATATTTAGGATGTTTTTATTTACATATTAAAGATACAAAAAAAAATTTGTTTGAAAAAATTTAATAGTTTATTATTATTATTATTATTGATCGAAATTGGCACCTCGAAAAAAAAGCGCGTGGGTGGCCCCGGTGATTTTGGCTCTTGATGTTATCTGAAATGAAAAATTCTTGATAATTCTTAATCTATAGACATGTCATTCTGGTCGGAACTACCGAAGTTAAATTTCATGGATAAATAATAAAATGGCGGACTTTGGAAAAAAATGTCCTTTTATTTTAGCAAAGGAGAGATTGTAAAATAAAGAGAAATTTAACTTCAGTAGTTCCGACAAGAATGACATGTCTATAGTTTAAGAATTATCAAGAATTTTTTATTTGAGATAACATCAAGAGCCAAAATCACCGGGGCCACCCACGCGCTCTTTTCGAGGTACCAACTTCGATCAATAATAATAATAATAATAAACTATTAAATTTTGTCGAACAAATTTTTTTTTTCATCTTTAATATGTAAATAAAAACATCATAAATATCCAAAACGATTCATTTTTATTTTCTTACAAATAAACGCCCTCCAAAAAAGACATGAAAATCGGCTTAAGTTACCAGACTACTACTTCAAATCCTCAATGTATCTTTCAAATGATACCCCCCCCCCCCCCCCCCCCCCCCCCTCGCTAGGACAGAAACAAAAAACTTTTTCACGTCGCACATTTCGGCCTGCCGAATGCTCGATAAAATATTTTTTCAATAAATGACTCCGGTGTCTTCCTTGGAACATCTCACTTTAACCGCATACCAAATTTCAAGTTAATAGGTTAAACCATTTTGGAGTTAGAGGCCTGTGACGGAAAGACAGACGGACGGACGGACGGACGGACGGACGGACGGACAATCCCATTGTAAGGGTTCCTTTTCCGGTAAGGAACCGTAAAAAAAGATGTAATATCGATTTTGTACGCCTTGTTTCGCGTTTTTTTTTGTTGGATAAATTAATAAATATAACAGATAAATATTAATATAAATTGAATTAATAAATATAATGATATTTATTAATTTATCCGATTAATCCGCATTATTGTCATTAAAGGAAAATTTCGTTGATATAATTTTATGAAAATTTCGCAATCTCTCGAAAACTTCGTACAGCGTGAAATCGGCGAAAATTGAAATGAAAACCCCATTCGTCGGAAGGATTGACGCTCGGTAAAAGTTAAAATGTTAATCATTCGGAAAACAAACTCGGGCGCGAGTTTGCCTGTCAGCTGGTCTGATAGCCGGCCAAATGCGCGCGACGTCTGCCTCAACGAGAACTGTCAGTTGCAGACATTCGAGGTTCGTTCGGCTCATACGTCCGACCGGAAAATTTACGGTAAAAATTATGATGTTCGAACGAGAGAGTTCGTCGTAGTGATGATAACGCCCAATGGGATTATAGAGAAACACGAGAGGCGAGGAGAAAAATAACTGTTCCATTTTTATTATTTATTTTATTTTTTTCCCGAAAAATGGGTGTTTGTGCGAGAAACGCTATGGATATGGCCCGCAGCGGTGGCGTGCCTTTTTACGCCTGGCGAGGATGGAACTTTCTCACTTTGCTCGGTATCATTATCGTCGGTGTAATGTTTTTCTTCGCTTACGTGGTGAGTTTAGTTTAAAAAAACGATAATAATTCGGAAAGAACCTACGAAAAAATAATTAAGGGTAATTTTTTCTTTTTAGATGAAAAAGATTATTTTTTCTTTCAATTTCAGAAAAAATCATGAAAAAATGGAGCTAAAGATGATTTCTCTTTAATTCCACGATGAAGCTTATTGGAGGGGAAGAGAAAACAATCAAGAATCAGTTATGAAAACTAAAAATTGCAAAAGAGGGGCAAAGATGATTTTCCTGAAATTTCTCAGGAACTCGGACAAACCATAATTGAATTGATGACAAAAAAAATTAAATTTTTTGTTTCCATTCAAGAAGCCATTTGTAGCTAGATATCACGATTTTACGAATTCATAATCCTCGTTATAAAATCTAGAACTGGTGGATGTATGATGGAAAAAGAAAATAGAAATTAATTAAGAAATTTGCTTCGCAAGACTTTTGTCATATAAATTCGTATGAAAGTCGAGAATTCATTAGAGGATATATATTTTTTTTTAGTTTTTTTTTTTTTGCTGCTGGAAAAAGAAATTCTCTCGGTGAGAGAGAGCGAATGTTAATTAAAATGAGAGCACACACAAGGGGTCAAAGGAAAGAGGAGATTCGGAGGCGCGTTAAGTCAGGATTCCCTTTGGAGTTGAGAGAGTTTTTTTTTTTCTTTTTTTTTTCTTCGTTTTCAACCGGGATACCGACGGTACGTGCTTCTGTGTGGTACACATATTAGGAAGAATAAAAGACTGTAATTGGGCGTGGAATAATTTTCGAGTGCACAGAAACGACGATACCGACGTTCTTCTGCTTCCGCCTGCTTATATATCTCGCACACATTGTCTGTTATATGCGCGAAATTCAACGGGAATATTGCGTTACGAACATGATACACGTCCAGTTACACAATTTCATATCCACGAGGGCATACGTCGAATTTAATTTGTGCCCTGTCTTTTTATCCGTCGAGTCAGGCTTTTAGTTCTGTAGGTAAAATGGACTGTACCATTACGTTACATAGTTGGGCTTCATTCGCCTTCCCTCGATGCTCTCTATTAATTACATCTATACGGTTATATAATTTTTATTTTCATTAAAGGAAGTTCCGCGATTCTTTTCAAATTGCCAGGAAAAAAAAATGATGTATCGATAATTCCAAATGGTACTCTTACAATTTTTTACATAACGAACCGAATATTTTTTTACATAACCAGCAAAGCATTTCGTACAATCCCTCATTTGGAATTTTTGTTGTTCATTTTTTTTTTCGCTGAGTAAACAATAAAATGCGATTTTTTCGACTTTTGATTGTGCACTTGATGAAGTTTTTTTTTTTCGGCGGAAGAAACATTTTTCGGCTGAATAAAATTTTCCTAACGCCGAAACTACCGTTCGGAGTAAAGCTTGCTGTTTTTTTTTTAACGATTAATTTATTAAATTTTTTATAGGCTTTAGTAATTAGAATATTAAACTTTTTTTTCTTGAAAACATTGCACAAAGACTGCAGTATCAACGGAGTTATAAGAACGAGAGAAATATTTTGAAGTGTCGTAATCCACCGAGAGATGGAGCTCGGTTACAGAATTATGGTCGATGGTGAGAGATTGTGTCGAAAGAACCGACAGATGATATTTGGTCGATTTTATCGACGATCGGAAATGTAAAAAAATTCTCAAAACCCAAAATCAATTTATTTACGTTATTTTCAGATCTAGATTTTTTTTTAATAGAGAATATAAATTTCGTAAATAAATTAAAAACAAAATTTATTACTTTTTATCTTCAATATTGCAATAAGGTTATTATTAGTATAAAAATAATGACAATCTTTTTAATAAAAATTAGAAAATTAATATTCGTAAAGTAAAAAAATTGGCTCTCTCACTAATTTTGGCAAAATTCACATTTTTTTGTTACTCGAATAGAAAAAAAATTTAATTTTCGTGTACAGCGCGAACGAATAGAAAATTAAATGTTTCATTTCGTCGAAAATTTGGCTACAACGCCGAATTCTCGTGAATCTCGTTTTGCCGAAATATTTTATGATTCATCGAATTTCGCCCGTCTGTTTAAGGGAGGAAATAGGGTTAGATGGTTCAAAAAATCGATTTTTCTTCAAATTTCATAAATTGTTAGTAAAACTATTGAAAAATATGTTCCCAAAATTTTTAATGAAAATTCCGACTCATTCTATTGTTATAAGCCATTAAGAGAGGGAAATAGGGTTAGGACAGCGTTATCTCAATGATGTTCATGAATTTTTTTATAGTATAAAAAATGAATATAATTTATTGAAACTTTGAGAATATTTTATACATATATTTAAGTATATACTATAAAATTTTTGAAGAATTTCCTTGAAAAACACCGAAAAAATGTATGACTCTTAACTTTGTTTTTCTTGGTACTATTTTTTCAAACGCGTTTTTCTGAAAACGACTTTTTTTGAACTTGCGTACACGCTAGTTTGAAAAGTTTTCAACCGATCGTTTTGAAAATTGGCAGTTACTTTCTTCACAGTATTGCGCTCCATATGAACCTAAAATCGGAATATTATCATTATTTAAAATAAATTTTTTTTTGCAAATAAAGTTGTAAAAAATGGCAAAAAATCATGCTTTTTTGTTTTAACCCCTGTAAAAAATTCAATTTTCTATTTTTTCGATAGCATTTAGGTTCATATAGAAGAGAGACATATAATAAAAGTAAATTCCAACCTCGTTTGATTTCAGATGAAAATTGCGGTCTCCAGAATGTACGCAAAATGCTGAGTCTGATTGTGACCTGCAATATGGGGTCGCTAATATTTTATAGTATATACTTAAGGCCGCAGTCTGGTCTGGAGCGAGATTTTTGACGTCATTTCTAATGTGCAATAACGTTTAAACCGTTGAAGTTGTCTTGATGGAAATTTACACGTGCATTTAGTGATCCTTAGAGAATACTTGTACTTTAAAAAAAAAATTATTTTAAATATTTTCATGTAGTTTTTTGCCTTGTTGCAACATGGTGCACCGAAATCGGCGCCCACTCTGGACGATGTTGTATGCATCTGAAAAAAAAATATATATATGTATATATTCTCAATCTGTATGAGTATTCTGAGCACTGGTAGCAGAATTGGTACATAAATTTTTTATTGAGTCGAACAATAATTTTGCCTACATTTTATAACTCGTCGAATACCCGAAAATGTATGAAATATCATTAATGAAAGTTCAACAGAGGCCGTCATTTTGTCAAAAATTTTTTTTAAGTACCAATTCTGCTACCAGTGCTCAGAATACTCATACAGATTGAGAATATATATATATTTTTTTTTTCAGATGCATACAACATCGTCCAGAGTGGGCGCCGATTTCGGCGCACCATGTTGCAACAAGGCAAAAAACAACATGAAAATATTTAAAATAATTTTTTTTTTCTAAATGTACAAGTATTCTCTAAGGATCGATAAATGCACGTGTAAATTTTCATCAAGACAACTTCAACGGTTTAAACGTTATTGCACATTACAAATGACGTCAAAAATCTCGCTCTAGACCAGACTACGGCCTTAAATATATGTATACAAATTTTATAGTATATACTTAAATATATGTATGAAATATTCTCAAAGGTTCAATAAATTATATTAATTTTGTATACTATAAAAAAATTCATGAAAATCATTGAGAAAACGCTGTCCTAACCCTATTTCGCCCCCTTAATGCGAATGGGAAAGGAAAATGTATAGTCCCCGAGTAAAATCGGGCCTCGTATCGACGATCTCGCAAAAGTCATAAATGTTGTAATGGCTATTTAACGAGCGAGTGATCGACATAATTAGGATAAGGTCGTCAGGCTTATTGCCGATATATTATCCCGATTGTAGGTACATATTGGCGAATTTTATTTTTTAAATTCATTATTGATATGTTGTTGGATGTCAAGGAATAATAATTTCAGCCCCTCCTCCCGAAGCAACGGTCCCTAAGAATATCAAAAATTAACTATTTTCTCTCTATTTTTTTAATTACCTTACCCCTCCTTAAGATGTGAGTCAACGGTATCGCAAACAATGCAATCCTTATTCCCTGAATCGCGATTGGTCCACGTGGAAGATTTCTTCCCATCTCCAGGCTACTCAAGATCGATTACAAATCTGCCGGAATTTTGGCGAACTACGCTTGCAAGCGTTCCCTAAACGCCTGAGGCGCGAAAACAAACGAAAAATCGTTTTGAATTTCGCGGTTCGATGCGCGTCAACCGGTGTGTCGCGCACCGACCAATCATCTTTTTCTAAGCGGCGTCGTCGCCTTTTCCCTCACGCGTATTATTCTCATGACGCATTTACTGCCACGCTGGCAGTTCTCCTAGATTGCGACGGCGTTTATTTGCGACTAGTCGTTCGCGGAACCGTGCCGTGCTAACGTTTTCCATGGAAAATCCCTCTTTGACGTTATAAACTTCAATTAAAAAAAAAAAAACGTAAAAAAAGCAATCTCTTGTGTTCGGGTGTGGGGCAAAGTTTTGCTCGAAAAAAAAATGATTGTTTTTTTCTTGTTCTCTTGAGATATACAAATCTCGCGCGATAAGAGCGACAATTTTTCGGGAATTTGATGAGGCTCGAGCCGCCCTCGGGGGGTGTCCCTCTAAAGCTTCAGGATCCCGCAGGTTTATGTGCGCTCAGCATTGCCTTTGCTTCTTACATTGAAAAGACCCGACAACCGGTCGGTCCTCGATCGTTCGACCTGAACTCTCGCTCGCTCTATATCGTTTGGCTTTTCGGGGTGGGGCGAAGTATGCCCTCTCTCGAGCGTCACGGTACGTACGAGAATTGTTAATCGACTGCATTTGCCCGAAAGGGGAGCCTCGCTCGTCTCGAGTGCGTTTGTTACTCTTCATTGATAGAAAACTTTGTATCGAAAAGTGAAGAAAAAAAAAAGGAGGAAGAGAGACGCTCGGGTCTCGATCTTCGTACCTTGAACGGTCGCCAGTGACGTTGTGGGTTTTTTTCTTCCTCTCTATCCAATGGAATAATAATAATAATCCAGAATAATAGCAAGTGATGTGTTCTACTTTTTAACGAAATATTCGTCAAAATAAAAGAATAATTGTGAGACAGTACTTTACAACAACAAATAAAATAAAAAAATTCGGACAAAATGACGTCTATGACGACGGATATGAGCTTCATGGAGCTTTATCTCGATAGAGAGGATCCTCTCCTCAAGGAAGGCATCAAGGACGAAATCCTTACAGATGAACACTATCGAGACGATCCCATTGCGGTAAGTTCGATTTTTTTTTATTGATTTTCTATTGATTTTTATAAATTAGTGAAATCTTAATTGTGTGATATTAATTAAAATTCACATTATCAAGCCAATTAATTTGCTGATTTTTTTAAATTATTATTGTTCATTTTGGGCAAAATTGTGGATTCAGTTTTTAATTTTTTATTACAATAATTGGTTCGTCAAAAAAAATGAAAAATATAGCACGAAATTTGTCGAAAATTTGTCTCGAACTTGCAATTATTTTTAAATCTCTAAAAATAATTGCAAGTTCGAGAATTCTTTAATTTCCATTAAAAGTCCGAAAAAAACGACGATAGTCTGAGAATTTTTTTTAAACAATTAAATTTACAAGTTCAAAAAATAATAACCAGTTCGAGAATTTTGTATTTATTAATTTGAAAGTTAAAATAAAATTCCTATTTCGAATATTTTTTTTGTTAAAAGTTCAAATATCAAACAGTTGAAATGTTTTTTTTTTTTTTTTCATTTAAACTTGATCCTGTGTTTGATTTTAATTAGAAATTTATTGACAATGATCGAACGCTCGTGTTTGTGCGATAAAAGCGTCCGTATGGTGGCGAGAAGCGGATATCCTTGTACCGTTAAAAATGTTTCGTACCGTTATATTTAGCTCACAGCCCCTTTGCCCAGGCCTGTAAAGTATTTCGTGGAAAATTAAAGAAATTTTTTGTATCGAACAAAACCCTCAACGAAAATTCTACTCGATATTTTTTTAATTTCACAAAATTCCCCAGCGTTCTAATTTTTCCACGATTCCCTCATTCGCGGATAACGAGCCGGTATTCTCACAAATATCTTTTACGATTTGATTTTCGTTAATTTTTTTTTAATAAAAAAAAATTCTTAGAGCGGGGAAACCGTGTCTGTTGTAATATTTCTCAGCGATTTCGTCGTAACATATGGCACATGCGGGGACGCATGCTCGCGATCTCTTTGAGGCGCGCTGCCATTTTGAATCGCCACTCGCGCGTGGCTGCCGGTTAATAGTCCAGTCATTACGTCGAAAAAAACGGGTTAGAAATGCATGCGAACCGAGAAAGCTGATTTTTTGATATTGTGTGAGGGGGGGGCTTAGAAAAACTTAACTTCAAATTGTCGACCAAGATTTCCTATATGCGTTCTCCGCCATCTTGAAAAAAGTGTTAAATTTTGTTTTTTTTTTGCCACAACTCGGCTCTCCGTCGAGATATGAAAATTGCGATGGGATACTTTTTTGTTGCTTTTTTTACGCTCTACAATTTAGGTCATATACATTTTTCACCTACCGTTCATCGTTGTTGAGATATCGAGCGAGAAAGTAAAAAATTCAGGCAGTGAAACTTGTTTTTGGCTGTACACGTTTATATACAAACATGTATATAAATCGTCGGGCGAGCATGGATAACGTGCGAATCACCGCACAAAGAGGAGACGGCAAGAATGAGGCGCGACTGTGTTTGCTTTTTTACTAACTTACCTTTTTCTTAGATATTTTTTTACGTAAATTTGACAAAAAACTGTAAAATTATATTTAACAATCTTTAAAAATATTTTGGTGGTTTTTGTAGAAAAAAAATATTTTTACTTTCTCGTTCGATATCTCAACAGCGATGAACGGTAGGTGAAAAACGTATATGACCTAAATTGTAGAGCGTAAAAAAAGCAACAAAAAAGTATTCCATCGCAATTTTCGTATCTTGACGGAGAGCCGAGTTATTGCAAAAAAAACAAAATTTAACACTTTTTTCAAGACGGCGGAGAACGCACATAGGAAATCTTGGTCGACAATTTGATGTTAAGCTTTTCTAAGTGCCCCCCCCCCACACAATAGCCCAAAAATCAGCGTTCTCGGTTCACATGCAGTTCCAAATGTATATAATGACTGGACTATACTGAGAATATGTTTTGACAAACAGATTGCAAAAAAAAAACGATGTTACGAAAACAAAGCTTAACGAGAACAATGATAGTAATACATCAGAATAATAACAACAATAATAATAAGTATTATTAGTATTGCTGTTGTTATGTCACGCTAATTGTAAGTCGCACTTGTTGAAGAGTTCTAGAACCTTCCAACCGTCTTCTTTCCTGTTTCTCGAAACAAATTATTATTATTATTATTCTCATTATCATTATAGCTGTCGTAAAAATAGGAAATATTAATTATTCGTGATATTTCATTCAGAATTAGACTCCTTTCACAATTTTCAATATTTCGACATAAAACTTGTCTGAAATGGTTCATGACTGTCCTTCGAACAATCTCTTCCGTTTAACGATTTTCTATATTCACGAGATTTAACATATCGTGACCTATTGAAAAAAAAAAGATCTTTAGTATGATTTAGGATTTAAGGTAGTAGTCTGGTAATTTAAGCCGATTTTCATGTCTTTTTTGGAGGGTATTTTTTTGTAGGAAAATAAAAATGAATCGTTTTGGATATTTAGGATGTTTTTATTTACATATTAAAGATACAAATAAAAATTTTGTTTCAAAAATTTAATAGTTTATTATTATTATTATTGATCGAAGTTGGCACCTCGAAGTTGGCAGCCCGGGTCCTAACTTTTTTTCTACCGAACCGATTGCTTTCAAATTTTAACAGGCTACTCTACACACATATAGTTCTCGTCGGAACCACCGAGAAATTTTTTCACCCCTAACTTTTTATTTTACAACCCCTTCTTTGCCTTTTATTTTAGCAAAGTCCTTTTATTTTAGCAAAGAAGGGGTTGTAAAATAAAAAGATAGGGGTGAAAAAATTGCTCGGTGGTTCCGACGAGAACTATAAATGTGTAGAGTAGCCTGTTAAAATTTGAATGCAATCGGTTCGGTAGAAAAAAAGTTAGGACCCGGGCTGCTTCGAGGTGCTAACTTCGATCAATAATAATAATAATAATAAACTGTTCAATTTTTTCAAAAAAATTTTTTTTGTATCTTTAATATGTAAATAAAAACATCCTAAATATTCAAAACGATTCTTTTTTATTTTCCTACAAAAAAACGCCCTCCAAAATAGACATGAAAATCGGCTTAAGTTACCAGACTACTACCTTAAAACAAGTATGTTCTCGAAATTTTGTATATTTTGATTTGAAACTTTTGACTCTATACTCTAGAATATTTCGAAAAATCGGACGTTTTCAATGTTCGATTTCGGAAAAATTGATTTTCGTCTTTTTTTTTTTTTTTTTTATTTGCGTTTTCGAAATGAAAACGAAAATTGGGTAAAACTCTTGTCACGCTTGTTTCTCATAGCCCCGAGAAAATAAACAATGTAAATTCGTCAAATGAAAATATATAATGAAAATAATTATTTCTTCGAACCTCGAAGAGAATAATATTTTTTCACGAACGTTCCAATGTACATTTTTTTTTCTTTAAATCGCACAATTACGTACTTAGAGTGCGTGATTGTGTAGAACGATCGAAAAGGTCGTGCCGAATTAGAGATTAAATTACAAAAAAATTTTCGAACTCAACGTATATATAACGCGCCTGCTCTCGATATCGTTTTTTATCTTACGAAGACCTGACAAAAAAAAATATTAAAAAATAACGATGCAACATCTCTCGCTGTTGCCGGGTGAATTAAAAAAAAACGATATTCATCATATCTGTGAGAGCTAAAAGCTCGTCCGAGCACGAAGGCCATTCGTGACTTTTGAAAAACAATAACGCGATAGGACAGAATCGAAAAAAATTTTCGAAGGCAACAAAACACAATCCTTTAATGCTTTAAAAAAATATAGTTAAAATAAATAAAAAATTGAGTTAAAATGAGTAAAAATTAAGGTAGTAGTCTGGTAACGAAAGCCGATTTTCATGTCTTTTTTGGAGGGCGTATTTTTTTAGGAAAATAAAAATGAATCGTTTTGGATATTTAGCATGTCTTTATTAACGTATTAAAGATACAAAAAAAATTAGTTTGAACAAATTTAATAGTTTATTATTATTATTATTATTGATCGAAGTTGGCACCTCGAAAAAAAAACGCGTGGGTGGCCCCGGTGATTTTGGCTCTTGATGTTATCTGAAATAAAAAATTCTTGATAATTCTTAATCTATCGACATGTCATTCTGGTCGGAACTACTGAAGTTAAATTTCATGGATAAATAACAAAATGGCGGACTTTGGAAAAGAAAACTTTTTTCCACTATTCATTTTTATTTTCCTACAAAAAAACGCCCTCCAAAAAAGACATGAAAATCGGCTCAAGTTACCAGACTACTACCTTAAATTAACCTCTTTGTATTAATCTCAACGTTTAACGTAATTTTGTATTTTTCAATTACTTCCGTTGTAATAAAAAAAAACGTAATATTACCGTATCAAGTTAATTTTAAAATAATCTATTCAGGTTATTTAATAAGAAAATGTATTTTTCTGAGTGCATAAATTGAATGACATCATGGATTCTATCCATTTCGTTTTTACACAACACACAGGCCATGAAAGGAATTTTGTTTCTGGTTCTTCGAGTTTCCGGAAGGCAGGGGAGCAAGGCAGAAGAGTCCGAAAACCCGTTTCATAGATTTACTCTCTATGCACGTATATATACATATATACACCTGATTTTCTGAAGAGTACAATGACCCATCCCGGAGCATTAAACTTTTCCGATTCTCACGACAAATTTTGTGTGGTGGAAGCACTTTGGAAATTCAAATTTTTAGCTTTTAAACATTCTTTTGTTTTATTAACAGACTAATTTATGTTATTTCTTTTTTTCTTTTTTAATGTTTCTGTACAATTTATTTTATATATCGTTCGATAAAATGACTTTTTGATTGAATCACGACGAAACAACAAAAATTCGATAAAACCGCCTTGGCTACTGAGAAAATTTTTTATACACTACGTTAAAGTCTATCGTTTTTTTCTTCTCTTCAATGCTCTACATCGAGACGTTGAATTCCGAGGATAACTGTACATCTCACGAAATGCGAAGAGCAGACTAGAGAGAGAGAGAGAACGAGAAGAAAATGAGATCGCGAGTCACGTTTTTTTTGCTGCTTTTTTTGTTTCTTCGAGCTACTGCAAAAGAAATCAAATCTTGGACACCATTAATTTTGACTTGCTCTTTTTTTTCCCTGTAAATCTCAAGTCTTGTGAGCTCGTTAAAATAACATTTGACAGTCTGTTATATTTTCCGAAGCTACAGGTTTAATTAGCACGATATAATCGTCGAGATAACAAATGTAATTTGCGGAAAATCGGCAATATTTTTGTCTTGTAAATTTTTTTCACGAAATAAAAACATAAATAAAGATTAAGAGACTCGAGTTAGAATGCACGGGATAACAGAGCGGAAAAAAATATGATAACGAAATAATAATAGAATTATTTCTGTTAATGTTATATTTTTTAAATATTATTACAAAATAATGATTATTTATTGTTAATATAATTTTTTTTTAGCTGTTAAACGTACAAAAAAAAATGTTATTGGAAAAAATTATTTTTCTTGCTCCAAACCGTTTTCCTTTAAGGTAATAGTCTGGTAACTTAAGCCGATTTTCATGTCTTTTTTGGAGGGCGTTTTTTTGTAGGAAAATAAAAATGAATCGTTTTGGATATTCAGGATGTTTTTATTTAAATATTAAAGATACAAAAATTAAATTTTTTTTGTAAAAATTGAATAGTTTATTATTATTATTGATCGAAGTTGGCACCTCGAAAAAAAAGCGCGTGGGTGGCCCCGGTGATTTTGGCTCTTGATGTTATCTGAAATCAAGAATTCTTGATAATTCTTAATCTATAGACATGTCATTCTGGTCGGAACTACTGAAGTTAAATTTTATGGATAAATAACAAAATGGTGGACTTTGGAAGAAAAAACTTTTTTTTCCAGATAACATCAAGAGCCAAAATCACCGGGGCCACCCACGCGCGTTTTTTTCGAGGTGCCAACTTCGATCAATAATATAATAAGAATAAACTATTAAATTTTTTCAAACAAAATTTTTTTTTGTATCTTTAATATGTAAATAAATACATCCTAAATATCCAAAACGATTCATATTCATTTTCCTACAAAAAAACGCCCTCCAAAAAAGATATGAAAATCGGCTTAAGTTACCAGACTACTACCTTAAGGGGGGAAATAGGGTTAGGACAGCGTTTACTCAATGATTTTCATGAATTTTTTTATAGTTTAAAAAATGTATATAATTTATTGAAACTTTGAGCATATTTTATACATATATTTAAGTATATACTATAAAATTTTTTACGAATTTCCTTGAAAAACACCATAGATATTAGCGACCCCATATTGCAGCTCACAATCAGACTCAGCATTTTGCGTACATTCTGGGAGCCGCAATTTTTATCTGAAATCAAACGAGGTTGGAATTTACTTTTATTATATGTCTCTCTTCTATATGAACCTAAATGCTATCAACAAAATAGAAAATTGAATTGTTTACAGGGGTCAAAACAAAAAGGGCATGATTTTTTGCCATTTTTTACAACTTTATTTGCAGAAAAAAAAATTATTTTAAATAATGATAATATTCCGATCTTAGGTTCATATAAAGCGCAATACTATGAAGAAAGTAACTGCCAATTTTCAAAACGATTGGTCGAAAACTTTTCAAACTAGCGTGTACGCAAGTTCAAAAAAAGTCGTTTTCAGAAAAACGCGTTTGAAAAAATAGTACCAAGAAAAACAAGCAATATGGGGTCACTAATATTTTATAGTATATACTTAAATATATGTATAAAAATTTTATAGTATATACTTAAATATATGTATAAAATATTCTCAAAGTTTCAATAAATTATATTCATTTTTTATACTATAAAAAAATTCATGGAAATTATTGAGAAAACGCTGTCCTAACCCTATTCCGTCCCTTAATGACTTATAACAATAGAACGAGTCGGAGTTTTCATTTAAAATTTTGGGAACATATTTTTCAATAGTTTTACTAACAATTTATGAAATAAAATAAAATCGATTTTTTGAACCGTCTAACCCTATTTCCCCTCTTAATCGCCAATAATTTACATTTAAATACGTGACGAGCCGAGAACATATTTCGAAGGTGGAAAAAAAATATCGAAATGACAAACGTCAAAGTTCCATAATGGGGTAAAGCACACATTATGATAAGATTAGAGATAACCAAACGTAAGTTCGTCTCGTTCCACACAGGTAGGCGTATAAGCTTCGCGAGTCCCTGACCGAAATTTCGTGTTTTACGTACCGGTAGCTAAACAGTAGAACGCACAACGCACAGCGGTTGATACCAATCGACTATATTTAGTTTTCGTATAATTGTAAGAAACCCCGTTTAACGGTCGGATTTTCGTTTTGTTACATTCGTCGACGACGCAATTCCAAACGTCTCGTTAAAAAATATTCTATATAATTGTTTTTATATATATATATATAAATTTTTTTCATGGAGATCGAGCCCAAACCAGATAAATTAGGTTATCAGTACATTTCGTAATTTTCAGCTGTAACGTTCTTAGAATTTTAATAATGAAGATATGGAAACTGATAACGACACGATATCTTTAATATAAAAAATATTCCAAGTTAAAAAAAAGTACATGCTGATCACAACTGTGTAAATTTTGTACACCATTATTCTTGAAAATTTTTTCCCGTTCGGGGTTTGGCCACGGTACCGGGTATAAAATCATGTGCACATTTAACATTTTTTTTTTGTATGACTAAAATGATTTATTTATAAAACTAATTACACATCTATTTAGTACAAATATCAAACTAACAGAAAATATTTTTTTTTGTTTTTTTTTTGTTACACAAAATGGCCGATTATTGCTTTCGGTATCTATTTTTTCAGAATTCACAATTTTTGACCCAGAACAACAACAAAAAATTCTCCGAATACCTAGAGAAGTACGTAGGGAATTTGAAAAATATTGTTTTCTTCGAATATTGTAAGCATTCAACCTTAAATTTGAATTTTTAGTGAAAAATTTCGTATAAAACTGCTCAAAAAATGGAAAGTTTTCAATTAATCAGAAATTCCGTACGTACTTCTCTTGCGAAATGCAATTGAAAACATAATTTTTCAATTTGAAGTCAATCGGCTAAAAATTGTCGAAGTGATTTATCACGCCAATTAGAAAAAGATACCAAAAGTAAATAGCCAGCAGTCGGTCATTTTGTACAACAAAAAACAAAAACAAATATTTTTTATTCGATTGATACTAAATAGATAGAGTAGATGAGAGAAATAGATGTAATTAGTTTTGTCAATTAATCGCTTTTTCATACAAAAAAAAATGTTAAATGTGCACATGATTCTATACCCGCTACTTTGGCCATACCCTCTAATACTCTACTTAGGATGTTTTTCTAATGCTTTCTGGTAACTTAAGCCGATTTTCATGTCTTTTTTGGAGGGCGTTTTTTTGTAGGAAAATAAAAATGAATCGTTTTGGATATTCAGGATGTTTTTATTTACAAATTAAAGATACAAAAAAAAAATGTTTGAAAAAATTTAATAGTTCATTATTATTATTATTATTGATCGAAGTTGGCACCTCGAAAAAAAAGCGCGTGGGTGGCCCCGGTGATTTTTGCTCTTGATGTTATCTGAAATAAAAAATTCTTGATAATTCTTAATCTATAGACATGTCATTCTGGTCGGAACTACTGAAGTTAAATTTCTTTTTATTTTACAACCCCTTCTTTGCTAAAATGAAAGGACTTTTTTTTCCAAAGTCCGCCATTTTGTTATTTATCCATGAAATTTAACTTCAGTAGTTCCGACCAGAATGACATGTCTATTGATTAAGAATTATCAAGAATTTTTTATTTCAGATAACATCAAGAGCAAAAATCACCGGGGCCACCCACGCGCTTTTTTTCGAGGTGCCAACTTCGATCAATAATAATAATAATAAAAAACTATTAAATTTTTTCAAAATTTTTTTATTTTGTATCTTTAATATGTAAATAAAAACATCCTAAATATCCAAAACTATTCATTTTTATTTTCCTACGAAAAAACGCCCTCCAAAAAAGACATGAAAATCGGCTTAAGTTACCAGACTACTACCTTAAGCACTCGACATTAAAAACTCGATTTCTATTTTTTTCACGAAACCAAAGCTTCGTCTATGAGAAAGCAAAAATTGCCAACTGAACGAATTCTCAAATAGTTTTTTCCAATTTTAACATTTTAAAGTTAGACCCTGAAATAGTGACGAATAAAATCTGCCTATGGAACGTATGGCGAATTTTTATGTTAAAAAAAAAATCGTAATTTCGTGTGTTACAGGCGGAAGAATGGCCGACAAACACCGACGATCTTTTCGACTCGATATTCAAGCTCGACAATCAATTCAATCTGATCGACAACGATCTCGACGAGATGCCATCCTCGTCATCGGACAGTGGACTATCGAGCGCTTTGAGCCTCTCGTGCGAGCAACAATTGAGTCCGTTGTTACCGATCGACGAGGATCACCTCGAAATGAGCAATTCCGATCTTAATAGTCCGCAAAATTTTATGGATTTCGACTCGTTGGGAAGTCCAAATCAATCGGTTGACGACAGTCCAATAGACAGTCCAATAAGATCGGTTATGAGCTCGAGTATCGGTTCGCCTGTAACCGATCTTAACGAAGAAATGGATTTTGAATCTTCGCTCGTCACCGTTGTCGATCCAAATATCGTCGAGGAAAACAACGACACGCCGATCGTTTCGAGCACCGAAAAACGACCAATTGTCGAACGTGGTAAGTTTTCATTTTTAGTCATTAAACCCTTTATTTTCCCCACTCATGGAATATCGTTGAAAGTTTGATGGAATTTTGTTAACAGCGAAAAAAAAAATATATACATCGAAACTAGGACATTGTTTCCTCTTAGTTTTTCGAATATTAAGGGGGGAAAATCGAAAAGAAAAAATGTCGAACGAAAATTCCATCGAATATTCCAAACTAACGATCGTTGAAAATATTTCTATGATCGTGTGGGTCTTGCAAAAAAAAAAGAATCAATTAAAATTGCAGGATTATTTCTTTACAAAATGACAGGAATATTTCAAAAATTGAATTCCCCTTACAATTTTTTTTATAATTTTTTTTACCTAACCAGAATCGCATTGCGAACGATCTCGCGTTTGGGATATCTTCGGTAAGATTTATTTTCGCAAAATGAAACACGTTTTTCTACGACCTCTAACCACAGAATCCCTCCTCCATCCTCTTAAAACTGATGAATATGAAAAACAGAGACACGTTACGAGTTTCGCAGAGATCTTCAACACTGACGATGCCGATCCAGACACAATTACACTGCGTGCCAGTCTAGCTGACGTAATCCTTAATTTCAAACGTTCTTGTGGGAAGTTTCCTCGTAAAGCAATCTAATATTGGGGACAACGATATCTTCTTAAGGGGGGAAATAGGGTTAGGACAGCGTTTTCTCAATGATTTTCATGAATTTTTTTATAGTATAAAAAATGAATATAATTTAGTGAAACTTTGAGAATATTTTATACATATATTTAAGTATATACTATAAAATTTTTGAAGAATTTCCTTGAAAAACATCGAAGATATTAGCGACCCCATATTGCAGGTCACAATCAGACTCACCATTTTGCGTACATTCTGGAAGCCGCAATTTTCATCTGAAATCAAACGAGGTTGGAATTTACTTTTATTATATGTCTCTCTTCTATATGAACCTAAATGCTATCAAAAAAATAGAAATTGAATTTTTTACAGGGGCCAAAACAAAAAAGCATGATTTTTTGCCATTCTTTACAACTTTATTTGCAAAAAAAAATTATTCCAAATAATGATAATATTCCGATTTTAGGTTCATATAGAGCGCAATACTATGAAGAAAGTAACTGCCAATTTTCAAAACGATTGGTTGAAAACTTTTCAAACTAGCGTGTACGCAAGTTCAAAAAAAGTCGTTTTCAGAAAAACGCGTTTGAAAAAATAGCAAAATGCTGAGTCTGATTGTGACCTGCAATATGGGGTCGCCAATATCTGCGGTGTTTTTCAAGAAAATTCTTCAAAAATTTTATAATATATAGTTAAATATATGTATAAAATATTCTCAAAGTTTCAATAAATTATATTCATTTTTTATACGATAAAAAAATTCATGAAAATCATTGAGAAAACGCTGTCCTAACCCTATTTCCCCCCTTAGTGGCTTATAACAATGGAACGAGTCGGAATTTTCATTTAAAATTTTCGGAACATATTTTTCAATCGTTTTACTAACAATTTATGAAATTAAAAAAAAATCGATTTTTTGAACCGTCTAACCCTATTTCCCCCCATAATAATCAATTTTTTTCTTCCATTTCAATAAACTGTGTTCTGAAAAGTATTCTGAAAAATCGTTAAACTTAAAATTAACAGTTATGGCCACGGTAGAATTTTCGAAAAGTCGATGTTTTTTTTTCTGCTTAAACGATGCTTTATCATCATAAAAATAAGTTAAGTTAAGTTAAGACAATATTAAGTATTTTTTTCACCGACTTTGAGCGTATAACGTGAGTCTACATCTGGCACGGCCATAGAGTATCCGAGAGGCCGCGTGATAAATAATTTCGACAATTTTTACTCGATTGACTTCAAATTATAAAATTATGTTTCTAATTGCATTTCGCAGAGAAGTACGTACGGAATTTTCGATTACTTAAAAACTCTCCATTTTTTCAGCAGTTTCATACGAAATTTTTCACTGGATATTCATCTTTTAAACGGTTGGGCCACTCTAAAGGCCGAAAAAATAGGCTTTTTTGGGTTTTTTTTTTTTTTTTTTCTTTCAGAAAAACTACAAAATAAATCGAGATTACAAAATTCGGTGTTTATCATACATATCAGTGACTGTATACAATAATTTTTTTGAAGCGATTAATTTCAGACGTCTCCGTTTTTGTTGGCCGGAAACGTAACTCAGACAATTTTCAACCGTTTCACTTGAAATTTTGAATATATCTTTAAAAATACATTGTCTATGGATGTGCGTAGGATTTTTTCGCTCATTTTCGAAAAAACGGTTACTACAATTGCGGGCGTTCTGCTTATCTGAAACAAAAAAATCGAACGGCATTTAAATCTGTGAAACTTTAACTAGTCGCGAAACTAGGATTATCAAAAAATATTGAAAAGTTAATTTTTGGCAACTGGTTGAATTCTTATCGTCAATTTTGTTTTTTTTTTCACGACTTCTTCAGCATGACAAAAAAAACTTTTCGATATTTGTTGATAATCGTAGTTCCAAGACTAGTTAAAACTTCACAGATTAAAATGCCGTTTGATTTTTTTTTGTTAGATAAGCAGAAAGCAATCGTGGTAACCGTTTTTTGAAAATGAGTGGCTAAGTTGACGTGTACTTCAGCAATGAGCGACGATTTCGGGCTGAAAATATCGTAAAGTGTGCTCAAAATGTGAATAAATATGTGGTAAAAATTGCGCAGTTGTATCTTTATTTAGTTCGCAAAAAAAAATAAAAAAAAAGCGTAAAAAAAGAGCCTTCACACCGGATGACGGTCTTAAGTTCAAATGCCTACAATATTCGAATGAAACAATATTTTCCAAATTCCGTACATACTTCTCCAGGTATTCTGATGTAGATTAAAGAGAATTTTTTTTGTCTCGGGTATAAAATTGTGGGTGCCAAATGACAGGCCCAAAAAAAAAGATACCAAAAGCAAACAGCAGTAGTCGGCCATTTTGTATGACATAAAAAAAACAAACAAAAATATTTTTTATTAGCTTGATTTTTGTATTAAATAGATGTGTAATTAGTTTTACAAATAAACCACCTTTTCATACAAAAAAAAATTGTTGAGTGTGCACATGATTTTATACCCGCTATCGTGGCCATAACCCTTAAATAGAATGCGATTTTGCAAATACTTCGAAAAATTTAAACCGGAGTATAATTGTTCGAAACAATGTGTGTATTTTTTACTTTACAGAATCCACACCCAAACAGACTCCCAAATCCGAGGCAACGGTGAACATACGAAATTTCACTTGCAACGGAAAGCGCAACATAAGGCAATTGATTCGCGTGACACCGGTCGGTTCGGGTAATCCGAGATCAATTTTACTTCCGGTTAGTCTCAAGGACATGAAGGAAGTGAGAACGATAAAAATCATCAATGCCTCGCAAGCGCGAAATCTCAAGGGTTTCAAGATTAATCAGGGCAGCGTACTCAGCAAAGCTATTCCCGTTAGTGAAATAAAATGATAATATTTAACAACTGATAAATAAACATAAATGGTATTTTTTAAATTTCGTCGATGTGTCGATTTGAAGATAATGTTTATCGATTATTTCATTAAATTTATTTAGTTGATAATCGATGATGTATAACCGATTAAAACTCATATTAATTCATTTTTAGTGATGAATTATAAAAAATGTCCGTACTTTCAATTATTTAATATAAACGAAAAATTTCATTTCCGCAAAAAAAAATGCCGATAATCATAGGTATTTTTGTTCATGGTTACAGATGAGCATGAACATAAAGCAAGAGGACACCGGAAGTGAGAAAAGCGGTCATTCGAGCGACGATATATCGGAAACTGAATCGGCGTATCCGCGTTTAAAATTGAATTCCGAGGAGAAGCGTCTGTTGCAAAAAGAGGGTATCACATTGCCGAGTCATTATCCATTGACGAAACACGAGGAGCGTGAATTGAAGAGGATCAAACGTAAGATTCGTAATAAAATATCGGCGCAGGATTCGCGAAAGAGGAAAAAGGAATACGTCGATGGTCTTGAGGATCGTGTTAAACAGTGTACGGAGGAGAATATGACACTGTTGAAACGTATAAAAGCACTACAGACGCAAAATCAAAGTCTCGCCGGACAACTCAAGAGATTACAAGCGCTGATACAAAAAGGAAATAAAAGTGCTCAGCCGGCGACTTGTCTAATGGTACTACTTTTGTCACTGGCACTCGTTGCCGTACCGAGCCTCAGACCACACTCTAACAACAGTACCAACGAACTGTCCCGAGAGACCGAACAACCGGAAAAAATGCCACCGATAGGTGGTGAGTTGAAAAAATATTTTTATTATCATTTTTTCGTTCAGAAATGTATCCCTATTCGGTACCTTTCGTCCGACTTTCGTCGCAACCTTCGGGGTTTAAATTCCGAACTGTGGAAGCTCCGAAGTTGTAAAACTCCGAATTTATCCGCGAGGATCTTAAAAGTTTTGGAAATTCGAAAATTCGACCTTTTTTTAAAACAGAAATGTCATTGTCAAGAATAGTTATACACCGGGGATTAAATGACGAGAATAATTACGGGGCCAACTGACAAAGTACCGGAACATCAAAACCCAACGACATAATAAAAACATTATTTTCATAATTAGAAAGCGTAGAGTTCCGAAATATTGTGGTTTTGAAAAACCAAGTTCCCGAGAGGTTAAGTTTTTTTACGGAAAAAGGTTCAGAAAAAAAAAAGAATATCGACGTCAAATGTATTAGAATTTGTATGTTCAGAAAGGTTTAAAGACACGGTGGTGTAGAAAACCGACAGAGCAAAACCTTCGAAAGAGCAAAACTCCGAAAGAATTCGACTTCTTTCGGTCGTGAAAAAAATCCGTAGACGTAACACCAGCGGTGCTGCGATCCAAACGCTCGAATTGAACATTTTTGGAATCTCGACCCTTCTAAAATTCAATTTTCGGAATACTGCAAGGCTGTGATTTTCAGAGTCCGAAACCTCTTCGTGAACCTGATAAATCTTGTCTTGAATTTTATTATGCTTGAACTTTCCGATAGTTTTTTGTTCGTTAATCTAATTTTCGGAACTTTGTGGATCTCTAAACATCCGCCGTTCGGAATTTTTCAAATAGTACTCCGGTCGATAAATTGTTTTGGCTTATGCGTACTGTTTCCAAAAAGTATTTACTATATGATAGTAAATGTGATATTAAATGGGCTCGTGGCTGTGGAATTGATGGGCTATTCAAAATTTGTTTACCGTTTTGTGAACCAAACGGAATTATGCTTAACGTTAATATTGTTCAAGAACTCTTGGAAGAATTTAACAAGGTTCGGATTTCAATTCGGTCAGTAATTTTATAGCATATTCGATAATGTTTAAAATTTCGTAATTCATTGTTTTCCATATTCGACTCGTCTTTGAGTTCGAAAATTTTCATTTTAAACTCGAAAAAATATATTCGCGAGATTGGGTCGAATCAATTTTCAACCTCGCGGTTAAGTCCATAAAAAATTCCGGGGAAATCAATATTTCTTCGGACAATTGAGCCTTTTTTTTTTCTCTTACTCCCATAATTATATCCCGAAAATACTCGAGGGCCTGAAACAATAAGAAAGAAAAAAGCCGGCTCCGCGAACACGTGGGGCGTCAATCGGTCCGTAACCGTAACTGTACTCGACGCGATCCTCTCTCGCTAAGGTCCGTCGGCTCTCAGGTCGCTCCGGGACATTGAACTCTTGGTTGGAATTGTGAAAGGCTCGTCAGGGGGGAGTCTCGGTCTTTTGTCTCTTTTTAATTTTTTTTTTCCTCCATTCTCCTTGCTTTCACGTCCTACGCTTTGCCACGGTCCTCTCTCTATTTTTTTTTTCTTATCTCCCTTCGCGCTGTGACCTTTTTTGCGCGCGCTGCTTTTACTTTAAGGACCAAGTGCTATCTTGAATATCGAACGAGATGAGAAACGAAATTACGAGGGAAAAAAAAAAAATCCGTTTCAATTTACACGAATAAGAAAAATAAATTCCGAAAATTTCCGTTAATCAAGTACAGAATTTAGAATTTTTAGTTTTTCTATGTTTGTTTATTGTAATCGGATGTGGAAATACGAATTTTTCGTTGGAAATATTTCTAGCAACACTGCGAGATGTAAAACAATTTTTTTAGGAAAAAAAACATCACCGTTGCAATTTTTTAACGTAATTGGAAAATTTGTTATTCTCTGATTATAATAAGAAAAAAAAGTTTCTGTTTTAAACCAAACATCCATGACAATTTTCATGAAATATATGGGGTCTCTTTCACACAAACTCTGTTATAGAATCGAGAAGATAGAAAATTGTAATCAGCTGCTCTCGATATTTTTCGTGCATTCACACAGCAATAACACACACACGAGTGACTTTTTCCGGCACGATAAGAATCCCCATTCTCGTTTCTCGTTCAACTCGCGACAGTGTTCGTGTCGAGAGAGTTAGAGATAAGAAAAAAATCATTCCTCTATCTCCCGCCTTCCCCCCATCTATATTCCATTTCCAATCAACTCGCTTATCGTCAAAAGTCAAACGCGAGAAACTCTATTTTCCGGAATACGAAAAGTAATCTCAAGGTTCGTTGGTACATGAATGAAACGTTATTTTAATGAGAAATCCATTTTAAGAAAATAAAGAATAGTGAGTTGGAAAAAATAATGAATAATTTGTTAACTAAAATTTGATTTTATAATTTTTTTTTACATAAATTATAATAATCCGAATTTATTTACTTTAGAAAATAATTTCGAATGTCTCAAATGATTTATTCGAATGTCTTTTTTTCTATTTGATTTTTTTTTTTAATTGCTCAATCACGCAAAAAATTCTCTAAGGGAAAAATATCTTTTTCATTCGTGACGAATCTTGTGAAATTATGAATGATAATATAAAGAGCGATCGGTAAATGTGTATTCGTGTTATTTCATATTTCGAAATTGAACGAACGAAAGGACGTTGTATTATTGTAATATTGAGAGATGCTGGTCGACTGAGAAACGAGAGCACAAACTTGTTCTTTTTTTTTTTTTTTTTTATGAACGATGAAAACTCGCTCCACTACTTTCTACTCCGAAGCGACGTGAAATCTCTTTGAAAGGGAGGGGAGAGGATGGTTTTTTGTTTTGTTTTAATCGCATGTTCCACATATCCTTTTACACTCCTTCGGTGCAGGAGAACTTTGGATTTAGATTGACCTCGATGTTAAAAAAAAATTTATCAATTAATTAAATGAAATGAACTTTTGGTAAATATGGAGCAAAGGGAACCCACTTCCGATTGGCTTGCCTTTAATATATGTTGTCTAAAGTTAATAATTCATATAGCTATTTTCCTTATAGCAGCCAGTCCCAATCATCTTGTGCTTCACATGTGTTGTTAAGAATAGCCCCCTGAGTAACATACCAAAAGTTTTATCCGTCCTCATTGTTTGTTAAAAAGTTATTAACAAAAGAAAATTCATAAATAGAATATGAAATACTTGCATGGTGGCCAGTACACGTATGACCGGAGGGGCTGCGGCCCTCCTACCCCCACCGCATACCAGCCTATAGACAAACCAAAAACAACCCAAAACAACCCCATTAACCTAAAAAAAGAAACAAACAAACCCAACAAACAAATTCAAAACAAACCCAAACAAACAAATCCAAAACAAACCCAATCGAACAAACCCAACAAACAAATAAAAAACAAACCCAAACCCAATAAGAAAACAAATCCAAAACAAACAAAAAACCTAAATAACCTAAACAAACCAAAAACAACCGAAATAATCCAAACAAACAACCCAACTAAACAACCTAACCTAACAACCTAAACGAACAAACCCAACAAATCCAAAATAAACTGAAACCAAAAACCCAAACCGACAGTTTCTTCGACATTATGAGAACCATGTATCCGCTTCACAATATAAATAATGAATAAAACAATTAATTGTTTGTTTATATGTTTGTTTGCGTTGTTTTAGGGCTGTTTTTGGGTTGTTTTTGGGTTGTTTTTGGTTTGTCTTTGGGCTGGCGGTTGGAGGATTGCAGGGGGCGCAGCCCCCCCCTCTCATGCGTGTGCTGTTCACCATACACTAGAACAAGTAGTTCATGTTTAATTTATGAAACTTTTTTTGTTAATAACTTTTTAACAAACAATGAGCGACGGATAAAACTTTTTGTATGCTACTCAGGGGTGTACTCGTAAGAACAAATGTGAAGGTCATGATGATTAGGTCTGGCTGGTATAAGGAAAATAGCTATATGAATTATTAACTTTATTTGTTAATAACTTTTTAATAATTAACGACCCCCAATTGTGTCAGAGGAAAAAGTTGTTCAGGAAGGGTCCCTACACAACATATCAAAGACAAGTCAATCGGAAGTGGGTCCCCTTTGCTCCATATTTACCGAACATTTAATTGATAAAAACAAATTTATCCTTTGAATGATTGAGTCCGAAAAAGTTCATAGAGTAAATCGCTCTACGAATTTTGTCGGACTCAATCATTCAAAGGATTAAAATATTTGTATTAATTAGAAGTTCATTTAATTTAATTAATTGATCAATTTTTTTTTTAAATCGCGGTCAATCCAAATCCAAAGTTCTGCTGCACCGAAGGGGTGTAAAAGGATATGTAGGACGTGCGATTAAAACAAAAAGAAACCATTCTTTAACAACTTGGCAGTTCCAAAGTTGACTAACCTCAGAAATAAAACTTCAAGTCGAATTCAATTAATTTCCAATCAAACAAAAATTTCTTAATAAAGTATCAAATTTCACGAATGAAAATTTTCGTGCACTTATCGGTTTTCCTCAACAATTCGTTGACCCTTGTTAGAGTCGTCGACGAAAAAAATTCGCATTCCAGACTCGCGAAGTGAACGAAAAAGAAATTTCAATATTCCATACGTCGCGTTCGTCGGTTGAATAACTCTGGCTTCGCATTACCATGGTTCATCGAACTTTGTCCGTCCAAGAAATTTTCACTGGAAATTTTGTGCGGGCAATAAAACCGCGGATGGACAATAAATTCTAAAACTTTCACTCGTATTACTTAGTTCTTTTGCATTTTCCTTATCTCTTTTGATCATGTTGTGGAAGTTACGAAAGTTCTGACAAAAAAAAATTAAATATGCTTAATTAGAGAAAACTCATTTCTCAATTGTACGGGAGTATATATTCCTACAAAAACCACATGATTTAGCCATGTTAATAGGCTTAAGAAGCGATAACATGAAGCTCCGGCTCGGTTTTGTTGAAAAACAAAAAATGATTTCTCGCATTCCAAGCTCGTGTCCTGTTATTTAATTATTCGAGTAGACTGATAGGACTCTCTAGTATGTAAAAAAAAATATAAACCAAAATATTTAGAAAACAACCTTGATCAACGCCGGTCAGAACGACTGTCCGGGCGTTCATCAAGGTTCCTTTTCGAAATATTTTGGCTTATATTTTTTCAACTCAATAAAGAGTCCTATCAGTGTCCTCAAAAAACAAAACAGGACACGATTTTGCAATCCGAGAAAGAATTTTTATTCACAAAATTGAGCCAGAGCTTCATTTTATCGCCTCGCGAGCCTATTAACAGACTAAATCATTAAGGAGCAAGTTTTCTCTAATTAACCACATTCAATTTTTTTTTGTTCCGTAACTTCAACCACATTTTTGATCGATCGTTATTTCGTGCTTTCGCCATTCTCTTTATAGATTAAAAAAAAACAAACGACCATTTTACTACACATATATCAACCGTTATCGGAACGTCCTTCGATCGTTGTCGCACACTTTTGTCGCGTTCCAGTAACACAGACGAGAATTTGCAATTTATCTATGGCTTCATCGAAGCTTTTATGCCTTGGCCTCTGCTATTCGCCACCGTTCCTCCTAACGTTTTACCGCCTCGTTTTGCCCACGTGTCAATTTTCCACAGCCTACTACTACTCGTAAACCGAATCATATTGTTTATATTATCGATATTCTTCCTATTTCATCATAGAGCAAGCTTTCCTTACGTAAACATTCTATGCCGTTGAAGTTAGAAACGTTCTGGCAAAAAAATTAAATGTGGTTAATCGTAGAAAACTCGCTGGTCGCACGTACGGAAGTATATAATCCCACAAAAAGCACATGATTTAGCCTGATAAAATGAAGCTCTAAGTTGGTTTTGTTGGAAAAAACTTTATTTCACGCATGTCCTATTTTTCGATTAATCATTATGACTTTTAGAACTCTCTAGTGTGTAAAAAAAAATACACTGAAATAGTCCAGAAGGGAGTCAAATACAAAGTATTTGGATATATGGATTTATATATTTTTATAATAGGCTTGAGTGCCGATAAAATGAAGCTCTGCGTTGGTTTTGTAAGAAAAAAAAAATTATTTCACGCATTCCAAGATCGTTCGCTATTTTTCGATTAATCATTATGACTTTTAGGACTCTCTGGTGTAAAAAAAAAAAGACTAAAATATTTCGGAAGGGAGTCCTGCCGAAATATTTGGGTTTATATATTTTTTAACATACTTAAAAGTTCTGTGAATAACCTGAGAAAGCAAAAAATTGGACACGAGCTTCGAATTGGATGAATACTATTTTTTTTCCTTATTTGTCGTGAATATGGTCGATCTAACCACCGTTTGTAAGGATTCCATTCCGAAATATTTACGTATATTTTTTTTTTATATACCAGAGTTTCCTAAAAGTCATAGTGATTATTTAAAAAATAGGACACGAGCTTGGAATGCGTGAAATATATATATTTTTTTTTCCAATTAAACCGACCCAGAGGTTCATTTTATCCGCTCTAAAGCCCATTAGCAGGCGAAATTATGTGTTTTTTTGGGGGAATATACTCTTGTACGGGCGAAGAGTAAGTTTTCTCCAATTACCCACATTTTTTTGTTTTTTTGCCAGAACGTTCCTAACTTCAACGACATCAAATTCTTTGTTTTTTTTTATTTTTTATTTATCTACACCACACTGCTTAAAAATATTCTAATTCTAAAATATTCGAAATTTTTATAAAAATACAGGATTATTGACGCTTTTTCTTATTTATTTTTTATCAGTTCGTATATCATCCAATTTCCCTTTTGAAAATATTTTTCTTCCAGTTTTGGAATTAAAACATTTTTGAGCAGTGTGGACGCGGCTTAAAAACTTTGTAATTCTAAAATGTTCACAATTTTTATAAAAATAAAGCACTATTTACGCTTTTTCTTATTTATTTTTTATCAGTTCGTATATCATCCAATTTCCCTTTTGAAAATATATTTCTTCCAGTTTTCCTTGTCTGGCGAATGTTTAAACGATTTTTTTCTTGTTTCTTCGTTCAGGTCGTTCGAGAAGTCTCCTTCATACGAAACAATTGGACGACGAGTTGCAGCAATACAGCGAGGAAGTAATGCAAGAGCTCGAGGGCTTGTTCGATCATGATTACATTCCGGCTGTACCGACGCCGGTTCACAAACGCGCGCGTTACGACGTCGAGCACGTGAAGACATATTCGTCATCGTCGGCGTCGTCGGAACATATTGGCGGTACGCTAAATAAAAATGTCGATTATCCGGGCTCGAAGCAGGCGAGACAATTTTTCGAACCGCCTCTCGACGATGTCTGGCCACCGCCTAAGCCAGGCGGACAGACCGCTACGAAAGGCGTCGATAAACTCGAGACACTGACGAACGAGCTCAAAATCAATATCTCCGATTCTGATGGCACCAGAACGATATTGCTCAAAATGCCACAGGAGCAATGAAATTGCTCGATTAATTGATGAAGAAAATAATTTTAAAAAAATACAACAACTACAAGAGAAATGAGTGAAGAAATTTCCATCCGAATAACGATTTTTTTCGAAATTAAGTTTTGATTTTTGAGAATTGTGAATTTTATCCAAAAAATCACAATATTTGCAAGTCACGACTAAATGATTTTCTTTGTGCTCCTGTCAATGATGATTTTCGTTAAAAATTTCTGGAAGATGGTTCCAGGAGTGTTTCTTTTTTTGCGAGCGGGAATTTGCGGATCTTCTTGCGAGTTTATATTTTTTTCTTGGCCCCGGCTGTCAGTTCGTGACAAACAGGGGAATGTCATTTGTAAATATGTATTTCCGGTCGATGAAATTTATATAGAAAACAAAAATTATATATATATATCAATACTATTGTGCAGAATGTACGTGTATTAGGGTGGTTAAAAAAAAACGTTCTTTTTTGGGTCTCGTTCGTCATCGATTTTTTTTCGTAATTCTTCATTCAGAAATGGCTCAGGCACTGTTTCAAACATTGACTATATATTTGATATGAAATTTTGTTGTAAAAGAAGAAAAGTTTCGATTCAATTTTAGGAGTATCAAATATTCCAGCGAATTGTTGAAATTTTACATTAGCTATTTATTGCTACGAAGAAATGAAAAAGAATAAACAAAAAAAACAAATATATTTTTAAATGAAAGTTTGAAAATTAACATTCGCAAAAATATCAACATCGAATTGGTATTCAAAAAAAAAATTGCACAAACCCGACGTTTCGGAAATTACGACCGTTCGATGGAAATTCCCCAAAAAAATGGCAATTTTCGGATAATTTTATATTATTGAGTTTTTTTGTTTTTTTTTTTTTTATTGAAAAACTTGGAAAAATTTCGTTGATGAACGAAAGCCAAGAAAGAAAAAAATAGACTTCTAGTAATTGGCGTTGTTTTAACCAGCCCAATTTGTAGCTTGACGATTCGAGTGATAATATGGTGAAAAAGAAAAGAGAAAATTACTTATACAAGAGAGTTTACGATGTTACGAAATGTCTTAATTGTAATTTATCTATCGTTCAAAGCGCCGTGTGCTCGGACGAATTGACACTTGGCTTAAGCGTTAATATTTTGCGTAATGAAGTTTTACACGTTAACTAGCGTTTGATGTTTCGTAAACAAAAAGTGAATTTACATGTACGATTGTGATGAACGTTACATCTTTCCTCGGAAATTATAATAATGGGATATTTCGAAGGCTTACAAATCGCCAGCTGAGACTAACGAAAAGTAAATACATTTTTATGTATATTGTTAACTATAAGGATTTTTTTTTGGTCGCACGAATAAGTAATTAACGACCGTAATGACGTGAGGATTTACATTTTTGCACCTCCCTATTGATCGCAAGATGGCGGAATGAAAAAAAGATAATATTTCAATTTCGATTGAATCGAAAATATTTTTATTCATTATCGCGGGATAAAATCAGTTATTATTAATTTTTTTTTCTTTAATAACAATGTAGTGTTGTTAAAAAATTATTCTAAACAATACGCTGTTATTAAAGATCGATTTGAAGTGATTGTTGCTTTTTTTTTTGTTTCGGTTTTGTCTGTCCTATAAAAATTGTTTGCATCGTTCGAATAAGAGCTCAGGAGTGCCCGTGCACCCGAGAAAAGCATAAAGACTGTATCATATGTACTGTGGAGAAAATTATTTGAAAAATAATTATTACAATAATTATAATAAGCATACACAATATTTACGAAAACTCACTGTTATAGAATCACATACACAATTATTTCACCTCGTACTAGATTGAAATAGGCGTAGAATTGTGAAATTCATTTTTTTTTTTAACATTGTAAATGTTTCATCAACGGGCGAATAGTACTCATTTTGAAAAAAATTATAATGTAATCTATAAAGATACACATATAAAGTATGTAGTCGTCATTTTGTTTGTGCGAATATTGAAAAGCGCGAATAACAAATGAACGAGCGAGGAATTATAATTTTTTCCCGTTTTTCACGGTTCGATGTCTAAACATCACGTTGCAATTACTTCACAGATAATAACATCGCACGCGAAAACTACACGGCGCATATTTACACATCTGGTTTAATGGGTTTTGTTGAGTTTTGTTGGGTTTTATTGGGTTTTGATCGCCACAATCAAAACCAAACCTCAAACCCAAAACCTAAACCTAAACCCCAACCCAAACCTCAACCCAAAACCCAAAACCCAAAACCCAACAAAACCGAACAAAATTGCGATGTTATTATCAGTAAAGTAATTGCAACGTAATGTTTAGACGTGCTACCGTTTTTCACTATTGTTAAAACCGTAAAATCGATTATTTTTTCGACGTTCTCGATCGAGTACTATACTAATGAGAAGAGACGAAGGAAAAAACAGGATATTCTAAGCTGCACGTTCGATTGTTAGAAAAGTGCATCTCGAGCGTTTTACTTATGGTGTACATACCCAATTTTAAAAAGTTGGATGAAAGAACGTGTATATTTCGTTCTAAACACATTCCTATACGATAAGAATCGGCGGTACACGAGACAATTAGGGTGAAGTTCTATTTTTGCACATAGTAGAGTTTAAGAATTATATGATTATAGGACGATATCATATATACATTATTATGTAATATTTGCGTGTAGGAAAATATTTGTCGAATAAATAAAAGAACTATTATAATGAGTATGGATTGAAAAAGGGAGGGCGTTTTTTTTTGTGTTTTGTTAGAACGACAAGTCTATCCTTTGATTAAGGTTTTATAATTCTCTTTGAGTCTTTGTTGAAAAACGTGGTGTTTGATCTAGTACTTGACAAACTCCTCAATTCCCAAAGCCCGAAGGCTCGTGAAAAAATCTTTAATATCATGAAAACTAACAAAGCAACGAGTAACAAGGAAAGTAGCGATCGTTACTTTTTGCTGTTATAGTTTTTTTATGATTTTTTTTTTCATGGGCTGCAAAAGATAAAGGAATTAACTGAAAATACATACTCTGTTCGGAATGTTCTAAAAGTACTTGGGGAGATTTTACTTAATTCCATTATTCTTTGCTAAATTTGGTGTTATAAATTTAGACCAAAGTGCGTTGATAATTTTGCTGTCCGACCAAAGATTTTTTGGTCGTTGAGTTGGATTGTTAAGTTTTTTGGAGCCCGTTACGTGACAACTAAGAAGCGAAAAACTTATTATTGTTCCGTGCCTGAGAAAACTGAAACTTTCATAAGAAAAGTTTTTGCAATGCTTCAACGAAACTTGAAATGTTTCACTTTTCACAAGCGACCAGGCCACATTAGGAGAATTATTGTTTTCAACCTTAGGCGTTATACATTTTTGTGTGTGTTAGTGAATTTCATTTTACAGTAAAAAAAGTTTGTGAAAAAAAAGAGATGTAAGATTGAAGACAATGTGCGCTATATCTACACATATAACATTTACCGTAAAAAAAAAAACATTTTTCATTTCCAAAGTTGCAAGAGTGCAAACAACAAAAATGTCGGCCATAACGGTTTTTTAGCAACAACAGAATGATTGTGGCGAAATAACTCGATCATTGCCAAAAATTTCATGAAAATTACGAGAAATCAATGGAAAACGTCGGTCAATATATTTTCTACGTAAAAAACAGTGTGAAACGTGTAAAACATACCAGTAGAGGCGTTTGAGTAAGAAAATCATGACCGGGCTCGAGCAACAGGTGAAAAATCACGGGGGAACAGGAGGGGAGAATTCGAGAGCGTCGTAAAAGCTGGCGATTGTGTATTAATCGCTAAAAAAATTGTGAAAATTGTATCATAAACTCACCAACGGATTGAAACATTTGTTATTCGGGTCTTTGCGCGCGTTTTTCATCCACCGGAAACGGGGCAACCGAGATACTTGCCGCACGGGTGATCCGTTTCCGACCACGGCCTTCGTATGTCCGACGAACTGGTCGTTTGGGAGTGGGGATAGAGACAAACTAAAAAAGGACGCCACCGCACCGGAAACGCGGCGCTGACGTCGCTCAACACTTCCGGTATTTGGCGCTGCGGTCGAACCTCTCTACTATAGTCATCAAATGAGTGCTTAAATTTAAAAAATCTTATATGCACGATATTAATATTGAGTTTCAACGATAATAATGCTATAATATCATCGATAAAACAATTGAAAAATTGTTAATGATCCTCTCTGATAGATGAATTGTCGTACATATTTCAAAATTTAATACTTGCTTGACTAGTGGGTAACCTAACCTCTTATAAATTATTCCAAATAGTACACTATACTGGTCACAGGGTGTGGAAACTCCCATACAAAAACCACGGCTCTATTATTAGTTCCCGTGAGAGGGACACTACAGAGAGTGCGCCACTATCGACGCACAGCTAGCGCGACCTACATAGTAGGAGCGAAAAGTAGAACTAGATGTTGGCAAGCTTTTTACCCGTTACCGACTACTCATAAGGGGACCTTCCCGACTTGTCATCACCGATTTCGCACGAATTTGTAGGGTATGTTCGAGTTGACGAGGAGTGAAAGTGACCTAAGTGGGAGGACCAGACGGGCAGTATTTAAGAAAATAAAAATTTTGCCAATTTAACAATACATAAGTAGTTTTCGTAACACAATTTTCGATCACCGGTTGGTGCGGCGGCAGGAGCTCGAGGTCATGGTGTGAGGGTCGTAGGTTCGTTTCCCCATATGAAGGCTTTCTTTTCTTTCTAATCTTCTGTTTTAATTTCACGTTACTTGCACCACAAATATATTTAAATAATGCATAATGTATTTTATTTATTTATATTTTAAAAAAATGTTATTATTTTCAAAGAATTCGAATTTTAGCATTACTCATAACTTGGCAAGAGAATTGGGAAGATTGAGAGATTAGGATTGTAATTGAAGCGGACACGAGGAATTTCTATATAAAATGGGATACTTTTATTATTATACAGTCGATGAATCGCATGTGCCGGAGTGATATTCATTGTAAATACAGGGGAAGCAGTAATTGTTTCGGCACCGTGCACACGTTATATGTACGATAGAATGTATTTTAATACAGTCTGTCAGTCGTACAGTAAGTAATTTTTCTAACGTTTAAGCATTATACAATGTTCCAACGAGCAAAACTTATTTAATAAAAATAATGAACACTAATAAAGCAAAAGCATCATCTTTAATCTCCCATGTCTTGAGGAACAAGGTCTTATCGAGTCGTCGGTGTGACATCGAAGGTCTACAAACTTCTGGCAATGGGACTGGACAGGAGGAAATTTGACAAAATCAATCTCGACAATAGATTCGAATGGGGAGAACAAAACTATAACGAGCGCTTTGAAAACATACTTGAGAATGTTGTCGGAGCCTATAATGACTTTTCAATACTACAACAGCTTCACAATTTCTACCGGTACGTACAAAAATTTATATTGCCTCTCGAAAAATTCTCATTCAATGCCCGATAGAAGTCATTTTTGTGTTGTTTTTTCGTGTTATAGATCAGGAATCACGAGAATCACTCATCAGCGATGCGCATACCCTTGTCTATCGTTTGTCAAAGCCACGTTTTGATATTTTAATGCTATTGATCGAACATCTGCACAGGTAATTGAAATGAACAAATAAAAATTCCGTTCATAACAAAATTCCTTCGGCAGAAAAAATTAACGGCGGGGTAGGGTTTTAAAGGCGAAAAAAAAGCATATTTTTATGATTTTTTTGCGGCGACATGAGTAATATAATTTTATTAAACAGAATTACATATTATTGTACAACTATGGAAGTATCTCAGAAAAAATGTTCAATGAAAAATATTGATAAATAAGCCGGTGACGTTGAATCTCCAGAGGCGCCTTGAAAAAAAGTGGTTTTGCGGTGAACATTATAACTCGTTACCGGATCATCCGAAACAAAAAAATTGATATGCATTTTAAAGGTGATGTATTTTTCGAGGTAATCAGGAAGAGTTTTTTTTTTTTTTCTATTTTTTGCAGCACTTGGAAGTGAAAAACGCAATTTTAGCTAAAAAAATCGCGCTTAATTTGTTATTAAAAAATTGAAAAAAAAAAAAACTCCTGATTACCTGTTGATTTATGTGAAGAAGTAATGTTTAAATTTTCAAAAGGATCGGTTCAGTAGATTTTGAGTTCTAATGTTCACAAACTTCAAAAATGACGTTTTCGGGAAAATCGATTTAAAGTTTTTTATACGTGATATACAGGTATCACGGCCGGTCGTTTGAAACGCTGTAACTCCGTTAGTTTTACTCCGATTGACTTAAAATTTATACACAATATTCTCGACATATTGTTCATTCAGAAAAAAATATAAAAAATGCAAAAAAAATAATTTTAAACCCCCCCCCCCCCTTTAATAATTAACGAATAAATTCCTTTCAGCGGCGGTATGTTTCGGTCCGATTTTGTTGCGACCCGAGGAAGAGCCGGTAGCTTCGATAATGTACATGAAATTTTATAATACAAATAACATATAATCCACTTAATGTAAATGAATGTAAATATATATCTATATATACATATATAAATGATTTGCAAATAAATTATTGGAATAACTTTTTTTCATTTCTTGAAATATCTGTCTTTGATCTACTATACCGACCGACTTTTTATTTTCATGCCCACTCTTCATTCAAATAGCGCGCCGTAGCTGGATGTATATCTTTTTAGTTCCGACTAGGGAGACACTACATAGATAGCGCTACAAACAGTGGCTGCGCTTCTTAACATGGGAGTTTCCACACCCTGGTACTGGTCAGGTGATCATTAACCTTCACTTCGTTTTGATCGTAGTTATTTATTGTCAATTATTAATGTAAAAAAAAAGCTTTTTTGTGAATCATGAGTTCGGAAGTGGGTGACAATGAGATCGACAAGGTACGAATTTTTATCGATATAATTTACGTGCGTTATCATGATTGGGTTCACGAAATCGTTATCAGTTAACCCGTTGAGTCCTCGATATCAAATTGTTTACCAACAAAAATTTTCAGGCCACCGAGACAAATCAAAACATTCCGGACTCCACTGTCAAGTCTGAATCTAAAGAGGATATCGAGGAACGTTACAATAAAGTGAGTAAGCAAAAATTAAGGGGTTGATAAAACAATTGAAAATGAAGGAAAAATACCACATTCCATCGATCACTGTTGCTTTCAGCTACGAGGTTTTGCCGTAAAGTTGAAGAAAAAAGTCTCCGACTTGTCGGAGGAGTTGAAAAATTCGGAGAATGATAAACAAAAAGTTATCGCCGAAAAGGACGAATTGCAGAATAAAATTTTGCAGATATCGGACAATGCAAAAAAATTACAGGTAATCGAAGCAAAATTTAAACTATTTTGATATGTTTATTAATTTTTTTTTGTTTTCATACATATTACAATATTACAAATCTCCTAGAAACATAACAAACTTTTCCAAATCCGCTGAAGTAAAAGTTCCATCATTTTCTCAAATAAATCGTCCTAAATATGAACTAATAATTTATAATCGTTGAAAATGTACAATTTACTCAGAGAATACAGACCGAGTACGACAAGATACAGGACGATTTGGAGAAACAAAAAATTGACAATAAAAAGATAACAAAAAATCTGGAGACGGTAGTGATCGACAATGCTTCCCTCAAGGAATCTCTGTACGAGGAAAGAGAGAGTCTGACTCGTTGTAAAAACGAGTTGGAACGTCGCGTAAAGGAAATTGGCAATTTCGAAAATGCTCTGAGGAATCAACAGAATTTGGTGCAAAAAGTAAAACAGGAAAAGAAAGCTGAAACTTTGATAAAGGAACAGAGAGAGAAGGATTATGAGGAAATGAGAGCTAGGCTTGAGACGGAAATTCACGCGCATAAAGCAACGAGAACTGCACTGGAAGCCGCTAAACAAGAACGTACGACAAACAGTGTACTATCCTTGGAGGTGGATAATTACGAGGTAACGATAATTAGAGAAAAATAAATTTATGATTTAGTTTTAAGCAAAAATAAAATAAAAATTTTCACGAGGCTTCGTGAGAATAAAGGAAACTAAAAAAAAACTCATTCTACACGAATATTAACGCTTTGTTTTAAAGAGGAGCGTGGAAGATTTGAAGTCAAAGCTCGACGAGGAAGCGTCGAAACGTGTCGTTCTCGAAAAAACGATCGACGAAAATTCTCGAACGATAACCGAACTAGAGAACGAGATTCAAGAGTTGCGAGACAGTTGTCTCGCGAAAACTAATCAAATAACCGTTCTTAGCGACAAGAACGAGGGTCTTAAGGCTGAACTGTGCGAAATGAGACAGGAGATTGGCCAATCGACGAAAGAGATTCAGAGCTTGATTGAGAGTCATGAAATTACCAAGATCGAAAATTCAAAATTGACGAAGAATTTGAAAACTCTAGAATCGGAAAAACTTGAAGCCAACGAGGCGATGAAGATGCAGAGTAGAAATTATGCTCAGAGTACGAAAATATTAGAGGACGAATTGACGGGATTGAACGTTGTTGTTTCTTCGATTAATCAAGAACTGGATGCCCTGCGAAACGAGTACACGGGCTACAAACTTCGAGCTCAGAGCGTTCTCAGAAGTCAGAGCAAAGAATCCGGATCGAACGGGCGAAATGTCGCCGAGATTGAGGAAGAATTGGAACACACGAGAACACACGCTGCGCAACTTCATGAAAAGCTCGAGAGTTACAGGTTCGATAATTTATTTGTTAAAATTTAACGTAGCGAGAGACGAAAGTTTGGGATCAATGAAAATTACGAAAAAAAAGGCCGTCTTTTGAATTTACCAATTTAAAAAATTCACCCCGTTCAATTTTTCAATAATTGGAGGAACTCCTTTTTTTTCATATTTTAATTCCTTTGCGATGAACTAAAATTATCATTGATACCAACCGTATTAGAAAAAATTACAACAATTTTTTATTAAAAAAATTACAACTTTTTACTCTTCGAAAAAAACATTGTCCTCATTTTTGGTATATTTCTCCATCCTGTAAAAGTTCTATGACCGTTTCAGAGAGAGTGTAAAGAATCTTACGAAGGATTTGAACGTGACCAAGGAGGACAGAGATCGTTCTCTTGAAAATTCTCGAGAGCTCGGCCAAAAGCTTTCGGTGCTTGGACAAGATTATACAGCACTGAGAGATCAAAATAGAACGCAAACGGCTACGATGGAGAAGCAGAGGTTTGAGCTATTGGCGAAGATCGAGACTTTGGAAAAACTTCATGAGGTTTATAATCGAATTATTAATTTTTTTTAAATCAAATTATCGATCTAGTAAAAATGATTAATAGACTGAAATGGAAATTGAACATTAAGGAGTGATTAAAAATTGGTAAAAATTGAATATTCAATTGAGTATACAGGGTGTCCCAATAACTATTAGCACCTTAGATATCTTCGAAACTATAAGGTTCACAGAAATATTTGCTGAATCAAAATTGCACAGTACGAAGGAAGGCATCCAATGATACCAAAGTACTCACCCCCAACCCCTGGGCTGGGGATGGGGCAACTTTAAAATCTTAAATGGGAACCCCCATTTTTTATTGTACTTTTGTTTAAAATTTTTCTTTCGATTCGTGATAGATGTCGCTGTTATCACAAAAAATCCCCGAAAGTACAGAAAGACGATAATACTTACAGTTCCGGTAGTAAATAAAATTACTACGTTTATAGTAAGTGTTCGAAATGACGACCATCAGTATCAATGCAATATTGGATTCTTTTTTCGATTGATTGACATGCAAGTTTTTACAGTGTCAGAACTTATTGAACTTATTGAATAATTCTTCCCATTCGTTCCCATGCAATTCTTGGTGAAGACTAATATGGTACGGGCGAAATTTGTGACGGTGAAAAATGCGATGTACGCTAGCCCTGCCAATGCCAGACTCATTTTTAATTTGTCGCAAACTAATGTGAGATCTCGATACACACTTGCGAGCACACCGATTTCCATTTCTTCATTCGTTACACGTTTCTGGCGTACACTACTACGGACAATTAAACTACCGGTTTGCCTAAGTTTATCACACACATTTTTAAATGTTTGACGCGAAGGCTGAGACTGGTGTGGATATCGTTCACCATACAAGGTTTTTGCCCTTACAGAATTTTGTTGGCATTCGCCATAAATGAGAAGCATATCGACTTGCCCTTCAAACGGATAGATTGCACTCGATTGACTGATTTATCGATACTAATCGTATCATGTTTATCTTATCCTGCAAACTTATTAAAGTGTCCTTGAAACAGTGTCTATTTTCAGTGAAGTAAACCGTAAGTATTATCGCCTTTCTGTACTTTCTGTACCTTTCTGTCGAAGAAATTCAACAAACATTGTAACATTTGTAACATGCGACAAATTCAAAATGAATCTGGCATTGGCAGGACTAGCGTACATCGCATTTTGCACCGTCACAAATTTCACCCGTACCATGTTAGTCTTCACCAATAATTGCATGGGAACGAATGGGAAGAATTATTACAGCCTGTGCATCAATAAGTTCTGACGCTGTAAAACTTGCAAGTCAATCAATCGAAAAAAGAATCCAATATTACATTGATACTGATGGTCGTCATTTCGAACACTTACTATAAACGTAGTAATTTTATTTACTACCGAAACTGTAAGTATTATCGCCTTTCTGTACTTTCGGGGATTTTTTGTGATAACAGCGCCATCTATCACGGATCGAAAAAAAATTTTTTAACAAGTTACGTATTTTTTTATGGGGAATCCGAATTTACAATAAAAAATGGGGGTTCCCATTTAAGATTTCAAAGTTGCACCACCCCAGCCCAGGGGGTGAGTACTTTGGTATCATTGGATGGCCCTCTTCGTACTGTGCAATTTTGATTCAGCAAATATTTCTGTGAACCTTATAGTTTCGAAGATATCTAAGGTGCTAATAGTTATTGGGACATCCTGTATACAAAATTGTGAGGCTTTTCTTTTGGTCATTTAAACAGGGTCGTGAAGATCCCAGTTAAATTATTAAATACAATAATAATATTGCTTGCCCCGACAGATTCAGAAAGCCGAGTTGGAGACGAAAAACCGTATGGAAATAAATCGTTTGGAAACGGAACTTCAAAAACTCGTGTCGAACGTTAGTCTAGCGGAAAATTTACAATCGGCGAACGCTCAGAGCGAGAAGCATCATGAAATTAAAACGGAACACGACAGTCAGTTGCGTACTACTGAAATTCTTCTTCAGGAAAGAGAAGACGGAGAGGTATTGAATATGGAATTTTTTTACCATTTTGCTTCACCTTCGAGGTACAAAAATTATAAAATTGCTCCGCAATCTGACGAGTCCTACGGTTAGCTTAAAAAAAAAAAAAACTTCCTCCCTGAAATAATTACTCGTTCACACAGGGCTCCGAGAGCGTAGATTCCTATTCAATTGGTCTGACCAATCAAGAAATGTCTCGACGACATTCTCTCGTCCCGCTCGACGAATTGCTGAACTCATCCGAGGATTGTACAAAAATACGTCATCCACCGGCTGTACCGCGTAAGGTCGATCGTCAGGAGCTCGAAGTTAGCGAGCGTCGCGTCAAGCATCTAACGATATTGTTGGCCGATACGGAACGTGACGTTGCCAAATTAACTCAGCTGAATCAGTTGCTCAAGGAGGACATACGAAGACAACAGCGAAGCGTCGAGCGTGAACATCACGCGAACAACTTCGAATACATGAAAAATGTGATATTCAAGGTAAATTTTCGTTCTTAACAATATTTCGTTTCGCAAAAATCGTGATTACCCCTGGAAAAGAAAAAAACACAGACACACACACGCGCAAAAACAATTTTTTACTTTTCAGTTCGTGACGTTGAAAAACGGTGACGAACGAAGTCATCTTATTCCGGTTCTGAATACGATCTTAAAACTGAGTCCCGAGGAGACTCGTCAATTGAATCAAATCGCCGGAGGTAAAGTTACGCAAATTTATTTCTCGATTTCCATAGAACGGATTTAAAAGAATCGAAGTTTTATCTAATTCGGGATTTTTCGCTGATACATTTTTTTATAAAAAATATAATTCAATTTTTTTCAGTTGGAAGAGGCTGGCTGCCCGGAATTCCTATACCTGGATGGCACAATGGTTAATCCATCGGTCTAACATTCAAATTACCGAGTAAATACATTAGACATAATCGACGAACGGCAATAAGCAATTTTGCGTTAAATACTAGTAATAATGATAATATGAAAATCACGATTTCATCATCAGATCTCTCCATCGTATTAACGAGAAACGTTTCTCGCTCCTCCTGTGATAACCCAACGATATTACAAACAAGGGGGGAGAGAGTGAGTCGCGGTTATTCATCAGCTTAATTACTTAATCGTCTTTTATAAATGAAAAACTTTCGTACTTCCGACGTTTAGAGAAGCAACAGCACGACATCCTCGCTGGAAACACGAGGGTGCCTTTGTCGCTGATAAGGAAATATTACGTTCACTGTATATATAAATAATACGTGATTAAAACATTGCGATCTTAGTTTTTCTCTCGTAAATTAACGTAAATACCGATATATTTCAGTGAAATTATTATTTACGAATTTTACGATTTGGAAAGATGTTCAGTAGAGGATTTTGAAGTTTATCAAACATTTTAGAAAACAAGAAAAAACAATTCCCGACGATGGGGAATGTTTCTATTGTCCCAAATATCAATAATTCACGAGGCCAGTTCCATCACAATTTTTCGTTAACGATTGTCGGATATTTCGCTATATCCACCCCAAATTTAGGAATCAAGTGTTATTTTGTTGTTTACAAAAATTCGTGGATTTTTCGGCAATTTTACAAAAAGTAGAATTGACGAATAAAGTTCTTACGCATCACCTTAAAGTGATATTTCACATGTAATTTCGTGTAAAGTAATCGTTTTCGTTGTTCCGAAACATCAAGCATTCGATAAAAGTAAATTACAATTCTTCCATCATTTTGAATCTAACGTAATGCCGGAAGAAAATGTGCCTCTCCTCTTCTTGGTAATGTTGTGCTCGATCGGTAACAACAACTCTAATCATTGAGATATTTAGAAAAGATTAAGATTTCGATAAAAAGAAAAACAAATGATTGACAAATCCCTTATAGTCCAGTCATTATATACATTTGGAAATGCATGTGAATCGAAAAAGCTGATTTTTGGATATTGTGTGGCGGGGGGGGAGGCTTAGAAAAACTTAACTTCAAATTGTCGACCAAGATTTCCTATGTGCGTTCTCCGCCATCTTGAAATAAGTGTTAAATTTAGTTTTTTTGCAATAACTCGGTTCTCCGTCGAGATACGAAAATTGCGATAGGATACTTTTTTGTTGCTTCTTTTACGATCTACAATTGAGGTCATATACATTTTTCACCTACCGTTCATCGTTGTTGAGATATCGAACGAGAAAGTAAAAAATTTATACACACGTGTATATAAATCGTCGGACGAGCATGGACAACGTGCGAATCACCGCACAACAAGGAGACGATAAAAATGAGGCGCGACTGTGAAACATATGAAAAAATATATATATATATTTTCATATGTTTGCTTTTTTACTAACTTACTTTTTTCTTAGATACATTTTTTACGTAAATTTGACAAAAAACTGTAAAATTATATTTAACAATCTTTAAAAATATTTTGATGGTTTTTGTAGAAAAAAAATATTTTTAATTTCTCGTTCGATATCTCAATAACGATGAACGGTAAGTGAAAAATGTATATGACCTAAATTGTAGAGCGTAAAAGAAGCAACAAAAAAGTATCCCACCGCAATTTTCGTATCTCGACGGAGAGCCAAGTTAGTGCAAAAAAAACAAAATTTAACACTTATTTCAAGATAGCGGAGAACGCACTTAGGAAATCTTGGTCGACAATTTGAAGTTAAGCTTTTCTGAGCCCCCCCCCCCCCCCCACACACAATATCCAAAAATCAGCTTTTCCGGTTCACATGCATTTCTAGCCCGTTTTTTTCGACGTAATGATTGGACTATTAGCTTTTTGAACATCCACTAACAATATCATCTTCAAAATCTCAACATTGATAACATCGATTACAGTTTCCGTTACCGACCTCCGCACTTGAAAAAAAATTAAAATCGAGCGTACCGTCGGTACAGTAGATATCGAATATTCGAATTTACCCAACAATGAAATTTTAGTTCGTTTTCGAAACGCGTGCGGGTCACAGCGCACTTGTCTTAACGGTCATCCTCCCATCTCAACGAGATCTATCTCCCTCTCGCTCTCTCTTTGTGAATTTCTACTTGCTGCGTGCAGTGACGAACGAACATTTGCCGCGATCGTATTACGCGATCCCACATACAAGTGAATATATATACTATTGTCTTAACGAGTCTGACAAAAAAAAAAAGAACAAAAATATCGATAATGAGAGAAATCGTGCATCTTCAGGTTGGCCAGTGCGGAAATCAGATTGGCTCCAAGGTCAGTAAATTTCATACAATACGATTTTTTTTCTTCTTTCCTACTATTTCGCCATTTGATAGAACGTGTGTGCGATGGATGTGAAGATTCCGAAGCGTGAACGATACACATATTTATGTACATTTGGACGAAACATGTGAAAATTACGGAAGAAATCAAAATTGTTTGCCTTCTGCAAAAAGTTGATCGTTCATTTCAAATTATTACTATTATTCCTCGTTATTTTCGTCAAGTTTTGTCGATTTTTTTTTTTTTTTTAAGTACGCATAGAAAAAATATTTCACCGATCCTTACAAAGTTCGAAACTTCGAGCGACCATAGCGATGTTTTCTCTTCGCCCCTTCCCTTCGCCGGCCGCTGCTCTTTTCTTCACGCACTCCGACCGAGATCCGTGAGGAATTAAAACACAATTTTCCGTTACAAAAATCAATTCGTATTGTTCTCATTGTCATCTTAATTCGCTACTTATCTACGTTATACATCTATATGTCTATATACTTCTACATGTGTATGTGTATATATAGCACTATACAGTAATGATCGACCACGAGAAAATAGCGATGGGACGAAATTCGTTCGCGAACTCGACGCTGCGGCTTTTAGAACGCGTCGGGAACGAGATATTTCCTACTTCCCGCACGTGGTTTATTCTTCGGCGTGGAAACAAAGACGGCAAGAAGAAAATGCCTAGTATCGAAGAAATTTTACGAGAAATTACTCGATGTTAAATGTTTTTTTCTTTACGTGTCTCTACACAAACGCTCCTTATATTGTCATTTCGGCTTATTTTCGATAACAATCCGCGAGAAAAATGTCCGACAACAACGAGACTCGAGAATAAAGGGAAAGAAATGCGTCTGAGATTGAAAATAATAATGTTTTGTCGTTAAATAACGATTTTGTTCAACAATCAATGTTTCTTCTTCACTGTAAACGATGAAACTTTGTGCGAAATTGCTTTAGACCTTATTTCAACTATATAGTAACAAATCTTTTTTTTACTATCTTTTAACAACGTTCTATCGATTTTGATGGGTTGTAGAAAAAGAAAAGCGTTGTTTATTGACCGGAAGAAAGTCGGTAAGACAGGATTTTCACGTTTTCTCGTAAAGTCGATGTGAAAGCAGCATTTTTATGCTTTTTTGGTCCCCGAGTCTCAATTATCGCAATGGAAAATAGCATTGATTGTTATTTACGAAGTCATCGTCAAATTTTGGAAAAAAAAACAGCAACTCGGTCGATGAGGAAGTTTCAGATTTGTAAATCTTTTTTTAGGCGTTGTCAAAAGTAACGGCGGGTCGGTATCTGTTCGTCTCGAGGCAATTGCCAATTAGTTTCAATCAATTCTGCATTAGGACTCGCCGACAACGACGACGAGTTGAAAAACAAAAAGAAGAAAAAAAGTAGAGTCGGGATAGAGATTTTTTTTTATCGCAAGAAACCGCACTCGCCCCATAAGGTTCTCGCTGAAACGCTTTCACGACAAAATGATGTCACATCGCTGACTTTAGAGGCTCGAGCAGAGTCGTGACCAGTTTACCGCGTCCCTCCCCCCCGACTCCCGGCAAATATAAAATAAAATAAAAACACCTTATTCGGATATTCGCCCGTCTGCGAGTGATGGCGAGTCAAGAAAAAAAAATACAAAAATCACACGTTATTGCATTATTCATTGATTGTTTAATTATGAATAAACGTTGTGCCAATTCGTCATTTATTTATCGTCAAACTGAGTATCAATCGAATATTTGCAAAATGACGATATCGATTTACTTGAAAAATTACTAAATAATCATTCGTCGATTAATTATCGATGACTGGAATTATTTACCATCATTATTGACGACCTGAGTGTCAATTGATTATTTGTAAAATAACGATCTCTAATTAATTGAAAAAATTACTAAATAATTATTCATCGATTAATTATCGATGACTGGGATTATTTACCATCATTATTCACGAACGGAGTATTAATTGAAAAATTACTAAATAATCATTGATTGATTAATTATCGATGACTGGAATTATTTACCATCGTTATTGACGACCTGAGTATCAATTGATTATTTGCAAAATAACGATCTCTAATTAATTGAAAAATTACTAAATAATCATTCATCGATTAATTATCGATGACTGGATTTATTTACCATCATTATTGACGAACTGAGTATTAATTGATTATTTGCAAAATAACAATCTCTAATTAATTGAAAAAATTACTAAATAATCATTCATCGATTAATTATCGATGACTGGAATTATTTACTATCATTATTGACGAACTGAGTATCAATTGATTATTTTCAAAATAACGATCTCTAATTAATTGAAAAAATTACTAAATAATCATTGATTGATTAATTATCGATGACTGGAATTATTTACCATCGTTATTGACGACCTGAGTATCAATTGATTATTTGCAAAATAACGATCTCTAATTAATTGAAAAATTACTAAATAATAATTCATCGATTAATTACCGATGACTGGAATTATTTACCACCATTATTCACGAACTGAGTATCAATTGATTGATTTACAAAATAACGATCCCTAATTAATTAAAAAATTACTAAATAATTATTCATCGATTAATTATCGATGACTGTAATTATTTACCATCATTATTCACGAACTGAGTATTAATTGATTATTTGCAAAATAATGATCACTAATTAATTGAAAAATTACTAAATAATCATTCATCGATTAATTATCGATGACTGGAATTATTTACCATCATTATTCACGAACTGAGTATCAATTGATTATTTGCAGAATAACGATGTCTAATTAATTGAAAAATTACTAAATAATCATTCATCGATTAATTACCGATGACTGGAATTATTTACCACCATTATTCACGAACTGAGTATCAATTGATTGATTTACAAAATAACGATCCCTAATTAATTTTAAAAATTACTAAATAATTATTCATCGATTAATTATCGATGACTGTAATTATTTACCATCATTATTCACGAACTGAGTATTAATTGATTATTTGCAAAATAATGATCACTAATTAATTGAAAAATTACTAAATAATCATTCATCGATTAATTATCGATGACTAGAATTATTTACCATCATTATTCACGAACTAAGTATCAATTGATTATTTGCAGAATACCGATGTCTAATTAATTGAAAAATTACTAAATAATCATTCATCGATTAATTACCGATGAGGGGAATTATTTACCATCATTATTGACGAACTGTGTATCAATTGATTATTTGGAAAATAACGATCTCTAATTAATTGAAAAATTACTAAATAATTATTCATCGATTAATTACCGATGACTGGAATTATTTACCATCATTATTCACGAACTGAGTATCAATTGATTGATTTGCAAAATAACGATCGCTAATTAGGTGAAAAATTACTAAATAATTATTCATCGATTAATTATCGATGAGTGGAATTATTTACCATCGTTATTCACGAACGATTAAAACATCAATTATTAATCAATTATTTTATCAATAACAATTATCTTTTAATTGAGCACTGCAAAAAAATTATTCAATCGCTCAGCAATAAACACGAAAACTTTTGCCGATACCTCGTAACCCCATAAATGAAAAGAAGAAGAGAGAAAAAACAAAACCCTGATTCGAATTTTTTCATCCGGGATTAAAGTATCTTTCGAGAGCCACTCCTCGAAACCGGTGACTTTCACATATCCCCTTTAAGATCAAAAAAAGAAAAAAACGTATCGGGAAACGCCCGAAGGAAAAAAAAATGTTAACTCTCCCCAGTGATAAAAACAAAATGTTTAACAGAACGTAGCCTTATCTCGTACATTTTTTGAGGCAAAATAATCACTGGAATGAAAATTCTCGTCACTTTGGTGGCGGAAAATTGTCTCTCGCTCGCACCTACTGCCAAAAATTAGAAGGTCCGGGTAGTTTGCTTTAAATAAACGGGGCGAGGGGGCTATGCGACGAAGAAGACCAGTTAAACAGGAGGTATTAATACGAGATGACTACGGTTCCGACCACTCGTATTAGAGCAACGGTCCGTTTTAACCGTTAAAATCTTTGAACGATAAAAAGATGGCAAATTTTACAATTCCAATAGTTCGAATTGTATTGTCTCTTTGTTTTCTTTCCTCTCGAATTTCCGATTATTTCCTTTTTTTCAATATGAAACAAAATAAAATGTGATCTCTGCCAAATTCTTGTGACCTTCGTTCAAATTCACTGAAGGATCATCATCGTGCATGCTAGCGAAAATGACAAAGATCATCAATGTGTGTGTTTTTTTTTTCTCATGTATCCCAATCCGCTTCCTCCTCGACTGGTTTACGATAATTCCTTATCTGCGCGTAGGATAAGAACATCGGTCCCAACAACGCCGCCAACATAATACCCATCATCGTCATTTTTTTCTGCGAAAATATGAAGAAAAAGGAGAAAAAAAAGTATTTGTCACTTCAGAAAAATTGATACTTGAAAGATATCTTTTTTTTTTTTTTGGGTGACGCTTTACGATTTGTTTCAACTTGATGGCCAAAGATATTTTACCAAAAAATCACTAACGATCGATTGTTGAATATCCTCGTACGAGCATGTAAACAAATAGACGGAAATTGAAGAAGAAAAAATGGAAGGAGATGCATTTTTTTTCTTTCAATATGAAACATTTTGATAGTTAAACTTTTACGATTTTACGATCGATAAAGAACATCCGAAGTTTTATTCCTAAATTATTGTTACTTTTAGAGCGATATTTTATTATTTTTTTTGTATGCTTATATATACCTGATCAGTTGTATTCGTACCTTCAATCCAATTGGGTTCATTGGCCTCGATGATATCGGTGACTGATGTACGAATCCCAAAGGGAAAGCATTGATTCTCGTTAGTCGGATTATCGGTGAATTACGACCGATAAACTTCAACATTTCGTGAAAAGATTTATTTATATATATTTTTTTTCAAATCATTTAACCCTCAAATTAATAAAAATTAATGTTGTCGACTCGCAATTGTCTAAGCGGATATTTTTGCACCATTTTTTTTCTTCTGAAAACAAAAAACAAATCGATCTTTCAGTTTTGGGAAATAATCTCAGACGAGCATGGCATCGATCCGTCCGGTAACTACGTGGGAACGAATGATCTTCAACTGAAGCGCATCGATGTATATTACAACGAAGCCAGCCGTAAGTTTTTAATTTTTCGTTTTTTTTTTTCTTTTCATTTGATAAATTTGGAAATTTTCGAAAAATGATCATAATTGCAACAATGAATGGAAAATATATTTTGTTTTTTTTTTCGGTCTCAGGTCACAGATATGTTCCGCGAGCAATTCTCGTGGATCTGGAACCGGGAACGATGGACTCAATTCGGAGTGGGCCCATTGGACAACTCTTCAGACCTGACAATTTTGTTTTCGGACAGAGCGGAGCGGGTAAAAATTCATAAAATTAACGAGCATCTTTTAAAAATGAAACACTTCCACATTGAAAATCATAAATTCAGCATTTTGGTTTTCAATTACGCGAGCAAGAAAATTCTTATTTTTATCATTCAATTACTGTTTTTTTTTTTGCCATTAGTAAATTCGATTTTTATCATCGTCGAAAATTAATTTGTTTCCGATTAATCGAACAATTTTTTTTAAATGCAACAGCACCACACATTGAAAATCATAAATTTACCATTTTGTTTTTTCAATTACGCACGAGCATGGAAATTCTTATTTTTATCGTTAAATTACTGTTTTTTTTAAATTTTGTTTTGTTTATTGTCATTAGTAAATTTGATTTTTATCATCGTCGAAAATTATTTTTTTCCGATTTATCGAACAATTACAATTTTTTGTGGATCCATTTTTCCTTCTCTTCTCTAAAATCCTCTTTTCTTCAATAAATTCCTAAAACAAATTGAAAAATATAATTTTTTTATCTCCATTTTCTGATTTCTCATTTTTCCCCCATAAATTTCAACCAAACAATATACGGGGAAAAAAATGAATTTTTTTCGTCACAGGTAACAACTGGGCCAAAGGACACTACACAGAAGGTGCTGAGCTCGTGGACTCGGTTCTCGAGGTCGTGAGGAAAGAGGCCGAAGGCTGTGATTGTCTTCAGGGCTTTCAATTGACTCATTCACTCGGCGGTGGAACTGGCTCGGGAATGGGCACTCTGCTCATCTCGAAAGTACGAGAGGAATATCCCGATCGTATTATGAATTCCTTCAGTGTATTCCCGTCGCCAAAGGTTCGATATATATTATTTCCTTTTTCTTTACAATTGTCCTCGAGTGGTATTCGTGGTGGAATATTCGAGGATGAAAAAAAAAATTGAAATTTTTATGGCTGAATGAAACGAAATGTGTATTTAGGTATCAGACACTGTCGTCGAGCCTTACAACGCTACGTTGTCGGTTCATCAACTCGTCGAAAATACGGACGAGACTTTCTGCATCGATAACGAGGCCCTGTACGATATATGCTTCAGAACCCTCAAACTCACCTCACCGACGTACGGAGATCTCAATCATCTCGTCTCCGTATGTTTAAAATTCAAAATTGAAACATTAACGCAATTTTAGCGTAATGTCTTAAACCTCTTTTTTTTTTGTTACGATTTGCTAAAAAATGGCAAATCGAGGTGATTGGTAAATTTTTTTGATAAAATATTGATTGTAACTATTGTAGCTCACTATGTCCGGCGTGACGACCTGTTTGAGATTCCCGGGACAGCTCAACGCTGATCTGCGAAAGCTCGCTGTGAACATGGTACCATTTCCGCGTCTTCACTTCTTCATGCCTGGTTTTGCGCCCCTGACCGCGCGAGCAAGTGTACAGTACAGATCGCTGACGGTGCCCGAACTTACGCAACAGGTATATATTTCGAACAATGTTCGGTAATAATTCAAGCGCTGGGTGGGCCTCGATCGATAAAATTTCGTAAAACAATTTACTTGAAGGAAATTTTATTGACAATTTAATGATAATAATAAAATACCGAAAATGAATGATACAACAGCCGAAAAATTCACAAAAATATAGATGTTCGACGCGAAAAACATGATGACCGCTTGCGATCCGAGGCACGGACGTTACTTGACGGTGGCCGCGATATTCCGCGGTCAAATGTCGATGAAGGAGGTCGACGAGCAAATGTTATCGATACAGAACAAAAATTCGAGCTATTTCGTCGAGTGGATACCGAACAATGTTAAAGTCGCGGTCTGCGACATTGCGCCGCGCGGTTTGACGATGTCGGCGACGTTTATCGGCAATTCCACCGCTATACAGGAGATATTCAAGCGTATTAGCGAACAATTCACGGTGATGTTCAGGAGGAAGGCTTTCTTGCATTGGTACACGGGCGAGGGTATGGACGAGATGGAATTCACCGAGGCGGAGAGCAACATGAACGATTTGGTTTCGGAGTACCAACAGTATCAGGTGAGAAAAAAAAAGGAGTTAAAACCGTTTTTTTTTCCTCAATCAAAATTGTGAAAAAAAACAAAAAGGTACTTTGTCCCGAGATCGAAGGAATGACTTAAACATTTTTTCTTTTTTTTTATTGCAGGAAGCAACAGCGGAAGACGAGGAAGTTTTCGAGGACGAGGAGGGACTGGAGGAAGAGGCAGCGGAGTAAAAAAAATATTTTCGTTTCATTTTTTCATTCTTTTTTTAAACACGAACAACACTCCCCCGCATAGTTGTGTCGCGTTGTCGGAGGATTCTTTTCACTCGTCAAGAATCTGTCCAGACAACACAAACGCTTTTCAACCGAATATTGATTCGTTCGATATTCGCGCGAGATGAGAGAAAAATAAATTTATTGACAATTTAAACGCGAAAAAAAAAAGAACAAGACGCCTCCCAGCTATCGGACCTTAACGAGACTGTGAACTCTACTTACACTCCTTCCAACGAACCGTTGACATAAAATCATTGTATTACAAACAAAACGGAGAGAAAACAAAAAAACAAACATTGGCTTAAGATAAATCATTATTCGACAACCATAATAACGTGTTATTTGCTTATACAAAAAAATAAATTATTTCTCCGAGAATTTCGGGCCACTCGCCGAGTTTCGTATAGCCATTACAATAGATCGGACATCCTCACGTTACGACGTACGGAATTGCTGAAGCCCTCTTTGTACTTGTACCAAACGCCGTGTTTCATCAGTACTTGACGAAAACGATGTATCGACTTTGCGGCTCTCGGCGATGTACCCGGTGACTTTTGTCGCACGTCAGGATTCGTTCCCTTCGGAACGAAATTCTCAAAGAAGTTGCGATATTTCTGCGAAATAATGAAAAAAAAAAAGCAATTGGCGACCGGCGAATGATCTTTCATGAGTTTTTGTCGGGTTCTCGACAAATATTCGACCGAACTAAATTTCTCTGGATCGATAATTTACTACACAAAAACCGTGTAAGTTTGAAATTTCCATATTGTTTTCCAAATTTTTCCTCGACGAAGCGGAAATTCGGACGCTTTCTTATAGAGAAAACTTGGGAGAGGGGTTGAAGAAAATATCAGGAAGCAATGTGAAAATTTCTAGTTTGCAGTTTCGTTTCATACTCGTAATTTTTATATACTCACAGTTTCCTGTGGCTGTACAGGCGTCGCTTTCAGTTTTCTCAAATGATTCGGAACGGTCTGCTCGTCGACTTCCTTCTCTTTTGTCCTCGTAATTTTCCTCCAAGTTTCGTCGCTTCCGTCAGAACGCTTCAATCGCGAAGCTTCATTCCTCGTTTCAGCGCGTCTCAACGACTCGAGCTCCAATTCTCGCGATACTATTTGCTTTATGTCAAAAGACAATGTTCGGTGTACTTTGCAGTCGGGAAATATACCGATTTCAAGCAGATTACTGAAAATAAGAAACAACGACTTTTTAATAGCAATTTGTAAAAATCAAGTTAACCAAATCAACTGTCAAGTGAGAATGAATGCGAAAGATTGAGAGTAGGAATCAAACGATTTTCAATGATTTTTTTTTTTTTTTCAATTATTTTCAATAATTTGATTTTCAAAATATTAAAAACATTCAACCGAACGGTTAAATCGAATTTAAGAAAATAAACTCACGGATCGTAAATGTAATCGGACTTTCGATTGTCGGTATTCGTTAGGACAAAAGACAAACCAAGATCGAGCATCACGTTTATAAGACGAACGAGATCGGAACGTTCGTTCGACGAGTAAAGATGACCGGAAACCGAACGAAGTTTTGGCGTAAGTAATTCTGGCAAAAATGGCACTATATCGAGTGCCAGAGTTTCCATATCACGGCAATAAGTTTGTTTCGTTGCGCCGAGCATCGCGACGCTCCGCTTCAATTTTAATTTGGCCTAATTGAGCGGGAAAGAAAAAAATAGCCAAGACTTGAGGGCGTGGAAATTTCTGAATTCTCAAAAACTTTGAGTTATTTCGTTACTTCATACTCACCTCGGCCGGTGCGTAGGGATACGAAAGCTTGATAAATTGAGTGCTCGCAAAACCAAAGTGCCAAGCGACAAAAGCGTAATTCGCGTAAGGCATTACGCGCCAATCTTGTCTCGTCATCACCACTGTCGTTATTTTGTCATAAAGCTGATACCACTCCAAACTTTTTGATATAACGTCCATTTTTGGTGGACTCGTTTCGGGATAATTGTGAAAAACTCCTTGTGCCAAACGTTCCGTTTCGGCTGTTATAAATATTTTTTTCTTCTAATTATTCTACACTTAAGATCGGATATTTAAGGTAGTAGTCTGGTAACTGAGGCCGATTTTCATGTCTTTTTCGGAGGGCGTTTTTTTGTAGGAAAATAAAAATGAATCGTTTTGGATATTTAGGATGGTTTTATTTACATATTAAAGATACAAAAAAAAAAATTTTTTTTTTAATTTAATAGTTTATCATTATTATTATTATTATTGATCGAAGCTGGCACCTCGAAAAAAAAGGGCGTGGGTGGCCCCGGTGATTTTGGCTCTTGATGTTATCTGAAATCAAAAATTCTTGATAATTCTTAATCTATAGACATGTCATTCTGGTCGGAACTACTGAAGTTAAATTTCATGGCTAAATAACAAAATGGAAAAGGACGTTTTTTTCCAAAGTCCGCCATTTTGTTATTTATCCATGAAATTTAACTTCAGTAGTTCCGACCAGAATGACATGTCTATAGATTAAGAATTATCAAGAATTTTCGATTTCAGATAACATCAAGAGCCAAAATCACCGGGGCCACCGACGCGCTTTTTTTTCGAGGTGCCAACTTCGATCAATAATAATAATAATAATAATAATAATAAACTATTCGATTTTTTCAAAAAAATTTTCTTTTGTTTCTTTAATATGTAAATAAAAACATCCTAAATATCCAAAACAATTCATTTTTATTTTCCTACAAAAAAGCGCCCTCCAAAAAAGACCTGAAAACCGGCTTAAGTTACCAGACTACTACCTTAAAGAAATTCTATCTTGTTCGTTATTCGGGACTTGGATAAATTGGTCGTTTAACGAATTGTAAAGTAATAAATAAAAAAATCTTTACCACTGTAAGTCGCATTTAATACGATCTGAACTCTCTCGCGAATTGGTACGAATCCACCTCTGTTCATTGGTACTTTAAGAACGTCCTTCCAGCAATCAAAAAGGCCTCTTTTCGTATCTTTCAGGCCAAGATTGAATTTAGTATTGGCACAAGCCTCGCCCATGTACTGAAGAGCACAGAGACAAGAACGTACGTCGCAACCCGAACGTTCGGCTAGTTGAAGAAGTGATCCTTGATCGGTTTGTACCTTTTCTTTGCGCGCTATTGTCGCCAAACGATCGGCAAGACGAGCAGCGCTCACTTTCGGCACGGGTATTACAAACGCCATTCCTCGAAGAGGCCTGATAAAAAAAAATCAACAAAAGATAAGTGAACAATTCACAAATGTCTAAATTGCGATAATTAACGATGTTTTGTTTCTTCTTTTCTCATTATTACCTCAGAGAAGGAGCATAAGCCTCGTTACAGATACAAATCACCGGTCTCTTGCATCCGTCGTTCTTTTTTCCCGTATCTTTGTTCTTTTTTCCCTTTGGCTGAAGTTTACCCTGAACGTATTTGATTAACAGATCGATCGAGTTAGCCGGAGCACCGTCAATTTCGTCGAGTATGAGACAATTTGGTTTTGGATCGGTACCCATTAACGAGCGCATTTCCGTCGATGCTAAAAGAGCCTCCTTGAAAGCCTCGGGTCCACGATCATCGCTCGAATTCACCTCGACGACGTTGTAACCCGCGTGTTTAGCGACCAAATGGGCCAATGTCGTTTTTCCAAGACCCGGTGGACCGGTCAACAGTGCTATTCTTTGTACAGGAAAGCCTCTCGCGTCAACGCCCTCGTCTTCAGTTTTATGAAAATTCTTTTTATAACCAAACGTTTGCGTAGACGTGGGCTTTTTGCGTTTCACGAGATCGCGATTAAACACCACTTTGTCCCAGAGTTTTAGCCAACGTAGACACGCTCGATTGACGCTCTCGTCGGTCAAAAGTTCCATATAACGGCAAGGACGATACTTGTCGACCCACAATTGATTGTCGGTTTTGGTGGATCCTTGAACGGGTGGCGGTAAACGAGCGCGTTCGGTATTTCTCAATATCTAAAAACATTTTTTTTTTGTTTACCATGTATTTTTTGTAATAAAAATGTTTAAATCTTTACTCACAATTTTTCATTCACTTACAATTTCTTCGGCCTCGCTCTTTAACTGGCTGAATGGAACAGCAAAAAGATTGGATACCGAACGACCGTTCAATTCGAGATTTTTCTTCGTCCTATCACGAACTCTGACGTAAATACGTTCGTAATCTGAGAGTTTCGTAAGAGCAACGAAGTTCCATGACGGTACTGTTGTTGACATGGTACCTTTCGATGATCTGCAGCAGTACCAAGTGAAAGGTATAATAATCGTTCAGATTTGTTGATTTTGATTGATCTTTTGATTAGTTGAATTGTTTACAAATTTTATCACGCAGCGCCAACTTACCTGTGTCCGGAAACATTGCCAACAGTTCCGTCATCATTATCATCTACCGTGTGCTTTTTTCTCTCCTTTAGAATTAGTTCTATCACAGCTTCCGAGTCGTTCCAACGTGGCCTCTTGTCTTGCTGGCCAGGAACATAAACTAGATGAAATTACAATGTGCAGGATGAAATTTAGATTATTCCAAAACTTCTGAACGAAATTTAGATTTCTTTGGATTCTTCATTGAAGCCAGCGTTTGGATATTTGTAACAAATCAAATGCGAATGAAAATAAAAAAAAAAATTTACTGTTTCGAAGGTACTAAGAACATTTAGTCGATATTCATTGAATCTAATGTTTCCATGAAACTTGTAAATATCTCTAACATTCTTAATACGGATGCGTCTCATAAAATACAATAAACCTACATACCAAAATTATCGGCGGCAAAAATATCACCGATGTCTTCCAACAGCTCTTCGTAAGTTCTCTTTTTAGGTTCCTTAGAAATTGAATCTCCGTTATGCTCAGATGGGACAGTACTTGTACGACTCGTCGATGGAATGGCATTCACAATTTGTAAAGTCTCGGATGAATGTTGGCTCGTAAAATCATTTCCTATTGTACTTTGATTGCTTTCCACTGAAAAATATTACACAGGAGTTAGTTATTTTGAAAGAACCATAACAAATGTTTGTGAGGTTAAAAAAACGTACCTGGTGCCTTCTTTGAAGGTTCGTAAATATGATTCTCGACAAAATCGAATTCCTCGTCGGGATCGGGAAATTCGTCCATTGTGAGAAGAAAACTTTGATAAAGAACTTTTCAATTCTCAATCACAAGTCACATCGTCATACAACAACAATATATAGATAAGCTTCTTGATAATTTAACACATTGTAACACTTTGCAATTTTGCACTTTCGATAATCGTTAACACATAAAAAATTGACAAAATAATTTTCTTTTATCTATCAACAAATGCACTTTGTTGTTTATGAATAAATGTTCTCTTACCGTACACTAATGTAGGTTTTTTTTATGTCGGAAGTAATCGGAAGTTTCGAAAAAGGTGTAAAGTAAATGTTGGCGGGAAATGCTTAGAGGCGCTTTTGTCGTGGTGAGAAAATTTTGTACTAAAATTATGTTGTTTTGTAGACACATATATACGGTGTACGCGATAATTTTATCGAAAATTCTCTTCATGCCGGGTCTTATCTCGTTATAGATTGATAACAGGGTGTGTGGAAACTCCCATACAAAAACCACGGCTCTGTTATTAGTTCCCGTGAGGGGGACACTACAGAGAGTGCGCCAGTATCGATGCACAGCTACATAGTAGGAGCGAAAAGTAGAACTAGATCTTGGCAAGCTTTTTACCCGTTACCGACTTACTGACAAGGGGACCTTCCCGACTTGTCATCACCGATTTCGCTCGAATTTATAGGGTATGTTGGGGTTGACGAGGAGTGAAAGTGACCGAAGTGAGAGGACCAGATGAGCAGTATTTAAGAAAATAAAAATTTTGCCAATTTAACAATACATAAGAAGTTTTCGTAGCACAATTTTCGATCACCGGTTGGCGCAGCAACAGGAGCTCGAGTTGATCTCCAACAAAACCTTCAAAACTTGGGACGGATCGAGTATCTCGTCTGTGCAATTTATGATAGCAGAGAAAGAAAATTTAGTGGAGAAAGTCAATAAATATTATATGTACTGGAACCTCCGACTCAATCCGCTGAAATGTGAGACCGTCTTGTTCCGCAAACCGTTGCTCTATTTATCGAAAAAACAAAAAAAGAGGCGCGAGCCAATTCCACATCCAAACAACGATAACGGGCACCTTAAATAAAGCTGCGATCCCGCATAAAAAAATAGTAAAATATCTAAGCGTTAATTTAGATTATCTTTTGAGAGGAATTATTCATCTCATGACACAAATCGAGAAAACCAGAACGGCCTTCAAAGCCAATAGCAAAATATTCTATAACCCTCTTCTCACCAAACGTGCCAAAGTGATACTTTATTTACTCCTTATCCGACCAATACTAACATACGCGGCACCGGTTTGGTGGAATGTCAACGCCTCGGCGATGGAAGAGCTGAAAGTTCTTGAACGAAAATGCCTGCGAGCATGCCTGGGCCTTTACCGCTCAGCACACACTAACTACGATAAGTTTGTCAGTAATAATTCGCTGTACAAGGCAGCCAACATTCCAAGGATTGACTGTTTTACGCTAAAACTTACGCGCGACTACTTTAGCAATCTCCCCCACATTAACAACGCAATAATCCAAACTATCGCACGATTCAATATATTAGAGTCTGCACACCAATCGAGGTCAGGTTATCTACCCCCCCCCCAATCGTTTATGTACCACGACTCAATTGGCAACATTCAGAATGCCAACAACATTCCAACCCTATATCACTGGAAGCGCAACAAAGCCTACAAACGAATATCGGTAACTGCTACTGACTATCAAAGACACAGATATAAGTTCAAGTGCAATACGGACTTACCGCCCTGTGACTATATTGATTTTCATAGAATAAACCTCAGAAAATATCACTGGCTTTCAATAGATTGCCCACACATAAGCGAACTTTACCGTAAAAAAATCCGTAAAGCGGCCGCAAACAGAGAAAGACGGCTGGCGCGACCAGCATTCTTCTAAACCAAATGCTACCATGGAAATAGCCAAGATATCGTTGGCATCACCTGCCACCCCTGTACATTTGTAAATACCCCCCTAGCTTTCAATTTAGGTTTAAGTACCGGCGTTTCTGACCGCTTAGGGGTTTTTCTTTGGTTCACGCCTTTTTCCCCCAAACCGTAACAGTGCACATGCCGGAGTGCCATTAACGAAGCAGCACTTACCGTCTGCATTATTCTCATCGTTTACAAACCACTAAACTTCCATACCGTTTGGCGACGAGCTCCTCATGCGCGAGGACTAGAGCCATTTATCCCCGTTAGCGTGTGGTCTTTTTATGTATGTTTATTTCTATGAAAAACTTTGTTAAATAGATTGTAAAACGTTCCGAAAAAAACATGTTCAACAAAAAAAAAAAGCAGGAGCTCGAGTTCGTAGTCTGAGGGTCGTAGGTTCGTTTCCCCATATGAAGACTCTTTTTTTCTTCTAATCTTCTGTTTCAATTTTACGTTACTTGCACCATAAATATATTTAAATAATGCATGATGTATTTTATTTATTTATATTTAAAAAAAAAGTTATTAATTTCAAAGAATTCGAATGTTGGCATTACTCATAACTTGGCAATAGGATTGGGAAGATTGGGAGATTAGGATTGTAATTGTAGCGGACACGAGGAATTTCTATATAAAATGAGATACTTTTATTATTATACAGTCGATGAATCGCATGTGCCGGAGTGATATTCATTGTAAAAACAGGGGAAGCAGTAATTGTTTCGGCACCGTGCACACGAACAAAACTTATTTAATAAAAATAAAACGAACAAAACTTATTTAATAAAAATAATGAACACTAATAAAGCAAAAGCAATATCTTTAATGTCCCACGTCTTGAGGAACAAGGTCTTCTTGATTCGTCGGTGTGGCATCGAAGGTCAACAAACTTCTGGCAATGAGACTGGACAGGAGGAAATTTGACAAAGTCAATCTCGACGATAGATTCGAATGGGAAGAACAAAACTATAACGAGCGCTTTGAAAACATACTTGAGAATATTGTCGGAGCCTATAATGACTTTTCAATACTACAACAGCTTCACAATTCCTACCAGTACGTACAAAAATTTATATTGTCTCTCGAAAAATTCTCATTCAATGCCCGATAGAAGTAATTTTTGTGTTGTTTTTTCGTGTTATAGATCAGGAATCACGAGAATCACTCCTCAGCAACGTGCATATCCTTGTCTATCGTTTGTCAAAACCACGTTTTGATATTTTAATGCTATTGATCAAACATCCGCAAGGAATTGAAATAAACAAATAAAAATTCCGTTTATAACGAAATTCCTTCGGCAGAAAAAAATAATAATTAACGAATAAATTTCTTTCAGTGGCGGTATGTTTCGGTCCGATTTTGTTGCGACCCGAGGAAAAGCCGGTAGCTTCGATAATGTACCTCAAAGTTTATAATACAAATGACATATGATCCACTTAATGTAAATGAATGTAAATATATATCTGTATATATACACATATAAATGATTTGCAAATAAATTATTGGAATAACTTTTTTTCATTTCTTGAAATATCTGTCTTTGATCTACTATACCGACCGATTATTTATTTTTATGCCCAGTCTTCATTCAAATAGTGCGCCGCATCTTGATGTATATCTTTTTAGTTCCGACTAGTGGGACACTACATAGATAGCGCTAGAAACAGTGGCTGCGCTTCTCAACATGGGAGTTTCCACACCCTTATTGATAACAATTTCATTTTAAAACTATATGTAAACGACGTACTTCCCATTGTGTTATCATTTGATAAAGCGAGTGGGTGAGGATTTGCGGAAAAAAATGAATAAAGTCGAAACGTACGAATTATGTCATCCTGAGTTACTGTCAGAATCAACTCTGTGCGAAATATTGGAGAACGTAAGTACCAACAAAAAATAGGTTATATTTATGAATTTCGAGAGTTCAACGTTTTGTCGCATAATTTTATTTGTAAGATTGTACTGTTTGTAAACAGAGATGTGTCGCACTGCCGATGCTCAAGAGTCTGAATAAGGAAGAATTGATCGAGTTATTCAAGAGAATAGCAATGCCGCTGCCTCAACGAGGATACAACGAGTCCAGAAGTTTGGGTAAAAAGTTGAGCGATCTTCGAGCTAAGAGACGCATCGAGATAGCAAGTTTCAGCGAAAATACAGATCTTTGGTGAATAACTTTTTTTGTCCCTGATGATTTTTCTATTTTTAGAGCTGGAACGCTTTTAACAATCGTCGAACCTTACTCCAGCCGTGTACAATCTTTCATTTCACGTAACTTCACTTCCGCTAATTATTTTATTCCAAAAATTAAATATTTTTGTATTTACCCTTTGAAGTTAAAATTTGCTAAAAAAAAATGATTGTGCAAAATTTCCTCGGCCAAAAGTTATCCCACTTTGTGTACAATAAATAATTCGCTAAATCGATTATAATTCTTGCAGTTCAATGGGCGATCATTCGGTATCGGAAGCTGACTCGGGAACAAAAAATAGGCTCAAGCCACCTGTGACCGAGGCACAACATATTTCGAAGAAAATTCGTCTATCCAATTCGTGTCAGCTTAACAGCGTATCCAAGAAAGATACGAAAAGAATGAGCGAGGTAAGTACGATGTTTGCGAAGAAAAAAAAAGAAATGCTACGTCTACAAATCTTCAAGAGCTTTTTTTATGCATTGTTCGTTTTTTTTTGGCAGATTTCATCAATTTCGGAATCGAAAAAAAGACAAAAGATTACATGGCCGTGAGTTTTCAGTGTTTAATAATTTTATCACATTCTTGGAGAATGTGACCATATGGCAATTTTGTTTTTAACAGTGACGTACGTTCCCTCAGTAAATTTGGGAGCAATAAATCATACTAAAGTTTCATGATTCCTCTTCTTTTTTTTGGTCGAATAGCGAAACGTGAAACAAACTTTTTTTTACGAATCAATTTATTTACTTTGTAGGCTTTTGACGATGATTTGTCAGAAAATAAATCCTTCTTAAAAACAAGTATGAACGCTAAGTTTCGTAAGATTTAGCTCAATGGCTCAATTGTATAACTAGTGAAGTACATTTTTTTTTTTTCAAAGAATATACAGCTGTTTAGATTCTTGATTATGGTTCGTCGGAAAATAGTTTTATCTTTTTATTTCAGGATGCGGAGAGTTTGATTTTTGTACGTTTTTGATAACTCATCGGAAAATCGTTTAACATCCAAATATATATGTATATATTTTTTGTTTACGATAAGAATCATGTTACAACGTTCTATCTGGGAAATTCACGAAATTTAATATTCTTCTGTAGATATTTTATTGAGAATTTTCTATATAAATCGTAGCAGGAGTGAGAGATGGAATTCGAATGAAAACCAAGAAGAACGATTAAAAATAGTTTTTATGAATTTTTAAAAATTGTAGTGCTCGAAGAGGGTCAATTTTGTTTTCTTCTGATAGCAGTTGTGGATGGTGTAGCCCCTTTGATTTACCGAACAAACATCGTGCAATTTTTATTTTCAAAATAATTATTTCGTCCTACATCAACTTTGAACGGTTTTTCATTCGAAACCCTATTTCTGGCAGGGAACATCTAATTAAGGTAGTAGTCTGGTAACTTAAGCCGATTTTTATGTCTTTTTTGGAGGGCGTTTTTTTGTAGGAAAATAAAAATTAATGGTTTCGGATATTTAGGATGTTTTTACTTACATATTAAAGATACAAAAAAAAATTTAATAGTTTATTATTATTATTATTATTGATGGAAGTTGGCACCTCGAAAAAAAAGCGCGTGGGTGGCCCCGGTGATTTTGGCTCTTGATGTTATCTGAAATAAAAAATTCTTGATAATTCTTAATCTATAGACATGTCATTCTGGTCGGAACTACTGAAGTTAAATTTCATGGATAAATAACAAAATGGCGGACTTTGGAAAAAAAAGTCCTTTTATTTTAGCAAAGAGGGGGTTGTGAAATAAGAAGTTAGGGGTGAAAAAATTTCTCGGTAGTTCCAACGAGAACTATAAGTGTGTAGAGTAGCCTGTTAAAATTTGAAAGCAATCGGTTCGGTAGAAAAAAAGTTAGGACCCGGGCTGACCAGAAAAACACTGTTTTGAGAAAAACGCGTTTAAAATTCAACAGATTTTCATAAGTAAACTTATACTTACGTTAATCGTCTATGCCTCGAGCGTATAATATGCCTTCATCCCCTTCATAGGCATCATTTTCCCCAACTTTGTCCGCTCTGCGACTCTTTCGATGACATCGCTGTGGCATTTTCCGCTTTTGCGATCCGAGATTTATTGTAGGATTTTGCAAACGCGAAAGCGTACGGGCCGAAAGTAACGTCCATGACTTCCAATATTTTTAGTATTGGGAAAAACCCTTCGTTAAATAAACATGCTGCAGTGAATGCAGCAATGTCTAACGTTTTTTGGTCTACAAAAATATGCTTTGGTGCAAAATTCCATACACAATGTGGTTGAAAGCCTCGTTGTTATTCTGCGTGTTTCTTCCTAAACATCTTTCCAAAAGATCATCTGATGACAAATCTTCGTATATTGGTTTCAGAAGATTTGCAGTGTCTTTATCGAAAGCAGGTGGATGAACAAACGTATCTTCATGACCTTTAGATTTTAATCTTTGGTACTCGCACCAGGAATCGGGACCCTCTGAGCAATAAGAATGCTGGGGCTCTTCATCAGTTGATATCAAATGATAATACGTTGCCCATACAGCTTTTCTCATATTTTCAACAGAGTCTTCATTTCTCATAATGGCTAAGCCATAATAAGTACTAAGTTTGATCATTAATTTATTAGTTAATGTAAGACTTTTAGTAGCTTTGAATTTTAACGTCAATATACTTTAAAATAAATATATATTATGTTGGTACAGATTCTAAGTATTTTAAAATACAATGTAATACTACAACAGAGTCAACCCAGGTATAAAGGACGCGCGTAAGCAATAGAAGGGCCCAACCGCTCGCAGCTGCCGGTCGACCTTCGATGTGTGACTTCGAGGCCCTCTCGAAAACTCATTATAACTCCGGAAGTATTTCGAATTTCGGTCTGAAATTTGCACAGTATATTCTCAAGACATTGTACTTTCAAATTAAGCAAAAAAAGATTTTTCGATTTTTTTAACCCAAGTTACCAGACTACTACCTTAAGATGTGAGGCAAGAAATCGTATAATGAAAAATCTTCAGGTTTCACGTTCTTTTTAATATCATAGGATCTCTAAACAATACATTCATATGTATATATATATATATATATATATATATATATATATACTTTGACGCTGTATCAGCAGCCTTCATCACATGCATTTTTTTTCAACTATAAATCGCCTTGGATGTGTATCTTCTACTCTCAACAAAATACATGTTTGTCAAGGCATACAGGATTTTCTTTCTTTTTTTTTATTTCTTTATTTCTTAAAAATTTTACGATCGATTCGCACAGGTCTCCCCAGACAACTAACGATCGAGTTTGGTCGATTATTCTCTCCAATCGATCAACCAAGTGCCATTGCAAAAAAATTGCACTACGAGTTTATGTGCAGCGGTAAATTTGAGCGTTACGTTGTAGCTGCCGACGAATAAAGTTTAAAATCACGATTCTCAATTTAATTGAAAAATAATAACGAAAACGCGAGCAAGCTGACTCGTGCGAATCGTTCGTAATTTTTTTTTGTTTTTTTTTATTTTTATTATTATTCTTTATAATATAGTTTACGTTATATACATATTTATAATGTGTATATACAGCCTGCACTGCGGTATCATCGTGTAATCAATCGTAAAAGACTGGACAACTTGTTTATTATTATTTAGTTATTTTTTAATCCTTTTCTTTGTTTTTTTTTGTTGTTTTCTTTTCTTTAGAAAATTCTGATCATTAACCGCTTTATTCTTATGAATCACAGTGCGATGCATTAGGTACAAGAACTTACCGCCTTAAACTGTGTGTATTTTTTTTTTCTTCTCTTCTCTTTATTCTCTAATATAATTACGGGTCGCAGTAACGCAGCGTCGTCACTTGTCGTCCGTGCGGCCAACCAACGGAATACCCGCTTTGGTTGGTTCAACATTTTTTTTGTTTTCTCGGTTTGTTTTGTTCTCAACGATGTAAATTTTTTTCACGTACAAAAGACAATTAACTCTTCGCCCACAGAGTGGTTGAAAGTGGACTGTATAGAATTAAACGGCTCGACAAGCAAGACCCGCGATGCGATCTTACAAAATTTGACTTTTTTTTTTTCGTTATTTTAATACAATGTTATCAACAGGTGGAAACTTTGCTTGGCAATGTTCAACCTTGTTGTATCGCCTCCGTGAGTTTATGGTATTTTTTTTTTCACTCTTCTTTCCCTTCTGTTTTGGGTTGTGTTTTTTTCTTTTTTTTTCCTCACGTACTTAGAAAAACTTGTGGCAATGTATTGTCGCTAATCGAAATTCGTCCCTGCTGACGAACTATAATCTCGACGTATCGGCTTCGTTATTCCGCGGACAGATTATTGGAAAAATTGTTAATTTCTAATGTGTTTTGTTTCTTTCAATTTCGTAAATTCACGTAATGGAATTTGTTCTGTCAACTTCGTAGGAAGCCCCCTCGAGCGTTATTGCAACACATATCGCTCATGACAAATAAATAATTGATGATGAAAATAATTTGACCCCATTAACCAGACAAATGATATTGACATATTTCTTTTCTCGTGCTCTTTGTACAGCGCGTGGTATTCTGGTCTCCGCACATTTGCCAGTCGTTCACACAAGGCCTCTAAACTTCTTCACTCGATTCTCGAACGTCTGATGTTATTGTTATGAATTTAACAGTTTTTTTTTTCGTTTATAATTTATTTTCCTGAGGGCTGATAATCTCAATATTAAGGGTGTGTTGGATTCTTGAGCCTCGAAAGGTACGAGAACAGTAATTGTCATTCAATTTTTTTTCCAATAAGATTTGTAAGACACTGCATTTCGATACAAATTTGATGAAAAAAAAAACGACAATAATGTCAAAAAATGATTGATTCGACAGTAAAATAAAATGTGTTAGCTGAATTTTTTGCGAAAAATTAAATAATAATCATGACCTTTTCACTTAAATTGCTCATCTCGTTATGTTAATCGTTGAATAATTAGAGAAATAATCTAAGAACACTTTTTTTTAGCCTAGAAAAAAAATGCTCGTTCCATCTCAGATGATTTTCAATTATTTTGATATTTTTCACGGCACATGGTAAATGGCTTCTAAATTTTGTATGTATAAAATGTAGTCTAAGGGAAAATTCCCGCAAATTTAGCTCCTTAATTTTGAAAAATTTTTTTACGCCAAAAGTAATTTTTCTCACGACAAAAAAGTTCGCTCTGTTGTTTCGTGACTCAAGAATCTTACACTTTTCACAATCGTATGCACACTATTAATCGCAATTTCGAGTGTCTCAAAAATAAAAATTTCGCCCTTCCCCATCCAGCAGGTTCGGTATTCGAAACGACTTTTCTTTTCTTTTTTTTTTTCAGTGATTACGTTAAAAATTCGTGAAATAATGACCATTCATATTTACGAGTATACAGTACGTTTCTTACCTACGATTCTTACCCGTACAAATAATTGTTTTTTTTAGCTGCAACTGCTTTCTCTTAGGAGTATCAATTATACGTTTTTTTTCTCGTTTAAATATCTTTTTTCGTTGATAATAATATTAACATTTATTGCAATGAAAAAAAAAACACGTTGGAATCGCTTTACGATGAAATTATAATTTGTAACGTGTGGCAAGAACGAAACTTTTAATATACAAAAACAAAAGCGGACAAAAATAGTAATACTAGGTATTGGCGACACGATAAGAAATACGACGTCGTCTCGGAACATCGACATTCCATTACGAAGACGTAACGATTTAAAAAAAAAACACACACACACACACATACACAATTAACAAAAAATTTGGTACCGAGTTAAAAGAAAATAACATTGGAAGCATGAATCAAGATTTTTCTTTCTTTTCAATACCGTGGTAAATTGGCTTCGTTTAATGGAGAATGTGACGCTTACTGTTTATTGACTGTGAAGGATGCGGCCAATGCGCGAAAGACATCGATTTTTCTTTCCCCGTTTCTCTTTGTCTTTCTTTTAAACTGGTGTTTCGTGATCAGTCTCTTCGATCCTTCCTAATCGCCACGCGTTCGGGTCTCCTGCTGCTACGAAAACAAAACGTAGAAGGTTTAAATTTTCTTTCGTTACGAAAAATTTTTCCAAATTATAGTAAAATTTGTCTACGTTCGATGACGCTCTCGGTTAATTTTCGTCCGATACGACTTTACTTTTATGAACAAATTTACGAGCCAAAAATGATTTTGTCACAATCACATTGTGTTTATTTCAAATATTGCGTTTGAGAACTTTTAATATTTTCACGCCGAAATAAACAAATATTATCCTGCATTGCCATTGTCGGTTCAATTAATGTTAGAATTTTACTGCCAAAAGACCAAAGAGTTGGGTGGCGATAGAATCGTGAATTTTGTGAATGTTTCCTCCCACATCATAGCCAATAAGGTTAAAAAGAAATAGTAAATGAGCAAAGAATCATCAAAGATGAATAATGAATCATTGACAATCATGCTCCAAACAAACTACTGAATCATGTATATATATTAGGGCGATTTTTTTTTCGACTATTTTTTTTTCTCAGTCCCCACCTTAAATTTTGTTGGTTATGTCGAAAAACAAATTCCCTGAAAGTTACAGCCCTTAATATAAATTCTAGGTACTTTCCCTTAGCGTGAAAAGATTTTCCATCTAAAATACACGTAAATCGATTTTTCTTTTTCAAAATTCTATAACTCAGCCGCATTTTATGCTATCATATTGTTCTTGGTTTCGATTTACTCAGAATGAAACAATCTAGAAAAGGGCCTATTGCGGCGAAAGTGTAAATTGTACTGGTGATTTGGTACGGGTCACTGGAGTTGATTTTTACTCAAAAATCTCGTTTTTTTGCTGTTATCTCCGAAACAATTAACTTTACGAAAAAAATGTCAATAAAAAATTTGTTGGAAATTTAATTTCCTACAAAAAAGGTCCTATCGGCCCAATTGCTTAGATTAATATTTCTTGAGATATTGAACTTTAACTTATGAGTACTATACATTTTTTACGGTTTATATTTTATATTACCGTAAAAATTTTATACTACTCATAAGTTAAAGTTCAATATCTCAAGAAATATTAATCTAAGCAATTGGGTCGATAGGACCTTTTTTGTAGGAAATTAAATTTCCAACAAATGTTTCGTTTATATTTTTTTCGTAAAGTTAATTGTTTCGGAGATAACAGCAAAAAAACGAGAATTTTGGGTAAAAATCAACTTCAGTGACCCGTACCAACTCACCAGTACAATTTACACTTTCGCCGCAATAGGCACTTTTCTAGATTGTTTTATTCTGAGTAAATCGAAACCAAGAACAATATGATAGCATAAAATGCGGCTGAGAAATTTGAAAGAAAAAAAAATCGATTTACGTGTATTTTAGATGGAAAATCTTTTCACGCTAAGGGAAAGTACTTAGAATTAATATTAAGGGCTGTAACTTTCAGGGAATTTGTTTTTCGACATATCCAACAAAATTTCAAGTGGGGACTGAGAAAAAAAATAGTCGACAAAAAAAATCGCCCTAATATATATATATATATATAGAAAGAAAGACATAGAATAACATTTTTCAGACTTCTCGTATAAAAACTTACCACAGTAATAGTATTTAATCCTAGGCAAACCTAGGCAAACAAAAGTAAACATCATTAAACTACCTCAAGAGTAATTATTTCATTCAAGACTACCTGAACAGAATCAACTAAAATGGGTTTTATATATATCTCGATTGAGCAAATTTATTCATTTTTGTTCTTCCGGTACGTTCGTTTTTTTTTCGCCAATAAGTGAGATACAACGTGACTGTCGCAATGTTGTACGAAAAAAAAAAAAAAAAAAAAAAAAAAACAATTCCGTTATTTATGGGCTAAGAATGTGGAAGAATACTTCATCGCTAAATAAAACAAGACGTGATTGTCTTTCCCTCTTAAATTGAGGTACAGTCCTTAGGAAAAAAAAAAAAAAAAAAAAAAAAAATCTTTGCTATCACACGAAAAGAAAGTATCACATCTACGAACGAGAACTACGAGCACAAATAATGTTAAAAAAAAGTGTATCGTGCCGATGATAATATGCGATGGATATGGCAAACGAAAAATTGGTGCACGGAGAGTAAAACGAGGTGAGAAAGGACAAATGGGAGAATTAGTAGAAAAATAAATAAATAAAATAGATCAGTCTATATTAGTCGTTCGAGAGGCGTCGAGTAAGCAATTTCAAATATGAAAAAATAACCAATTCTAAGGTAATATGCACAGTAGAAAAAAAAGAAAATATTTGCAAATTCCTTTGAAATTCGCAAATTTGTTGCTTCGCTTGTTTTACAATAATTGGTCAATTTTACAAATGGCCTCGTTTGTCAAAGTATGGCACAAACAGCGATGGGCATTATCTGTTATCGCTGAGATAGAACAGTGATGGGACATTATTTATTTCATCGCTGGCCATAGCACAGCGATGGAATATTATTTATTCCATCGCTGGACTTAGCACGGAGATGGGATATTATTTATCCCATCGCTGGACATAGCACAACGTTGAGAAATTATTTATCCCATCGCTGTGCTATCCCAGCGATGGGACATTACTTAGGTACTTGAAGGTTCAAAATGAAGAAAAAAAAAAAAAAAACAAATTAAATTTATTAAAAAAATAACGTACAAGTGCTTTTATTTTATCCATAGGAATTTTTCAATATTACGAAAGTGTTTGTTTTTTTACTGTATAAACCAAGATCAGTGAAACAGATCGATTGGCAAGATAAAAAGAGAAAGATAGAGACATAAGAGGAACGGAAATTAACTCACCTGGGTATTATAACCGGGACAAAAGAACGGGTGGAGTAGTTACCCTGTGTGGCATTGGCAGCTTTATTATTTATTTATTTCTTTTTCAATGTATTTTTTTTTCTTACGTGCCCAACGAAAACACATCGGGACGACGATTTTTTTTGCGCCCGCACCAAACATTTAACGCGATGTTCGGGCGTGTTTTTTTTTTTTTTTTATCTTTTTAAGGAGCCACGGAACTCGTACGCGAGGATTCTGTTGGAGAGGATCGATTGCCGTTCCGCTCAGGATACACGGGGAGTATGTAGGGCGCGTGAAGGTGGTTTAGATGATGCAGTGCGTTGTTCAACACATCGGGGCTCGTATACAGCAGCGGCACTCTTTCCTCTAACCCAAACGGAAAAAACCAAAAAAAGAAAAAAAATAACGAATATATAGGTGCAAAATTATAATAATGGCAATGACGTCCTGTGCTTGTACAGGTAAACGTTTTGTTTCTTGCTTTTTCGGTTTTTTTTTTTTGACTTTTTTTTATTTTATTTTTTTATTTCATTCTCTCGTCTACTAATTCGTACGAAGAAACGGGAATATTGATGAACATTTCATACAGCTAAAAATTACTTTATATCGAATTAAAAGAACTACTTCATTGTTTTTTTCTTAGTCTCGCGTACGAAGATTCGTTTAAATAATCGTAAAAACATTTTCAACAATCCGCTAGTTCGGAATTTTCAATATCGGCTGTAATAATTGAACGAATCTCGATTAATACGACTCTAGCGTCTAGAAAGTTTCTAAAAACATTCTGATTTTTTTTTTAAATTCGTCAAATTGCACGAATCCCAATAAAATTTCTCTCATGTCCATTAATCATCGTGTTTGTCCTTACTAGTAACGAAAAAAATTGTATTTACAATAACGGATGCTTTCCGAGCCGGTTTTAACGGCGGATATCGGATCTTTTTTTTTTTCGCGATCTCTCAACAATAAGTCTGTCCGTGAAATAAATGCAGCAACGAAACAAAAAATGTTTGTTATATATATAAAAATGTATATGTAAAATCAGCTGCGACAACTCATCAACATAAACTCAACGATCATAAGTACAAATAATTTATTTATAAATTCTACGGCAGTTGGCTAACTCTGCACAACCGTTCAACGGACTAATAAACTTCTTGTGCAAAAATTCTCGAGACGAATACCTACGGTGAATGATTTTAACGAAAAAAAAAAAACGTACATTTTGTTTCACGCTACATCGTATGTTTGTGTTTTTGGTTGTTCCTCTTTTGTTACGTTTAGCCACCTTGCCTTTTGTTTTTTTTTTTATATCTCAAAACGATATTACGTTAATTAATTTTTTTCTTGACAAATCGCGAGATTAACGGGGCAGGTTGGAAAAGTGTAAAAATGTACGATTCTCGTTATTACCTTGCAGCTGACGGCTTATCAGCGCCGTTAATCCCTGACTGTCGCCGGTCTTTTTCACCACGAAAAGTTTCGTCTCCTGATCATTCTCGCCGATTCCCGACATTCCACCGAGACCAATTACCTGGCCATTTTGTTGCTGATGACCGCTCGCCGCCATAGTCTCACTCACCTGTTTCACAGATAACGCGGAGAAATATCGCGTTTGTGTACTTGAGCATCTCGGACAAAAAAAAATTCCGTTTGTCAATTTTTTTTCCGTCTCACCCAAAGCATACAGGTACAGAAGGGATATACTTTTTTTTTTTCATTTTCTTTTACATTCTTGAAAAATCTCTTTTGGTTTCCGCTAATTAAAAGAAAAAAGTGTCTCATACGGAAGTAAATAATATTCGGGACAATTTAGCGAGTCGATTTTTTCTTGCAGTACAAAAATTCCGTATAAAGCAATTTTTTATTCGACTAGCATCGACGAATAAGATTTTTATTGCCATCGTTTTTTTTTTTTTGTTTCGTTCGTTGATGATTCGTTAATGACGGATGCAGCAATTCCGTTAAAGTAATTCTCGCGTCACTCACTCGTTTAATTAAACGTGAAATTTGAGTATTTATATATATGTATATATATTTTTTTTAGATTTGTTTAAATCACATACCTGCATCAACTTTTTCACTACGTCTCTGCCGAGTATGTGATCAAAGACTGCCTGCAGAAATTGATCGCTTATTATGCTCAATTTCAATTTGTCACGATGCCAGAGTAATATTCTCGATTCCTCCATAGCCGTTATCGAGACTTGAAAGTATTCGTCCGTCGAGACACCGAACCATTCGGGCGAATCGAGAAACTGATGGGGGAAGACTATGTGCAGTGCTCGTCCGTTTTGAGACACGACTAGTCTGAAAAATTCAAAAGTAGTTATGACATTTAATTCCATTTACAACTATTGGGAACATTTTCTATGGAATATTTCGCGAAAAATTTCCTCGCGAAGGTAATCGGACGAGGAGGTAAGAAAAAAAATTGTACACTCACTTTCCGGACAGTACCAACGAGAGCGAGTCGACTTTGGTGACTTTTTCTTGCGCGTAAACCTCCTGATACTTCAATTGTCGTATTGTCTTCATGCAGCTCAATACTTTCTTGAATTGATGTCGCGACACCCGAAGAGGCTCAAAAACGGCAGCATATACCTGTAAGGAGAGGGAAAGAAAAAAGAACGATTAAAAATTTGAAACCCGTCGAGAATTGGTGAGAATTATCGTTTGCAGTTTTTGTTATTATTTATTTTTAACGTGCCTCTTCGATCTCTCTCGAAAATTTAATCGGTCTAAGCCTGTAGAGCAGCATGCACACGTGAACGAAATTAATAGCGACGAAGAGGGCGTTCCAAAGAGCAGCGTCGAGCCAACAGGCTATGGTCCATCCCCAGAGAGCGAGAAAAGCACAACCGACGAGGAGGGTCGAGCGTAGATACAAAACCCCGTGTATGCCGCTTGGGGCGAGATGTGAGAGCAAAAAAAAAGCATTCGCCAATTGAAAGTAAATGTGATTGACGTAAAAGCCGTGATAGGGCTGACAGGTGAAAGCTCCGTTGAAAAAATTTGGAGGCACTATCGGCGGATGGGGGTAGGCCGAACCGTGGCTCACGACGGTGAGGCCTGCACCTAAAAAATATTTACTTTTAACCATTTTACAACATTTATTAGACATTTCAAATATTTTACGACGAATGATCGTTTAAAATTGATTTTTCGTTCGTTCGTTTAAACTTAAACTGTAATAAAAGTCGAAAATTTTACTTGGCAGAAAACTTTTTCGATTTAGGACAGACTGAGAGTTTAGACAATGATCAAAAATTGATTTATCTATGTTTTCAGGATAATCATTCTCTTTGAGTATTTGAAAGGGAAAAGAAAAAAATTTAATTTTCCATTACCACCATCGCCGTCAGAAGTCACATTTCTGCACTCGCTGTCGGCAGCCTGATTCGTCGATGCCGGCAGTGAGATTTCCGATGAACTGGGACTTTGGGGAATATTGGGTATGGCGGCATCGGTCAAATTGGCATTAACGCTTATGTGACACCAGCACAATAGAACGAGAGACGGTAGGGAAATGCCACAGCCTTCTCGGCCACCTATTGGGTACCAGCGAATCCACATCCCCGCATTACCAATGCCTGTACAACGGATCCTCTGATTCTTGTTGTACGATCCACAAAACTCCTTCCAAAGATTATTTTGGCTTTTGGTCTTATTTTTTTTCTTATACCGCGACTAAGATGTATCTTTCGTCACATCTCAGTAACGTTCTACGCAAGCTAGCTGTCCATCTGGCAATCTGTGAACAATAATTCTTCTATTTTGTTACCGGAAGTTGGTGAGATATAGCGATAAGCAAGTTTATAGATTGAATTCTCTTGATTCAAATTATACTGTCAATTTATATATATATATATCACGTACAGTGCATACAGTGAGTTGATTATATAATCTTAAGTAATTTAATACAATTTTCTGACGTATGGATTACACCGATAATTGATACGAAGTTAATATATGTGTATATAATTTGATAAATTCATAGAATCAACGGTCATAAATATTTTATTATTATTTGATACTTTTTTTTACTTTTTTCGAATTTTTTTTTACATGAGAATCTAAATATTCGTAATTTTTTTAAAAATGATTGTCCGTCATATGCAATTCTGACATTTATTATAGAACTTTATGCAACAATCAAAAAAGTAATGCCCCTTGACTTCAGGCGCAACTTTTACTGTCTGGTAATTTTTCTGAAAGATCATTGTATTATTAGTATTGTCATTAATAAGAATAAAACGTCCATCATTAAATATCACTTTGGAGATTCCATTCGGAGATTCGTTAAATTGCAATCTTATTAATTTTTATCCCAAACTAATCCTGATTATTGCGGCACTCCGTAAGAAGACTTTTGGCAATGAAACTTTTCCTTAAATTTCCTCAAACCCTTCGTTTAAGATTCCATAATAATCCATTCTAGAAAAATCAAATTTTTAGCTCAAAAATATTTTTCAATCTCCAATTTATTGGTGTATCCTCATATTGTACGTTGGCGATGTAAACTTAGCTGAAACAATATTTAAAATGAATATTCGTTACCACTTCTGATGATGTTGAAGTTTGCATCGTTAAAACGCAACGAAAATAGATTTTTCACATCATTAATCCCCCTTAAAATTGAATTATCGATGACGAAAAATCGTTAAAACGTTTTATTAGGGTATCGTTCAAGGACCCGGACCTAAATGTGCATGAGAAGCAAGAGCAATACTAAAAATAAACAATTGAAAAACCCATTTGTGTCAAATCATCATTCCTGACAATGAATGTACTACAATTATTGGATCGAACATTTCTCAATAACTGTTAATTTTTTTTTTAAATCAACGTCACGTATTCAGAATTTTCTACTAAACACTTATGGCGATATTTTTTTGTGTAAATAAAAAAGTTAATTATTGACATATTGCCTATGGGATCGTTAGATTTCTACAAAATAAAAACTAATGAAAATTGTTGATGGGATTTTTATTTCATGGATATCGAATGGCGGATAACTCTTAGAACCTACCTCAATCAATTTACAATTACTCAATCATAAAGCGATTGTACTATCGTGGTATTGTAAAAAAAAAAAATTGATAGCGATTATTCACCACTATTTCTAATAAGTATCGCACAATAACGATGAGAATTTCTTTAATAACTGTTCATTTTTATCCAAGACCAATAACGCATGCATCATTTTCTACCGAATACTTTTAAAACGTGATGTTGAAGTTTGCATCGTTGGATCGCAACGCAAATGGGTTTTCGAAATGTTTATTTTCAGTATTGCTTTTGCTTCTCGTGCACATTTAGGCTCAGGTCCCTGAACGAGACCCCAATAAAATGTTTTAACGATTTTTCATCATCGATAATTCAATTTTAAAGGGGATTAACGATGTGAAAAATCTATTTTCGTTGCGTTTCAACGATTCAAACTTCAACATCATTTTAAGATTGACTTTTTGTTATAAATTTAAAAATTACAATTTCTTCCCTGGAAACGACAGGATTTTGTATATAATATAAAAATCAACAACAACTGTAGTTACAAGTAATTTTTCAACGGTAAATCAATCGGAGCATCGACACCTTAGCGGGAATTAAATTAAGCCGAGGGAAAATATAATCATGTGCCCAATTAAGGAAAATATGATTAAGGGAGAGCGGGGGGGAGGGGTGATGTCAACAATGTAGGTCAACTTAAAATCGAGGCTGTCCCGTCGTCGAACTATTTTCAACTAATTTCGATTTTTCGTACACAAAATTTCTCAAGCATTAATCATCGTGAGCGCGAATATGACACTTCGCGTGATCATTATTAATAGATAAAAGAAAAAGAAGATTGAAAATTTCGTGCTAATCAGAACGTATATTCAAATCAATAAACACATCGTAAACTCACGTATATCGAATTGCCTGACATGAAGGGCCTCCAACACGGCGATTGCTTCAATTGTGATAAAAAAATTCTGAAAATCTTCTTATCCGTCACTTTGCTCCTATCGTTTTGACGCTTTATATATCGTCCTCGCGTCGTTTAATTCTACGCGGAAAACTTGTTTTTTTTTTTTTCTATTACATATGACACACGCCGAAGACTTTGCACTTATAGTGACTTTCTACACGTTCCCCGAGAGTTGCGCGCCGCGTCTTACATTTTTTCTCTTTGCTGCGTGAATAAGTGAGTTCTCGCGCGCGTCTCTTGACACAACGATTATAACCGGTTGTATCAAACGTTCGAGACTCGTTATATTTATGTAAAATGGTATTTTGCGTGGTGTGAAAAAGTTTCACACCGGTTTTGCGAGGGACAAAATAACGAGCGACAGATTTGGTATTACAGCACACGCGCGCTATCGATGGAAGAACACAAGTGAACGACACCCCCGAGGATAGTTTTTTTCTTCTATATATGTATATCGATGACAGAAGGCGGTGTGGTGTGGTGTAACCGGCATATGGCGTGTGGAGGATTTCGTGCTGCGGGAAACCCAAAAATGAAAGACTCAAAGGTAACTGGACGAAAAGTCACTAGGGAAGTTGAATCGTGAAAACGTTAAATGGCGCTGTACGCAAGTTCTCGAAAATTAACGGCTTGGGTTTTTTAAGGAGGTTGTCTCGTCTCATCAATTTTTTGCTTCACGTCCTAACCTCTTCCGTCAGCCGTCAATACTGGTCAATACATCATGATGATCATTCGTTTGTTTTCAATATATTTCAAAAAATCGACTAGCCGAGTACATTTGGTAATTCATATCAACATAAATTATGTATTCAACGTTTTTTTTTCTTCATTGATTCGTTTAATTGAAACTATAATAGATAACAACCTTTGCTTACACGCGAACACGTATTCTTAAACTTACAATCACTATCTCCACCATCCTTTACACGCGATGGACTGCGAATATATGCAGACAATCAAAAAACGAGTTTGACAAACATATATCATATCACAATCATCGGATTGCCAATCACCTCTATATATCAGGGTGACAATTTTTTGAGGTACATTTTTTTATTTCAAGTCTCGTCTCAACAATTTATTTATTTTCATGAAAGAAATTAATAAAATCCTCGCGGAGGATCTAGCCGCACAAACAATCTTGCGTCAATCTTGATTAAATTGTTTTTTGTTCTTTCCTCTCAACCCGTTATCTTTTCATACTTTATGTTCATGTCGGTAGGCGATATTTAAAAAAAATGTATTCTTGTAAAATACTGCTGCGGTTGAAAAGTCAACTTTTCCCAATCAGCGCCGTGGTACTTCTGTATCCACTGGATAACTTTGTTTCATCACACGCATTATTATCTCCGAAACATGAAAATCTTCGTTAACACTCAAAATATTCAGGGCTTGTTTATTTATGCATTTGTTTAAATGTTAGTTAAAAAAAAAATGTTGCTCATTATGGCATATTTTGTTTGCTGATGTTTGACTAATTTTAAGAAGAAAAGGTCCTTACACTTTTACCTCTGGGATACAGGGTTCCCTAGTGATGATTTTTGTTAAATCATACGATTTGTCGAAAGTCTAAAATTTGAAAAATTTCGTAACTCGAATTGTGGTCTTCTAGTTACGAAATTTTCAAACCTAAGAGAAAAATCGGTGAGAACTTTTTCTTAAAATTGGCCGAACATTGGTAAAAAAAAAAAAATTTTCTGTATATATTGTTTAAGCAAATGCATGAAGTAAACAAGCCCTGAATATTTTGAAAGTGTTAACAAAGATTTTCATGTTCCAGACCATAATAATCTATGTGATAAAACAGACGTAATTCAGGTGTGGTAGAGGTGGATACAGAAGTACTTGGCGGTGATTGGAAAAATCGATTATTGGACTGAGGTAGCGTTCAATATAAACATTTTTTTTTATAACATCGCCTATTATCATGAATATAATGTATAAAAAGATAACGGATTGAGAAGAAACAAACAAATACAAAAAATGAATTGACTTTTGACGCAACTATACACTTTCGCACTCCCGTTAGCGACCGTTAAATATTTTTTGTCCAGCTAGATCCTTTTCTAGGTTTTTTTTTAAATTAAAATAAATACATTTTCGAGATGAGACTTGAGATTGAAAGGAAGGATATAAAAAAAATTGTCAAAAATTGTACATGATGATGTGTTGAATGTATATCTAATTGACTCTACTGATCTTGACGTGAATGCCATTCGTGGGTGCCAGAAGGAAGCTTCGGGGATCGATAACATAAGGTATCTGTGTTTTATCACAGACTTCAACTTTATAACGCTGGAGGATCTTGATCAGTCCAACTTTGGATTGATAATTTGCGAATCGAGCGCCTGAAAAAAATAATAACGATAACACGTGTACGTTGAGTCAAAACTAAAGACTTTTAAATTAAACATATCATACATTCGATTGATTTACAACACGATTATCGATATACTTATTCGGGTGGGCCAAAGTTAAAATAATATATTTTTTTTTTAACGCCTGATGGTTCAAAATTTTCGTTATAAAAAATAAAAAGTTTTGCGAAGAAAAATTTCTTTCGATTTCCATATCTTGAGATGGCCCATTTTGTATTAAAAAATTATTTTAACAAATAACTTTTTTGTGAATAATTCATAAAATAATCAGTTTTTTTTTAAGTCCATAGGACCTAACTAACAGATCAGGTATGTGCAAATGACAAAATAATTTGTTTTAATGGTTCATACCATTTGACTTACAAAACATTAAAAACGTGATTTAAATATTCAAATGCAGCTGGCCACCTTAAGATATTGAAATAAATAAAAAACTATTCTTGTAACATTTTTTATTTTTTGTAACGAAAATTCTGAACCCTTCTGAGTAAAATACTGGTACCACATTATAGGGACCGGAAGTTCTTATAATCGAGGCTGACTTACCCCGCCGGCCCGTCCCCATAACACAACCAGTCACTCACGCGCTTATGGCCAGGACCTTATCATAGCATATTGATCGGGGCGCCCTTTCTCATCGTGTTTAGGATTATGTAAGTTCATATTTTGTTTACATAAGTTATGCCAATGTGGAAACAGCCTAACTTAAAAAGGTCCCCAATGACTTTTGAGCAAAATATGACTACGGTCTTGGCCTTTGTGACGTAGTTTCGTCCCACCATGCACAGGTGAGGCAAAAGAATGGGGATTTTCCGTAAAATGGATGTCTTAATCTAAAGAAAAATACATATATGCTGGATTACCGATGCAATTTCTTGGACCATCCCCGAAAGCCAGCCAACTCATAGGATGCCTGGCCTCGATCGCCTCATCCGTGAATCTTTCGGGATCGAATACTTCCGGTTTCGGATAAATTCGTGGATCCCGATGAATTGCGAGAATCGGCACGAGTATACGAGTTCCTTCAGGTATTGTTAATTTAGAACCGGTGAATGTATACTTTTCCACTGATTTTCTCATCAGCATAGTCGCCGGTGGATATTTTCTCAGAGTCTCTGTAAAATAATTCGTGGAAAAACACGTTTGATTTCTCCTTGCTGAATGTCGTTCGAGTAAAAGAGATGGCGTTCCGAGATGACGCTGCGAACGTTTACGAAAGGAGAGAATAATACACGAACGGACAGCGATGAATACGCGGTTGGCACCCGGTTTCGGCGGTCTCCAAAGCCCGCTTAGCCGTGCGCCGGCTGACACATTGAAACGCTGAGCGAGCGGTTATACATTTAAGGACTTTGATGTCTGCATTGAGTTTACTCGTGTCAATTTATATGGAGACTAGAGTAAAGGAGTCCGAACTCTCGTGGAGAGCGTACGAAAAATTTGTACTTAGAAATCCGTCGTGTAATGGTCTCTCAGATTTCGCCAAAAGCGTCTCAAGTGAAGTCAGCAATAAGTAAACTACACGTGGAATCAAGGTAAACCTAGCCAGCTACAGTAAATAGGCTGCGTTCCTTAAATCAGCTTTTTTGATGCAACCTAAATCCCAGATACGTCTGGGCTACGGCCTAGATGTCTTTAATCTAACAAGCGCGTTCTTTTATTTCCATCATCAGCGTTCCCGTTACGCACCTGTTAAGTTCCTGGAAAGATCACTGATGTATCTTCGCCAATATCTTCGACCCTAAAAGAACGGGAATAAAAGAACGATTTTTTTTACATATCTGCGCAGATCTGGGCAGAAGCTGCAGCAAGGAACGCAGTCATATACACATGACTCTCAGTCTCTCCCCACCTCTCATTAGATTCATTAGATTTTTTGCGACATCAGCGTCTCACAGTGTCTGCTGGAACAAGCCTTATTTCACGGATTCTGATGCCACTTCAGAAGTAGGAAGATCAGATTCCTTTACACTGGTCTTAATGTCAATGGGCGGGGGGAAATAAAAATGATGAAAAATGACTGATAAACGATGAAATATATGGCAAGATTGTCTCAGTTCCCAAGGCCTCTTCTTCCCTAAAGGGGAAAGAAAAAGAATAAAACACGGGAAGTCACGTACCTTTGAACACCATATCGAGGTACTTCATGGATTTTACAACCTCATAGGTAAGTTCACCATTGTTTTTCGTCAATTCTTTGCTGATCTCGTTTCTCAGTCTGTCCTGAATTGATTGGTGCTGGGCAAGCTCGTAGAGGGCGTTACTCATTGTTGTCGACGAGGTTTCAAAACCAGCGAGGAAAAATACAAATAGCTGGGCAGTCAGTAGTGTGTCCGTTAATTCTAAACGTTGAAAATATTGAAATGTGTAACGTTCTAGCGTGGCTATGCTAACTCGGCAACGTAATTTCCAGCCTCTAATTGATAAAAGGACAAGTTTTGTGCGCTGAATTAAACGTTTGTATTATTTTTAGCACGGTGACATCCTGATTCCAAATCGAAGAAGCCATTTTGTGAGGTATCGTTAAAAAATAATGAAGTAAAATGAGATAATTATGTTTACCGATATCGGCAACCTTATCAGGATGATCCCTGAGTTCCATGATAAGATCGATAAAATCGTGTTTAACGACTCGATTCTTCTTCCGATAATCCATCGTGTCTCTCATGGTATTCATGAAGAAATTCGTGATTTTCCAGTCGTTAACAACGGGTCCGAGGAGCGAGTAGAGCCAAGGGATCGACTCACGAAGCCTAAATTTAACAACCTTCTTCCAATCGAAAGTGAATATGTCTCGGCCCATTTTACGAAATTCGCTATCCTCATCAGCGAGAGCATTCATCCGAAGGCCAAAGGCGCAAGTGCCGATAACGTCGGTCGTGAATTTCGCCGTTAATTCACGACACTCGACGGCCTCGTTTCTCACTACCAATTTCTCCAAATATTCCTCCAAGTGTTCGCCGCACTCGAGCAAGAGATAAAACATTTTTCTCAATTTTCCCGATGTGAATGTGGGCGATAATTTGCTACGAAGTGGTCGCCATCTTGCGGGCTCGAGATTAACGAGATGTTGCGACAGTGGTTCCGCTTTGTCAAATGTTTTTAAACCACGATCCGGAAAAACAGCGAAATCCTTGATGAGCACGTCCTTGATGAGATCGGGATCGACGAGTATTAACGCCGGTTCACGTCTCATGAACATACCGACCGTGGCTTCGTCACGATTCTCGTTGTATATCGTTTGTACATACTCGCCGAACGAAGTTTTTCCCAATAGCACATCTTTTAAATTACCGACCAGCGGCAAAGGCGCGGGTCCCACAACGTCGCGAGACTTCCAAAAATCGTAGGTTGACGTTGACCAATAATACAAACTGAGAATGACGGTAAAAACGGCGATAATTATCTCTAACCATTCCATGACGAAATGAAATTCAATTGACTTTTCTGGTTCATGAAATAATAATTATTTTTTTATGCATTTGTTTATTAATTGATGTGTTTTATCAGTAAAATTCTGATATCTTTGTAAGAACGATGATTACGTTTTAAATCGGTGGTGTCAACTGAAAAATAATAGACGCGCGTTAACTGGAGAAACCGTCGTCTCTCGATGAGTCTGACTCCCACTCTTTTTCCTCAACCAAGCTGCGCCGGCGTTAAATTTTCAGAAAGCAGAGACTTATATCAATTGCTCTCGGATGCGTCGTCAACGGATCAAACAATCATTCCCAATGGTATCATAATGGAGTGTATATACACGTGTCCGTGGCGAAAAAACGTCATCGTGACTTGCACAGTCGCTCGAATATCTTCTAACACTTGTGTATGTATATATGTTTTTTCACAACGCGATATATATACGTGCACGGTCGACAAGTTTGGCCGACGAGCGTGTATAACGATGATTGATATAATTACATGATTTCCCGACAGCAGTGCTCAACTCGTAGTTTACATCAGCGCCAGAACGTATATAATATTATTTCTTTCGAATAGTATTTTAATTAGTGAAAAACAATTGAAACAGCAATCCATATTTTTTAGTTATAGATAATAAAACGATTATTCAAAAAATTTTGTTCAGGACTTTCAGGTGACAGTAAAAAATCCCGAGGATCGTTTAACGATATCATTGATGGAGTAAAAAAATCTTCCATCTCGTAGATCCAAGTTAATTCCAATTAAACTTCAATGATGGTAACGTGAGACTGTAATTCAATTAAATTTTATTCAATGGAAGCAGAATCTTGACAAGGACAACTGCCTCCGTTATAGCGACTTATTATTTTTTTATTATCGTATATTTTTTGGCGAAATGTAATGTTTTTGGTACGATTTGATAATCGGGATTATTACCGTTCATGTTTGTGCGTGGGCAGAATCAACTGTGACAATTGGATACAGGCGGAGTGCATTATTGCTATAAGGATACGATGAGGGGCGGGCCAGAAAAATATGGCCCGCCACTCAACGGCTAAATAAATCGACTTCGAACAATAAACTATTACTTATAACATCAATCTATCGTATGATATAATGATATATTTATAAATTGTTCAGCAGGTTTTTAGGTTGGGTCTATCAGCATTGTCCGATCGCAACACCTCTAGTGGCTGCTACAGAAGTTAAAAACGACTAAGCTTGATGGAGTTTCCGGAACTGTTCAGAAATCCGTGGTACATATATACAAAAATATGAACATACAGAACCCTAAACACGACGAGAAAGGGCGCGCCGATCATGTACGGTACTGGCCTATATTATAAGAACTTCCGGTCCCAGTTTGTTCTTAAAATCGAGGTCTTACTGTACGAGGAAGCATAAGAGAAAAAGCTACTTGCCCGCGTACGGAGGAAGATGTGTGGGTAAAAGTAATGAGACAGCATCAATGTCAAGACGTCATTCGTACCTTTTTACAAGTCAATCATTTTCCGACAATTGGTCGAGTAGATTTCCCCGAGATGGTGGTAATCTATTGATGCGAGACAAAATTCTAATATCCTTTATTTTTAAGTGGTGGTTAAAGAGTGTCATGGCCATTTGTGAAGGGCCAGCTTTGGAAGTATAGACTTACGAGAATCGAGCATTTTGTAGGATTGCCGCATTGTTATTTTCATTCCGCAGTAAATGAATATTGGCCAGTTGTACGAGAAGTTATATACCGTACGAATAAGAAAACTTATAACGATTGGAAAAATATTTGATTCTCATGCCAATCAACTTTTATCGTTTAAGCGGAACAACGATCTGTACAATTGCGAGATACATAGATTCATCGTGAAAATAGTTTTGTTTATACATCCAGTTCATCGAGCTCGCGATAGCTTATCACTTGTTTCTTAATCATTGGTAAACCTCACACTTTTTTCCTTGAATCATTATCTCATCGCATCCGTTCCGAGTTTCAATGTTTTATTTCTCCAATATTCTGAAAACGTGAGCGTCAAAGTTAAATGTGCGATCGTCGCCATTGTTTAAGTTAATTTCAATTGGTAAATTGATTCGAGAATATTACACACGGAATTCTTTATTAATTCTTAGATTATTCTTGTACTCTGCCAGATTATAGTACAACTTGAGAATAAATTAATTTCGTGAGTTATATCAAATTTCTAAAGCGAACCGTACAGGAGATTGTATCGTGAAAACTATAAGTCGTTGAAGAAATATTGAAAATTGTTTCTCAAGTTGTATTAATATATAAATCGGTAAAGTAGATAGATAGATTTATTTCCATAAGTATAGCGTCCTACGCTTTGTACATCTTTGTTTCATGGTAATATCACATTATATACAACCGCCCACTTTCCTTCCTCTGCTTCTATACATTTCAAGTTTTTCCTAGCCTACTCTAAATCGATTCAGTCTTTCAGTCTTTACGTAGTACACTTGGTTGTCGTTGCTATATTCTAGTATTGCCCCGTCTTACGTGCTACCCACCCAGTCTGACTTTTTCCCCTCGTTGCCCTTCGTTGTCTTCCTTGTGCTAGTCGCCGCCCTTGTTTGCCGCTCTGATTCTCCCTATTGCTTTCAGGTATTCACAAAGATCTGTCCTGATTTCCCCTCTCAGGGTTTCCTTTGTCCATTCCTCCAATTCTTTACCAGTTCTTTCTCCCCTCCATATGTCCACACTTTGAACCCATTCTCTCCTTATTCCCTTCCTCGCCTCGACACAGCTCCATAAGTGTTCTAGGCTCTCTTCTTTTGTTTTGCAAATTCCACACATCCAGCTGGCAAAGCCTTTTTTCCCCACTTTCCCTACGTTTCCCACCCGCAGTCTGGCCCATTGTTCCCTTAGATCTCCCCTCACTTCCTCAGAGTCCCAGTACTCCGCCCTTCCGGGCTGAGCTTTGATTTCCCGGTACATTTCACAAAACGTTGAACGGTCTATTTTGGCCCAGTCCCCTTGTGTGTCCTGTTCCGTTTTCCTGACGGTTCCTTCCTTAAGGATTTTCACTATGTATTTTATTATGTTTTCCTCTTGTCCTCCCTCCCAGATAAGGTTCCAGACTCTCCCTTCCCCCACTTCCTTCATTGCTTCCTCCAGTTCCTTCCCCCATCTCGATGGCGCGCCAATAAATCGGTAAAGTATTAAAAAAATTTAAGAGCATGTGAAAGGTCTGTTTTACCGACTCTGTATTAATTTCGTGAGTTATATCAAATTTCTAAAGCGAACCGTACAGGAGAATTTATCGTGAAAACTATAAGTCGTTGAAGAAATATTGAAAATTGTTTCTCAAGTTGTATTAATATATAAATCGGTAAAGTATGTAAAAAATTTAAGGCGCATGTGAATGGTCAGTTTTACCGACTCTGTATTGTTCACCGAATCAATTTCCGCGGCCAAATGCCATTATTTCCCATTCCCAAACTATGAAACTGAATGATTTGAAATTTGGTCAAGTTATTCGAGACACCTTTGTGCCTTTATTAAATGCTAGAAAATGTTGAAATTCAAAATAGAAATGTAACTTTTCATCTAAAAACAAAGAGGTCTAAAGGAAAAATGGATATAATTATTACTGTATAGCGTAATTCCGGAAAATTTGGTACTCACTAAGGGGACAAATAAAACTCTCAACTAACGAGCTTTTGTTTATTGCTGTATGTGGAAAAATCAACGGCGCCACTAGCAGATTGGGCAACCGAACCCCAACTTAAAAAACAACCGTTGATCTGTGCAAAAATACAACCGTGTAGCAATGGCGGCACAACCGTTGTTTGGCGGCTGTTTTTCAAGCGAGCAACCACAACATTCGTCGCACAAAAGCGTCCGATTGTTTCGCCGTGACAACAACCAAAAAATCAAATGCTCTAAAAAAAACTAGCCGTTGTTGCGCGTTCAATGAAATATTTTGCAGCAATAAGTTGCAAACCTGAGCCAACTTCATCAGTACTCCGCTCTTCGTGTTAAAAAAGCAAAAACCTATCTGCGACCCTTATGTAACCATAAAACATACTTTCGTTGTTTTTTTCGATCGTAGATCAACCGTTGTTTCGCAGTTGCCCGATTGGATGCTTTTTTAGAAAATCTGTCGCTTCTCAGTTGCTTTTCGGTTGCTCAAAGGTTATATAATGATATAAAAACCAATGACTAGCCCCGAAATGACCAACAACAGAGCGGCAACTATCAAACAACCCCCAAACAATTGGTTGCTCAATCTGTTAGGGGTGGTATTTGGTCGGAAAATATACAGTAATCGTGGAAAAGTGTTTTGGTTCAGTTCCAACCTTGCAGACCCGAACCCGAGATGTTTGTAACTTACTTGTCAATTCACAGACAAATTTCCGAGAGTTTTTGGGTTCCTACCTGACCAATTGGAAGTTACAATACCAAAATATATAAAAGTGAATCTCTTCTGGCACGGTTAATTGACGTATTTGGTATATTTTCCTTGAATATTACCTACATTTCGAAGGTCTCTACTATACCGATGTCGTTGGCATTTCTCATGGTCTTTCACATCCTTTTAAGGTGATGTATCACACCCGCCTATCACTTCGAAAACGCGAAATGTACGTTCTCCGAAATGACACAACCGATTTGGATGAAATGAACATAGCCACTGGAGTATGGTGGCAAAAAGTTTCGGAGAAAGTACCGATAAGAATTTTCAACTCTCTCTCTCGCACTTACGTATCACGCGGTACATATGCGCCTTTCTCTTAAGGCAGTAGTCTGCTTTAGAAGCCGAAAAAAAGCGTTTTTTCAGCAATTTTTTTGAAAGAGAAGGAAATGATTGCGGTAAACGAAATTTTAAGACGATAGTGTATTATATCCAAGCTTTAAAAAACAATTTTTATTATTAAAAATTATTGAAATTTTCCAAAGTTGTAACGATTTTTCTGGGGCGCCTGGAGTCTGGACTTGTAAATCGGTGCCGGTGATGGAGGTCGTGCGATGCATCTGAAACAGTCGAACCAAATTTTTTTTTAATTTTTATAAGTTCCTTTTCTATATGAACTAGAAAAATACCGAAGAAATGATGAAATTCCAAATTTTTTCGAAGTTTGAAAAAAAAATTCACTTTTTTGAAAAAAAAAATTCAATTTAAGTTGCAAAACAAGAAATTTAAATAGTACTTTTGTCCAACTTTTTTAGTTCAAATAGAAGATAATTTAATACTGAAGCTAGATCACTTTGATTTTTTTCGATCGGACATATATTGTTTTTACTATCGCCGGCACCGTTTTCTAAAACTTGTGAAAATGAAAACTCGAGAAAACGGGCTTTAAAGTTTTCGGTCCAAAAAAATATAAGTTTTTGGATACTTACACTAATTAGATGTTAATCAGCTATACCCGGGCCATACAATAATCCTTCCTCTTCTTCAAAAAACTCGTTTTGGCGGAGGCTTTCCGATCCTCGAGCTGTACGAGCCTCCTTGCTGGAAAATGATGCGCGCCGGTTCTCCCGCGTTATGCGCTCAGCATCGACGGTGTCAGCAAAATTTTTGTACTGCTGCCCGATGACAATATTGAGGAGCTGCATGGTAGAAAGCACAGCTGAATAACCCTTGTTGAAAATGCCTGTAGCCATATTTGCTGCTATTTCGACGATTTTATAGCCGGAATTTACGTGTTTCGGATTTAGGCGCCACACAATCGAATTGAACGATTCGTTCGAATTTTGAGTGTGTCCGCCTAAGCACCGCGTCAATAAATCGTCATTTGAAAGATCTTCGTAAATTGGACGAATGTGCTTCTCTACATTGTCATTAATTAATCTTGCCGGGTGTTTGAAAGATGCCAGATTATTCGCCGCTTGAGCCTTGCGCCATTCCCACCAACTCTCCGCGCCTTCTGGACAATTTTCATGCCGAGGATTTTTATCGGTGGAACAATAATGGTCTAATGTTGCCATAATAGCTCTCTTAATACCTTCAACTGAGTTCACATTTCGACGAATTGACAGACCGTAGTAAATCGTCAATTTCTTAATGAGACTCTCCGTTAGCCCCTTCTTTCCTCCAAGTTTCTCGGTTTTTCTTTTATTCCGTAAACGAGTACCCATACGCTTTTGCACGTGTCCAACACACTCATTTTTCGTCACTGTGCACTCGTCCCCGTAAGGATTGCTATTCAAGATTCCAGTAAAAGTTTTGGAGTCGCCATCGCCGATATAATTACTGTACATAACTCCGAATTTCTCGACGGATCTCGAAAACATCTCTGTTATGGAATCTACCTCCATCTTCCCTGCCGAACCTGTATGATTTGAGGAGCATGAGTCTTTATGATTCTCATACCACTCCTCAAATGCATCTTCGTCCAAACTATTTTTATTTATGGCACACGAATGACAATAACCACTTTTTACCATGAGATCGATTACTTTGCCACTGTAGTATCCGATGAGCGTTGTTACACCGTACAAAGAAGTATAACCGCGCTTTTTCCATGATCCATCGCCCGAAACCTTCAAATGATTCGCAGGTCTTCCATGTTCAACGTTTTTTTCTTTCTCTTCCTTGACGGCTTTTTCGCAGGTACTCTCGAACAGTGTCTTCGACGCTGCGTACAAATGCTCAACGATTTGTTGATAAGTAGATTTTGTAAAACCTGCAGACATATCCATAAGGCCGCAGAATACGTTTATCCCTTCTCGTCCGATACCAAGAAGCCTCATAACAAAAACAATCCGTCTGTTGATTTCGTAGCCGGTATTTATCAATGGTCCTGACTGGATTTTGCGTGGACCACACATACACTTGACAACAATTTTAAATCCTAGGCCTCGATGACCGCTTTCTGCAAACGTTAATTTTTGGTTGCATGATCTGCAAATTGCGATTTCCGAAAGGGCGAGAAGCACCGATATGAATTCAATAATGCGGTAGCAGTGCGATGAATGAATAATGACATCATCACTGCTTGCTGTCTTCAACTTTTGCTCAGTGCGGCTCGTGTGTAAGTCTCCGTCGTCCGATGATACACTGGTAAAACGATTGCCGTGAAATTTTCGCTTTCGCGGTTCCGCAGCACGCTGTCTTGTACATCGATCACCTTTCGGGTAGCTTGACATTTCGATGTGCGCTCGGCAAAATCAAAAATGAAACTGAAAGCTGACGCTACAAATAGCAGTGTAGAAGCCGATGCCGAGAGCTATAGTTTACCGTTATATTGTATACCGTTATCCCAACGACTACTCAACACAGACCTTCTAGAAACTCCAAATAATATTTCAAAGGACAGTTCGATCTTTTCAGGTATATACGAGTATAGTCAAACAATAGAATACATGAAGGGGCGAAGCCTGCGCGCTCGGGTCTGCCCGAGCATTCGCACCTGCTCGACGCTCGGCCACTAAAACTGATCTAGCTTCGAAAATATGTCGAATTGGCCTCTAAAATTTTGAACACATATTCTTGGATAGTTTTGGAATAGATTTAAGACAAAAACGAAAAATCGATTTTTTGAAGCCTGTAAAGGAGACTACTGCCTTAAGAGGTTTTCGGCAAGAAATGACTCAGTTGATAAAGTATTCCCACAATATAATCCAGAGACGTTGGGTTTAAATATCATTTATCTCTACATAAATATCCAAAAGTACATTGACAATAATTTATTGTGCATAGTAATTATATTTAATGATTATTCGAAATTTCTTTGCTAAACATCCCGCTATTCCATTGTTTAGGTGGTCGACGCATGGCTTACGATTTAGTGAAAAAATTGATTATTAAACGCGCCGATGATATTGCTTCGGTTGTATTCTATTAATACCCGTATATAATAATAAACTTTTTCGAACGTAGCGAGAATAACTTATCGTGAGAAAATTTCGTCATTCAGCACACTCGTGATTTTATGAAGCTTTTTTTTCACCTATTTCAGTTGCTCGATGAATACTTATATGGGATAGAAATCTTGCGACGAGCATTTGTCAAGTTCTCCTCAGGTACTCACAGTCAGTCGATAACCAATACAAACACTCACGAATGCAAAATTTACTGTAGAGTGCAGGTATGTAAAAAAACATTTTGTCCCTCATGAAAAAATATGCGTTTATTGAGGAAATAAACATTCCGGTTACTGATTTTGATGAAAAGCGGGATTTTTTGTTGATTAGCGAGAGCAGGGCATCGGAATTCGAACCGTTGAGCCACTCATACTCTTATTGAGAGGCGAGTATGCTATAGTGACTAAATCAAAGTACTGGTTATACATGATTTTTATTACATGTATACATATTAGGTCACTGTATTGAAACAAAATACAACACTAGTAACATTGATTGTGTTTTGAAATTTGCAACATTATTTTATTTAACCGTCTCCGCTCGACAGAACATGAGACGTATCGGTGTTACAAGACGTTCTCATAATGTTGAAGTTTCCATCGTTGGAATACAACGAAAATAAACTTTTTTTATACGATTCGAGACTTTTGAAGACTAAAATCGTTAAAACGTTTTTCTGGGGTCACGTTTACAAACCTGGACCTGAACGGGTAAGAGAAGCGAGAGCAATACTGAAAATGAAAATGTAAAAAATCTGTTTTCGTAGCCTCCCAACGATGCAAACTTCAACATCATAAACTGTTGTATGTGTTAGTGCATCCCTCAAGAACAGCATAATGTGATAATATCATTAATACAAGACCACCCCAGGTATCTACTCTGCCCTTAGAGTAGATACCTGTTGAGCTAAACAGTTTGGATCTAAAGAGAATTTAATAGATATATCTTTTAAGGCACGTTGTTCAAATACAATACAACAATTTCAATGTCGAGGTTTTCAAAACGGAAAAATATCATTTTTATCGATTGAACATTAAGCTTGACTACGAGGTAGTAGAAGTGTGAAGTATCCCACTTAAAAAGGCAGTCGAGGGCAAAAGCGTCGTCGAGCATTTGCAATTCTCGAACGTACACAACGGTTAAAAATAATTTCTATAATGAAAGTTAGCGTGGCGAGAGTCAAACCAATTCCAAGAATTGAGAACGTGAATGCCAAGTCGCTCAAATTAAAAATTTTGCGAACCACATCTGTGCCCTCGGTGGCACACTGTTCGATCTCAAGAAATGCTTTATAGAAACCTTTTTCGTACGCTTGTTGAACGACAGTAGATTCGACTAGTCTCTGCAAAATTATGTTGAACCTTTGTTCCAGAGGCCAGTCCTCGCGAATCTTGAAGGTAAGATACCCTAAAGGAATATTATCCCTCATTAGATGAAGCTTGTGAGATGCAGCCTGGAGAACAAGATCATTCCACAATCCTACGCAAACAGCCGATGAGTCCCGCAATACATGATACGTACACGCGTAACCTTTTACTCCAACGTAACGTCCTTTCAAATCTATATCACCGAAGTAAGCCCTACTTAAACTATCTCCACCGTAAATCGCGTGATGAGATCCGAGGAGATCTTGTAGCGTATTGATATTTCGACCAGGAACACGCTTCGCTAACAGAGAAGCCAGTAAACCCTGATAAATTCCCAAAATCGTTATCAGGAAAAAAAATACCCCGGCCAGATAGAATCTCAATGGTACATCAATCGGCAATTTCGTGAGACAAGAGTTGCAAAACATACGAAGCGTATTAAGAAACGCCGTCATCGGAGTCTGGTGTAAATAAAATTTTAGGAATATTACGGTAAAAAGAAAAACGAGACACACGCCGATCCTTGAAGTTATGTCGAGTACAGAAATGAGTTTACTCAGTTGGGACTTATCAGGGCTGTACTGCGTTATAACGGATGCACGGAAAAGGTAGTAGTCATAACTATGTACGTAGTTACGCTGCAAATGTCCAATGTCGTTTTTGACCAATGTTTTAATCTTAGGATTGACTGTGGTGAGAGTTGCATTCAATGAATGAAGAATATCGCGGTAAATGATACCTTCCGGACGGGACAGCGAATCAATACCAGTCTTCCGATGATCTACCCCAATCAATACATGTTTATCCAGAACGCCCATACGGATATTATACCCCCCAAGATCTTTGGTAGTGTCAAAATTCATGTTCTTGCATATGTTACGATCGTCAATATAATTCCGGACCAGCAATGTCCAAGGATGTTCATTACCGTGACTGTAAATTTTCTCCAATTGCCAAGGAAGGGGAGCGTAACTTGTGTAAGGATTAAAGCTATAGATCAATAGTCCCCTCGCGTTATGATTGCATATGAACTTCGCCCGAAGTACATTACGGTTCCAGGCTACTCGCAAAAAAGTGAATGGCCAGGTACATCCATTTTTCTCTGGTGTCCCGTCGATTATGTAAAAGTGGGCCAAATGATTCCACCAGCGTGTTTTCTTGATATCATTCAAGTCTTGCCAGAATTGGAACGGCGAGGTGGCCGTAATAACGAAAATCTGTAGCTTATGGATGTTCCATTCCGTTATCTCATCCCCGTTAACCGGTCGACTAGTGTTATCGAGCAGAACCACCGATAGATGATTGTCGGAGGACAGTGAGGAAATTAGAGAATCGCTTGAATTTCCACCGATGCCTACTGTGTTCAATCGCCCTCCGTAGCAAGTTTTCAAGATTTTTACCTGAAAGTTGTCGAAAAAAAATTATATTACGTTCAATAATTAACAGTGGTGGACAGGGCGGCGTCGGCAATTTCTCTGGCCGCGATCAATACTGGGATGGGTGACTACTTAGCCGTGCTCCCGTGCACTGTCTTGCACACCGACTATTAAGTACGAGACAGTTTTTGTGAATTTGTAATTGTAACGCAACTGAAACTCAGTAAAAAGTGGACCCTTGTATCGGCCACATGTTTTGCGCCGATTCCCTTTGCCCTTGTGCGAATGCGATAACACTAGGGCTGAGTAGGGCATCAGGAAAGCGGGGCAGTGCTGTCTCAAGGAATGTATATGAGAACAAAGGGGAATGGTTGTAAAAGCATGATAAGGTATAGGATTCAAATTAATAATGACATTTTTTTTTTTTTTACTAGAATAGTTAATTTCTCCCCATCAATTCAGCACAATAAAAGGAATTTCAGGGTGTCGTTCAGAACAGCGGAAAAGACTAAAAAAATAACAAGTCAAGGCGAAGTTTAAAAAAATTCACCCCGTTAGCTCACTTGTTCATTGAGGACGAAGTTAAACTTTTGGAATCTGCGCTCTTTTGATTCTAACTGCATATACTCTATACTCAAGAACGTAATCTCCCTTTCGCTGAACACGAACGCAAATTAAATATCAATTTCGAAAGCCTTTCGAAATTCAATTTGTCCAATGGTACTAATTGGCATAGTTTATGTCATCATCAAATTCGAAACTGCATCGTTAAATGTCTCGTATCTATAGAGGTTGGTACGAAATAATTTTCACGATGAAAAAGTGCAAGAATATCGGTGAAGACCGAATTATTAAGAAAGTAAAAGAACAACCCCTGTATTAAAACGCTGAATGTACATTCATTTTTTGTCTCGAATATATTAATCAAATATATATTTATCGAATATTATAATCGTAACAGATAGTCAACATTACCGTTGCTTCAATGAGGTTGGACGAATCATTGGATGTTGGTAACTCGATGATAATTCCGTCGGGACATACACCCACAATCATCAGTTGGAAGATTAAACATTTGACTCCAAAATATGGCAAACCCATGGTATTCCTATGTTCTATCAGAAAGAATGCTGTGAGTGCTGAATTTTATAACTTAAGTTATATCTAAGTTCAACATATGTTCGGACTTGTTTTCGGTCTTAAGTTCAATTGTAATTCATCTCAAGTTCAAGATCTATTATTCAATGACAGACCTTCGCGACTCGTGATTCTTTTGTACTCTCGACACTTTGCTAATAATTTTATTTTTTCAAAGTGCGATCATTTTGATCCTTCTTCGTTAAATAGCCGAACTGTTCGAAGTATTTCTACTTCAATTTTTCTCTACATCTAGTTCTAAACTCTCGATCTATATTGTTTCGCAAGCAGCGCCCTCAATTCCGATCATTTCAATTTATAAAAATTGCAAGACGACTCGTAAAATTCACGGAAGTTAAGGCATTATATACGCGTAAAATTTAAACATTTTCATTTTTTATTTATCTTTGATTCCATTAGCTTGAACGGTTAGGAATATTTTAAGCTTTACGGAATTGAAAAATTCAAAAAATTGCTATTAAATAAGGTAAGGTTGCATTTATAATAGATACCGCGCGACGCGTCCGACTGCCAACTTGGAAGCCGTTTTTCCACGATTCACTTTTTGAACCTTGTGAAAGTTGTAACTCTTGAACGAAGGTTCGGATTCCTTTGAAATTTTTACAACATATTCTGAGTATCATCACTCATCGTGTGAACCACAGAAACAAAAATTTCAATGACACAAAAAAATATAAAAAATAAAATACCGACAGGAAATTGAGTAAAAAAATTTTAAGTTTCAAATTTTTGTTATAATAATTTTTGTTTTATAATATTGTTGGTTCCCACTGAAGATACATTCACTATGCAATTATAAATATGTTCATTTTTTTTTCAGACACCCACATCGAGGCCGAGAATTTTTACATTGCTTTATTACGTTAAATCTCCGCCATTTGTTAATATTTCTAAATTTTTTTGACATATACTTAACCATGTGCATAAATGACCTGTGAAAAAAATGTTGTCAATACATGCGTCATTTTTTTTTAACCGCGTCCAGAAAAGTACCTTCGAAAATCGGCGAAATCGCGTATATAAGGCCTTAACAGCATGTAATATTATACAATGTTGCACTTAATATTGCAGATATTTTGCAGCACATTGCACTTCGTTTCAAATCGTGGAATAATCTATTTCCTTTCATTGTTATCATTCTATTTATTTATTATTTTCAGGAGCTTCAAGAAAATGTCAAGATCGCGGCACTTTGAAAAAGTCCCGAGCGTGTTGTCGGTAACATTGTGCAATTATTTGAAAAAAAAACAAATTTTTCTCGGTAAAATCACTATAGTCTGCACTTAAGGCCGAAAGTAAATTCGAACTTAACTCGAACTTGAATTCAAACTCAAGTCGAACATACATTCTAAAATTCGGGTCTAAGTCTTCTCGTGAAATGGACACTTCGACTGCCACCGATGGACTGAATCGTTTGCTCGTGAGAGAAAGTCGAGAACATTGTTTTCACCCGTATGTATTTTACCGTAGAGATATAAAAAATGTATACTCCATAAATGTATAATTTATTTATATCGGCAGAAATGGCGGGACACTCGAGAGACCAAGTTCCACGGTCACATCAATCCCTCGAGAATACTCGCAATTTGCGTTTTCCATTCTCACCTTTTATTCCGATAAGCGTTTTGCCACGCGATCATCGATCTCTCTGCACGAGGTCAGAATATCTTATGGAGTGTTAATCAATATACGTGCATCCGACTAATTGCCCTGCTTCGAAAAAATTAAGATTCTTCATTTCTTCTGAAGAGAGCGCGAGACGCTAACCCGAGCCTCTTTGATAGGACAGAAGGAACGAAGAATTTTCATGTTTTACTGAAAATGTGGTCATTTTAAAGAGCAATAAAAAATGGTCACCATCCTGTGAAAGAGAGAAGAGGAAGAAAAAGAGGGACGGTGAGGATGAATGTAACGTAATAGTGACTGAGAGCTGATTCATTTAATTGAATATGTTTTCTTCCATTGAAAAAAACGAATATATGTAATTTCCCCTGAGTTACGAGAGATGTAAACGCGCGTCGCGAACCTCAAGACTAGATTAGCGTGGATCACTATCGTGTATAATTTTTCAAAAGCGACAAATTGCCGATTAAAAATGTCTATAATTAATAATCTTTGCTTCATAAAATAATTTCGAAAAGCAAACAAATAATTCATTAATAATACTTTCACCGAATTATCTTTTACTGAATAAAATCAAGAATTAGCTACCTATTTAGATTTCAATTGACATTCTATTTTCACGCCCGTACTGATTTGAATGATAATTCGGTAATTCAGAGCAATCTGGACCGTCCTTTAGGTCACGACGCTCCGCATGTTGGAATTATTAGTGAATAGCGTTTGTCAACCGTACCCAGATATGCAGGTGATTATTGTCATCGTTTCGGACAATTATCCGTTGCGCGAGCCGGAGTTTCCGGGGAAAGGCCCATCTTTCTCACATGCACATTAAATTTTGTTTCTTTCGTACAATAATTAAGAATAGACAAATACTATTTAGCCAATATATTAATCGACGTTCCCAAGAATTGCAATATACAACATAAATAGATTAAAGCGAAAAGTCCCGATTGCGTTAGCGAATGAAATAAAAAAAATTATGATTCTCCTATAGAAATATCAAATGAGAGCATCGCCACGTAGTTACAGTATAAAAAATTTAATTCGTAGATAGTGTAATGAGATATCGACACATATTGCATATATTACCGAGGTAACTTTCGTTCTCACTGTTGATTCCGATAAGCGTTTTACCACGCGGTGCGATAATACAAAACAACTTTTTCTTTCTCTCAAAGGTCAAACTTTATTGCGAATATTGTCATAGTGTTTTACGTCAATAAATACACGTGTATCCGGCTAATTTTCGTATTGTGAAAACGAAAAAATAACAGAAATATTCTTAATTTCTTCAATCAAGACATTCGGTTGCGGAAGCTCGCTGCCAATGTACCCTGACCCTGAGATTCTGACCGAGTCTCTTGATAGACAGAAAGAATGAGGAATTTCTTATTTTTACTAAGAATTTGGTTATCAGTATTTTTAAGTTTTTCATATTCAATCTTATCTCTTCGTATACGATATGTACATGACTTCACTTCAGGAAATACAAAATTTGGAATCATAATTAATTTTTTTTTACGTCAGTCTTTGAATACTTCTAAATTCCTAGCACAAGCCAGTCATACCGTATTGGTTGCGCACAGTAATGGAATTTTCCTTATGCTTTATTCAAAATTCCTTTGCCAAACATCCCGCTATCCCATTGTTTCTGTGATTGTTAAAAAGCTTACAATTTTGTGAGCAAATTGATTAATAAACGCGTCGATGCTATTGCTTTGGTTGTATTCCTTTAAGGCAGTCTTCTAGTCTAAACGAAAAAATTTTTGGAGATTTAAAAAAAAATTCACCGCTACAATTGAATGTTTGAACATCAGTCGTTTCTACCACTTATTTATTAATACTTGCAGGTACTCTGCAAATTTTTTCGAGTATAATAAAAAGAAATTAAGGGTGCTACGCGGTTTCAAGCCGCCATGATTCCATGGCAATTCCATGGCAAAATAGTAGAAGGTGTCGATTATCTAGAAAAAGTACAAGGATTTATTACTACTAATTTAGTACAAGAACTGATTTATGAAAATTTGACGAATGAAGATCCAATATATGGTACAGTTAAGAGTACCATCTCCTTAGAGAAAGAAATGGGAACAAGTAAATCGGTTCTTGTTAAGAATGGTCATAATAAAGTTAGAGAAATACATAATGTTCAATACCTGTTTATGTGATACCTGATATGGTGTTAGTAGTAGAGGAGGGAAAGAAATTATTGTCAAAGGCAGTGAACAAATAAATATTCAGAAGGTTCTGACGATAATTAAAAAATGTCATTCCATGCCATGACTCCATGGTACAGTTGCCATGATTCCATGAAGAGTGTGACCATGATTCCAGACGTTCTATTCATGTGAAACAAAAAAACCAAAAAGATTATTGATCAGTACATGTATGGTTGTCGCACGAACCTCTAAAATTTCGAACAAAAAACAAATCACAAAATGGCAACTATTTAAAAAATGTGCACAAATTTTCGAATTGAAAAAAAATCTTTCAACCACCATAAAAAATGTTTCATATTTTTTTTCATCGAAATTTCATAAATTCAAGCGATAGGCATACTAGTACTGATCTTTAATCTTTTTGGTTTTTTTTGTTTAAGATGAGTAGAACGTCTGAAAGCATGGTCAAAGTCGCCATGGAACCAGGACGACTTGAAGCCGCGTTGCATCCTTAATTTATTTTTATTGTACTCGAAAAAATTTCCAGAATACCTGGAATTATCAATAAATAAGGGGATAAAAGACCGATGTTGAAATATTTAATTGTAACTATAATGTTTTTTAACCTGTGGTGCTCTGTGGTTGTGGCGCAGAAGAACACCGGCTATTATTATTATCGTTATTTCACTATCAAAGTATATACACACACATGTAAACACATGCGACGACGGTATGTGATATGCGTACCGGAATTCCTATTAATAATCACGCAACAAACGCATCTACAAAAAGAATCGGACTTAGCGAGTCATAATAAAAAAAACTATCGTACAAGCAATTACATAATCAGTGGTAATCGTAACTGTGATCTCTTGCAAAACAGTCTTTAGTCTTCCAAAGTCAGCTCACAATCAGACTCAGTATCGCTTCGACCGTCGCGGAGTAAACAGAGTAAGGATCTTGGATGCTGACTCATCATAATATTTACTGTCAGCACGATGGGCGACCCAGCATACGTTCATATACTCGATGATTCCTTATATCGAATTTTCGCATGGTGGTCTGCAATATTGACGCTGAAGATTATACTAATGGTACCATTGATCGGAAGATACAGATTTGCTAAGAAGGTGCGTGAAACTGTAGCCAACGGCTTTTAGTGCCAGCTGCTATAGAACCTTAGTTAAATTGGTAGTTACTTAAGCATTGTGATGGTGAAAAAAATTCTGTCGAATTTCCTCGACATTGAGCAATTTTTTTTACAAAGATACATTATCATTAAACGACATTTGGTATTGAATTTGTGGAAAATCGCCGAAAGGATTCAGACTTTACGGAATTTTTCGAAAAATGCTTGTGGTCGCTCTAACTTTTACAAATTTTTATATTTCCGACGAAAATATGTTTTTATAAAGAGAGTATCATTAAAGAACGCCCGTTACGAAATTTTTCGGAAATCGGTGAAACGATTCGGATCTTATAAAATTTTGAATGTTTCCAAAAATTATTGTGATCGCACTCCAATCTGAAATAATTTCAATATCGGGCTAAGCTTTTTTTTATAGAAAAATAGAATATGATTGAAGGATGATTGGTGTTGTAAATCGCGCGAAATAATAGATAAAAACGCTTGAGATTTTATGAAATTTTGAATTTACAAAAAGTTGTCGTTAACAGCCGTAGCTATGGAAAATTCTGAGATGTCGGGCGAAAACTCTGCATACGGAATGGAATATTATTCAATGTTCGTTGATAGTGCGACAATCAATCGCGGATATAATAAGGAATTGATGAAATGCGAGATTCGATGGAAAAGTTTTATGAAATTTTTTATTTTTCCAAAAATCTACTGTCGTTTTAACTCACCCAGATTTTGATGCATAGCGTCAAAACTTTGGCGATAATTTCGGTACAATTATGATTATAATAACTATTAAATGACGGTGCATATTGAATTTAGCGAGATTTTATGAAACGTTTCCGATTTCATAACAGATAACATTTTTTCGAAAAATCTTGGTACTCGCAGATAAAAAACTATAATTTTAAACTTCCAAATTGCTTCTTTGAAATATTAGATAATGCTCAAAGCTCCCTCCGTAAGAGGAAACTAAAATTGATACCGATAAATAGGACTTCGCAAAGAGAGGACTTTGAACATTGTGTGACGTGCCGAGGAAGCCATTTGCAACTTTTTTCAAAACTTTTCCAATAAAACTTTTCCCAATCCAATTCAAATATACTCTTGAAAAGAAGTCCGGCCTATCATTAGGCACAGTACAATACGAAAAGTATAAGCGCATGTTCATTCGGACATTTTTTTTGTTATTTTCGACACTATTAGGAAAAACTGCGCCCATGGATGGATGCGTATGTGTATTAAGAGTATAGCTCATAAAATTTTCGAGCTATCGTAGAAAAACTCTCCACATAAATAGACTATCGCCAAATACTGTTGTCTACTAAATTTGAAGAATATTGATTGAGTCGATCCGACATCGAAGAATTGCGAATTTTGCGAAAAATCGATATAGGCGTTCGTGAAGCTTTTAGCACATGTAATTGTTGAACCATCGGAGCCGGAGCATAGTACATCAGTTGGGAACAATTGAAGAATATTTTGCACAAAATTTGGACAAAATTGATCGAGGCGTTTTGGTTTTATGTAATTTTGAATAGATCAAACGATCACTGCGCGCTTATCGACAAAATACCACACCGTAAATTTTGCAAATACACCACACGAATACCCCGTATATTTTTGCTAAACAGATCTTCATTTCACCGGAAGACAGCATGTTCATAAGTGGTTCGACCGTTTCGCACGTGGATCCGGACATTGAGCGCATACGCAGAGCTCACCTGAACGACTTGGAGAGCATATTACCTTGGGTAATATCAACGATTCTGTGGCTGACCACTTCGCCGGAGCCCGCAATGGCGATGATGCTCATAAAAACCTTTGGAATGTGTCGTCTCATGCACACGTTCGTGTACGCAATCTGTCCGATTCGCCAGCCGGCAAGATTTTTAGCGTTTGTCGGTGGATATCTGGTCACGTTGTACCAGACTCTCGCTACGATATATCATTATGCTTAAACGTTCCGTTTTTTTTTTTCGCAATATGTTAATTCGTTTAATGTAAACGAGTGCGCCTCGCGGAGCATGTGCACGAGTATTCCATTTGAGAGTTATATAATAATAAAAACGAGGAAGTTTAATGGAAAATCGTGCGTACCTGGAAATATAAGAAATGCTCGAGCATGCACAAGTTTTCGAGAATAATCTCCATCGTAAAACTTATTACAGTATCGCTTCGCAGAATGGGCTGACCAAAAAGTCGAATAATAATGGGTCACTTGAATGTGCCCATTGTTATTCGACTTTTTCGTCTTTTGTTATTTCGACCGTTCAGTTTTTTAGTTCTTCCTATTTCGGCCGTACGATTTTTCGAATTTTCTCTATTTCGACCGTTCGACTTTTTGCTGTTTAGTTATTTCGACCACCCCCCCCCCCCCCCCCCCCCCCCGAAAAGAATTGGTCAAGTGCTTGAATACCGCAACGTTTTTTTCTCACTACTCGACGAGTTACTTTGTATAGTGCTCAGACTACTCATACAGATTGAGAATATATATAATTTTTTTTTTTTCAGATGCATACAACATCGTCCAGAGTGGGCGCCGATTTCGGCGCACCATGTTGCAACAAGGCAAAAAACTTCATGAAAATATTTAAAATAATTTTTTGTTTTAACGTACAAGTATTCTCTAAGGATCAATAAATGCACGTGTAAATTTTCATCAAGACAACTTCAACGGTTTAAACGTTATTGCACATTAGAAATGGCGTCAAAAATCTCGCTCGAGATCAGACTACGGGCTTAATCGCATATCGAAAATTCGGCGTTTCCCGAAAAAATTCGAAGAACTCTTGCGGAATGTCTATGGAAGATTATGGTAAAAAAAGAAAAGAATTATCTCGGTTGGGATATAACACTTATCACGCAAGAATTAAAACCGGTCTATAACCGGTTATAGTATCTCTGATGTTCTTCAAGAACAGTCTTCAGGCTTACCAAGTTGACTTCACACTCATCAGTATTGCTCCGACGGTGGCGAAGTAAACGGAGTGACGATTCTGGATGCTAAGTCATCATAATATTTATTATTAGCACGATGGGCAATCCAGCGTATGTTCAAATACTCGATGATCCTATACGTCGAACTTTCGCATGGTGGTCCGCGGTGTTGACGCTTAAGCTTATACTAATGATACCGTTGACCGTCAGACACAGATTCGCTAAAAAAGATGCGTTGAACTGTCGCGAACGGCCATTAGCACCGGCGGCGATAGTGATATGCCCGTATTCATAGTCGTTTCTTGACGAATAAGAATCCCTCTATTGGATTTACTCTCATAACGATACTGAGAATTAGCTAATAAAGAAGTGACTGTTACAAAAACCACTCGACATCGATGGCGCCGGAGAGTCGGCTGAGCGTTGACATAACCATAAACATGGGCAGTGATTTCTTGGGAAGAAAGAACTAAGCTTTCTTTCTTCACGTGACGAATATGCTTTTGGTCTTTGTGACCAGCCTTTAGTCTTCTGAAGTATTCCGGAGAGTTAAGACAGATCTTCCTCGTGTGTCAAGAATAAAATTCAAATTCAAATATAATTCACTGCATTATACATTATTTATCTACCCATTCCCAATACCCTCATTCCGTTCTTCTTAAATGTAATATCTAGGGAATAAGGGATCCTTATTCCTCAAGGAACGACTATGGAAACGGACATTATAGTTACATTATTAGTTCCAATATTTGGTGTGCGCGCCGTGCGCGCTGCTTTTTAGGTCAAGTTCGTCGTCAAGCGCTACATCGACAGCCAATCATAATGGAGAGAGTTAGCTGGTTTCAGCAATAAATTGTATTTCGAGTTATTCTGTGACACGTCTTTTTTCTAGGGGGAATTTAAACTTTGCGATGATGGTGAAAAAATTGTATTTCGAGTTATTCTGTGACACGTCTTTTTTCTAGGGGGAATTTAAACTTTGCGATGATGGTGAAAAAAAATTCTTTCGAGTTTTCAGTACCAATGTATTCGAAATGTGTCGAAACGTCGAAAAATCTCATTTATAAAAAAAATGTCCAGACGTATGTGTGCGCGCGCGCATGTGTGTGTCCCGCTGTAATTCCGAACACAATAAAAGCCTTATGGGCGGCTCGGATTTTATGGCTTTTTGAATTTTGTGAAAAACGTTTGTGTGTCTTTCGCAAATTTTTAGACACTGAACCGAAAAAAATTTTGTACGACGGGAGCATCATTAAAACACGGTCGCACACTAAATTTGGCGCGAGATTCGACGGGACAATTCCGATTTTATGAAACATTGAATTTTCTCAAAAATTATGGTCAATTTAACTCTCCCAGATTTTGCGACAATGCGTCAACAAAACTTTCTTAACAATTTGAATATAATTATGACAATAATAATGAGTAAATGATGGCTCGTTTTGAATTTAGCAAGATTTTTCGAAACGATTCCGATTTCGTAACATTTTTGATTTATCGAAAAATCTGGTATTGGCAATATCCGCCGAGAAAAACTATAACTTTAATTCTGCAAGTTGCTTTCTCGAAATTTCCTATTATGCTCAAATATTCCTCTGTACGAGGAAGCCAAAATTGAGAAGTGCAGACGATGCCTCATTGAGGGCGCTTTGAGCAATAAAAGTACAGTGCTGGGCATTTGAAGTGGTACGCGGATATCTTCGCCGATTTTTCGCGAAAATTTAACGTATTAAAAAATTTTAAAAAAAATGCATTCATGGAAATTTGATAAGCTTTTGAACGAAATGGGTCCCATTGAGATTGGTCAACAATTGTGGACGTGCGTAAAGAAAATGTGGGGTTGTTGAAATTCGGGTGATCCGTCGATCTCGTGAATCAAGGATTGCGGATGGGACAGAGGGTGAATATGGTATCGAACTGAAGGGTTACGAACAGGGATGAAAACAACTCCAGGAGCAATTACATGTGTAACCTCCCGGTGGCAGGGCAGCGGGTTAAAGTGGAAACCTTTTGTCGGAGTTAGCGCGAAAACTGTTTAACCGATTGGGTTCATTTTTATCGTGGATAAATTATTCACGAGGGCCTATGATATCGCGAAAAGAATTTTCTTTTGTTGCTTTGGTAGCGTCAGACCTTTGTCCTTTCGTCGGGCAGTCACATTATCTACAATAACTTTTGAACTATGGGGAATTTTTACAATCAGCTTACACAGAAATACGCCTAAGACTATAAGGAATAATAATCTGTAAACAAAAAAAAATCGATTTTTTGAAAATTCTCGACGTATGTAAGGCCTTAAATGAGCGGACTCGGTAGCCTCTGCGTTAGCTGCTTCCCGACCGCCGCTACCTGAGCGCGCGGCTTGCTTAGAATTTTTATTTCTCGGCTAATTTTTGAAATATCAATAAACGGTCATCAGGAGCGTACGAAGGAAGGTCTAAGGAATATGAAAATGAAAGAGAAATAAAAAATCGATTTTTTCACATTTCTAGACCAGACTAACGCCTTAACCGATAATCTTGAAATTTGGCGCGCAGCTACAGTGAGATGTTCCGAAGATGGTCCTCGAGTCATGTGTGAAATAATATCTATATTTTTCACGAGAATTTGGAGGAACCAAAATGTGTGATATAAATACTTTTTAAATAGCGAGTGTGGTTTTGTTTGAAAGGGTTAACTTAAAAAATTTTTAAATAATATTTTTAACTATTCTTTTCGTTCAATATAGTCAATTGTTTTCGTAAAAATGATCACTTTTACTATTTCACTCTCGCCCTTAATTTTGGAATGAATGCATTGAAAATTCTGAATTAGTTCTGATATAAGAAGGGACGTGGGAAGTTTTTAAGAAAACTGTAGCGATGCCGAAATTGTCATGAGTTTTTGAGATATATGATAATCTTTCCGGTTGCGGGAATCAGCGAACGTGAAAAAACTTCGTGTACTCCCTCAAGGCTGCGATCGAATGTTTTTTTGTCGACTCTAATGAAAAGGGCGTCCCGTGTGAAAGCTCTTTTTTTACGCGTTTTTTTGGGAATTTTTTTTGGCGAACTAAATAAAGATACAACTGCGAAATTTTTACCACATATTTATTCACATTTTGAGCATACTTTACAATTTTTTTTAGTCCGAAATCGTCGCTTGTTGCTGAGGTGCACGGCAACTTAGTCATTCACTTTTAAAAAGCGGTTACCACGAATTGCGCCCGTTCTGCTTATCAGAATCAAAAAAATTAAACGGCATTTCAATCTGTGAAGTTTTAATTAGACTTGGAACTGGGATTATCAAAAAATATTGAAAAGTGCATTGTTGGTAACTTGTTGAACTCTTATCGTCAATTTTGTTTTTTTGTTTCACGACTTCTTCAGCATGGCAAAAAAAACTTTTCAATATTTTTTGATAATCCTAGTTCCAACACTAGTTGAAACTTCACGGATTAGAATGCCGTTTGGTTTTTTTCTTTCAGATAAGCGGAACGCGCGCAATCGTGGTAGCCGTTTTTTTTTTAATGAGTGACTAAGTTGCCGTGTACCTCAGCAATGAGCGATGATTTCGGGCTGAAAAAAATTATAAAGTGTGCTCAAAATGTGAATAAATATGTGGTCAAAATTTTGCAGTTGTATCTTTATTTAGTTCGCCAAAAAAAATTCGCAAGAAAGCGTGAAAAAAAAAGCCTTAACAAGGGATAGTCTAAGATCCGAATTAGGGTCGACCTTCACCCATCGCTTAATTGGATGAAAAGATTTTATATCAAATTTAGTATGTTAGAAAACATATCGCGAGTGGGTTGCCTAACAAATTCCTGGGATAAGTATGATTAATTAACAATTCAAATCTGAGTTTTTATTCACCCATGAGTTTAACGAATAAATTTAATATCAACCGAAGTATGAAACCTATAGAATATGCAAACGTTGGGCTGTCTATTTTTTTCCTGGTCTAACTACTGGGTTGTCAGGTATAAACAGGCAAGTCGAAACTAACTATCTTCAACCGTTTGTTTACTAAATAAATCTTATATCAAAATAAGCGCTGTTTCATTGCAAACACGATGATATAGGGTTATCTGCAAAAAATTCGAGTTGAATGACGGTTGTCGAGTTTTGAAAAGTGAAATTTTTATGCGAATGGAATGTGCGCCAAAGAGGTCTGAGCAAAGTATCCCGTGCGATAGAAGATCACGCATCATTGTAGCTGCGCGCGGCGCGTGCACCGGACAGAAAGCATGCGCACTCTCTTATATCACACCACTGCACTTGCGGCCATTTTCAGCGCGGTCAGCTTCACCAAACGGGTTAGGTTCCCCCCGTACGGTGAAACGGACCGTTATCCTTTACCACGAAGCGGAAACGATCAGCTTCACCAAACGGACAAGGTCATTCCCGTACGATGAAGCTGACCCCGCCGAAAATGACCCCAAATACACCACTGAACTTGCGGCCATTTTCAGCGCGGTCAGCTTCACCAAACGGACAAGGTCATTCCCGCACGATGAAGCTGACCCCGCCGAAAATGACCCCAAATACACCACTGCACTTGCGGCCATTTTCAGCGCGGTCAGCGTCACCAAACGGGTTAGGTTCCCCCCGTACGGTGAAACGGACCGTTATCCTTTACCACAAAGCGGAAACGATCAGCTTCACCAAACGGACAAGGTCATCCCCCTACGATGAAGCTGACCCCGCCGAAAATTACCGCAAATGCACCACTGCATGTGCGGCCATTTCTGCCGGGTCAGCTTCACCAAACGGGTTAGGGTCGTCCCGTTTGGTAAAACTGACCTCGTCAACTCATGTACACGGCGGCGATATATTTATATAATATAGAGAGATAGAGAGATTTGTCGTGTGGACACTTTGTTAGAACAATGTCGTCTTGTTGTAGCGCCCTCTGGGAAGACCCGACGGCCTTGATGTCTCCGATAGGAGCAAACCGCATCCTCAGGCATTGTGCCAAAAGTGCAGATCCCTCGGTCACTTTTGCGGGTTTAATTAATCGACGAAAAAAAGAAGAAAGGACAGAGGTCCTCAACGATGCTGATTAATTCGTATATTTTCATTAATTCGACAGTTTTTATAACACATTGTAATGGTAAAAAAAAAAGATAACGTTTACCAAATAAAAATACTACTTGACAGAATATATTTTTTCAATTTAAGACTTTAATAGTGCGAGAGAAGGGACGAGAATCGGAATGGATAGCTACCAATCACAATTGTCGTAAAGGATTATCAATTTTTACACGTACATACAATGTCGTGCAACGCCGAACCGATAAAACTTCCTCAAAGGTACCCAGTTTCTTTTTATTTACCAACATTAAAATAACTTGCAAGTTGCTTCCACAAAATTTCCACACAACGCTCAAAGCCTCCGCTCGTAAAGAAGATCTATCTCAATTTTGGTTTCCTCACAGAGAAAGCTTTAATACATTTCATTAGTAGTACAATCAATAGGTAATATTGTGACGCACTAAATTACAGGAGTTATTTTTTTTTAATTAGGTTGAGTATTACGTACTGAATGTAAATGAACAGAATCCTCACAAATTAAGTGAGCGGAAGTGCCGCTATTTTGAGGAAAACCGTATCGGCCAATATCTCCGTTACCGTGCACTTTAGGGCAAAAATGGTAATAACCTTTCTTGTAGATAATTAAATTTCCTATCTTTTTTTCGAAATAATATTTTTTGTATCACTTACCGTTTACGACTTATACGACTGTTAAAATTTATTTATTCACTTTTTGACCTGTATCTCTCCTAATAATTGTTTAAACAATAAAACGCTAATAACTTATCTTTTAAATCCAAAAATTTCCCACACCTTTTTTTTAAACTTTTTTGTCTAAAGTTAATATTCTCAAAGTAATGCGTTTTTATTAGCCTTGCACCCAGTAGCGCAACATTGAACGCGTTATAACTTCGGGAATATTAATTTTAGACACAAAAGTTTTTAATAAAAGTTGTGGAAAATGTATGGATTTAAAAGATAAGTTATTAGCATTTTATTGTTTAAACAATTATTAGGAGAGATATAGGTCAAAAAGTGAATAAATAAATTTTAACAGTCGTATAAGTCGTAAACGGTAAGTGATACAAAAAAATTATTTAGAAAAAAAGATGGGAAATTCAATTATCTACACGAAAGGTTATTACCATTTTAGGCCTAAAGTGCACGGTAACGGAGATATTGGCCGATACGGTTTTCCTTAAAATGGCGGCACTTCCGCTCACTTAATTTGTGTCGATTTTGTTCATTTACATTTTGTTCATTAACGGTTAAAGCGCAAACACATCGCGGTTAGGCAATGAACGTAGTTCCAAGTGTTGGAGTTCTCAATAAAACCGAGGGACGTGACTGACTAGCAAATTATTTAATCAAATAATACACGTGGGTTCCTTTTGACTATATCGGAGCGAGAAAAAGTTGAATAAAATAAACAACTGTTGTTGGTTGAATTTCTTATAAACAATTTATTAAGAAAACCAGGAATAAATAGTATTATGATTATTGTTGGGTTTCGTTTAAAAATTTGTACCTCTGTTCCCTGAAGATTTTTCCATGATTACACAAAAATTAACTTTTTTTTACCTAATAATAAAAACAACGACAATAAAAACAATCATTTCAATTTATTCGGACAGTTTATTTATCCATTCGCCATTTTTTCATTAAACGAAACCCAACAATAATCATATTAGTAATTATTCCTGGTTTTATAAATAAATTATTTATAAGAAATTCAACCAACAACACTTCTTTATGTTATTCAACTTTTTCTCCCTCCGATATAGCCAAAAGGGACCCACGTGTATTATCCGGTCAAATCTTTGCGACGAAATGTATTAATAATAATAACAACGACAATAAAAACAATTATTTCAATTTATTTGGACAATTTATTTATTCATTTACCATTTGTTCATTAAACAATTAACGGCAATAATCATAATACTATTTATTCTTGGTTTTGTTAATAAATTGTTTATAAGAAATTCAACCAAAAACAGTTGTTTATGTTATTCAACTTTTTCTCGCTCCGATATAGCCAAAAGGGACCCACGTGTATTATCCGGTCAAATCTTTGCGACGAAATGTATTAATAATAATAACAACGACAATAAAAACAATTATTTCAATTTATTTGGACAATTTATTTATTCATTTACCATTTGTTCATTAAACAATTAACGGCAATAATCATAATACTATTTATTCTTGGTTTTGTTAATAAATTGTTTATAAGAAATTCAACCAAAAACAGTTGTTTATGTTATTCAACTTTTTCTCGCTCCGATATAGCCAAAAGGAACCCACGTGTATTATTTGATTAAATAATTTGCTAGTCAATCACGTCGCTCGGTTTTATTGAGAACTCCAACACTTGGAACTACGTTCATTGCCTAACCGCGATGTGTTTGCGCTTTAACCGTTATTGCCATCTCGCGGCTATACACGTACCAAAAACAGTCGGTGCACGCGCGATAGGCCATGTCGGGAGTTTGATTGTCGGGACTTTGACATCCTCCCTGAAATGCTCACTCTTCATTCAAATAGCGCGCCGCGGCTGGATGTATATCTGATTAGTTCCGAGTACAAGGAACTGTATAGGTAACGCTACAAACAGTGGCTGCGCTGCTTAACATGGCAGTTTCCACCCCTTGATCTTCCTAGTCATCTCTGCAAGCGCACGTGTACGTGTTGCGTGTGGTTCCGTTCCGTGTTTCGTTTGTGTCGGTACCGCATCGAATTTATCGTTTAATAATACAAATTACGAATGTTTCAAACAAAACGATGACATTGTCAAGAGGTAAGCGCAATTGTAAAACAATTCTTCTTTCTTTATAATGGATATTCAATAATTTAAAGAAACGACTTACATATTCCGAAGAATGTTTCCACTTAAAGTTAACCTGTTTCACAGAACTAACTCGCAGACTGAAGGACAACAGCGAGCCACCTTTGAAACGTTTAAAACTTGCTGAGAAGACATTTACGAGTGAAAGTCTTCCGATAACGCAAAAAGAGAATTTCGTCCTGAAATGGCTGTGTCAAGTAGCCAAGGAAGGAAACGAGAACGAATTCGTTTGGAGAACATTGTCGCGATGCCTCAGATTCAAGAACGCTTCCGGTAATGTCATTTTTAAATCTGACGTCAAGCAGGTGCTAATTAATACTCTGATAAAGAAATTGGCTTGTATCGAGAAGAGCGAGCTCACCAATGTTTTGGATTGTTGCGAAATGATTTTTATTGATCGAGATATGCGTCTGTACTTTCGTTCTAAAATCTCGTCGCTGTGCGATTTGATGAAGGCACTTTTTACGCTAGTTTCCGATGTACGTAAGCCCGAAAGCTCAGAAAACACGGAATTATCCGACATCAATGATTTTTTGACGCGCAAATGTGCCGTTAGCGCTGTAGAATGTTTTGTAACTTGTTACAAGCAATCTCCAAACAAGGAAGTTTTTGCGGATACATTTGTAAAGGATATTTTATATCCTTTGTGCCGCCTTGTGCACAAGAATCATAACGATAAACTGGGAGCAGAGATTCACAAATGCGTTCAGCAGTTGATCTTTGGAAAATCAAGATACTCCCAGTTTAAAGAATACAATGGGAAAAATGTGAATGACTTTCCGTCGAGAGTATTTGCGGAATTGAGAAAAAAGGCAGAGATTTCCGACGAGGATAATACTGTTGTTGTATTTTTGTATGTTTTTCGAGCGGCTGTTGGCTCTTATAAAAATGATCCCGCAGCGATAGATGCCATATTTCGTTGTCTCCTTAATTGCTCCGCTCGGGCAGAAATTCGAGTGTTCACGTGTTTTCATCAACAATTGACAAATATAACATTTGATTATCAAAACAAAATTGGTGATTTAACGTTATTCGAGTATCTGCAGAGATTTGTGGACAAAGTGCTTTCGACGGATCATCTAGATTCTGTGGATTACGAGGCTCTAAGCGCTATAGGTATTCTTAATCCTCTGATTATCGAAACGAAGATGAGCGATATTCTCAAGAGAATTTTGTTGAAAAAAAAAGAGACAAAGAACGAAATGGACGCGTACCGAGATCTGATGATTGTTATAATTAACGCGGGAGTGCGTTTGAGGAGAGAACAAAAACTCATTCCATGGATACTCAAGGCAATCGAGGAGACATTAGAGGAAGAAAGTGGTAATGACGACTTTGATATTGATACACTATTCCCAACGGAGTTCACAAAACAATTCACCAGATCCGTTGGTAACATGACGAGTATGCAAACCATTGGTGTATTCAGAACTTTAATATTTCATCTTAATAAGTGCGTTGAAACATCTGTAAGCGACGATAGTAAGTATTCGTTGGATTTGATACAATCAGAAATGTGCGATCTAATCAAAAATTTTTTGTTCATTTATGATTATTTGTATTTGAATAAAATTTGACAAACCGTCGGTAGGAAATGGGGATTTCGACAACGAAAATTGGATTTTATTCATCTTTGGTCGTAACCGATGTTGAGTTAAACAAAAATCGAATTTGCAAATGTTAAAAAATTATTGTTGTTTTAGGCATTGCAACGTATATGCTAGAAGCGAACGTCGCTCTGATAACAGCATACTTGGAAGGAGTACGAATATTCGATAATTCCGTAGCAATTTCGGCACAAGATAAATTCGTTCAAGCCCTGAAAAATCTTGGTAAAACACTTTCATTATTGACCGACAAAGTATTGAAAATTCATGGCAATGAAAAAATGATTGTTTCGCTGTTGACCGTTACGTGGTACTGGGATAATATATACAATTGGATAAGATATTATGCACGCGATGCCGTACCGGAAAAGCTTGATTTTCCAATATCCGATGTTCAGGTGCAACAGATTGTCGAAAATATCGATAATGATGGATGTAAAAAAGCGATGGTGCGTTATAAAATTATGCTAAGCATGCCAAGTTAATTCGATTGATTCGCATAATTGTAGTTTTTGTGAAAAATTGCGTTTTCCAGTTTTCAACGTCAGAGTGTTCGTGTGTGTGTGCGTGTGATATGAAGCTAAAAAATTAAAACATCTATAACTTTGGAATGGCTTAACCGAACCAACTGGAATTTTTCACGCGAATGGAACTGCCAGCCCCCTTTGTTCAATTTCCATCAAGATTGAACAATTCATTAAGATTCTCCACAATTTTTGCAAAAATCTCTTAAGAGTAAAATAGAAAAAATCGATGTTTTTTTTTCAAATTTATGTAATTTTTCAATTTTGCGACTATTGGTTAAAATCTTCCTACGTGCATTCGTTAACACTGAAGAACATTTGATATTGAATTTGGAGAAAATCGATATAAGCGTTCTAAATTTACGGTGTTTTCAATTTTTTCGAAAAATAAATGCGTTAAAAATGCCGCAAACCTCTCAGTATCAAATTGAAGGAGAGAATAAATCGCGAAAACTGAAACTTTCATATTAATTCCGAACAATTACGCGTACACAAAGATTCCTCAATGAAGAATTGATGATTGTAAAAGTTCCTTTCTCATATAGGATGATTTATTTTTACGCAAACATGATGTGTCTAATTAATTGATTAATTATTGCAGAATAGGATTTTGATTCAGCAAATGGGACGAAACTTGCAAGATCAAACGTCCGTGGATTTGTCTATTTTGTTGGACGGCCTGGAGAAATCTTGGTCAATTATACTCGACGAAAGTCCGCAAATTCTATCGTTAATGAATAACTCACAAATAGCTGAACTAGCTATTTTTTTGTTGAACGATGTGAGATCGGCCAATGTCGATTATTCGATGAAACGATTGAGCGCCGAAAGCGTACAAAATGACGAGAGATTCGTTACAGCTCTCGTGTGTCAGACACTCGCCGACATGGCGGCTCGAGTAAATGAAAGTACGACGAAAAAAATCACGGGGCACGTCAATGTGGTAAATGTATATTTTTTTTTTACTTGTTTTTCGTAATCTAGATTCTCAATGGCTTTATCGTATACTAATTTTATTTTATGTAAACATGATACTACGATTGTAAATATTTTCGTAAAAATTTTCAAATTATACAGATAAAAATATTGAATCGTGGAAAAGTGTCGAAAGTATTGAAGGAAATAAACAAAGAATTCATGAAAAACGAATGGATGTCTATGAACGAAGAATCACTATCTACAATCGAGAAAGATTTAAAAGTTCTATTGTGTCTACCGTTGAAACATCTCAGTGTCGATCTGAGGACCCTTATCCTACTGATTGTTTATTCCATAAAAAAAGAGTGTACAGAAAATAACAACGTTTTCGACCTTTGTACGGAAATCACGTTGGGTACGTGTGAAAAAAAAAATCATTTTAACAAGCAAAGAAAAATTAATTTACGAACATTTTAATCAATAACATTTTTCCCTATAACAGACATATCGGAAAAATCGGACATCGATATTATTGGCTTGATCGATTCCGCTTCGCTGATCAACGAATTAATACACGATAAATCTGTTCGAAGAGTCATCGAATCATCATTGAAAAACGTTTCATCGTGGGAAAAATGTAATGTTTTGATAAAAAACAGTCGGAAGAACGACGGGTCAGCGACGATATTGTTCGAGTGTATAGAGCGAATTAGGCCCAAATTGAAAAATGACGCGAAGAAAATTTTGAAAAAGGCTCAACATAAATTGAGCAAAAAGTTGATCGATGGTTTTGACGAGGAATTGAAAGATCACACGGACATAAAACGCTTGATCGTAGCTCTGAAAGTTTCATTGGCGAACGGAGAAGTTCCAGATAATTTGGTCACTGTCACGAAATCGACGTTACATCGCCTCTTCGGGGTGAGTTAATAACTTGATTTTTTTTTTTTTTTTTTTTTTTTTTTTAAGACGAAATACGTTTGAAGATTTGATGATTTTCAGTCTGAAACTTTGAGCGACGAGAAACTCGTAGCGGAGGGATTGAAATTGGTTAATGTTGTTTTGAAACATCGCGAAAAGTTGGAATTGAATGACGAAGTTGTCAATAACATATGGCCGTACGTATTGAAAAATCCGACAAAAGAAATCGTTCAGCCTCTCGTAGAGACGACAGAACCAAAAGCTCTGAGCAAACTCTTTAATTTGCTCCATACCCAAACGGTGAGTTTCGTCTTTAAAAGTTGTGAAATTATTTCAACGTTTCTCGAGATTATATTTTGTTTCATTGAAAAATTCATAATGTAATAATTAAAGTTGAAAAAATGAATGATTTGATTTCATTTCACGAAAACTTCTATATGATTTCAGTGAGCGAGGTGTCAAACAATACTCATAACAAATTTTACGACTTAATAATTACTATATTATACAAAATTATTTTTCAATATCAAACACATGCTTTAGTTAATTAATACAGAGAATTTTTCAAAAAATTTAACGACAATTTGTATTCAACCATTCTAATGGATTTTTACATAAACAAATTGAAAACTCGCTAGTTTAAGGAGGTTCTGCTCGTATGCCCCTTGCGCGGTGCAGGACGTATGGCACTGCAGTACGAAGCGTGTGGTGAGCTGTTCTTTCTCTCTCTCTCTGCCGACTCCCTACTCATTAAGGGGGGGTAAGGTTAATTCGTACAAAAAAAGGCATGTTTTTGTGATTTTTTTGTGACGACGCAGTTAAAATCTCTTTATTAAAACTAATGGTACAGTAAAATATGACATTCGAAGAATATTATATAAAATTTTCACGAAGAAATATTAAAAAATACGGCAATGGCAGCAATTATTCGGGCGTGTCTCGGAAAAAAGTAGAATTGCGGTGTCCCTCATAACTTGGTGCTGGATCATCTGAAATGAAAAAAATGAAAGTTCATTTGTTAGATAATAGTTTTCCCCAGATAACGCTGGGAGGGTTTTTCGAAATTTCAATTTTTCAATTTTTTGGAACATTTTGAAGGGAAAAACGCGATTTTCCCTTCAAAATGTTCCAAAAAATTGAAAAATTGAAATTTCGAAAAACCCTCCCAGCGTTACCTGGGGAAAACTATTATCTAACAAATGAACTTTCATTTTTTCATTTCAGATGATCCAGCACCAAGTTATGAGGGACACTGCCATTGCCGTATTTTTAAATATTTCTTCGTGAAAATTTTATATAATATTCTTCGAATATCATATTTCACTGTACCATTAGTTTTAATAAAGAAATTTTAACTGCGTCGTCACAAAAAAATCACAAAAACATGCCTTTTTTTGTACGAATTAACCTTACCCCCCCCCCCAGGTAGTAGTGTGGTAACTTAAGCTGAATTTCATGTCTTTTTTGGAGGGGGTTTTTTGTAGGAAAATAAAAATGAATCGTTTTGGATGTTTAGGATGTTTTTATTTACATATTAAAGATACAAAAAAAATTTGTTTGAAAAAATTTAATAGTTTATTATTATTATTATTATTATTATTATTGATCGAAGTTGGCAGCCCGGGTCCTAACTTTTTTTCTACCGAACCGATTGCTTTCAAATTCTAATAGGCTACTTTACACACTTATAGTTCTCGTCGGAACCACCGAGAAATGTTTTCACACCTGACTTTTTATTTTACAACCCCTTCTTTGCTAAAGTCCTTTTATTTTAGCAAAGAAGGGGTTGTAAAATAAAAAGTTAGGGGTGAACAAATTTCTCGGTGGTTCCGCCGAGAACTATAAGTGTGTAGAGTAGCCTGTTAAAATTTGAAAGCAATCGGTTCGGTAGAAAGAAAGTTAGTACCCGGGCTGCCAACTTCGAGGTGCCAACTTCGATCAATAATAATAATAATAATAATAAACTATTAAATTTTTTCAAAAAAATTTTTTTTTGTATCTTTAATATGTAAATAAAAACATCCTAAATATCCAAAACGATTCATTTTTTATTTTCCTACAAAAAAACGCCCTCCAAAAAAGACATGAAAATCGGCTTAAGTTACCAGACTACTACCTTAAATCGAGCATTTTGGGCCACACAAAATTTTGGATTACTAATAAACAGGCGCTGTGAATTGCATCCATTGTTTTGCGGTAAGCTTCCATCTTCACCAAACGCATATACCCAAAAGTCCTATTCCCCAAATGCATATTCCCCAAAATGCTTATCCCGTAAATGCATATTCCGCGAACTGGATGTAGGGCATTCCATGCCAACTCGTACAACTTTGGAACCGACATATTATGATTTCTTCATATTGCTTTTAATACTGAAGAGACCATTCGTGATTTTATTCAGACTTTTTTCTCCATCCGTTTTCATCTTATAAATTACTAGAATTGGTGCCCCATATTCATTTTGCGAAATAGGCATTTGTGAGATATGTATTTTGGGGAATATGAATTTAGGAGATACGCATTTTAGAAAATATGCAATTGGAGAATATGCTTTTGGGTATTATGCATTTGGGTTATAAGCTTTTGGATAATATGCATTTGGGTTATATGCTTTTGGGTAATATGTATTTGAGGATATGTTTTGGATAATATGAATTTGGGGGATTAGCATTTGGAGGATATGCGTTTGGGTTAAATGCTTTTGGGTATTATTCATTTGGGGGATATGCTTTTGGGTATTATGCGTTTGGGGGATATGTATTTTGGGAAATATGCACTTTGGAGCACAGGACTTTGGGGTATATGCGTTTGGTGAAGATGCAAGCTTAACTTTTTTGCTGGGCCTTTGTAATAGATAAGGCCACACTTTTCTGAAGTTTGACCCACCACTCGTACAGTGGTTGATCCATACCACCCTATGGATATTGAGTGTGTATTGACGATTTTTCATCGCGGAAAGTAGATTGTGAATCTTGTTAAAATTTTGCGGGCGCATTCAATGTATACTTACAAATGTACCGTTGAAAATTTCAAATTGCTGCGACTCTTTTGTTTAGATTCGAGCGGAATGTTCGTAAGAAAAAATGACAATATCCTATTTCACTCGTTGAATTATTGCAGATATCGGGACTCAATGAAGCGAACGAAAGTTGTTTCGCGAGTGCTTTAATCATCTGGGATTCTATAACGAGCGTTCAAATGGGCGGTACTCGTCAAGTACTTCGAACAGCCGCGTTAGAATATTTACTGCAAACTCTACAAATTTCGAGAATTCCCGCTGAACACTGGCCGGGTGTATTAAAATTCATACAGAACACTTTGCCAGAAAAATTGCACTTTATAGAGAATGGAATTGACGTTATAATGTTGCTCGTTGGACGATCGTTGAAAGAGACGGAGTTGTCGGTGTGCGGGCCCGTTCTCGCCATATGTTCGTCGATGGTGAAATTTAAGGCCGGAATTATTATCGATAGATTGCCCGATTTTCTCGGATTGTACTGCCAACTCGTGAGGCTCGTTGTTCGAGAATCGCGGAAGCAGGATAACGATTCGTCAAGAGAACGAATACTCGGATGTTTGGCTCTCGACATTGAGAAGTGAGTGCCGCCATATTCTCCATTTTGATGAAAATGACAAAAAAAAAATTAACGCACCAATTAGAAACTTGCAAATTGCTTTCTCAATACTTTATTTACCTCACAAACCAACTTGCTCACCCCTCTGCAGGCAAGTTGGTTCTTCAATTTCGTCTTCTTCATAGAAGAAGCTTTTCTAACTTTGATTTCAACAGTTTTTTTTTTTTTTAAATGAACAAAATTCAGAGTTTCTCGAAATGCCGACTCTTTAAACGATTTGTCCTAAATTCAATATCAAATATCACTTGATGACACTCTATTTGTGTAAAAAAATATTTAGTACATCTCAAAAATTGCAAAAGTTAGAATGACCAGTTTTTTTTTTATAAATACAAAAAAAAATCGAAATTCTATCAAATTTGAACCGTTTCATCGATTCCCGCCAATACCAAACATCCTTTGATGGTACAATATTCATATGAATTTTAACCGAATATGTCAAAAATTGCGTAAGTTACAGCGATCACAGTAATTTTCCGAAAATTTGAAAATTTATACAATTCGAACGCTCCGACCGATTTTGACTGAATTCAATACCAGCCGGACTTTAATAATGTTCTATTTGTAAAAAAAAATCTCAAAAATTTACACAAGTTAGAGCAACCACACAAATTTTTTGCCTATGAAAGTCGTGCAAAACTTGCCACTCTCTATAAACATTTTCAAAAATATTAACAAAGGGGGTGCAAAGTTTCAACGAGATCGGTCGACTCCGTTCTTGAGATATACCTATTATTTGACTTCTTAGGTTGACCACATACAAATATTTTTGTAAACATGATTTTGTGTTTGGGAGATTTTGGTTTCTTGTATGAATATCATGATGTTTTTTTCTCGCAAAATCCTCTTTTCTCCACGAAAACCAAAATTTCTCCTATGAGGAAGCAAAAGATTTCATCCATGGATGTTCAAAAATCTCTTTCGAAGATTTTGACACGCTCTCTCACGGCGACAGCTTTGTAACGAAAAAAAAGAGAAAATCACCAGGAAATAAAAAAAAAAGCCCCAAATTTATCGTTATTGAATAATTTCAGGTTCAGCAATGCTCTGGTTAAGCAAAAAAAGGATTTGCCGAAAATTAGTGCGAAGGTGATAGTTGATCTCGTTGAAATATTCTCCGAAGGTGTAATACCTACGCGCGTCAAGGTAAAATGAAACGTCATGTTTATTTTTTAATTGTGTACTTTGCTTCAAAACGATTATCTTGAAATTGCATTTTTTTTTTAAATCTTTCCAGGCACCTCTGGAAGATTCTGTCGGGCACTTTTTGAGTATATCCGATCAGCACGTTATTTCTCTTCTGTCGCGAACTCTGCCAACTTCGACACAAGGAATATTCAAGACGCTCTACGAGACGTACAACAAATTCTACAAATACACCGGAAAAATTTAGATATTTTGGTAAATATGTAGCAAAGGGGACCCACTTCCGATGACCTTTGGAATAGGCCCATTCGACGCATTTTTGCACGAGAAACAACTTTTTCCTCTGACAAAATTGGGGGTCGTTATTTATTAAAAAGTTATTAACAAATAAAGTTAATAATTCATATAGCTATTTTTCTTATACCAGTCAGTCCTAATTATCTTGCCCTTCACATGTGTTGTTAAGAATACCCCCATGAGTAACATACAAAAAGTTTTATCCATCGCTCACTGTTTGTTAAAAAATTATTACTAAAAATTATTGTTAAAAATGTACTGTTCGCCACTAGTGAAAGTATTTCATGTTCGATTTATGAAACTTCTTTTGTCAATAATTTTTTAACAAACAATGAGCAACGGATAAAACTTTTTGTCTGTTACTTAGACGGTTATTCTTAACAACGTATGTGAAGAACAAGATACTTAGGACTGACATATAAGGAAAATAGCTTTATGAATTATAAACTTTATTTTTTAATAACTTTAAAATAAATAACGGCCCCCAATTTTGTCAGAGGAAAAAGTTGTTCAGGAAGACTCCTTTGATATCATATATGAAGGACAAGTTAATCGGAAGTGGGTCCCCTTTGCTCCATATTTACCGATATTTTTTTTTTAAACTTAATATTGTTGCGTCGTTCTCATAGAATGTTGAATAAAAATTTGTCGGTGCCTTTTCAACTATATACGAATAAGATTTTAGTCCATCATTTTCATTGCTCTCGAGCGTAACTAATTTTTTGCGCGACGAGCCCGCTCCAATTGCGTGTTGCGTATGTGTGTGTGCTTGCACGTCGTCTGCTAGCATCGTCTCCGCGCATTGCACAGTTCCACACGTACAATAGCAAGTAAAATCGCTATGAGAATTCGAAGACCCGGAGGTTTGCGTACTTTTGATGTTTGTCTGGCAGTTTTGTTCGGTGCATTCGGTGGATACTATATCTGGAAGCCTAGCTTCGAAGAACATTTTCGTTCGAAGACAAATTTAACCCCAGAGACCAAGTAACTGAACCGAGAAACAAAATAAAAATGAGGTTCGAACAATTTTCACGTAGCCTAACCTATATTTGATGACGATTATAAAACAAAAAGGCAAGAATATCACGATGATAAATACATTTGTGCAGTTTACAGAAAGCGAAGGCAAAGGCGGTAAACTTGGCGATGTTCGGAATTGCAACATTCGGTATGTCCAGTATAATGGGCGCTATACTACTTGTCAAGTAAGTTCACTTTTTCTTTCATTTCCAATTTAAAAAAAAAAACAAAATCTCTTCCTGCTATTTTATATATACATTGCAGGTGGGTCTTCGGACCGTCATTGAAACGAAAAAAATTGGACAAGTCTGCGCACTACGCGGAAAGTCTATTTCAGATGCAGGCAGAAAGAAAAGAGAGCGCGGCACAGGAAGATACAGTGCTTGAGACGTACTGACTGCTGGCTACCATTTGAATAAAAAAAACCCATTTGAGATATTTTGTTTGAACATGGCATATAAATAATTATTAGGAAGAAATATTAACGTCGCGTAAGAGTTCTCTAATAATCCATTATATAATTCTTAATGGACTTTTTTTTCCTCCCGATTACTCTAGGAACGATAGAAATAATTTAAATCTAGCTAATTTCTCAAGTTTGTGAGAGCTAAATTTGCGTAATGAAGCACATGGTTTTATATTGTACTGCATTAAATATATTCATTATTTTACATCGTTGGTATATCCCATTTGGATTATTATCTCAATTATTATTAATCTACTTTTCCTCGGTGAATTTAGTGTTGTAATAAGGCATGTATTGAAGTACCGCCTTCCATTCGGTGAAGAATAGAAGAGCGAGACCCGCAGTTCCACCGTAGATAGTAGCCGATGGAATCCTAAGACAATGGAATCATAAAATTCATTATATGATAGTGTTGTTACATGAGGAATTTATCGAAATGATCCATTTGATATCGAGAGGCCGATTTGTTAACAATGAAAAATGAACATTTTCTTACCATTTCACCGCTAATTCGAAGTGCTTCTTTCCTATGGGACCGAGCATTTTCTTTCTCTCGTTGACAGTTCTCGACTTCGAAAGCTCGAAATCAACGCGATTCGCGTACAAAATAAGAAAGTCAATAGCAGAAGGAACCGAAATTTCTCGGCCTTATTTCTACTTTGCTGTGGCGTAATGTCAGGGTGTGGAAACTCCCATGTTAAAAAGCGCAGCCACTGTTTGTAGCGCTATCTATATAGTGTCCCCCTAGTCGCAACTAAAAAGATATACATCCAGCTGCGGCGCGCTATTTGAATGAAGAGTGGGCATGAAATTAAAAAGTCGGTCGGTATAGTAGATCGAAGACAGATATTTCAAGAAATGAAAAAAAGTTATTCGAATAATTTATTTGAAAATCATTTATATATGTATATATACAGAATACAGGGTGACAATTATAAGGTGGCCATGTATTTTTTACCGCTTTGGCGTTGAAAAATCGGGGGGGGTTTAAAAAGCGGTTTCCGAAGGATTTTGGATACGCTTTTCGAAAAAAAATATGTCGCTGATGTGAGGCGTACCATTCTTGGGTAACGAGAAATTTTTTTTCGAACAAAATTTACAAAATGCTTTTTTATTTTGGAACAATGAAGTTCATTCAATTCTGTACACGAAACACTGGTCGCAAACTCGTTTCAAGGTTTTTATCGTGAAGAAAAACAATGTTGAACTTGCATATTTTGTGAGTGTATCAGTGTTTAATTTCGAGAACAGTAGAACAACTACAGCAGTAATCATGTTGGATCACGTAGTCTCTGTTTGATTTCACGTCCGTCAGAGAGTGAGGTTCAGAAGGCCATGACTATCACGACGCGAGAAGTGACATAATGCTGAAACTTGGATCCAAAGAAAATTAAATACAGCAAGACCGGGCAAACGTAGCTCGACCGATCCTTTTCTGATTAACTATAGCCGTCGTATCTTCATCGAATAATTATGAAGGATCATTCGGCATCGTTGTTCAGTGAAGGTGAGGTAAAGTTACGTTTGTCTTATCATAAATAATTTTTTTTTGCGTGAAACTAAGGTTTTCGCGCATCGGTCCATCGCGCTTTCACAAGGCACGTTCACTGCAAAATGTCCGGTTTGTCAGTCGTTTTCGTCGCCTTTTAATTAATGCCCATGACGTGAAACGTCTCCGTGCATGGAAACCTTGTTCATATAAAATTACATAAAGCGAGACGGCGAACGTAACTCGACCGATCCTTTTTTCATTAACCATATCTCATCTCGATCGAATCGTTTTAAGACCATTCTGAACACTAATTTTACAACCATTCCAAAGACTAATGCTGGTTTTAAAACTAGTCTTCGGAATGGTCTTAAAACCAGTCTTGAGGATGGTCTTAAAACTAGTCTTGAGGATGGTCTTAAAATTAGTCTTGAGAATGGTCTTAAAACTAGTCTTCAGGATGGTTGTGAAACTAGTCTTGAGGATGGTCTTAAAACTAGTCTTGAGAATGGTCTTAAAACTAGTCTTCAAGATGAGTGTAAAACTAGTCTTGAAGATGGTCTTAAAATTAGTCTTGAGAATGGTCTTAAAACTGGTCTTAAACCTAGACAAGTTTGAAGACCATTCTCAATACTAGTTTCACAACCATCCTGAAGACTAGTTTTAAGACCATTCTCAAGACTAGTTTTCCAACCATCCTGAAGACTCAAGATCATTCTCAAGGTCAATTTTACAATCATTCTAAAGTCTAGTTTTAAGACCATTCTCAAGACCAGTTTTAAGACAATTCTCAAGACTAGTTTTCCAACCATCCTGAAGACTCAAGATCATTCTCAAGGTCAATTTCACAATCATTCTAAAGTCTAGTTTTAAGACCATTCTCAAGACCAGTTTTAAGACAATTCTCAAGACTAGTTTTAAGACCACTCCGAAGACTAGTTTTAAGACCAACCAAAAATCAGATTAGTCTTTGGAATAGTTGTAAAATTAGTGTTCAGAATGGTCTTAAAACGATTCGATCGAGATGAGATATCGTTAATGAAAAAATGATCGGTCGAGCTACGTTTGCCCTGTCTCGCTTTATGTATTTTTCTATGGATACAAGGTTTTCATGAACGGAGACCTTTTGCGTCATGTGCATTAATTAAAAGGCGACGAAAACCATTGACGAACCGGACAATTTGCAGTGAACGTGCCTTGTGAAAGTGCGATGGACCGATGCGCGAAAACCTTAGATTCACGCAAAAAAAAATTATTCAAGATAAGACAAACGTAACTTTACCTCACCTTCTCTGATAAACGATGCCGAATGATCCTTCATAATTATTCGATAAAGATACGACGGCTATCGTTAATCAGAAAAGGATCGGTCGGGCTACGTTTGTCCGGTCTTACTGTATTTAATTTTCGTTGGATCCAAGTTTTAGCTTTATGTCACTTCTCGTCGTGACAGTCATGGCAGAGACTACGTGATCCAACATCACTACTGCTGTAGTTGTTCCACTGTTCTCGAAATTAAAGACGGATAGACTCAGAAAATATGCAAGTTCAACATTTTTTTTCTCCACGATAAAAACCTTGAAACGAGTTTGCGACCAGTGTTTCGTGTACAGAATTGAATGGACTTTATTGTTAAAAAATAAAAAAGCATTTTTTAAATTTTTTTCGAAAGAAATGTCTCGTTACCCAAAAACGGTACGTTCCACATCAGCGACATATTTTTTTTTTCGAAAAGCGCATCCAAAATCCTTCGGAAACCGCTTTTTAAACCCCTCCCCGATTTTTCAACGCCAAAGCGGTAAAAAATACATGGCCACCTTATAATTGTCACCCTGTATATTTGCATTACATTATCGAAGCTACCGTCTCTTCCTCGGGTCGCAACAAAATCGGACGGAAACATACCGCCGCTGAAAGGAGTTTATTCGTTAATTATTCATTTTTTCAGCCGAAGGAATTTCGTTATAAACGGAATTTTTATTTGTTTATTTCAATTACCTTTGCAGATGTTTGATCAATAGCATTAAAATATCAAAACGTGGTTTTGACAAACGATAGACAAGGGTATGCGTGTCGCTGATGAGTGATTCTCGTGATTCCTGATCTATAACACGAAAAAACAACACAAAAATGACTTCTATCGGGCATTGAATGAGAATTTTTCGAGAGATAATATACATTTTTGTACGTACTGGTAGAAATTGTGAAGTTGTTGTAGTATTGAAAAGTCATTATAGGCTCCGACAACATTCTCAAGTATGTTTCCAAAGCGCTCGTTATAGTTTTGTACTTCCCATTCGAATCTATCATCGAGATTGATTTTGTCAAATTTCCTCCTGTCCAGTCGCATTGCCAGAAGTTTGTTGACCTTCGATGCCACACCGACGACTCAATAAGACCTTGTTCCTCAAGACGTAGGAGATTAAAGATGATGCTTTTGCTTTGTTAGTGTTCATTATTCTTATTAAATAAGTTTTGTTCGTTGGAACATTGTTTAATGCTTAAACGTTAGAAAAATTACTTACTGTACGACTGACAGACGGTATTAAAATACATTTTATCGTACATATAACGTGTGCATGGTGCCGAAACAATTACTGCTTCTCCTGTTTTTACAATGAATATCACTCCGGTACATGCGATTCATCGACTGTATAATAATAGATGTATCTCATTTATATAGAAATTCCTCGTGTCCGCTTCAATTACAATCCTAATCTCCCAATCTTCCCAATCCTCTTGCCAAGTTATGAGAAATGCCAAAATTCGAATTTCTTGAAAATAATAACATTTAAAAAAAATATAAATAAATAAAATACATTATGCATTATTTAAATATATTTATGGTGCAAGTAACGTGAAATTTAAACAGAAGATTAGAAGAAGAAAAAAAGTCTTCATATGGGGAAACGAACCTTCGACCCTCACACTATGAACTCGAGCTCCTGCTTTTTTTTGTTGAACATGTTTATTTCGGAAACGTTTTACAATCTGTTTAACAAAGTTTTTGGTAGAAATAAACATACATAAAAAGACCACACGCTAACGGGGACAAATGGCTCTAGTCCTCGCGCATGAGGAGCTCGTCGCCAAACGGTATGGAAGTTTAGTGGTTTGTGAACGATGAGAATAATGCAGACTGTAAGTGCTGCTACGTTAATGGCACTCCGGCATGTGGACTGTTACGGTTTGGTGGAAAAAGGCGTGAACCAAAGAAAAACCCCTAAGCGGTCAGAAACGCCGGTACTTAAACCTAAATTAAAAGCTAGGGGGGTACTTACAAATGTACAGGGGTGGCAGGTGATGCCAACGATATCTTAGCTAGTGCCATGGTAGCATTTGGTTTAGAAGAATGCTGGTCGCGCCAGCCGTCTTCCTCTGTTTGCGGCCGCCTTACGGATTTTTTTACGGTAAAGTTCGCTTATGTGTGGGCAGTCTATTGAAAGACAGTGATATTTTCTGAGGTTTATTCTATGAAAATCACTATAGTCACAGGGCGGTAAGGCCGTATTACACTTGAACTTATATCTGTGTCTTTGGTAGTCAGTAGCAGTTACCGATATTCGTTTGTCGGCTTTGTTGCGCTTCCAGTGATAAAGGGTTGGAATGTTGTTGGCATTCTGTATGTTGCCAATTGAGTCGAGGTACATAAATGATTGGGGGCGTAGGTAACCTCACCTCGATTGGTGTGCAGAGTCTAATCGTGCGATAGTTTGGGTTATTGCGTTGTTAATGTGGGGGAGATTGCTAAAGTAGTCGCGCGTAAGTTTTAGCGAAAAACAGTCAATCCTTGGAATGTTGGCTGCCTTGTATAGCGATTTATTACTCACAAACTTATCGTAGTTAGTGTGTGCTGAGCGGTAAAGGCCTAGGCATGCTCGCAGGCATTTTCGTTCAAGAACTCTCAGCTCTTCCATCGCCGAGGCGTTGACATTCCACCAAACCGGTGCCGCGTACGTTAGTATTGGTCGGATAAGGACTAAATAAAGTATCACTTTGGCACGTTTGGTGAGATGAGGGTTATAGAATATTTTACTATTGGCTTTGAAGGCCGCTCTGGTTTTCTCGATTTGTGTCATGAGATGAATATTTCCTCTTAAAAGATAATCTAAATTAACGCCTAGATATTTGACTATTTTTTTATGCGGGATCGCAGCTTTATTTAAGGTGCCCGGTATCGTTGTTTGGATGTGGAATTGGCTCGCGCCTCTTTTTTTGTTTTTCGATAAATAGAGCAACGGTTTGCGGAACAAGATGGTCTCACATTTCAGCGGATTGAGTCGGAGGTTCCAGGACATGTAATATTTATTGACTTTTTTCACTAAATTTTCGAGATCTTCTTGAATTTGCGTTGGGCGCTGACCGGCTACGTAAATGATATAGTCGTCGGCGAAGGCTAAGGAGGCGGTTTTGGGTTTTTCGTTAAGGCCGAATAGGTTGAGTACGTCGCTTATAAATATGTTGAATAGAACAGGAGAGTTAAGTTCCTTGTTGGAGTCCCTCTGCTATCATAAATAGCTCAGACGAGATACTCGATCCGTCCCAAGTTTTGAAGGTTTTGTTGGAGATCATGTCCCATATCGTCATTATTAGCCAAGCCGGGAATCTTTTTGAGTGAAGCTTATAGAGCAGGCCATTGAGCCATACCGAGTCGAAGGCATTTTCACTCGAGCTCCTGCCGCTGCGCCAACCGGTGATTGAAAATTGTGCTACGAAAACTTCTTATGTATTGTTAAATATGCAAAATTTTTATTTTATTAAATATTGCCCATCTGGCCCTCCCACTTAGGTCACTTTCACTCCTCGTCAACCCCAACATACCCTATAAATTCGTGCGAAATCGGTGATGACAAGTCAGGAAGGTCCCCTTGTGAGTAAGTCGGTAACGGGTAAAAAGCTTGCCAAGATCTAGTTCTACCTTTCGCTCCTACTATGTAAGTCGCGCTAGCTGTGCGTCGATAGTGGCGCACTCTCTGTAGTGTCCCCCTCACGGGAACTAATAATAGAGCCGTGTTTTTTGTATAGAGTTTCCACACCCTGCGTAATGTCGACCAGTAAACATGCGAATGAAGAATCATCGAGACTGTAAAAACTGTTATAATGAAACTGCTTTATCGATAAGTCGAACGCGTTCGTCGATAAATGTTTCAAGAGACGCGTCAGAGCGTATCTTGACGACAAGTAATTAAAAAACAGTTTTTAAGTATTGCTTAGGTCCGAGCTTTACAAAACCAATGCACACTTGGTACAACTAATTGGTCCCTGAGAGGATATTTTGCCAATTTTCTTGTCCACCAATTGAGCGTCCTCTGTGTTGATATTCCGAATTACGAGAAGTACGCGGTGCCTCTGACGATATAGTAGACGCGAGCATGAAAACGTGTCATGAGCTTTGTCCTGCAAACAAAACATAGACACACATACAAGCGCAGAATCACGAAATGAGAGAGATACGAATACGAACGTACGGGGAGACCAGTCTCGCCAAGTCCTCGCGCAGTCTCGCGGAGTTCGGTTCCATTCGGTTTGTCACACTTTATTTTTGTCATATATACGCGGGTGGTCCACCCTGCGACGCACAACGGGAACTTTTTATTCACTTGTTTTTTTTTTTCCCTTCCTTTCTCTCGGTTTCGCTGCGGAAGAAAAGCAAAGAAAGGAAAACAATTCAAACCTACACCCAAGTCGAGAAATGAAAAGGTAATAATCGGAGTTGTGCGTGCGAGGTCGCGGTCGCGAAATGCACAAAAAAACGATACAGCGCGTACAGTAGTGGCCAAACAACAATTGATTTTTCGTGGGGGGGGAAAAGAAAGAAACGAAATTTTCCATTATACCGAAGAAAATTATCTTTTTCAAGAGGATGCCGAGCGAGAAAGCTTCGCGATCACTTTTGATGTGATTTAATTCGGATACTTTTGTCATCGAACGAAGGCGGACGACCGAATTTTTTCTTTAATGTTAGACTGAATGAACCGGAGGATTCCTCCGCCGTTGGAAGACTTTGCAGGTTGCAGTGAAGTTAGAAAATTTCTATTCGATCTATATACATATGCCACATGTTTTTATGTTAGAGAAAATAAAAGAATACATTTATTTACGACTCGTAGGGATCGATTTTGTGAGATATTAAAATGGCAACGGTTTTCGAGAGTCCCTACCTGTCGAACAGGCTACGACACATCGAGGAACGTTACGAGGAGCCGACAACCTTCGGAAAGTGCGACTGCACGAGTTACAGCTATTTAGGGCTTAGCCTCGTGTTATTCACGATCGGCACCGCCATTACAATATTGGCACTAGGCGACGCCGCCGATCGTCATGTATTCTCGAATCTCGGTCACATGTGGCTCGTCGGACCGATTTTCATATGTTCTGGTCTTATGGTCGCCGTCAAGTGCATTTTGTATCTCAGGAGAAAGTCCGTTATCCAGATGATTTTTCATCAGCGACAGCTTTTCAGGGTAAGGATTAAGAGACAATAAATTAATATTCTTTGATTTTTGTCGCTCGCTGCGCAGTTTCAAACTTTTGGAACATTTTTCCTTCAATCTAAGATTCTATTTAACAATGAGATTATTTTAAAGAAAACATTAAAAAAAGAATTTGAACGAAGAAAAAAAAACTGAAGGTTCTTTATAGCCGGAATAATAATATAAATTTAAATCGTAGAGGATCGAGACGACGGATAACAAATCGTTCTAGAATACCTTCGTCGTTCTCAGATATTTGAATAATACATAATTATGTGCATTTATATTGACTCGAGCATAATATAACGCATAGCGATCGAGTAACGCAAGATTTACAATCGTTGTTGCGTACCTCTTATCGTTTATTTTCTCCCATTCGTTTTGTCGTTTCTGTACCTAGGCGACGCGAAGCCAATGTGAGTGAAACGTTTTTTCTTAAAGCGCAAACGCCTTCTCGGCAATCTTGAGCAAAAAATAATATTGATAAGAGAATTTGCCTTGTAAATATATGGCTTTGAGTCAAAGAGATAGAAGAGTTAAATTGATTCTGGTTCGCTTCTGCGGAATGATACCAAAGTTTGGATCGCTGGAACGCAACGAAAAATGATGTCGAAGTTTGCGTCGTTAAAACGCAACGAAAATAGATTTTTTACATCATTAATACCCCTTAAAATTGAATTATCGATGATGAAAAAGCGTTAAAACGTTTTATTAGGGTCTCGTTCAAGAACCCGGACCTAAATGTGCGCGAAAAGCAAGAGCGATACCAAAAATAAACAATTGACAAACCCATTTGCGTTGCGTTCCAACGATGCAAACTTCAACATCATAACGACAACAAGTTTTTATTTATTTTCTATTTTAATATTTGGTATAGCTCGTGCTTCTCTTGTACATTTTGTGCCCAGGCATCTGACCGAGACTCCGTTATGATATTGAACGATTTTGATCTTAACGTAAAATTACCTAAATCGGTCTTATAAATCTGAGAATGCAGTTACAGCACGGGTTACGATTTTTTCAATTTTTCAACCTTCCCATTAGAGTGGGTTCCGGAAGATTAAAAGCGTTCCAAGTTTTTTCGGGGTCTCTGTCGGGGGACTGAACCCCAAATGTGCACGAAAAGCACGAACAATACTGAAAATTGATATTTAAAAAAATAAACTTGTTTCCGTTGCGTTGCAACCATGCAAAATTCAGGGGCATACTGAAGATTGGAAGCGAGAAAAATTAACGAAAAGACAATTAATGTACACAAATGCTTTTTGTTATGGGATTATCAACAATGTAGTTTAGCAATTGCAGGAATTGGCAGGGGCTCAAGCAATGAGCGGATCCAGCACCGGGATGCTCGGACCACCCTCGTACGAAATAATAACCCAAGGCCAGTGTACCAGCGAGTTACCGCCACCGACATACGCAGAAGCCGTGGCTTTGCTTCAGCAGGCTGGTAATAACGGTAAATATAGTCCATTTTTTACTATTCGCGACCTCATTGAGGAAGCTTTATTTGCGTGAAAAAATACGTATCTTTAACGTCAATGTGTTTAAAATGTTCGAATGTATTGAAAAATCATATGTAGAAAAAACGCTTTGAGAATTGTGTGAAATTTCAAGGAAGCAACTTGCGAGTTCCATCGATGGTACACCATTTTTCTTTTTGTTTTTTTTTTGGAGTAGACCATTCTTGCTTCAAACATGGATTCGTGACTGCTTTTATTTTTTTTCAAGATATTCCGACCAGACTCTTTTGAATGTCCCAATAGTGAGAAAATCATATTTCGACAAAATGTCTGGATGTATGTGCGTTTCCATGGGGGTAGGCAGCCCAAAAAGTTAAATACTGCTATATTTAACTTTTGTGTATTCAATGTATATTTCGCGACTTTGCACATAGCTTGAGCATTAAACGCCCTGTTTGTAAATTTTTTTTTTTTTATAATGTTCAATAACGCGTGACAAATTTGACTCGATCTTAACTCGCACTTTCGCAAATTTTGAGATATCCGGTAAAAAAAAAAAAATTTCCTTCAATACACTATCATCGAAGAATGTTTCGTATTGAGTTTAACGATAATCGATGAAAAGTTGTATGAATTTTCGAACGTTTGAAAAATGTTTGGAAAGAAAAAAAATCTGATAATCCTAACATCCGTATTTGATCAGATGTAGAACAAAGCTTTCTTTTTTATACGATCATATTATATACGTGTCTCTGTCAGAATCAACAGAGGAGGTTCGAGTGTGTAAGAAATTTTGAAAAATCACTACGGATGATTTTTGAACCGACGTGCATTGTTTGATCGAGATAAATGTGTCTACGTTGATACATCAACAGCCAAAACAATTAAGCCTGGCACGATTGAGCTTAACAGCATTTCTCTCTTGCCCTTGAAAATTTGTTATTTACTTATGAATTTGTTTTTTTTTTCGCAGACGCCAAATCATCCTGCGGCCCAGGAAGCACCGTGAATGTCGGTGGAACTGAGAGAACAAAGCCTTGAATACGAGTTATCTGTTTCTCGAATGTTTTATTCTAAAATCATTCTCGCCAAGAGAGAGAAAAAGAGTGAGAGAGAGAGAGAGAGAGAAAGGACTTTTGGTGAGTAGGAAGTTTGTCAAGTGCTTCGTCGCTTCCTTCACGAGGAAAAATCTCTCGAGAGCTCTGGCTGAATATATGTTATCATCGATATCAGGGATATTCCAGAAGAAGAAAAAGAAAGAAGAACAAAAAAACGTATCGCGCGACCACAGGTGTTCGTTGTCACAAAAAAATGATTTTTATACATCGCTCTGGCTCATCGATTTTGCGACGAAGCCATGAAATCATCAAACACATTTTTTCGTGACTCAACCTCCACGTCCGCTGATTGTGTCTCCGCGAGAAAAGTTCGGCTCGTTCAAATTTTCTCTCTGACTGTTGTCGTCGTACATTTTGAGTCGTTGCTTTTTTTTTTTATCGTTAAACACTACGAAAATGAATACAGAGAAGTTTTACCGGCGGTGTATAATTTCTCAACTTCCTGAACGACGTTTCGTCCTCATGGGGAATTAATGTGTTATCCTCCCGAGTCTTGTGCCAATACGAGAGATTGAACGATGCCAATGACATTGCACGGACGTGATAGAATTACGTGATCACAGGATGCCTCGCCTTCGTGACGGACCTGGCGCGAGGTTCAAATCGATTTTTTTACCGATGATCGCGGTGAAAATTTAAATGAGAGAGAGAGGAGATAATTAATCGGTGCTAGCTACTTCTTGTTCAACGTTATTTTTTCGTTGAATTGAGAGTGGGAGAAGAAGAAAAAAAACGTACATACAGAGCATTATATTATTGTCGTACGAGCTATCAATCGATGTGTATTCATTACTGATCGTTTGTACGGCAACTTACTACCGTGGACTTAATTAGTATTTAAACTTTTACGTATAGCTAAAGTTCTATGCACTAGTCAAATGAGTGGCAGGTACTAACAATTAAAAAAAACAGTTTTTTACACCAATTTAATTAGAAAATGATAAATTCACAAAAAATAAGAATATTTTTCGATATTCAACGAGGATTACGCCAAAAGGAAGTTTATCTTTATTTTTTAACAAAAGAAAAAATGCATATATTTTGTCTATAGCACTCATTTTACTAGTGCGTAGTGCCTCGACCAATCTAATTATCTGGGGAGAATGGATACAATAACCCGAACCGAGTCAATGATTTAATGTGAAAAGGACGACAAGCGTGGGATAATAAATTTTTATCCAATGTCTTGTCGCAAGTGGATGACGAAAAAATCGAAGAAAAAAAAAGAAATAACCATTTTGTCGATTAGACACGTTAAAGGCGAATTTAGCTTTGCTCGTGTCCAAAGCAAGGCATTCGTTAATTGGGGGATTGACGATGGTCAATTACAGCTGAGACCTTTCAATACGAATTCACGTCATCCGATCGATCCGACTCTCGTTCGACGTTGTACACGAGTTTTTTTATTCAATTTTTTTTTTTTTCTTTCGTATCGTATCTTATATAGCTGAGGACTGGTCACGCTGTGAATTTTTTTTTGTTCCATTTGTAATACATGCCTTGCGCAATCGTACGGCGATAGCTTATGGAAACTCTCTTAGTGATAGAGAGAGAGAGAGAGAGAGATGGGCTAATGGATGAAAGAAAATAATAATCCTTGGACAACGAACGGAGTTAGTCTCGATCGTCTGATTGTTTTTTTTGCGAGCTTTGTGAGGATTAGCGATAAGAAAAAAAATGGTATATACATCGTCTAGATTATCACTTTTAAGATTTAGGGGGAACAAGAAAAAAAAATAACGATTTTTACACGTACTCTAAATGATTACCCATATTTTTCTATTGTACGGTCTTGACGTTGAGACTGCGCTGCCTTAGGTAATATTAAATAAATATCTCGATAACGGAATAACGCAACGTGATCAAAATTCAAATAAGATTCAACGATTCAGGAGGTTCACTGGGTTTGCCGGAGCGCGGAAATAGGGAATTCGCGGCGCGGGGCAGGCAACATGAGGGTCAGGTCGCGCTTCGTCATCCGTTTTAACCACGTAAGAAGCTCAATGATATTAAACGAGATAGAAGAAACTATGCGCATTTTCGTCGTGAAGTTTCATTCAAATGCACTCTATCATTCTATTATCCTTCATTTATTTTCTCTGCATTTTTTTCTCGAGTTATGAGCGCGGGTACACAAAGCACCATAAGCGTCCAATCTTAAATTACAAATTTTGAATATTTTTCGAGAATTGTGCGGGCGAAAATTCTAAAATACTTCAGGTGCGTGCGTGTGTACGTACCGAATGTAAAATAGAAGTTTCAGAAATTTCTCTCTACCCCGTGAACCTCTTTAAAACGATTCCACAGTATTACTAAAACTGCATAAATACATATACTGTACTTATTAATTGATTGCCGTTTTTCATAATGCCACGATCATTGATCCAGATGTTTCTCACACGAGCGTTAAGTTTTGTGTTTTTGATTTTTTTAAATTTGTCATTAGAGTAAAAACAGCGACGCGCTAATGGAATTATTATTGGACATTTACTAATTTCGGTAGAAGTTTAATAATGCTATATTTTGTTCGTATAACGTGTGTACTTTAGCGTGTTATAAAAGTTAAATGTGATAAATTTCATGAGATGTACTGTCGATGCGAGAAATGGCCGTCATAATTACTTTCATTCCGAATCGACGCGACAAAGTGCGATAATTTTTTTTTAGTTTTTTGAAAAATCAAGAGAACAGAAGAAACGCGACAATTTTTTGTGCCTTTAAGCCGAGTCGGATAATGAAGAATTTTACAAATTTATTACCGAGGCAATCGACATTTTCAAGGCCTCGCGTGAAAAATGAAACTCCCCAAAAACCCAAACAATTCATAGTGCCGATACGACGATGAAATTGAAAAAAATTATTACGAAAATTGGGTGACAAAAAAAAGATTATATAAGATACTTGTATAAGATACAGTTGAAAGATAAAATCAATCGATGTTCGGTCCTCTTCCCTGTAACATACAGAACGAAAAAAAAAAAAAAAAAACTACTGAAACGTCACAAAAAAACGTCGTACAACACCCTATTGCAATTACGAATATTTCAAACTTACAAATTTAATTTTAACGGACATACAATTGTGATTATTTTGTACACGTATATATATATATATATATATATATACACATGCATATATAAATATATATGATTAAAAACGAAAAATACAAACTTTAATTACGAATTCCGATGTTTTGATGATTATCGAAAAATTCAAACGGCGTTTCGCATTAAAAGGTATTTCTTTCATTTGTGTTATTTTTATTTATCATTAAATAGCTCTTAAGCGTTGTAAATACATTCTATGACAAATTTGAGATAGACAATTCGTTATGGGAGGAGGGATATTGTAGAATCGTGAAAAGATGAAAAAGAAAAGAAAAAAAAAGAAAGTTTTATCTCGAACGTATTATGAATGCGCAACAGCGAGCATCTCTTCCTGATGAATTAAATGAGTCGTGTTGTTAACGAGACCCATGAGTTTTGAGAGCGAGGCTGCCCAGGCGTCGAGAAGGGCAGCGGGCTCTTGAGTACCGGTGAATCTCACAACACCGGCTGGCCTGTCCGTACGAGCGTTTATTATACCGGTTTCGACGAGCTTGCACAAACTCGCCTCGGTCTCTTGTACCGGAAGATCGAGCAATTCCGACATTCGCGTCAGAGTTATTTTCGTATAGTACTTGGCCATTATTCGTATATTCTACGAATATGAAGAAATAAACAATGAATGAATACAAATTTAACGTTTTTCGGAGGTAAAATTCGTTTTTTTTTTCTAATTTTTCAAACTCACGTGTTCGACAACGCGATTTCGAAGTTCGGTCCAGCGTTTACGACCATCCTCCGTCGACTCGCTGAATACTTCGGTACTCTTAAGCTCTTTCTCGTAAATCTCACAAAGACCCGACCATTTTATAAGCTCCGGATTCACGAAAAGTCGAAGCAATTCTCTGAACAGAAAGAAAATTACGTATCTCAAAGGGATTCGATAATAAGCAATTTTTTTAATTTTTTACATTCTTAATGGATAATTATAGAGTAATCAAATCGTAATTACGATTTTTTTTCTATTTCATATACTCACTTGTAAGTCGGGATGTCCTCGATAAATTTGTCAGCGAGAAGCCTGTGCGTCATGTCAGCTTGTTCGGGTTCGTGAGCCGCTAATACGAGATACATGACAGCGCGGGACATGGCGACTTTACTCTTTTCCGGGAATTCCTTGATACTCGGCGTCTCGAGGACCGCGCGGTTGTGACGGCAAAGCTCCAAGTGCCATCCCTCGTGTCGTGCGAGTTCCATCATTAGGCTATTTCGACGAGATGGAGATAATAAAGGTCGTGATGATTTTTTTTTGTTCATGACTAGAATACTTTTTTTTTACCAACAAAAATAATGTCGTAGTTACGAACGTTCTGGCGAAAAAAAAATGAAATGTCCTTAACTAGGGAAAACTTACTCCTTAATTGTACGGGAGTGTATATTCGTACAAAAACCGCATGATTTAGCCTAGTGATAAGAGGCTTAAGAGGCGATAAAACGAAGGTCCGGCTCGGTTTTGTTGAAAAAAAAATTATTTCTCGCATTCCAAGCTCGTGTCCTGTTATTCGATTCTTCGAGGAGACTGAAAGGACTCTCTGGTGTGTAAAAAAATATAAACCAAAATATTTAGGAAAGGAACCTTGATCAACGCCAGGTTAAAATGACTATAATCTGTTCGGGCGTTTGTCAATGTTCTTTTTCGAAATATTTTGGTTTATATTTTGTCAACATAATAGAGAGTCCTATCAGTGTCCTGGGAAAAAAAAAGTCAGGACGCGAGCTTGGAACCGGAGAAATAATTTTTTTTCAACAAAACCGAGCCATTTTATCGCCTGTTAAGCCTATTAAAAGGCTAAATCATGAGATTTTTGTACGAATATATGCTCCGTTCGTAACTTCCCAACTTCAAACGTTCGTAACTCCGACCACATAAACAGTACACATGTACTTCGATCAGCAGATAACCGTTCAACTCACTCGTAATATTTCAACTTTAGTGATTGTGTCTCCGCGTCTTTCTCATCCTCGAAGAACTTTATGTTTATCTTCTTAGCTATTATCTGAGTACGAACGTAATCCTGCTTGGCAAGACACAGACGCATCTGCTCCAAGATTAGAGAAGCCTTTTCGAGACGCGTCATGCTTCCATAAGTTTCAACCTGCGCAACCAAAGGGGTTTTCACTTCTTTTTTTTTTCCTCGTTACAACCACACATTGAAGTATTATGCTACATTTATTTCGCAAAATCTGACCTGCAACTCGAGCATGATAGCAGTTGCGGCTGTTACGTCACCGTCCTCCTCCTTCAGCTTCGCCAAACGATGAGTAAGACGTGCTCTTTCGACCTCGACGTATATCTATAAACGAGAATACATATTTTCCGAACTAATTTCTGTGGAAAAAGTAGAGAAAAATAGGGACAATTGAAACTCGCTTATTGCTTCCTCGTCATTGTTTGCGCATACACAAATTTCCTCTACGAGCAATGATTTCAACATTTTTGCTTCCTCGTAGAGGATACTTTGGGTATGTGCCGAAATGGAAGGGAAGCTATACGCAAGTTCCGATTTGCACCATTCCGCTGTGTCTGCGCTTCTCCTTCAATTTAATAGCAAGATGTTTGCTTAACTTTAAATGCGTTAATCTTTCCAATATATATTTCCATGGTAACCAATTTGCGTAGCAAGTTTCAATCAGCTAGTGGAAAAATGACACTAGTACAATAAACATCTATACCAAATTTTCGAAAAATTCGAAATTCCCAAAATTTGGAACGTTGCCATTGATTTCGTCCAAATTCAATCTTAACGGAGATTAAGAAAAAAAATAATAATTTGTGTCAAATGCGAACGAGTTGTTCAAATTTTCACGCAAATTATTGCGGGCAGTGTTTCAGGCAATTCTCATTTTTGCAGTCACATTACACACGTGCACATATGCACATCGGTGCAAGCATTTTTCGTAAATCTGTTCTCCCGACATTTTCACATACTTTGAACACATTGGCAATGAATACGGCAAAAAAATTTGTTCACGAGAACAATGGTGTCTTCATGAGGAAGCAAAACTGAGATAAATTGAAAAGAAATGAAATTTTAACGTCCAATTTGATGAAATTTGAATGGAAAGAATGAAAACTCTTGCTTACCTTGCCTTCGGTCACAGAACGTAGAGTCTCAATGAGCTTTATCATAGTTTCACGATCGGGAGTTTTGTCTATGTAAGTGCAACAGTGCTGAACCATCTTAGTGACGGCGAGTTTCAACTGAGATCTTCTCTTGCACAGTAGAACAATATGTTCGTTAAGGGCTGACCAGTTTTTAGCCTCAAAGCATATTTCTACTATAGCCACCAAAAGTCTCGAAGTAGACATCATATCGTTTGCCTGAAAACAATTTTTCCTTTAATCACGTTGACTCAAAATGCAGATTTTCATCGTAATCTTGATAGATTTCATATAAATGAATTACCGTTCGGGTAACTTTTTCCAAAGCCAACAATTGATCGAGAACGTCACAAAACTTTCCTTCTTCGGCCAATTTTTTGCACTCAGGAATTTTTGTATCGCAATAATCGCTGTAATCCACCTCCATCATCACTATCTTACCACTGTCTTTTATCGGATCGGCCATATTTTCCTCCAAATGTTATTCCTGTAAGAGTAAGACATTACATTTTTTAGTTACGCTTGAAAAACTACAGTTACAAAGTCGAAAAAATAACATATTTTGTAATGAAGTAATGTAGCGGGACATAGAAATGAACAAATTTTAGATTTGTTAAATCTCTTTGAATAGAAAGTAGTATGCACCATGTAGGGAATGCATCATTACAGTGCACTTTTTCATAAACTCAACTATAATGTCGTAAAGTTGGATTTTCCGAGAAAAAAAACGATAAGCGTGTATAATTGTTGGTATTTTAAGAAGGCAGGAAGAAACTCAAATGTTCCTGTGTAATTATCACGAAATAGTGAGAGATACGTTTATTCCCAAAGTGAGGTTATGTTTCACAATGAGTTTGAAAAAATAAATAAAAAATTGCCAAGCGCTAATAGAAATAAATCGTTTTGAGGCACTTGTAGACTATATATTTCACGAACATCAATGGGTAACCAATGAAATATAATAAATAACCGTAAATAAATGATAATTACAAACTGTAAGGACAATAATGAAATTTACTTGTCAGGGTCGCACTAAGAAAAATCCCAGTCTGCCCGCCGGCAACGGGTGAAATTAACAATTTGAAAACGTATCTACTTACACGCGTTTCCTCGATGAATCTCGATTAAATTTTTACAAACAAAAAAAAATGATTTCCGTACGACCGAGATTATCTTCACCGGAACAAAACTTAACAATAAAGTTAACGAATTTTCGTATAATAATCTAGTAATTGATACGTGTATTGGGATGTCACCAGGGGGTGGAAACTCCCATGTTAAGCATCGCAGCCACTGTTTGTAGCGCTACCTATGCACGTTTCTTGGACTCGGAACTAAAAAGATATACATTCAGCCGTGGCGCGCTATTTAAATGAAGAGTGTGGGCATGAAAATAAATAGTCGGTAGGTATAGTAGATCAAAGACGAATATTTCAAGAAATGAAAAAAAAAAAGTTATTCCAATGATTTATTTTTAATTCATTATACATGTATATATACAAATATATATGTATTTATTTACATTTATTTATATTAAGTGGATAAAATGTGATTTGTATTATAAAATTTGATGTCGATTATCGAAGCTACCGTCTCCTCCTCGGGTTGCAACAAATCGGACCAAAACATACCACCAAATTCCCCACAGTCTGCAGATTCTTGTTGCACTTGTTCGCGACGCTGAAAGGAATTTATTCGTTAATGATCGATTTTTAATTAAATAAGTTTTGTTCTTTGGAACATTGTATAATGCTTAAGCTTTGGAAAAATAACTTCATAATCAAAAATTAATTGTCAGATACCAGACGTACCCTTATCTTCGAGAGCAGTGATACATCTAGAAACGAATGAAGAGCCATTTTCATCGAGAATAGTCCGATGTACCTTGCGGAGCGTAAGTCTGAAAGGAAATTCAATTTTTCTGTTGTAACAAGATTCCCGATCCTAGCCACATGATCAATGTTACGATACTACAATTTCACATAAAGGGATGTTCAAATTAAAACTATCGGTGTAAATCGCTTCATAAATAAATACTGACTTACCGGCTCAAGATTCATTAATTCGGGTATTCACAAAAAATTTTACGACTCTATGAACAACATTTTTACAATGTTTATTTAGTATATTTTACCTTTTCTATTTTCAATTGCAATTCCGTCACTGGCGCTACTGTTACGACTAAATAAGTCGGTAAAACGGGGAAAAGCTTGCCAGATGTTCTAGTTCTACTTTTCGCTCCTACCATGTAAGGCGCGCTAGCTGTGCGTCGATAGTGGCGCACTCTGGACACGTTCCTTCTCACGTAAACTAATATTGAGCCGTGGTTTTTGTATGCAAGTGAACAACCGCCGGGAACTTGACCGGACAATTTTGAATTTTTAATTGTTTATCATATATAATCGTTTGGTGGTCGTTTGGTAGTGATTGGTAGTCTATTTGAAAGGTTTGGTGGTAAATAGTTTTTATTTTATAAGACAATCAAAGAATTTGAGTGAAGTTAGCCGGACAATTATTAAATGTTAACCAAAAATGTTTTATGAAGGCTTATTCGATGCGGAATCGTTTGGTAGTAACGAATATGTTAATTAAAAGGTTTGGTAGTTCTTGAAATACCTACAAAATATAAAAAACTATCTGCGGTCAGGTGGCGGGAGTACGGATTTTATGGCGTGAAGTTAGCCGGACAAAATTATTGTTTCTCAACGGATGTCATATATTTAAATGTCTTATCTCAATTGAAGTAAAATCGTTTGGTGGTGATTGGTAGTCTAATTACAACGTTTGGTGGTCCATCGTTTAGCTTGCCAGATAACAAATTCATTCACGTCGACTGCACGGGGGAACGAGAGCTCCGATTGGTCGAAAAACGTATTCCGTTGTATCGCGATGCGTTATGAACCCTTAAAACCATTATTTGTTATCCGATTTTGTCCTGCAAGGTCTCAATAGAAGCAGAATCGTTTGGTGGTGATTCGTAGTCCAATTACGACGTTAGGTGGTCAATCGTTCAGCTCGCCAGATAACAAATTCATACGCGTCGACTGCACGGGCGAACGAGTGCTCCGATTGGTCGAGAAACGTATTCCGTTGTATCGTGGCGCGTTATGAACGATAAAACCATTATTTTTCATCCGATTTTGTTCTGCAAGGTCTCAATCGAAGCAGAATTGCTTGCTAGTGATTGGTAGTACAATTACAACGTTAGGTGGTCAATCGTTTAGCTTGCCAGAAAACAAATTCATACGCGTCGACTGCACGGGGGAACGAGAGCTCCGATTGGTCGTGTAACGTATTCCGTTGTATCGTGGTGCGTAATGAACGATAAAACCATTATTTGTCATCCGATTTTGTCCTGCAAGGTCTCAATAGAAGCAGAATCGTTTGGTGGTGATTGGTAGTCCAATTACAACGTTAGGTGGTCAATCGTTTAGCTTGCCAGATAACAAATTCATACGCGTCGACTGCACGGGAGAATAAGAGCTCCGATTGGTCGAGAAACGTATTCCGTTGTATCGTGGCGCGTTATGAACGATAAAACCATTATTTTTCATTCCATTTTGTCCTGTAAGGTCTCAATAGAAGCAGAATCGTTTGGTGGTGATGGATAGTCTAAACAACGTTAGGTGGTCAATCGTTTAGCCTGCCAGATAACAAATACACACGCGTCGACTACACAGGGCATTAACAGGTAAACTACAGCAGCCAATCAGAAGCGATATTTCTCATGATGCTGTTGATTTGCCAGCACTGCTCGTCGAATGGCTACTAGCGTTAACGCGACGCGTAACGTGTTTAGGGCACGGTCTTATATACAGGTCTGAAAACTCCTCCACTGAAAGTGACCTCCTTAACGAAGTCAAGTTTTATTGCTGTAGCAACCACTAGAGGCGTTCCGATCTTAGTTGCGACCTTACAATGCCAGCAGGCATAACCTGAAAACCCCTCGATATTGATATCCTTGCATATTACGTTCATTTCGTTTATATCACGACTATTAGTGATAATTATATTTAAAATGAGATATCAGTGTGTGGTCCCAAATAGCAAAACCGGCAGCAAAAGAAAGAAGAAATGTTCTACATTTCACGTGCCGAAAGACATTGATATGCGGAAAAAGTGGGAAGAGGTTATACCAGGCATTGTAAAATACAAAAGACAAATCGTGTATGGTGTATGTGAACAGCATTTTGACCATGAAGACATAGTTCGCGAATGGGTCAAGCTCGACGCAAATGGCCAAGTAATTACACGGGTAAGTTTAATGAAAAGATTTTACACAGAGTTTGAGAAGTTACACATAGTTACTCATGTCATGTATTTTTCAATATGTAAGGTCACGTACAAAAGAATACGACTCAACAAGTTTGCTGTGCCAACAAGGTTCAATGACGTGTCAATAGAAAAGGAAAATTGTGTGCCGGAGCATGGTTATGCGAAACAAGTTTCGAATTTTGACATGAATTATCCAAACACTGTTCCGTCCTGTAGAGTCACGAAACAGTCAATTCGAGGAATCAGTACTTGTATCGGTGAGTTTCCTTAACAGAAAGTACCTATTGCATTGTTAGTATTGTGACGCTAGATTTTTGGCCAACGTCACAAAGTATACCAAACTCCAGTATACGAAGTCAGGACATGCGAGAGCACCGTCTCTTCACGTCCGGAGTCCTTCCCGAGCGAAAAACCAACAGGGCATAGTGTTAACACACCGAATATTATTTCTAATTTCTTTTGTATTGTATTTTCTAAAGAGATGAAATATAAGTAATTTAAACATACATAAATTTCTTTTATTGATATTTCAGATATTCCTGATGTGCCATCATCAGTTTCTGTTGGCACAGACATTAGGTTGTTACTTTCTTCCATGAAGATATTAAGTTGGGAGTCTACAGTAGCAGATTTCTCTGTTCTTGAGAAGCCTGCAGAAGTATCCTCACATATGGAAATCAGCAAACGTGAGTAACGCAATATCTTGCCTAAGTGTTGCAACGTAATGACTATAGAGCTATTTAACATTAATACCAAATGACTATTGTTAATAAAAATTGTAATTTACTATGTGAGATTAAGAATGAGGCAATATTGCCATCAGGAAAATTTTAAACTGAAAAAGAAATTTGTTGTTGAAAAAAAAATTGTCTAAATTAACTAGTGAATAAATCTTATGTTCAGTTTTTGGAAGTGTTCCAGTTGTCAACATCAAGGAAGTATGAATAAAAATAAATTCTTTAATTTTTCTCTTTATTTGAGTTTTGTCAATATTCCGAAATAGACTATTTAGCAGCATGCCAAAAAATAATACATTAAGGTAAGTAAAAATCAGCTCTTTCCATTTTTTTACACTTCGGTTTTTAAATTTTTGCAAGTGTTCCAGTTTTCAAAATCAAGTAACTATGAATAAAAATAAATACTTCAATTTTTCTCTTCATTCGAGTACCTGTAATTTTCACGAAAATATAACGAAAAAGGATCAAATTAAATATATGAAACGGTTCGATATATTTCTATTTTTGAAAATGAAAAATTTTGTCTATTTTATAGGATCTAAAAAAAAATCTAACGGAGATCGATCCATCAAGATGTAGACAACTATTTCGCCTAATATATGTTCATATGACATAGATGTTTACAAATAGTTTATATTTATCATGCTCGGTTAACAGTTAGAATCTTTAAAACCCGATTCAAATAAAGAGCATATTTATTCAATATATTCATTAAAGTTGACGGGATTAATAACGCTTTCATAATTACATATAATAAATATGTGTAATGCGGCAGAAGTCGTTAGTGGGACAGAGACACACAACCGCGAGAGCTATCGTGGGCTTTTCAGGTTATGTCTGCTGGCATTGTAAGGTCGCAACTAAGATCGGAACGCCTCGAGTGATTGCTACAGAAAGTAAAACGAACTTCGTTAAGACAGTCACTCCCCACCGTCGAAATTTGATGGAGTTTCCAGACCTGTATATAAGACAGTGGCTGAAAGTGACCTCCTTAACGAAGTTAAGTTTAATTGCTGTAGCAACCATTAGAGGCGTTCCGATCTTAGTTGCGACCTTACAATGCCAGCAGGCATAACCTGAAAACCCCTCGATATTGATATCCCTGCATATTACGTTCATTTTGTTTATATCACGACTATTAGTGACAATTATATTAAAAATGAGATATCAGTGTGTGATCCCAAATTGCAAAAGCGGCAGCAAAAGAAAGAAGAAATGTTCTACATTTTACGTGCCAAAAGACATTGATATGCGGAAAAAGTGGAAAGAGTCTATTCCAGGCATTGTAAAATGTTGTAAAATTACAAAAGACGGAACGTGTATGTAAACAGCATTATAATCATGCCGACATAGTTCGCGAATGGGTCAAGCTCTTGTATCGGTAAATTAGTTCTTATATTGGTGAGTTTCCTTAACAGAAAGTACCTATTGCATTGTTAATATATGAAAGCGATGAAATGAAAGTAATTTGAACATACATAAATTTCCTCTATTGATATTTCAGATATCCCTGAAGTTCCATAAAAAATATGAATCCTGTCCAGTGTGGCAAGAAGCTGTGAGATTGAAAACCAGCTGCGGATATTCAGAGTCGCAACTGGTGCAAATGAAATCATGCGGTGGCCTGATTCACGCAAATCCTCATTTCCTTCATCTGATCCGTCATATCGAAGCATCATTTACAAAATATTCCTCTTGAATTAATGTCTTCGATATGACTAGATGAAGTACTTGATTCTTACACCTTCACTTATCCCTGTATAGAGCATGGATGTGAAATCCTTTCATACGCGATAATTTACTAGGTAAGATTAAGAATAAGGCAATATTACCATCAGGAAAATTCAAAACTGTAAAAGAAATTTCTCGTTGAAAAAAATTGTCTAAATTAACTAATGAATAAATTTATGTTAAGTTTGTGTAAGCGTTCCAGCTGTCAACATCAAGGAAATATGAGTTAAAATAAATTCTTTAATTTTTCTCTTCATTTGAGTTTTGTCAATATTCCGAAATAGACTATTTAGCAGCATGCCAAAAAATAGTAGATTAAGGTAAGTAAAAATCAGCTCTTTCCATTTTTTTAAACTTCGGTTTTTTAATTTTTGCAAGTGTTCCAGTTTTCAAAATTAAGTAAGTATGAATAAAGATAAATACTTAAATTTTTCTCTTTATTCGAGTACCTGTAATTTTCACGAAAATATAATGAAAAAGGATCACATTAAATATATGAAACGGATCAATATATTTCTATTTTTGAAAATGAAAACTTTTGTCTATTTTATCGAATTAAAAAAAAATCCAACGGAGATCGATCCATCAAGATGTAGACAACTATTTCGCCTAATATATGTTCATATGACATAGATATTTACAAATAGTTTATATTTATCATGCTCGGTTAACAGTTAGAATCTTTAAAACCCGATTCAAATTAAGAGCATATTTATTCAATATATTCATTAAAGAATATTAAAGAATATCATTAAAAAATATATTCATATAATGAATATGTGGGATACGGCAGAAGTCGTTAGTGGGACAGAGACAGACAACCGCGAGAGCTATCGTGGGCTTTTCAGGTTATGTCTGCTGGCATTGTAAGGTCGCAACTAAGATCGGAACGCCTCTAGTGGTTGCTACAGAAAGTAAAACGAACTTCGTTAAGACAGTCACCCCACACCGCCGAAATTTGAGGGAGTTTTCAGGCCTGTATATAAGACCGTGGTTATAGCTACAAACGCTATACGAACAATTCACCAGGCGGCATCTATAGAGAGACTGCGACAGCGCTAATTTAGTATCACACGAGTAGAGCAAGACTGTTAAAGGTGGCGCATCGTCCGTTTCTGTTGTTGGCAACTTCGCATCGTATCTACGGCGTCATGTTCAAGCTGCTGACGCCAATTGGGCCAAAGGCCCAGGTGGACCAAAAATTACGAAATTTTTTTTTTCTCTTTTTTCAATGTTTCGATACCCTATTCAATAGGGTATCAAAACATTGAAAAAAGAGAAAAAAAAATTTCAATAGGGTATCGAAACATTGAAAAAAGAAAAAAAAAATTTGTTGTAATTTTTGGCACACCTTTTCGAAAATCTAAAAATCTCGAAATTTCAAATGGTCATAACTTGGCTCCCGTTTCATCGATTTTGGGTTTTGACGTGCGTTTTCAAAACGTCTCGAGTAGACTTAGAGAATGCATTTTGGATCATCCCGATATCTCAATTATTGTAGCCGTGAGAGCAGAATGAATATCGGCGAAAAAAATGAGAAGGGGTATGTATGGAGAAATCCGCAAAAATCGATGGTCCGACTTTAAAAATCTGTGAAAAATCGAAAAATAATGATAGCACAATGATTCAAGCGCCATTTTAAAGGGGTTTGGATCACGAAAAGAATGAGCACAGACCGGGGTTCCAACTCCATCGGGAAGCAACGTTACGGCGATTTTAGTGAAGACACTTCTTTACGCCGAAATGCAAAAAAAGTTGAATTCTTTAAATTTACTTTTCGGATGCTATATCGATGTATTTTGACTCGCTGATTACTGATTCAGTACCCGTTTCCTTGAGAAACTCGAAATTTTATTGAAAATCGTCCAAAAAGTGATTTTTTTCGTTTTTCGCCTTTTTCTCATTGAAATATTGAGATTTCGACGAAAAGGGGTGTTATTCGTGATCAGCCAAATTTCGCCGTTTTCACATTGATATTTTGAGATTTCGACTAAAACTCGGTGTTATTCGTAATCAGCGGAAAATTTCCGATCGTATGGGGTATCGAAACATTGAAAAAAGAGAAAACATTTTTTTTTTAATTTTTGGCCCACCTTTTCGAAAACCTAAAAATCTCGAAATTTCAAATGGTCATAACTTGGCTCCCGTTTCATCGATTTTGGGTTTTGACGTGCGTTTTCAAAACGTCTCGAGTAGACTTAGAGAATGCATTTTGGATCATCGCGATATCTCAATTATTGTAGCCGTGAGAGCAGGATGAAAATCGGCAAAAAAAATGAGAAGAGGTATGTATGGAGAAATCCGCAAAAATCGATGGTCCGACTTTAAAAATCTGTGAAAAATCGAAAAATAATGATAGCACAATGATTCAAGCGCCATTTTAAAGGGGTTTGGATCACGAAAAGAATGAGCACAGAGTGGGGTTCCAACTCCATCGGGAAGCAACGTTACGGCGATTTTAGTGAAGACACTTCTTTACGCCGAAATGCAAAAAAAGTTGAATTCTTTAAATTTACTTTTAGGATGCTATATCGATGTATTTTGACTCGCTGATTACTGATTCAGTACCCGTTTTCTTGAGAAACTCGAAATTTTATTTAAAATCGTCCAAAAAGTGATTTTTTTCGTTTTTCGCCTTTTTCTCATTGAAATATTGAGATTTCGACGAAAAGGGGTGTTATTCGTGATCAGCCAAATTTCGCATTTTTCACATTGGTATTTTGAGATTTCGACTAAAACTCGGTGTTATTCGTAATCAGCGGAAAATTTTCGATCGAATGGGGTATCGAAACATTGAAAAAAGAGAAAAAAAAAAATTTTTAATTTTTGGCCCACCTTTTCGAAAACCTAAAAATCTCGAAATTTCAAATGGTCATAACTTGGCTCCCGTTTCATCGATTTTGGGTTTTGACGTGCGTTTTCAAAACGTCTCGAGTAGACTTAGAGAATGCATTTTGGATCATCGCGATATCTCAATTATTGTAGCCGTGAGAGCAGGATGAATATCGGCGAAAAAAATGAGAAGGAGTATGTATGGAGAAATCCGCAAAAATCGATGGTCCGACTTTAAAAATCTGTGAAAAATCGAAAAATAACGATAGCACAATGATTCAAGCGCCATTTTAAAGGGGTTTCGATCACGAAAAGAATGAGCCCAGAGTGGGGTTTCAACTCCATCGGGAAGCAACGTTACAGCGATTTTAGTGAAGACTCTTCTTTACGCCGAAATGCAAAAAAATGTTGAATTCTTTAAATTTACTTTTACGACGCTATATCGATGTATTTTGACTCGCTGATTACTGATTCAGTACCCGTTTCCTTGAGAGACTCGAAATTTTATTGAAAATCGTCCAAAAAGTGATTTTTTTCGTTTTTCGCCTTTTTCTCATTGAAATATTGAGATTTCGACGAAAAGGGGTGTTATTCGTGATCAGCCAAATTTCGCATTTTTCACATTCGTATTTTGAGATTTCGACTAAAACTCGGTGTTATTCGTAATCAGCGGAAAATTTCCGATCGAATGGGGTATCGAAACATTGAAAAAAGAGAAAAAATTTTTTTTTTAATTTTTGGCCCACCTTTTCGAAAACCTAAAAATCTCGAAATTTCAAATGGTCATAACTTAGCTCCCGTTTCATCGATTTTGGGTTTTGACGTGCGTTTTCGAAACGTCTCGAGTAGACTTAGAGAATGCATTTTGGATCATCCCGATATCTCAATTATTGTAGCCGTGAGAGCAGGATGAAAATCGGCAAAAAAAATGAGAAGGGGTAGGTATGGAGAAATCCGCAAAAATCGATGGTCCGAATTTAAAAATCTGTGAAAAATCGAAAAATAATGATAGCAGAATGATTCAAGCGCCATTTTAAAGGGGTTTCGATCACGAAAAGAATGAGTACAGAGTGGGGTTCCAACTCCATCGGGAAGCAACGTTACGGCGATTTTAGTGAAGACACTTCTTTACGCCGAAATGCAAAAAAAGTTGAATTCTTTAAATTTACTTTTAGGATGCTATATCGATGTATTTTGACTCGCTGATTACTGATTCAGTACCCGTTTCCTTGAGAGACTCGAAATTTTATTGAAAATCGTCCAAAAAGTGATTTTTTTCGTTTTTCGCCTTTTTCTCATTGAAATATTGAGATTTCGACGAAAAGGGGTGTTATTCGTGATCAGCCAAATTTCGCATTTTTCACATTCGTATTTTGAGATTTCGACTAAAACTCGGTGTTATTCGTAATCAGCGGAAAATTTCCGATCGAATGGGGTATCGAAACATTGAAAAAAGAGAAAAAATTTTTTTTTTAATTTTTGGCCCACCTTTTCGAAAACCTAAAAATCTCGAAATTTCAAATGGTCATAACTTAGCTCCCGTTTCATCGATTTTGGGTTTTGACGTGCGTTTTCGAAACGTCTCGAGTAGACTTAGAGAATGCATTTTGGATCATCCCGATATCTCAATTATTGTAGCCGTGAGAGCAGGATGAAAATCGGCAAAAAAAATGAGAAGGGGTATGTATGGAGAAATCCGCAAAAATCGATGGTTCGACTTTAAAAATCTGTGAAAAATCGAAAAATAATGATAGCACAATGATTCAAGCGCCATTTTAAAGGGGTTTCGATCACGAAAAGAATGAGCACAGAGTGGGGTTCCAACTCCATCGGGAAGCAACGTTACGGCGATTTTAGTGAAGACACTTCTTTACGCGAAATGCAAAAAAAGTTGAATTCTTTAAATTTACTTTTAGGATGCTATATCGATGTATTTTGACTCGCTGATTACTGATTCAGTACCCGTTTCCTTGAGAAACTCGAAATTTTATTTAAAATCGTCCAAAAAGTGATTTTTTTCGTTTTTCGCCTTTTTCTCATTGAAATATTGAGATTTCGACGAAAAGGGGTGTTATTCGTGATCAGCCAAATTTCGCATTTTTCACATTCGTATTTTGAGATTTCGACTAAAACTCGGTGTTATTCGTAATCAGCGGAAAATTTCCGATCGAATGGGGTATCGAAGCATTGGAAAAAGAGAAAAAATTTTTTTTTTAATTTTTGGCCCACCTTTTCGAAAACCTAAAAATCTCGAAATTTCAAATGGTCATAACTTAGCTCCCGTTTCATCGATTTTGGGTTTTGACGTGCGTTTTCGAAACGTCTCGAGTAGACTTAGAGAATGCATTTTGGATCATCCCGATATCTCAATTATTGTAGCCGTGAGAGCAGGATGAAAATCGGCAAAAAAAATGAGAAGGGGTATGTATGGAGAAATCCGCAAAAATCGATGGTCCGACTTTAAAAATCTGTGAAAAATCGAAAAATAATGATAGCACAATGATTCAAGCGCCATTTTAAAGGGGTTTCGATCACGAAAAGAATGAGTACAGAGTGGGGTTCCAACTCCATCGGGAAGCAACGTTACGGCGATTTTAGTGAAGACACTTCTTTACGCCGAAATGCAAAAAAAGTTGAATTCTTTAAATTTACTTTTAGGATGCTATATCGATGTATTTTGACTCGCTGATTACTGATTCAGTACCCGTTTCCTTGAGAGACTCGAAATTTTATTGAAAATCGTCCAAAAAGTGATTTTTTTCGTTTTTCGCCTTTTTCTCATTGAAATATTGAGATTTCGACGAAAAGGGGTGTTATTCGTGATCAGCCAAATTTCGCATTTTTCACATTGGTATTTTGAGATTTCGACTAAAACTCGGTGTTATTCGTAATCAGCGGAAAATTTTCGATCGAATGGGGTATCGAAACATTGAAAAAAGAGAAAAAAAAAAATTTTTAATTTTTGGCCCACCTTTTCGAAAACGTAAAAATCTCGAAATTTCAAATGGTCATAACTTGGCTCCCGTTTCATCGATTTTGAGTTTTGACGTGCGTTTTCAAAACGCCTCGAGTAGACTTAGAGAATGCATTTTGGATCATCCCGATATCTCAATTATTGTAGCCGTGAGAGCAGGATGAATATCGGCGAAAAAAATGAGAAGAGGTATGTATGGAGAAATCCGCAAAAATCGATGGTCCGACTTTAAAAATCTGTGAAAAATCGAAAAATAATGATAGCACAATGATTCAAGCGCCATTTTAAAGGGGTTTCGATCACGAAAAGAATGAGCACAGAGTGGGGTTCCAACTCCATCGGGGAGCAACGTTACAGCGATTTTAGTGAAGACTCTTCTTTACGCCGAAATGCAAAAAAATTTTGAATTCTTTAAATTTACTTTTAGGACGCTATATCGATGTATTTTGACTCGCTGATTACTGATTCAGTACCCGTTTCCTTGAGAGACTCGAAATTTTATTGAAAATCGTCCAAAAAGTGATTTTTTTCGTTTTTCGCCTTTTTCTCATTGAAATATTGAGATTTCGACGAAAAGGGGTGTTATTCGTGATCAGCCAAATTTCGCATTTTTCACATTGGTATTTTGAGATTTCGACTAAAACTCGGTGTTATTCGTAATCAGCGGAAAATTTTCGATCGAATGGGGTATCGAAACATTGAAAAAAGAGAAAAAAAAACATTTTTAATTTTTGGCCCACCTTTTCGAAAACCTAAAAATCTCGAAATTTCAAATGGTCATAACTTAGCTCCCGTTTCATCGATTTTGGGTTTTGACGTGCGTTTTCAAAACGTCTCGAGTAGACTTAGAGAATGCATTTTGGATCATCCCGATATCTCAATTATTGTAGCCGTGAGAGCAGGATGAATATCGGCGAAAAAAATGAGAACGGGTAAGTATGGAGAAATCCGCAAAAATCGATGGTCCGACTTTAAAAATCTGTGAAAAATCGAAAAATAATGATAGCACAATGATTCAAGCGCCATTTTAAAGGGGTTTCGATCACGAAAAGAATGAGTACAGAGTGGGGTTCCAACTCCATCGGGAAGCAACGTTACGGCGATTTTAGTGAAGACACTTCTTTACGCCGAAATGCAAAAAAAGTTGAATTCTTTAAATTTACTTTTAGGATGCTATATCGATGTATTTTGACTCGCTGATTACTGATTCAGTACCCGTTTCCTTGAGAGACTCGAAATTTTATTGAAAATCGTCCAAAAAGTGATTTTTTTCGTTTTTCGCCTTTTTCTCATTGAAATATTGAGATTTCGACGAAAAGGGGTGTTATTCGTGATCAGCCAAATTTCGCATTTTTCACATTCGTATTTTGAGATTTCGACTAAAACTCGGTGTTATTCGTAATCAGCGGAAAATTTCCGATCGAATGGGGTATCGAAACATTGAAAAAAGAGAAAAAAATTTTTTTTTAATTTTTGGCCCACCTTTTCGAAAACCTAAAAATCTCGAAATTTCAAATGGTCATAACTTAGCTCCCGTTTCATCGATGTGGGGTTTTGACGTGCGTTTTCGAAACGTCTCGAGTAGACTTAGAGAATGCATTTTGGATCATCCCGATATCTCAATTATTGTAGCCGTGAGAGCAGGATGAAAATCGGCAAAAAAAATGAGAAGGGGTATGTATGGAGAAATCCGCAAAAATCGATGGTCCGACTTTAAAAATCTGTGAAAAATCGAAAAATAATGATAGCACAATGATTCAAGCGCCATTTTAAAGGGGTTTCGATCACGAAAAGAATGAGTACAGAGTGGGGTTCCAACTCCATCGGGAAGCAACGTTACGGCGATTTTAGTGAAGACACTTCTTTACGCCGAAATGCAAAAAAAGTTGAATTCTTTAAATTTACTTTTAGGATGCTATATCGATGTATTTTGACTCGCTGATTACTGATTCAGTACCCGTTTCCTTGAGAGACTCGAAATTTTATTGAAAATCGTCCAAAAAGTGATTTTTTTCGTTTTTCGCCTTTTTCTCATTGAAATATTGAGATTTCGACGAAATAGGGTGTTATTCGTGATCAGCCAAATTTCGCATTTTTCACATTGGTATTTTGAGATTTCGACTAAAACTCGGTGTTATTCGTAATCAGCGGAAAATTTTCGATCGAATGGGGTATCGAAACATTGAAAAAAGAGAAAAAAAAAAATTTTTAATTTTTGGCCCACCTTTTCGAAAACCTAAAAATCTCGAAATTCCAAATGGTCATAACTTGGCTCCCGTTTCATCGATTTTGAGTTTTGACGTGCGTTTTCAAAACGTCTCGAGTAGACTTAGAGAATGCATTTTGGATCATCCCGATATCTCAATTATTGTAGCCGTGAGAGCAGGATGAATATCGGCGAAAAAAATGAGAAGAGGTATGTATGGAGAAACCCGCAAAAATCGATGGTCCGACTTTAAAAATCTGTGAAAAATCGAAAAATAATGATAGCACAATGATTCAAGCGCCATTTTAAAGGGGTTTCGATCACGAAAAGAATGAGCACAGAGTGGGGTTCCAACTCCATCGGGAAGCAACGTTACGGCGATTTTAGTGAAGACACTTCTTTACGCCGAAATGCAAAAAAAGTTGAATTCTTTAAATTTACTTTTAGGATGCTATATCGATGTATTTTGACTCGCTGATTACTGATTCAGTACCCGTTTCCTTGAGAGACTCGAAATTTTATTGAAAATCGTCCAAAAAGTGATTTTTTTCGTTTTTCGCCTTTTTCTCATTGAAATATTGAGATTTCGACGAAAAGGGGTGTTATTCGTGATCAGCCAAATTTCGCATTTTTCACATTGGTATTTTGAGATTTCGACTAAAACTCGGTGTTATTCGTAATCAGCGGAAAATTTTCGATCGAATGGGGTATCGAAACATTGAAAAAAGAGAAAAAAAAAAATTTTTAATTTTTGGCCCACCTTTTCGAAAACCTAAAAATCTCGAAATTTCAAATGGTCATAACTTAGCTCCCGTTTCATCGATTTTGGGTTTTGACGTGCGTTTTCAAAACGTCTCGAGTAGACTTAGAGAATGCATTTTGGATCATCCCGATATCTCAATTATTGTAGCCGTGAGAGCAGGATGAATATCGGCGAAAAAAATGAGAAGGGGTAAGTATGGAGAAATCCGCAAAAATCGATGGTCCGACTTTAAAAATCTGTGAAAAATCGAAAAATAATGATAGCACAATGATTCAAGCGCCATTTTAAAGGGGTTTCGATCACGAAAAGAATGAGCACAGAGTGGGGTTCCAACTCCATCGGGAAGCAACGTTACGGCGATTTTAGTGAAGACACTTCTTTACGCCGAAATGCAAAAAAAGTTGAATTCTTTAAATTTACTTTTAGGATGCTATATCGATGTATTTTGACTCGCTGATTACTGATTCAGTACCCGTTTCCTTGAGAGACTCGAAATTTTATTGAAAATCGTCCAAAAAGTGATTTTTTTCGTTTTTCGCCTTTTTCTCATTGAAATATTGAGATTTCGACGAAAAGGGGTGTTATTCGTGATCAGCCAAATTTCGCATTTTTCACATTGGTATTTTGAGATTTCGACTAAAACTCGGTGTTATTCGTAATCAGCGGAAAATTTTCGATCGAATGGGGTATCGAAACATTGAAAAAAGAGAAAAAAAAAAATTTTAATTTTTGGCCCACCTTTTCGAAAACCTAAAAATCTCGAAATTTCAAATGGTCATAACTTAGCTCCCGTTTCATTGATTTTGGGTTTTGACGTGCGTTTTCAAAACGTCTCGAGTAGACTTAGAGAATGCATTTTGGATCATCCCGATATCTCAATTATTGTAGCCGTGAGAGCAGGATGAATATCGGCGAAAAAAATGAGAAGGGGTAAGTATGGAGAAATCCGCAAAAATCGATGGTCCGACTTTAAAAATCTGTGAAAAATCGAAAAATAATGATAGCACAATGATTCAAGCGCCATTTTAAAGGGGTTTCGATCACGAAAGGAATGAGCACAGAGTGGGGTTCCAACTCCATCGGGAAGCAACGTTACGGCGATTTTAGTGAAGACACTTCTTTACGCCGAAATGCAAAAAAAGTTGAATTCTTTAAATTTACTTTTAGGATGCTATATCGATGTATTTTGACTCGCTGATTACTGATTCAGTACCCGTTTCCTTGAGAGACTCGAAATTTTATTGAAAATCGTCCAAAAAGTGATTTTTTTCGTTTTTCGCCTTTTTCTCATTGAAATATTGAGATTTCGACGAAAAGGGGTGTTATTCGTGATCAGCCAAATTTCGCATTTTTCACATTGGTATTTTGAGATTTTGACTAAAACTCGGTGTTATTCGTAATCAGCGGAAAATTTTCGATCGAATGGGGTATCGAAACATTGAAAAAAGAGAAAAAAAAAAATTTTAATTTTTGGCCCACCTTTTCGAAAACCTAAAAATCTCGAAATTTCAAATGGTCATAACTTAGCTCCCGTTTCATCGATTTTGGGTTTTGACGTGCGTTTTCAAAACGTCTCGAGTAGACTTAGAGAATGCATTTTGGATCATCCCGATATCTCAATTATTGTAGCCGTGAGAGCAGGATGAATATCGGCGAAAAAAATGAGAAGGGGTAAGTATGGAGAAATCCGCAAAAATCGATGGTCCGACTTTAAAAATCTGTGAAAAATCGAAAAATAATGATAGCACAATGATTCAAGCGCCATTTTAAAGGGGTTTCGATCACGAAAAGAATGAGCACAGAGTGGGGTTCCAACTCCATCGGGAAGCAACGTTACGGCGATTTTAGTGAAGACACTTCTTTACGCCGAAATGCAAAAAAAGTTGAATTCTTTAAATTTACTTTTAGGATGCTATATCGATGTATTTTGACTCGCTGATTACTAATTCAGTACCCGTTTCCTTGAGAGACTCGAAATTTTATTGAAAATCGTCCAAAAAGTGATTTTTTTCGTTTTTCGCCTTTTTCTCATTGAAATATTGAGATTTCGACGAAAAGGGGTGTTATTCGTGATCAGCCAAATTTCGCATTTTTCACATTGGTATTTTGAGATTTCGACTAAAACTCGGTGTTATTCGTAATCAGCGGAAAATTTTCGATCGAATGGGGTATCGAAACATTGAAAAAAGAGAAAAAAAAAAATTTTAATTTTTGGCCCACCTTTTCGAAAACCTAAAAATCTCGAAATTTCAAATGGTCATAACTTAGCTCCCGTTTCATTGATTTTGGGTTTTGACGTGCGTTTTCAAAACGTCTCGAGTAGACTTAGAGAATGCATTTTGGATCATCCCGATATCTCAATTATTGTAGCCGTGAGAGCAGGATGAATATCGGCGAAAAAAATGAGAAGGGGTAAGTATGGAGAAATCCGCAAAAATCGATGGTCCGACTTTAAAAATCTGTGAAAAATCGAAAAATAATGATAGCACAATGATTCAAGCGCCATTTTAAAGGGGTTTCGATCACGAAAAGAATGAGTACAGAGTGGGGTTCCAACTCCATCGGGAAGCAACGTTACGGCGATTTTAGTGAAGACACTTCTTTACGCCGAAATGCAAAAAAAGTTGAATTCTTTAAATTTACTTTTAGGATGCTATATCGATGTATTTTGACTCGCTGATTACTGATTCAGTACCCGTTTCCTTGAGAGACTCGAAATTTTATTGAAAATCGTCCAAAAAGTGATTTTTTTCGTTTTTCGCCTTTTTCTCATTGAAATATTGAGATTTCGACGAAAAGGGGTGTTATTCGTGATCAGCCAAATTTCGCATTTTTCACATTCGTATTTTGAGATTTCGACTAAAACTCGGTGTTATTCGTAATCAGCGGAAAATTTCCGATCGAATGGGGTATCGAAACATTGAAAAAAGAGAAAAAATTTTTTTTTTAATTTTTGGCCCACCTTTTCGAAAACCTAAAAATCTCGAAATTTCAAATGGTCATAACTTAGCTCCCGTTTCATCGATGTTGGGTTTTGACGTGCGTTTTCGAAACGTCTCGAGTAGACTTAGAGAATGCATTTTGGATCATCCCGATATCTCAATTATTGTAGCCGTGAGAGCAGGATGAAAATCGGCAAAAAAAATGAGAAGGGGTATGTATGGAGAAATCCGCAAAAATCGATGGTCCGACTTTAAAAATCTGTGAAAAATCGAAAAATAATGATAGCACAATGATTCAAGCGCCATTTTAAAGGGGTTTCGATCACGAAAAGAATGAGTATAGAGTGGGGTTCCAACTCCATCGGGAAGCAACGTTACGGCGATTTTAGTGAAGACACTTCTTTACGCCGAAATGCAAAAAAAGTTGAATTCTTTAAATTTACTTTTAGGATGCTATATCGATGTATTTTGACTCGCTGATTACTGATTCAGTACCCGTTTCCTTGAGAGACTCGAAATTTTATTGAAAATCGTCCAAAAAGTGATTTTTTTCGTTTTTCGCCTTTTTCTCATTGAAATATTGAGATTTCGACGAAATAGGGTGTTATTCGTGATCAGCCAAATTTCGCATTTTTCACATTGGTATTTTGAGATTTCGACTAAAACTCGGTGTTATTCGTAATCAGCGGAAAATTTTCGATCGAATGGGGTATCGAAACATTGAAAAAAGAGAAAAAAAAAAATTTTTAATTTTTGGCCCACCTTTTCGAAAACCTAAAAATCTCGAAATTCCAAATGGTCATAACTTGGCTCCCGTTTCATCGATTTTGAGTTTTGACGTGCGTTTTCAAAACGTCTCGAGTAGACTTAGAGAATGCATTTTGGATCATCCCGATATCTCAATTATTGTAGCCGTGAGAGCAGGATGAATATCGGCGAAAAAAATGAGAAGAGGTATGTATGGAGAAATCCGCAAAAATCGATGGTCCGACTTTAAAAATCTGTGAAAAATCGAAAAATAATGATAGCACAATGATTCAAGCGCCATTTTAAAGGGGTTTCGATCACGAAAAGAATGAGCACAGAGTGGGGTTCCAACTCCATCGGGAAGCAACGTTACGGCGATTTTAGTGAAGACACTTCTTTACGCCGAAATGCAAAAAAAGTTGAATTCTTTAAATTTACTTTTAGGATGCTATATCGATGTATTTTGACTCGCTGATTACTGATTCAGTACCCGTTTCCTTGAGAGACTCGAAATTTTATTGAAAATCGTCCAAAAAGTGATTTTTTTCGTTTTTCGCCTTTTTCTCATTGAAATATTGAGATTTCGACGAAAAGGGGTGTTATTCGTGATCAGCCAAATTTCGCATTTTTCACATTGGTATTTTGAGATTTCGACTAAAACTCGGTGTTATTCGTAATCAGCGGAAAATTTTCGATCGAATGGGGTATCGAAACATTGAAAAAAGAGAAAAAAAAAAATTTTTAATTTTTGGCCCACCTTTTCGAAAACCTAAAAATCTCGAAATTTCAAATGGTCATAACTTAGCTCCCGTTTCATCGATTTTGGGTTTTGACGTGCGTTTTCAAAACGTCTCGAGTAGACTTAGAGAATGCATTTTGGATCATCCCGATATCTCAATTATTGTAGCCGTGAGAGCAGGATGAATATCGGCGAAAAAAATGAGAAGGGGTAAGTATGGAGAAATCCGCAAAAATCGATGGTCCGACTTTAAAAATCTGTGAAAAATCGAAAAATAATGATAGCACAATGATTCAAGCGCCATTTTAAAGGGGTTTCGATCACGAAAAGAATGAGCACAGAGTGGGGTTCCAACTCCATCGGGAAGCAACGTTACGGCGATTTTAGTGAAGACACTTCTTTACGCCGAAATGCAAAAAAAGTTGAATTCTTTAAATTTACTTTTAGGACGCTATATCGATGTATTTTGACTCGCTGATTACTGATTCAGTACCCGTTTCCTTGAGAGACTCGAAATTTTATTGAAAATCGTCCAAAAAGTGATTTTTTTCGTTTTTCGCCTTTTTCTCATTGAAATATTGAGATTTCGACGAAAAGGGGTGTTATTCGTGATCAGCCAAATTTCGCATTTTTCACATTGGTATTTTGAGATTTCGACTAAAACTCGGTGTTATTCGTAATCAGCGGAAAATTTTCGATCGAATGGGGTATCGAAACATTGAAAAAAGAGAAAAAAAAAAATTTTAATTTTTGGCCCACCTTTTCGAAAACCTAAAAATCTCGAAATTTCAAATGGTCATAACTTAGCTCCCGTTTCATCGATTTTGGGTTTTGACGTGCGTTTTCAAAACGTCTCGAGTAGACTTAGAGAATGCATTTTGGATCATCCCGATATCTCAATTATTGTAGCCGTGAGAGCAGGATGAATATCGGCGAAAAAAATGAGAAGGGGTAAGTATGGAGAAATCCGCAAAAATCGATGGTCCGACTTTAAAAATCTGTGAAAAATCGAAAAATAATGATAGCACAATGATTCAAGCGCCATTTTAAAGGGGTTTCGATCACGAAAAGAATGAGTACAGAGTGGGGTTCCAACTCCATCGGGAAGCAACGTTACGGCGATTTTAGTGAAGACACTTCTTTACGCCGAAATGCAAAAAAAGTTGAATTCTTTAAATTTACTTTTAGGATGCTATATCGATGTATTTTGACTCGCTGATTACTGATTCAGTACCCGTTTCCTTGAGAGACTCGAAATTTTATTGAAAATCGTCCAAAAAGTGATTTTTTTCGTTTTTCGCCTTTTTCTCATTGAAATATTGAGATTTCGACGAAAAGGGGTGTTATTCGTGATCAGCCAAATTTCGCATTTTTCACATTCGTATTTTGAGATTTCGACTAAAACTCGGTGTTATTCGTAATCAGCGGAAAATTTCCGATCGAATGGGGTATCGAAACATTGAAAAAAGAGAAAAAAATTTTTTTTTAATTTTTGGCCCACCTTTTCGAAAACCTAAAAATCTCGAAATTTCAAATGGTCATAACTTAGCTCCCGTTTCATCGATGTTGGGTTTTGACGTGCGTTTTCGAAACGTCTCGAGTAGACTTAGAGAATGCATTTTGGATCATCCCGATATCTCAATTATTGTAGCCGTGAGAGCAGGATGAAAATCGGCAAAAAAAATGAGAAGGGGTATGTATGGAGAAATCCGCAAAAATCGATGGTCCGACTTTAAAAATCTGTGAAAAATCGAAAAATAATGATAGCACAATGATTCAAGCGCCATTTTAAAGGGGTTTCGATCACGAAAAGAATGAGTACAGAGTGGGGTTCCAACTCCATCGGGAAGCAACGTTACGGCGATTTTAGTGAAGACACTTCTTTACGCCGAAATGCAAAAAAAGATGAATTCTTTAAATTTACTTTTAGGATGCTATATCGATGTATTTTGACTCGCTGATTACTGATTCAGTACCCGTTTCCTTGAGAGACTCGAAATTTTATTGAAAATCGTCCAAAAAGTGATTTTTTTCGTTTTTCGCCTTTTTCTCATTGAAATATTGAGATTTCGACGAAATAGGGTGTTATTCGTGATCAGCCAAATTTCGCATTTTTCACATTGGTATTTTGAGATTTCGACTAAAACTCGGTGTTATTCGTAATCAGCGGAAAATTTTCGATCGAATGGGGTATCGAAACATTGAAAAAAGAGAAAAAAAAAAATTTTTAATTTTTGGCCCACCTTTTCGAAAACCTAAAAATCTCGAAATTCCAAATGGTCATAACTTGGCTCCCGTTTCATCGATTTTGAGTTTTGACGTGCGTTTTCAAAACGTCTCGAGTAGACTTAGAGAATGCATTTTGGATCATCCCGATATCTCAATTATTGTAGCCGTGAGAGCAGGATGAATATCGGCGAAAAAAATGAGAAGAGGTATGTATGGAGAAATCCGCAAAAATCGATGGTCCGACTTTAAAAATCTGTGAAAAATCGAAAAATAATGATAGCACAATGATTCAAGCGCCATTTTAAAGGGGTTTCGATCACGAAAAGAATGAGCACAGAGTGGGGTTCCAACTCCATCGGGAAGCAACGTTACGGCGATTTTAGTGAAGACACTTCTTTACGCCGAAATGCAAAAAAAGTTGAATTCTTTAAATTTACTTTTAGGATGCTATATCGATGTATTTTGACTCGCTGATTACTGATTCAGTACCCGTTTCCTTGAGAGACTCGAAATTTTATTGAAAATCGTCCAAAAAGTGATTTTTTTCGTTTTTCGCCTTTTTCTCATTGAAATATTGAGATTTCGACGAAAAGGGGTGTTATTCGTGATCAGCCAAATTTCGCATTTTTCACATTGGTATTTTGAGATTTCGACTAAAACTCGGTGTTATTCGTAATCAGCGGAAAATTTTCGATCGAATGGGGTATCGAAACATTGAAAAAAGAGAAAAAAAAAAATTTTAATTTTTGGCCCACCTTTTCGAAAACCTAAAAATCTCGAAATTTCAAATGGTCATAACTTAGCTCCCGTTTCATTGATTTTGGGTTTTGACGTGCGTTTTCAAAACGTCTCGAGTAGACTTAGAGAATGCATTTTGGATCATCCCGATATCTCAATTATTGTAGCCGTGAGAGCAGGATGAATATCGGCGAAAAAAATGAGAAGGGGTAAGTATGGAGAAATCCGCAAAAATCGATGGTCCGACTTTAAAAATCTGTGAAAAATCGAAAAATAATGATAGCACAATGATTCAAGCGCCATTTTAAAGGGGTTTCGATCACGAAAAGAATGAGTACAGAGTGGGGTTCCAACTCCATCGGGAAGCAACGTTACGGCGATTTTAGTGAAGACACTTCTTTACGCCGAAATGCAAAAAAAGTTGAATTCTTTAAATTTACTTTTAGGATGCTATATCGATGTATTTTGACTCGCTGATTACTGATTCAGTACCCGTTTCCTTGAGAGACTCGAAATTTTATTGAAAATCGTCCAAAAAGTGATTTTTTTCGTTTTTCGCCTTTTTCTCATTGAAATATTGAGATTTCGACGAAAAGGGGTGTTATTCGTGATCAGCCAAATTTCGCATTTTTCACATTCGTATTTTGAGATTTCGACTAAAACTCGGTGTTATTCGTAATCAGCGGAAAATTTCCGATCGAATGGGGTATCGAAACATTGAAAAAAGAGAAAAAAATTTTTTTTTAATTTTTGGCCCACCTTTTCGAAAACCTAAAAATCTCGAAATTTCAAATGGTCATAACTTAGCTCCCGTTTCATCGATGTTGGGTTTTGACGTGCGTTTTCGAAACGTCTCGAGTAGACTTAGAGAATGCATTTTGGATCATCCCGATATCTCAATTATTGTAGCCGTGAGAGCAGGATGAAAATCGGCAAAAAAAATGAGAAGGGGTATGTATGGAGAAATCCGCAAAAATCGATGGTCCGACTTTAAAAATCTGTGAAAAATCGAAAAATAATGATAGCACAATGATTCAAGCGCCATTTTAAAGGGGTTTCGATCACGAAAAGAATGAGTATAGAGTGGGGTTCCAACTCCATCGGGAAGCAACGTTACGGCGATTTTAGTGAAGACACTTCTTTACGCCGAAATGCAAAAAAAGTTGAATTCTTTAAATTTACTTTTAGGATGCTATATCGATGTATTTTGACTCGCTGATTACTGATTCAGTACCCGTTTCCTTGAGAGACTCGAAATTTTATTGAAAATCGTCCAAAAAGTGATTTTTTTCGTTTTTCGCCTTTTTCTCATTGAAATATTGAGATTTCGACGAAATAGGGTGTTATTCGTGATCAGCCAAATTTCGCATTTTTCACATTGGTATTTTGAGATTTCGACTAAAACTCGGTGTTATTCGTAATCAGCGGAAAATTTTCGATCGAATGGGGTATCGAAACATTGAAAAAAGAGAAAAAAAAAAATTTTTAATTTTTGGCCCACCTTTTCGAAAACCTAAAAATCTCGAAATTCCAAATGGTCATAACTTGGCTCCCGTTTCATCGATTTTGAGTTTTGACGTGCGTTTTCAAAACGTCTCGAGTAGACTTAGAGAATGCATTTTGGATCATCCCGATATCTCAATTATTGTAGCCGTGAGAGCAGGATGAATATCGGCGAAAAAAATGAGAAGAGGTATGTATGGAGAAATCCGCAAAAATCGATGGTCCGACTTTAAAAATCTGTGAAAAATCGAAAAATAATGATAGCACAATGATTCAAGCGCCATTTTAAAGGGGTTTCGATCACGAAAAGAATGAGCACAGAGTGGGGTTCCAACTCCATCGGGAAGCAACGTTACGGCGATTTTAGTGAAGACACTTCTTTACGCCGAAATGCAAAAAAAGTTGAATTCTTTAAATTTACTTTTAGGATGCTATATCGATGTATTTTGACTCGCTGATTACTGATTCAGTACCCGTTTCCTTGAGAGACTCGAAATTTTATTGAAAATCGTCCAAAAAGTGATTTTTTTCGTTTTTCGCCTTTTTCTCATTGAAATATTGAGATTTCGACGAAAAGGGGTGTTATTCGTGATCAGCCAAATTTCGCATTTTTCACATTGGTATTTTGAGATTTCGACTAAAACTCGGTGTTATTCGTAATCAGCGGAAAATTTTCGATCGAATGGGGTATCGAAACATTGAAAAAAGAGAAAAAAAAAAATTTTTAATTTTTGGCCCACCTTTTCGAAAACCTAAAAATCTCGAAATTTCAAATGGTCATAACTTAGCTCCCGTTTCATCGATTTTGGGTTTTGACGTGCGTTTTCAAAACGTCTCGAGTAGACTTAGAGAATGCATTTTGGATCATCCCGATATCTCAATTATTGTAGCCGTGAGAGCAGGATGAATATCGGCGAAAAAAATGAGAAGGGGTAAGTATGGAGAAATCCGCAAAAATCGATGGTCCGACTTTAAAAATCTGTGAAAAATCGAAAAATAATGATAGCACAATGATTCAAGCGCCATTTTAAAGGGGTTTCGATCACGAAAAGAATGAGCACAGAGTGGGGTTCCAACTCCATCGGGAAGCAACGTTACGGCGATTTTAGTGAAGACACTTCTTTACGCCGAAATGCAAAAAAAGTTGAATTCTTTAAATTTACTTTTAGGACGCTATATCGATGTATTTTGACTCGCTGATTACTGATTCAGTACCCGTTTCCTTGAGAGACTCGAAATTTTATTGAAAATCGTCCAAAAAGTGATTTTTTTCGTTTTTCGCCTTTTTCTCATTGAAATATTGAGATTTCGACGAAAAGGGGTGTTATTCGTGATCAGCCAAATTTCGCATTTTTCACATTGGTATTTTGAGATTTCGACTAAAACTCGGTGTTATTCGTAATCAGCGGAAAATTTTCGATCGAATGGGGTATCGAAACATTGAAAAAAGAGAAAAAAAAAAATTTTAATTTTTGGCCCACCTTTTCGAAAACCTAAAAATCTCGAAATTTCAAATGGTCATAACTTAGCTCCCGTTTCATCGATTTTGGGTTTTGACGTGCGTTTTCAAAACGTCTCGAGTAGACTTAGAGAATGCATTTTGGATCATCCCGATATCTCAATTATTGTAGCCGTGAGAGCAGGATGAAAATCGGCAAAAAAAATGAGAAGGGGTATGTATGGAGAAATCCGCAAAAATCGATGGTCCGACTTTAAAAATCTGTGAAAAATCGAAAAATAATGATAGCACAATGATTCAAGCGCCATTTTAAAGGGGTTTCGATCACGAAAAGAATGAGTATAGAGTGGGGTTCCAACTCCATCGGGAAGCAACGTTACGGCGATTTTAGTGAAGACACTTCTTTACGCCGAAATGCAAAAAAAGTTGAATTCTTTAAATTTACTTTTAGGATGCTATATCGATGTATTTTGACTCGCTGATTACTGATTCAGTACCCGTTTCCTTGAGAGACTCGAAATTTTATTGAAAATCGTCCAAAAAGTGATTTTTTTCGTTTTTCGCCTTTTTCTCATTGAAATATTGAGATTTCGACGAAATAGGGTGTTATTCGTGATCAGCCAAATTTCGCATTTTTCACATTGGTATTTTGAGATTTCGACTAAAACTCGGTGTTATTCGTAATCAGCGGAAAATTTTCGATCGAATGGGGTATCGAAACATTGAAAAAAGAGAAAAAAAAAAATTTTTAATTTTTGGCCCACCTTTTCGAAAACCTAAAAATCTCGAAATTCCAAATGGTCATAACTTGGCTCCCGTTTCATCGATTTTGAGTTTTGACGTGCGTTTTCAAAACGTCTCGAGTAGACTTAGAGAATGCATTTTGGATCATCCCGATATCTCAATTATTGTAGCCGTGAGAGCAGGATGAATATCGGCGAAAAAAATGAGAAGAGGTATGTATGGAGAAATCCGCAAAAATCGATGGTCCGACTTTAAAAATCTGTGAAAAATCGAAAAATAATGATAGCACAATGATTCAAGCGCCATTTTAAAGGGGTTTCGATCACGAAAAGAATGAGCACAGAGTGGGGTTCCAACTCCATCGGGAAGCAACGTTACGGCGATTTTAGTGAAGACACTTCTTTACGCCGAAATGCAAAAAAAGTTGAATTCTTTAAATTTACTTTTAGGATGCTATATCGATGTATTTTGACTCGCTGATTACTGATTCAGTACCCGTTTCCTTGAGAGACTCGAAATTTTATTGAAAATCGTCCAAAAAGTGATTTTTTTCGTTTTTCGCCTTTTTCTCATTGAAATATTGAGATTTCGACGAAAAGGGGTGTTATTCGTGATCAGCCAAATTTCGCATTTTTCACATTGGTATTTTGAGATTTCGACTAAAACTCGGTGTTATTCGTAATCAGCGGAAAATTTTCGATCGAATGGGGTATCGAAACATTGAAAAAAGAGAAAAAAAAAAATTTTTAATTTTTGGCCCACCTTTTCGAAAACCTAAAAATCTCGAAATTTCAAATGGTCATAACTTAGCTCCCGTTTCATCGATTTTGGGTTTTGACGTGCGTTTTCAAAACGTCTCGAGTAGACTTAGAGAATGCATTTTGGATCATCCCGATATCTCAATTATTGTAGCCGTGAGAGCAGGATGAATATCGGCGAAAAAAATGAGAAGGGGTAAGTATGGAGAAATCCGCAAAAATCGATGGTCCGACTTTAAAAATCTGTGAAAAATCGAAAAATAATGATAGCACAATGATTCAAGCGCCATTTTAAAGGGGTTTCGATCACGAAAAGAATGAGCACAGAGTGGGGTTCCAACTCCATCGGGAAGCAACGTTACGGCGATTTTAGTGAAGACACTTCTTTACGCCGAAATGCAAAAAAAGTTGAATTCTTTAAATTTACTTTTAGGACGCTATATCGATGTATTTTGACTCGCTGATTACTGATTCAGTACCCGTTTCCTTGAGAGACTCGAAATTTTATTGAAAATCGTCCAAAAAGTGATTTTTTTCGTTTTTCGCCTTTTTCTCATTGAAATATTGAGATTTCGACGAAAAGGGGTGTTATTCGTGATCAGCCAAATTTCGCATTTTTCACATTGGTATTTTGAGATTTCGACTAAAACTCGGTGTTATTCGTAATCAGCGGAAAATTTTCGATCGAATGGGGTATCGAAACATTGAAAAAAGAGAAAAAAAAAAATTTTAATTTTTGGCCCACCTTTTCGAAAACCTAAAAATCTCGAAATTTCAAATGGTCATAACTTAGCTCCCGTTTCATCGATTTTGGGTTTTGACGTGCGTTTTCAAAACGTCTCGAGTAGACTTAGAGAATGCATTTTGGATCATCCCGATATCTCAATTATTGTAGCCGTGAGAGCAGGATGAATATCGGCGAAAAAAATGAGAAGGGGTAAGTATGGAGAAATCCGCAAAAATCGATGGTCCGACTTTAAAAATCTGTGAAAAATCGAAAAATAATGATAGCACAATGATTCAAGCGCCATTTTAAAGGGGTTTCGATCACGAAAAGAATGAGTACAGAGTGGGGTTCCAACTCCATCGGGAAGCAACGTTACGGCGATTTTAGTGAAGACACTTCTTTACGCCGAAATGCAAAAAAAGTTGAATTCTTTAAATTTACTTTTAGGATGCTATATCGATGTATTTTGACTCGCTGATTACTGATTCAGTACCCGTTTCCTTGAGAGACTCGAAATTTTATTGAAAATCGTCCAAAAAGTGATTTTTTTCGTTTTTCGCCTTTTTCTCATTGAAATATTGAGATTTCGACGAAAAGGGGTGTTATTCGTGATCAGCCAAATTTCGCATTTTTCACATTCGTATTTTGAGATTTCGACTAAAACTCGGTGTTATTCGTAATCAGCGGAAAATTTCCGATCGAATGGGGTATCGAAACATTGAAAAAAGAGAAAAAAATTTTTTTTTAATTTTTGGCCCACCTTTTCGAAAACCTAAAAATCTCGAAATTTCAAATGGTCATAACTTAGCTCCCGTTTCATCGATGTTGGGTTTTGACGTGCGTTTTCGAAACGTCTCGAGTAGACTTAGAGAATGCATTTTGGATCATCCCGATATCTCAATTATTGTAGCCGTGAGAGCAGGATGAAAATCGGCAAAAAAAATGAGAAGGGGTATGTATGGAGAAATCCGCAAAAATCGATGGTCCGACTTTAAAAATCTGTGAAAAATCGAAAAATAATGATAGCACAATGATTCAAGCGCCATTTTAAAGGGGTTTCGATCACGAAAAGAATGAGTACAGAGTGGGGTTCCAACTCCATCGGGAAGCAACGTTACGGCGATTTTAGTGAAGACACTTCTTTACGCCGAAATGCAAAAAAAGATGAATTCTTTAAATTTACTTTTAGGATGCTATATCGATGTATTTTGACTCGCTGATTACTGATTCAGTACCCGTTTCCTTGAGAGACTCGAAATTTTATTGAAAATCGTCCAAAAAGTGATTTTTTTCGTTTTTCGCCTTTTTCTCATTGAAATATTGAGATTTCGACGAAATAGGGTGTTATTCGTGATCAGCCAAATTTCGCATTTTTCACATTGGTATTTTGAGATTTCGACTAAAACTCGGTGTTATTCGTAATCAGCGGAAAATTTTCGATCGAATGGGGTATCGAAACATTGAAAAAAGAGAAAAAAAAAAATTTTTAATTTTTGGCCCACCTTTTCGAAAACCTAAAAATCTCGAAATTCCAAATGGTCATAACTTGGCTCCCGTTTCATCGATTTTGAGTTTTGACGTGCGTTTTCAAAACGTCTCGAGTAGACTTAGAGAATGCATTTTGGATCATCCCGATATCTCAATTATTGTAGCCGTGAGAGCAGGATGAATATCGGCGAAAAAAATGAGAAGAGGTATGTATGGAGAAATCCGCAAAAATCGATGGTCCGACTTTAAAAATCTGTGAAAAATCGAAAAATAATGATAGCACAATGATTCAAGCGCCATTTTAAAGGGGTTTCGATCACGAAAAGAATGAGCACAGAGTGGGGTTCCAACTCCATCGGGAAGCAACGTTACGGCGATTTTAGTGAAGACACTTCTTTACGCCGAAATGCAAAAAAAGTTGAATTCTTTAAATTTACTTTTAGGATGCTATATCGATGTATTTTGACTCGCTGATTACTGATTCAGTACCCGTTTCCTTGAGAGACTCGAAATTTTATTGAAAATCGTCCAAAAAGTGATTTTTTTCGTTTTTCGCCTTTTTCTCATTGAAATATTGAGATTTCGACGAAAAGGGGTGTTATTCGTGATCAGCCAAATTTCGCATTTTTCACATTGGTATTTTGAGATTTCGACTAAAACTCGGTGTTATTCGTAATCAGCGGAAAATTTTCGATCGAATGGGGTATCGAAACATTGAAAAAAGAGAAAAAAAAAAATTTTAATTTTTGGCCCACCTTTTCGAAAACCTAAAAATCTCGAAATTTCAAATGGTCATAACTTAGCTCCCGTTTCATTGATTTTGGGTTTTGACGTGCGTTTTCAAAACGTCTCGAGTAGACTTAGAGAATGCATTTTGGATCATCCCGATATCTCAATTATTGTAGCCGTGAGAGCAGGATGAATATCGGCGAAAAAAATGAGAAGGGGTAAGTATGGAGAAATCCGCAAAAATCGATGGTCCGACTTTAAAAATCTGTGAAAAATCGAAAAATAATGATAGCACAATGATTCAAGCGCCATTTTAAAGGGGTTTCGATCACGAAAAGAATGAGTACAGAGTGGGGTTCCAACTCCATCGGGAAGCAACGTTACGGCGATTTTAGTGAAGACACTTCTTTACGCCGAAATGCAAAAAAAGTTGAATTCTTTAAATTTACTTTTAGGATGCTATATCGATGTATTTTGACTCGCTGATTACTGATTCAGTACCCGTTTCCTTGAGAGACTCGAAATTTTATTGAAAATCGTCCAAAAAGTGATTTTTTTCGTTTTTCGCCTTTTTCTCATTGAAATATTGAGATTTCGACGAAAAGGGGTGTTATTCGTGATCAGCCAAATTTCGCATTTTTCACATTCGTATTTTGAGATTTCGACTAAAACTCGGTGTTATTCGTAATCAGCGGAAAATTTCCGATCGAATGGGGTATCGAAACATTGAAAAAAGAGAAAAAAATTTTTTTTTAATTTTTGGCCCACCTTTTCGAAAACCTAAAAATCTCGAAATTTCAAATGGTCATAACTTAGCTCCCGTTTCATCGATGTTGGGTTTTGACGTGCGTTTTCGAAACGTCTCGAGTAGACTTAGAGAATGCATTTTGGATCATCCCGATATCTCAATTATTGTAGCCGTGAGAGCAGGATGAAAATCGGCAAAAAAAATGAGAAGGGGTATGTATGGAGAAATCCGCAAAAATCGATGGTCCGACTTTAAAAATCTGTGAAAAATCGAAAAATAATGATAGCACAATGATTCAAGCGCCATTTTAAAGGGGTTTCGATCACGAAAAGAATGAGTATAGAGTGGGGTTCCAACTCCATCGGGAAGCAACGTTACGGCGATTTTAGTGAAGACACTTCTTTACGCCGAAATGCAAAAAAAGTTGAATTCTTTAAATTTACTTTTAGGATGCTATATCGATGTATTTTGACTCGCTGATTACTGATTCAGTACCCGTTTCCTTGAGAGACTCGAAATTTTATTGAAAATCGTCCAAAAAGTGATTTTTTTCGTTTTTCGCCTTTTTCTCATTGAAATATTGAGATTTCGACGAAATAGGGTGTTATTCGTGATCAGCCAAATTTCGCATTTTTCACATTGGTATTTTGAGATTTCGACTAAAACTCGGTGTTATTCGTAATCAGCGGAAAATTTTCGATCGAATGGGGTATCGAAACATTGAAAAAAGAGAAAAAAAAAAATTTTTAATTTTTGGCCCACCTTTTCGAAAACCTAAAAATCTCGAAATTCCAAATGGTCATAACTTGGCTCCCGTTTCATCGATTTTGAGTTTTGACGTGCGTTTTCAAAACGTCTCGAGTAGACTTAGAGAATGCATTTTGGATCATCCCGATATCTCAATTATTGTAGCCGTGAGAGCAGGATGAATATCGGCGAAAAAAATGAGAAGAGGTATGTATGGAGAAATCCGCAAAAATCGATGGTCCGACTTTAAAAATCTGTGAAAAATCGAAAAATAATGATAGCACAATGATTCAAGCGCCATTTTAAAGGGGTTTCGATCACGAAAAGAATGAGCACAGAGTGGGGTTCCAACTCCATCGGGAAGCAACGTTACGGCGATTTTAGTGAAGACACTTCTTTACGCCGAAATGCAAAAAAAGTTGAATTCTTTAAATTTACTTTTAGGATGCTATATCGATGTATTTTGACTCGCTGATTACTGATTCAGTACCCGTTTCCTTGAGAGACTCGAAATTTTATTGAAAATCGTCCAAAAAGTGATTTTTTTCGTTTTTCGCCTTTTTCTCATTGAAATATTGAGATTTCGACGAAAAGGGGTGTTATTCGTGATCAGCCAAATTTCGCATTTTTCACATTGGTATTTTGAGATTTCGACTAAAACTCGGTGTTATTCGTAATCAGCGGAAAATTTTCGATCGAATGGGGTATCGAAACATTGAAAAAAGAGAAAAAAAAAAATTTTTAATTTTTGGCCCACCTTTTCGAAAACCTAAAAATCTCGAAATTTCAAATGGTCATAACTTAGCTCCCGTTTCATCGATTTTGGGTTTTGACGTGCGTTTTCAAAACGTCTCGAGTAGACTTAGAGAATGCATTTTGGATCATCCCGATATCTCAATTATTGTAGCCGTGAGAGCAGGATGAATATCGGCGAAAAAAATGAGAAGGGGTAAGTATGGAGAAATCCGCAAAAATCGATGGTCCGACTTTAAAAATCTGTGAAAAATCGAAAAATAATGATAGCACAATGATTCAAGCGCCATTTTAAAGGGGTTTCGATCACGAAAAGAATGAGCACAGAGTGGGGTTCCAACTCCATCGGGAAGCAACGTTACGGCGATTTTAGTGAAGACACTTCTTTACGCCGAAATGCAAAAAAAGTTGAATTCTTTAAATTTACTTTTAGGACGCTATATCGATGTATTTTGACTCGCTGATTACTGATTCAGTACCCGTTTCCTTGAGAGACTCGAAATTTTATTGAAAATCGTCCAAAAAGTGATTTTTTTCGTTTTTCGCCTTTTTCTCATTGAAATATTGAGATTTCGACGAAAAGGGGTGTTATTCGTGATCAGCCAAATTTCGCATTTTTCACATTGGTATTTTGAGATTTCGACTAAAACTCGGTGTTATTCGTAATCAGCGGAAAATTTTCGATCGAATGGGGTATCGAAACATTGAAAAAAGAGAAAAAAAAAAATTTTAATTTTTGGCCCACCTTTTCGAAAACCTAAAAATCTCGAAATTTCAAATGGTCATAACTTAGCTCCCGTTTCATCGATTTTGGGTTTTGACGTGCGTTTTCAAAACGTCTCGAGTAGACTTAGAGAATGCATTTTGGATCATCCCGATATCTCAATTATTGTAGCCGTGAGAGCAGGATGAATATCGGCGAAAAAAATGAGAAGGGGTAAGTATGGAGAAATCCGCAAAAATCGATGGTCCGACTTTAAAAATCTGTGAAAAATCGAAAAATAATGATAGCACAATGATTCAAGCGCCATTTTAAAGGGGTTTCGATCACGAAAAGAATGAGTACAGAGTGGGGTTCCAACTCCATCGGGAAGCAACGTTACGGCGATTTTAGTGAAGACACTTCTTTACGCCGAAATGCAAAAAAAGTTGAATTCTTTAAATTTACTTTTAGGATGCTATATCGATGTATTTTGACTCGCTGATTACTGATTCAGTACCCGTTTCCTTGAGAGACTCGAAATTTTATTGAAAATCGTCCAAAAAGTGATTTTTTTCGTTTTTCGCCTTTTTCTCATTGAAATATTGAGATTTCGACGAAAAGGGGTGTTATTCGTGATCAGCCAAATTTCGCATTTTTCACATTCGTATTTTGAGATTTCGACTAAAACTCGGTGTTATTCGTAATCAGCGGAAAATTTCCGATCGAATGGGGTATCGAAACATTGAAAAAAGAGAAAAAAATTTTTTTTTAATTTTTGGCCCACCTTTTCGAAAACCTAAAAATCTCGAAATTTCAAATGGTCATAACTTAGCTCCCGTTTCATCGATGTTGGGTTTTGACGTGCGTTTTCGAAACGTCTCGAGTAGACTTAGAGAATGCATTTTGGATCATCCCGATATCTCAATTATTGTAGCCGTGAGAGCAGGATGAAAATCGGCAAAAAAAATGAGAAGGGGTATGTATGGAGAAATCCGCAAAAATCGATGGTCCGACTTTAAAAATCTGTGAAAAATCGAAAAATAATGATAGCACAATGATTCAAGCGCCATTTTAAAGGGGTTTCGATCACGAAAAGAATGAGTACAGAGTGGGGTTCCAACTCCATCGGGAAGCAACGTTACGGCGATTTTAGTGAAGACACTTCTTTACGCCGAAATGCAAAAAAAGATGAATTCTTTAAATTTACTTTTAGGATGCTATATCGATGTATTTTGACTCGCTGATTACTGATTCAGTACCCGTTTCCTTGAGAGACTCGAAATTTTATTGAAAATCGTCCAAAAAGTGATTTTTTTCGTTTTTCGCCTTTTTCTCATTGAAATATTGAGATTTCGACGAAATAGGGTGTTATTCGTGATCAGCCAAATTTCGCATTTTTCACATTGGTATTTTGAGATTTCGACTAAAACTCGGTGTTATTCGTAATCAGCGGAAAATTTTCGATCGAATGGGGTATCGAAACATTGAAAAAAGAGAAAAAAAAAAATTTTTAATTTTTGGCCCACCTTTTCGAAAACCTAAAAATCTCGAAATTCCAAATGGTCATAACTTGGCTCCCGTTTCATCGATTTTGAGTTTTGACGTGCGTTTTCAAAACGTCTCGAGTAGACTTAGAGAATGCATTTTGGATCATCCCGATATCTCAATTATTGTAGCCGTGAGAGCAGGATGAATATCGGCGAAAAAAATGAGAAGAGGTATGTATGGAGAAATCCGCAAAAATCGATGGTCCGACTTTAAAAATCTGTGAAAAATCGAAAAATAATGATAGCACAATGATTCAAGCGCCATTTTAAAGGGGTTTCGATCACGAAAAGAATGAGCACAGAGTGGGGTTCCAACTCCATCGGGAAGCAACGTTACGGCGATTTTAGTGAAGACACTTCTTTACGCCGAAATGCAAAAAAAGTTGAATTCTTTAAATTTACTTTTAGGATGCTATATCGATGTATTTTGACTCGCTGATTACTGATTCAGTACCCGTTTCCTTGAGAGACTCGAAATTTTATTGAAAATCGTCCAAAAAGTGATTTTTTTCGTTTTTCGCCTTTTTCTCATTGAAATATTGAGATTTCGACGAAAAGGGGTGTTATTCGTGATCAGCCAAATTTCGCATTTTTCACATTGGTATTTTGAGATTTCGACTAAAACTCGGTGTTATTCGTAATCAGCGGAAAATTTTCGATCGAATGGGGTATCGAAACATTGAAAAAAGAGAAAAAAAAAAATTTTAATTTTTGGCCCACCTTTTCGAAAACCTAAAAATCTCGAAATTTCAAATGGTCATAACTTAGCTCCCGTTTCATCGATTTTGGGTTTTGACGTGCGTTTTCAAAACGTCTCGAGTAGACTTAGAGAATGCATTTTGGATCATCCCGATATCTCAATTATTGTAGCCGTGAGAGCAGGATGAATATCGGCGAAAAAAATGAGAAGGGGTAAGTATGGAGAAATCCGCAAAAATCGATGGTCCGACTTTAAAAATCTGTGAAAAATCGAAAAATAATGATAGCACAATGATTCAAGCGCCATTTTAAAGGGGTTTCGATCACGAAAAGAATGAGTACAGAGTGGGGTTCCAACTCCATCGGGAAGCAACGTTACGGCGATTTTAGTGAAGACACTTCTTTACGCCGAAATGCAAAAAAAGTTGAATTCTTTAAATTTACTTTTAGGATGCTATATCGATGTATTTTGACTCGCTGATTACTGATTCAGTACCCGTTTCCTTGAGAGACTCGAAATTTTATTGAAAATCGTCCAAAAAGTGATTTTTTTCGTTTTTCGCCTTTTTCTCATTGAAATATTGAGATTTCGACGAAAAGGGGTGTTATTCGTGATCAGCCAAATTTCGCATTTTTCACATTCGTATTTTGAGATTTCGACTAAAACTCGGTGTTATTCGTAATCAGCGGAAAATTTCCGATCGAATGGGGTATCGAAACATTGAAAAAAGAGAAAAAAATTTTTTTTTAATTTTTGGCCCACCTTTTCGAAAACCTAAAAATCTCGAAATTTCAAATGGTCATAACTTAGCTCCCGTTTCATCGATGTTGGGTTTTGACGTGCGTTTTCGAAACGTCTCGAGTAGACTTAGAGAATGCATTTTGGATCATCCCGATATCTCAATTATTGTAGCCGTGAGAGCAGGATGAAAATCGGCAAAAAAAATGAGAAGAGGTATGTATGGAGAAATCCGCAAAAATCGATGGTCCGACTTTAAAAATCTGTGAAAAATCGAAAAATAATGATAGCACAATGATTCAAGCGCCATTTTAAAGGGGTTTCGATCACGAAAAGAATGAGCACAGAGTGGGGTTCCAACTCCATCGGGAAGCAACGTTACGGCGATTTTAGTGAAGACACTTCTTTACGCCGAAATGCAAAAAAAGTTGAATTCTTTAAATTTACTTTTAGGACGCTATATCGATGTATTTTGACTCGCTGATTACTGATTCAGTACCCGTTTCCTTGAGAGACTCGAAATTTTATTGAAAATCGTCCAAAAAGTGATTTTTTTCGTTTTTCGCCTTTTTCTCATTGAAATATTGAGATTTCGACGAAAAGGGGTGTTATTCGTGATCAGCCAAATTTCGCATTTTTCACATTGGTATTTTGAGATTTCGACTAAAACTCGGTGTTATTCGTAATCAGCGGAAAATTTTCGATCGAATGGGGTATCGAAACATTGAAAAAAGAGAAAAAAAAAAATTTTAATTTTTGGCCCACCTTTTCGAAAACCTAAAAATCTCGAAATTTCAAATGGTCATAACTTAGCTCCCGTTTCATCGATTTTGGGTTTTGACGTGCGTTTTCAAAACGTCTCGAGTAGACTTAGAGAATGCATTTTGGATCATCCCGATATCTCAATTATTGTAGCCGTGAGAGCAGGATGAATATCGGCGAAAAAAATGAGAAGGGGTAAGTATGGAGAAATCCGCAAAAATCGATGGTCCGACTTTAAAAATCTGTGAAAAATCGAAAAATAATGATAGCACAATGATTCAAGCGCCATTTTAAAGGGGTTTCGATCACGAAAAGAATGAGTACAGAGTGGGGTTCCAACTCCATCGGGAAGCAACGTTACGGCGATTTTAGTGAAGACACTTCTTTACGCCGAAATGCAAAAAAAGTTGAATTCTTTAAATTTACTTTTAGGATGCTATATCGATGTATTTTGACTCGCTGATTACTGATTCAGTACCCGTTTCCTTGAGAGACTCGAAATTTTATTGAAAATCGTCCAAAAAGTGATTTTTTTCGTTTTTCGCCTTTTTCTCATTGAAATATTGAGATTTCGACGAAAAGGGGTGTTATTCGTGATCAGCCAAATTTCGCATTTTTCACATTCGTATTTTGAGATTTCGACTAAAACTCGGTGTTATTCGTAATCAGCGGAAAATTTCCGATCGAATGGGGTATCGAAACATTGAAAAAAGAGAAAAAAAAAATTTTTTAATTTTTGGCCCACCTTTTCGAAAACCTAAAAATCTCGAAATTTCAAATGGTCATAACTTGGCTCCCGTTTCATCGATTTTGAGTTTTGACATGCGTTTTCAAAACGTCTCGAGTAGACTTAGAGAATGCATTTTGGATCATCCCGATATCTCAATTATTGTAGCCGTGAGAGCAGGATGAATATCGGCGAAAAAAATGAGAAGGGGTAAGTATGGAGAAATCCGCAAAAATCGATGGTCCGACTTTAAAAATCTGTGAAAAATCGAAAAATAATGATAGCACAATGATTCAAGCGCCATTTTAAAGGGGTTTCGATCACGAAAAGAATGAGCACAGAGTGGGTTTCCAACTCCATCGGGAAGCAACGTTACGGCGATTTTAGTGAAGACACTTCTTTACGCGAAATGCAAAAAAAGTTGAATTCTTTAAATTTACTTTTAGGATGCTATATCGATGTATTTTGACTCGCTGATTACTGATTCAGTACCCGTTTCCTTGAGAGACTCGAAATTTTATTGAAAATCGTCCAAAAAGTGATTTTTTTCGTTTTTCGCCTTTTTCTCATTGAAATATTGAGATTTCGACGAAAAGGGGTGTTATTCGTGATCAGCCAAATTTCGCATTTTTCACATTGGTATTTTGAGATTTCGACTAAAACTCGGTGTTATTCGTAATCAGCGGAAAATTTTCGATCGAATGGGGTATCGAAACATTGAAAAAAGAGAAAAAAAAAATGTTTAATTTTTGGCCCACCTTTTCGAAAACCTAAAAATCTCGAAATTTCAAATGGTCATAACTTGGCTCCCGTTTCATCGATTTTGGGTTTTGACGTGCGTTTTCAAAACGTCTCGAGTAGACTTAGAGAATGCATTTTGGATCATCGCGATATCTCAATTATTGTAGCCGTGAGAGCAGGATGAATATCGGCGAAAAAAATGAGAAGGAGTATGTATGGAGAAATCCGCAAAAATCGATGGTCCGACTTTAAAAATCTGTGAAAAATCGAAAAATAACGATAGCACAATGATTCAAGCGCCATTTCAAAGGGGTTTCGATCACGAAAAGAATGAGCCCAGAGTGGGGTTCCAACTCCATCGGGAAGCAACGTTACGGCGATTTTAGTGAAGACACTTCTTTACGCGAAATGCAAAAAAAGTTGAATTCTTTAAATTTACTTTTAGGATGCTATATCGATGTATTCTGACTCGCTGATTACTGATTCAGTACCCGTTTCCTTGAGAAACTCGAAATTTTATTTAAAATCGTCCAAAAAGTGATTTTTTTCGTTTTTCGCCTTTTTCTCATTGAAATATTGAGATTTCGACGAAAAGGGGTGTTATTCGTGATCAGCCAAATTTCGCATTTTTCACATTCGTATTTTGAGATTTCGACTAAAACTCGGTGTTATTCGTAATCAGCGGAAAATTTCCGATCGAATGGGGTATCGAAACATTGAAAAAAGAGAAAAAATTTTTTTTTTAATTTTTGGCCCACCTTTTCGAAAACCTAAAAATCTCGAAATTTCAAATGGTCATAACTTGGCTCTCGTTTCATCGATTTTGAGTTTTGACATGCGTTTTCAAAACGTCTCGAGTAGACTTAGAGAATGCATTTTGGATCATCCCGATATCTCAATTATTGTAGCCGTGAGAGCAGGATGAATATCGGCGAAAAAAATGAGAAGAGGTATGTATGGAGAAATCCGCAAAAATCGATGGTCCGACTTTAAAAATCTGTGAAAAATCGAAAAATAATGATAGCACAATGATTCAAGCGCCATTTTAAAGGGGTTTCGATCACGAAAAGAATGAGCACAGAGTGGGGTTCCAACTCCATCGGAAAGCAACGTTACGGCGATTTTAGTGAAGACACTTCTTTACGCCGAAATGCAAAAAAAGTTGAATTCTTTAAATTTACTTTTAGGATGCTATATCGATGTATTTTGACTCGCTGATTACTGATTCAGTACCCGTTTCCTTGAGAGACTCGAAATTTTATTGAAAATCGTCCAAAAAGTGATTTTTTTCGTTTTTCGCCTTTTTCTCATTGAAATATTGAGATTTCGACGAAAAGGGGTGTTATTCGTGATCAGCCAAATTTCGCATTTTTCACATTGGTATTTTGAGATTTCGACTAAAACTCGGTGTTATTCGTAATCAGCGGAAAATTTTCGATCGAATGAGGTATCGAAACATTGAAAAAAGAGAAAAAAAAAAATTTTTAATTTTTGGCCCACCTTTTCGAAAACCTAAAAATCTCGAAATTTCAAATGGTCATAACTTGGCTCCCGTTTCATCGATTTTGAGTTTTGACATGCGTTTTCAAAACGTCTCGAGTAGACTTAGAGAATGCATTTTGGATCATCCCGATATCTCAATTATTGTAGCCGTGAGAGCAGGATGAATATCGGCGAAAAAAATGAGAAGAGGTATGTATGGAGAAATCCGCAAAAATCGATGGTCCGACTTTAAAAATCTGTGAAAAATCGAAAAATAATGATAGCACAATGATTCAAGCGCCATTTTAAAGGGGTTTCGATCACGAAAAGAATGAGTATAGAGTGGGGTTCCAACTCCATCGGGAAGCAACGTTACGGCGATTTTAGTGAAGACACTTCTTTACGCCGAAATGCAAAAAAAGTTGAATTCTTTAAATTTACTTTTAGGATGCTATATCGATGTATTTTGACTCGCTGATTACTGATTCAGTACCCGTTTCCTTGAGAGACTCGAAATTTTATTGAAAATCGTCCAAAAAGTGATTTTTTTCGTTTTTCGTCTTTTTCTCATTGAAATATTGAGATTTCGACGAAAAGGGGTGTTATTCGTGATCAGCCAAATTTCGCATTTTTCACATTGGTATTTTGAGATTTCGACTAAAACTCGGTGTTATTCGTAATCAGCGGAAAATTTTCGATCGAATGGGGTATCGAAACATTGAAAAAAGAGAAAAAAAAAAATTTTTAATTTTTGGCCCACCTTTTCGAAAACCTAAAAATCTCGAAATTTCAAATGGTCATAACTTAGCTCCCGTTTCATCGATTTTGGGTTTTGACGTGCGTTTTCAAAACGTCTCGAGTAGACTTAGAGAATGCATTTTGGATCATCCCGATATCTCAATTATTGTAGCCGTGAGAGCAGGATGAATATCGGCGAAAAAAATGAGAAGGGGTAAGTATGGAGAAATCCGCAAAAATCGATGGTCCGACTTTAAAAATCTGTGAAAAATCGAAAAATAATGATAGCACAATGATTCAAGCGCCATTTTAAAGGGGTTTCGATCACGAAAAGAATGAGCACAGAGTGGGGTTCCAACTCCATCGGGAAGCAACGTTACGGCGATTTTAGTGAAGACACTTCTTTACGCCGAAATGCAAAAAAAGTTGAATTCTTTAAATTTACTTTTAGGACGCTATATCGATGTATTTTGACTCGCTGATTACTGATTCAGTACCCGTTTCCTTGAGAGACTCGAAATTTTATTGAAAATCGTCCAAAAAGTGATTTTTTTCGTTTTTCGCCTTTTTCTCATTGAAATATTGAGATTTCGACGAAAAGGGGTGTTATTCGTGATCAGCCAAATTTCGCATTTTTCACATTGGTATTTTGAGATTTCGACTAAAACTCGGTGTTATTCGTAATCAGCGGAAAATTTTCGATCGAATGGGGTATCGAAACATTGAAAAAAGAGAAAAAAAAAAATTTTAATTTTTGGCCCACCTTTTCGAAAACCTAAAAATCTCGAAATTTCAAATGGTCATAACTTAGCTCCCGTTTCATCGATTTTGGGTTTTGACGTGCGTTTTCAAAACGTCTCGAGTAGACTTAGAGAATGCATTTTGGATCATCCCGATATCTCAATTATTGTAGCCGTGAGAGCAGGATGAATATCGGCGAAAAAAATGAGAAGGGGTAAGTATGGAGAAATCCGCAAAAATCGATGGTCCGACTTTAAAAATCTGTGAAAAATCGAAAAATAATGATAGCACAATGATTCAAGCGCCATTTTAAAGGGGTTTCGATCACGAAAAGAATGAGTACAGAGTGGGGTTCCAACTCCATCGGGAAGCAACGTTACGGCGATTTTAGTGAAGACACTTCTTTACGCCGAAATGCAAAAAAAGTTGAATTCTTTAAATTTACTTTTAGGATGCTATATCGATGTATTTTGACTCGCTGATTACTGATTCAGTACCCGTTTCCTTGAGAGACTCGAAATTTTATTGAAAATCGTCCAAAAAGTGATTTTTTTCGTTTTTCGCCTTTTTCTCATTGAAATATTGAGATTTCGACGAAAAGGGGTGTTATTCGTGATCAGCCAAATTTCGCATTTTTCACATTCGTATTTTGAGATTTCGACTAAAACTCGGTGTTATTCGTAATCAGCGGAAAATTTCCGATCGAATGGGGTATCGAAACATTGAAAAAAGAGAAAAAAATTTTTTTTTAATTTTTGGCTCACCTTTTCGAAAACCTAAAAATCTCGAAATTTCAAATGGTCATAACTTAGCTCCCGTTTCATCGATGTTGGGTTTTGACGTGCGTTTTCGAAACGTCTCGAGTAGACTTAGAGAATGCATTTTGGATCATCCCGATATCTCAATTATTGTAGCCGTGAGAGCAGGATGAAAATCGGCAAAAAAAATGAGAAGGGGTATGTATGGAGAAATCCGCAAAAATCGATGGTCCGACTTTAAAAATCTGTGAAAAATCGAAAAATAATGATAGCACAATGATTCAAGCGCCATTTTAAAGGGGTTTCGATCACGAAAAGAATGAGTACAGAGTGGGGTTCCAACTCCATCGGGAAGCAACGTTACGGCGATTTTAGTGAAGACACTTCTTTACGCCGAAATGCAAAAAAAGATGAATTCTTTAAATTTACTTTTAGGATGCTATATCGATGTATTTTGACTCGCTGATTACTGATTCAGTACCCGTTTCCTTGAGAGACTCGAAATTTTATTGAAAATCGTCCAAAAAGTGATTTTTTTCGTTTTTCGCCTTTTTCTCATTGAAATATTGAGATTTCGACGAAATAGGGTGTTATTCGTGATCAGCCAAATTTCGCTTTTTTCACATTGGTATTTTGAGATTTCGACTAAAACTCGGTGTTATTCGTAATCAGCGGAAAATTTTCGATCGAATGGGGTATCGAAACATTGAAAAAAGAGAAAAAAAAAAATTTTTAATTTTTGGCCCACCTTTTCGAAAACCTAAAAATCTCGAAATTCCAAATGGTCATAACTTGGCTCCCGTTTCATCGATTTTGAGTTTTGACGTGCGTTTTCAAAACGTCTCGAGTAGACTTAGAGAATGCATTTTGGATCATCCCGATATCTCAATTATTGTAGCCGTGAGAGCAGGATGAATATCGGCGAAAAAAATGAGAAGAGGTATGTATGGAGAAATCCGCAAAAATCGATGGTCCGACTTTAAAAATCTGTGAAAAATCGAAAAATAATGATAGCACAATGATTCAAGCGCCATTTTAAAGGGGTTTCGATCACGAAAAGAATGAGCACAGAGTGGGGTTCCAACTCCATCGGGAAGCAACGTTACGGCGATTTTAGTGAAGACACTTCTTTACGCCGAAATGCAAAAAAAGTTGAATTCTTTAAATTTACTTTTAGGACGCTATATCGATGTATTTTCACTCGCTGATTACTGATTCAGTACCCGTTTCCTTGAGAGACTCGAAATATTATTGAAAATCGTCCAAAAAGTGATTTTTTTCGTTTTTCGCCTTTTTCTCATTGAAATATTGAGATTTCGACGAAAAGGGGTGTTATTCGTGATCAGCCAAATTTCGCATTTTTCACATTGGTATTTTGAGATTTCGACTAAAACTCGGTGTTATTCGTAATCAGCGGAAAATTTTCGATCGAATGGGGTATCGAAACATTGAAAAAAGAGAAAAAAAAAAATTTTAATTTTTGGCCCACCTTTTCGAAAACCTAAAAATCTCGAAATTTCAAATGGTCATAACTTAGCTCCCGTTTCATCGATTTTGGGTTTTGACGTGCGTTTTCAAAACGTCTCGAGTAGACTTAGAGAATGCATTTTGGATCATCCCGATATCTCAATTATTGTAGCCGTGAGAGCAGGATGAATATCGGCGAAAAAAATGAGAAGGGGTAAGTATGGAGAAATCCGCAAAAATCGATGGTCCGACTTTAAAAATCTGTGAAAAATCGAAAAATAATGATAGCACAATGATTCAAGCGCCATTTTAAAGGGGTTTCGATCACGAAAAGAATGAGCACAGAGTGGGGTTCCAACTCCATCGGGAAGCAACGTTACGGCGATTTTAGTGAAGACACTTCTTTACGCCGAAATGCAAAAAAAGTTGAATTCTTTAAATTTACTTTTAGGACGCTATATCGATGTATTTTGACTCGCTGATTACTGATTCAGTACCCGTTTCCTTGAGAGACTCGAAATTTTATTGAAAATCGTCCAAAAAGTGATTTTTTTCGTTTTTCGCCTTTTTCTCATTGAAATATTGAGATTTCGACGAAAAGGGGTGTTATTCGTGATCAGCCAAATTTCGCATTTTTCACATTGGTATTTTGAGATTTCGACTAAAACTCGGTGTTATTCGTAATCAGCGGAAAATTTTCGATCGAATGGGGTATCGAAACATTGAAAAAAGAGAAAAAAAAAAATTTTAATTTTTGGCCCACCTTTTCGAAAACCTAAAAATCTCGAAATTTCAAATGGTCATAACTTAGCTCCCGTTTCATCGATTTTGGGTTTTGACGTGCGTTTTCAAAACGTCTCGAGTAGACTTAGAGAATGCATTTTGGATCATCCCGATATCTCAATTATTGTAGCCGTGAGAGCAGGATGAATATCGGCGAAAAAAATGAGAAGGGGTAAGTATGGAGAAATCCGCAAAAATCGATGGTCCGACTTTAAAAATCTGTGAAAAATCGAAAAATAATGATAGCACAATGATTCAAGCGCCATTTTAAAGGGGTTTCGATCACGAAAAGAATGAGTACAGAGTGGGGTTCCAACTCCATCGGGAAGCAACGTTACGGCGATTTTAGTGAAGACACTTCTTTACGCCGAAATGCAAAAAAAGTTGAATTCTTTAAATTTACTTTTAGGATGCTATATCGATGTATTTTGACTCGCTGATTACTGATTCAGTACCCGTTTCCTTGAGAGACTCGAAATTTTATTGAAAATCGTCCAAAAAGTGATTTTTTTCGTTTTTCGCCTTTTTCTCATTGAAATATTGAGATTTCGACGAAAAGGGGTGTTATTCGTGATCAGCCAAATTTCGCATTTTTCACATTCGTATTTTGAGATTTCGACTAAAACTCGGTGTTATTCGTAATCAGCGGAAAATTTCCGATCGAATGGGGTATCGAAACATTGAAAAAAGAGAAAAAAATTTTTTTTTAATTTTTGGCTCACCTTTTCGAAAACCTAAAAATCTCGAAATTTCAAATGGTCATAACTTAGCTCCCGTTTCATCGATGTTGGGTTTTGACGTGCGTTTTCGAAACGTCTCGAGTAGACTTAGAGAATGCATTTTGGATCATCCCGATATCTCAATTATTGTAGCCGTGAGAGCAGGATGAAAATCGGCAAAAAAAATGAGAAGGGGTATGTATGGAGAAATCCGCAAAAATCGATGGTCCGACTTTAAAAATCTGTGAAAAATCGAAAAATAATGATAGCACAATGATTCAAGCGCCATTTTAAAGGGGTTTCGATCACGAAAAGAATGAGTACAGAGTGGGGTTCCAACTCCATCGGGAAGCAACGTTACGGCGATTTTAGTGAAGACACTTCTTTACGCCGAAATGCAAAAAAAGATGAATTCTTTAAATTTACTTTTAGGATGCTATATCGATGTATTTTGACTCGCTGATTACTGATTCAGTACCCGTTTCCTTGAGAGACTCGAAATTTTATTGAAAATCGTCCAAAAAGTGATTTTTTTCGTTTTTCGCCTTTTTCTCATTGAAATATTGAGATTTCGACGAAATAGGGTGTTATTCGTGATCAGCCAAATTTCGCTTTTTTCACATTGGTATTTTGAGATTTCGACTAAAACTCGGTGTTATTCGTAATCAGCGGAAAATTTTCGATCGAATGGGGTATCGAAACATTGAAAAAAGAGAAAAAAAAAAATTTTTAATTTTTGGCCCACCTTTTCGAAAACCTAAAAATCTCGAAATTCCAAATGGTCATAACTTGGCTCCCGTTTCATCGATTTTGAGTTTTGACGTGCGTTTTCAAAACGTCTCGAGTAGACTTAGAGAATGCATTTTGGATCATCCCGATATCTCAATTATTGTAGCCGTGAGAGCAGGATGAATATCGGCGAAAAAAATGACAAGAGGTATGTATGGAGAAATCCGCAAAAATCGATGGTCCGACTTTAAAAATCTGTGAAAAATCGAAAAATAATGATAGCACAATGATTCAAGCGCCATTTTAAAGGGGTTTCGATCACGAAAAGAATGAGCACAGAGTGGGGTTCCAACTCCATCGGGAAGCAACGTTACGGCGATTTTAGTGAAGACACTTCTTTACGCCGAAATGCAAAAAAAGTTGAATTCTTTAAATTTACTTTTAGGACGCTATATCGATGTATTTTCACTCGCTGATTACTGATTCAGTACCCGTTTCCTTGAGAGACTCGAAATTTTATTGAAAATCGTCCAAAAAGTGATTTTTTTCGTTTTTCGCCTTTTTCTCATTGAAATATTGAGATTTCGACGAAAAGGGGTGTTATTCGTGATCAGCCAAATTTCGCATTTTTCACATTGGTATTTTGAGATTTCGACTAAAACTCGGTGTTATTCGTAATCAGCGGAAAATTTTCGATCGAATGGGGTATCGAAACATTGAAAAAAGAGAAAAAAAAAAATTTTAATTTTTGGCCCACCTTTTCGAAAACCTAAAAATCTCGAAATTTCAAATGGTCATAACTTAGCTCCCGTTTCATCGATTTTGGGTTTTGACGTGCGTTTTCAAAACGTCTCGAGTAGACTTAGAGAATGCATTTTGGATCATCCCGATATCTCAATTATTGTAGCCGTGAGAGCAGGATGAATATCGGCGAAAAAAATGAGAAGGGGTAAGTATGGAGAAATCCGCAAAAATCGATGGTCCGACTTTAAAAATCTGTGAAAAATCGAAAAATAATGATAGCACAATGATTCAAGCGCCATTTTAAAGGGGTTTCGATCACGAAAAGAATGAGTACAGAGTGGGGTTCCAACTCCATCGGGAAGCAACGTTACGGCGATTTTAGTGAAGACACTTCTTTACGCCGAAATGCAAAAAAAGTTGAATTCTTTAAATTTACTTTTAGGATGCTATATCGATGTATTTTGACTCGCTGATTACTGATTCAGTACCCGTTTCCTTGAGAGACTCGAAATTTTATTGAAAATCGTCCAAAAAGTGATTTTTTTCGTTTTTCGCCTTTTTCTCATTGAAATATTGAGATTTCGACGAAAAGGGGTGTTATTCGTGATCAGCCAAATTTCGCATTTTTCACATTCGTATTTTGAGATTTCGACTAAAACTCGGTGTTATTCGTAATCAGCGGAAAATTTCCGATCGAATGGGGTATCGAAACATTGAAAAAAGAGAAAAAAATTTTTTTTTAATTTTTGGCCCACCTTTTCGAAAACCTAAAAATCTCGAAATTTCAAATGGTCATAACTTAGCTCCCGTTTCATCGATGTTGGGTTTTGACGTGCGTTTTCGAAACGTCTCGAGTAGACTTAGAGAATGCATTTTGGATCATCCCGATATCTCAATTATTGTAGCCGTGAGAGCAGGATGAAAATCGGCAAAAAAAATGAGAAGGGGTATGTATGGAGAAATCCGCAAAAATCGATGGTCCGACTTTAAAAATCTGTGAAAAATCGAAAAATAATGATAGCACAATGATTCAAGCGCCATTTTAAAGGGGTTTCGATCACGAAAAGAATGAGCACAGAGTGGGGTTCCAACTCCATCGGGAAGCAACGTTACGGCGATTTTAGTGAAGACACTTCTTTACGCCGAAATGCAAAAAAAGTTGAATTCTTTAAATTTACTTTTAGGATGCTATATCGATGTATTTTGACTCGCTGATTACTGATTCAGTACCCGTTTCCTTGAGAGACTCGAAATTTTATTGAAAATCGTCCAAAAAGTGATTTTTTTCGTTTTTCGCCTTTTTCTCATTGAAATATTGAGATTTCGACGAAAAGGGGTGTTATTCGTGATCAGCCAAATTTCGCATTTTTCACATTGGTATTTTGAGATTTCGACTAAAACTCGGTGTTATTCGTAATCAGCGGAAAATTTTCGATCGAATGGGGTATCGAAACATTGAAAAAAGAGAAAAAAAAAAATTTTTAATTTTTGGCCCACCTTTTCGAAAACCTAAAAATCTCGAAATTTCAAATGGTCATAACTTAGCTCCCGTTTCATCGATTTTGGGTTTTGACGTGCGTTTTCAAAACGTCTCGAGTAGACTTAGAGAATGCATTTTGGATCATCCCGATATCTCAATTATTGTAGCCGTGAGAGCAGGATGAATATCGGCGAAAAAAATGAGAAGGGGTAAGTATGGAGAAATCCGCAAAAATCGATGGTCCGACTTTAAAAATCTGTGAAAAATCGAAAAATAATGATAGCACAATGATTCAAGCGCCATTTTAAAGGGGTTTCGATCACGAAAAGAATGAGCACAGAGTGGGGTTCCAACTCCATCGGGAAGCAACGTTACGGCGATTTTAGTGAAGACACTTCTTTACGCCGAAATGCAAAAAAAGTTGAATTCTTTAAATTTACTTTTAGGACGCTATATCGATGTATTTTGACTCGCTGATTACTGATTCAGTACCCGTTTCCTTGAGAGACTCGAAATTTTATTGAAAATCGTCCAAAAAGTGATTTTTTTCGTTTTTCGCCTTTTTCTCATTGAAATATTGAGATTTCGACGAAAAGGGGTGTTATTCGTGATCAGCCAAATTTCGCATTTTTCACATTGGTATTTTGAGATTTCGACTAAAACTCGGTGTTATTCGTAATCAGCGGAAAATTTTCGATCGAATGGGGTATCGAAGCATTGAAAAAAGAGAAAAAAAAAAATTTTTAATTTTTGGCCCACCTTTTCGAAAACCTAAAAATCTCGAAATTTCAAATGGTCATAACTTGGCTCCCGTTTCATCGATTTTGAGTTTTGACGTGCGTTTTCAAAACGTCTTGAGTAGACTTAGAGTATGCATTTTGGATCATCGCGATATCTCAATTATTGTAGCCGTGAGAGCAGGATGAATATCGGCGAAAAAAATGAGAAGGGGTATGTATGGAGAAATCCGCAAAAATCGATGGTCCGACTTTAAAAATCTGTGAAAAATCGAAAAATAATGATAGCACAATGATTCAAGCGCCATATTAAAGGGGTTTCGATCACGAAAAGAATGAGCACAGAGTGGGGTTCCAACTCCATCGGGAAGCAACGTTACGGCGATTTTAGTGAAGACACTTCTTTACGCCGAAATGCAAAAAAAGTTGAATTCTTTAAATTTACTTTTAGGATGCTATATCGATGTATTTTGACTCGCTGAGTACTGATTCAGTACCCGTTTCCTTGAGAGACTCGAAATTTTATTGAAAATCGTCCAAAAAGTGATTTTTTTCGTTTTTCGCCTTTTTCTCATTGAAATATTGAGATTTCGACGAAAAGGGGTGTTATTCGTGATCAGCCAAATTTCGCATTTTTCACAATGGTATTTTGAGATTTCGACTAAAACTCGGTGTTATTCGTAATCAGCGGAAAATTTCCGATCGAATGGGGTATCGAAACATTGAAAAATGAGAAAAAAAAAAAATTTTAATTTTTGGCCCACCTTTTCGAAAACCTAAAAATCTCGAAATTTCAAATGGTCATAACTTGGCTCCCGTTTCATCGATTTTGGGTTTTGACGTGCGTTTTCAAAACGTCTCGAGTAGACTTAGAGAATGCATTTTGGATCATCCCGATATCTCAATTATTGTAGCCGTGAGAGCAGGATGAAAATCGGCGAAAAAAATGAGAAGGGGTATGTATGGAGAAATCCGCAAAAATCGATGGTTCGAATTTAAAAATCTGTGAAAAATGGAAAAATAATGATAGCACAATGATTCAAGCGCCATTTTAAAGGGGTTTCGATCACGAAAAGAATGAGCACAGAGTGGGGTTCCAACTCCATCGGGAAGCAACGTTACGGCGATTTTAGTGAAGACACTTCTTTACGCGAAATGCAAAAAAAGTTGATTTCTTTAAATTTACTTTTAGGATGCTATATCGATGTATTTTGACTCGCTGATTACTGATTCAGTACCCGTTTCCTTGAGAAACTCGAAATTTTATTTAAAATCGTCCAAAAAGTGATTTTTTTCGTTTTTCGCCTTTTTCTCATTGAAATATTGGGATTTCGACGAAAAGGGGTGTTATTCGTGATCAGCCAAATTTCGCATTTTTCACATTCGTATTTTGAGATTTCGACTAAAACTCGGTGTTATTCGTAATCAGCGGAAAATTTCCGATCGAATGGGGTATCGAAACATTGAAAAAAGAGAAAAAATTTTTTTTTTAATTTTTGGCCCACCTTTTCGAAAACCTAAAAATCTCGAAATTTCAAATGGTCATAACTTAGCTCCCGTTTCATCGATTTTGGGTTTTGACGTGCGTTTTCGAAACGTCTCGAGTAGACTTAGAGAATGCATTTTGGATCATCCCGATATCTCAATTATTGTAGCCGTGAGAGCAGGATGAAAATCGGCAAAAAAAATGAGAAGGGGTATGTATGGAGAAATCCGCAAAAATCGATGGTTCGACTTTAAAAATCTGAGAAAAATCGAAAAATAATGATAGCACAATGATTCAAGCGCCATTTTAAAGGGGTTTCGATCACGAAAAGAATGAGCACAGAGTGGGGTTCCAACTCCATCGGGGAGCAACGTTACAGCGATTTTAGTGAAGACTCTTCTTTACGCCGAAATGCAAAAAAATTTTGAATTCTTTAAATTTACTTTTAGGACGCTATATCGATGTATTTTGACTCGCTGATTACTGATTCAGTACCCGTTTCCTTGAGAGACTCGAAATTTTATTGAAAATCGTCCAAAAAGTGATTTTTTTCGTTTTTCGCCTTTTTCTCATTGAAATATTGAGATTTCGACGAAAAGGGGTGTTATTCGTGATCAGCCAAATTTCGCATTTTTCACATTGGTATTTTGAGATTTCGACTAAAACTCGGTGTTATTCGTAATCAGCGGAAAATTTTCGATCGAATGGGGTATCGAAACATTGAAAAAAGAGAAAAAAAAAAATTTTTAATTTTTGGCCCACCTTTTCGAAAACCTAAAAATCTCGAAATTTCAAATGGTCATAACTTAGCTCCCGTTTCATCGATTTTGGGTTTTGACGTGCGTTTTCAAAACGTCTCGAGTAGACTTAGAGAATGCATTTTGGATCATCCCGATATCTCAATTATTGTAGCCGTGAGAGCAGGATGAATATCGGCGAAAAAAATGAGAAGGGGTAAGTATGGAGAAATCCGCAAAAATCGATGGTCCGACTTTAAAAATCTGTGAAAAATCGAAAAATAATGATAGCACAATGATTCAAGCGCCATTTTAAATCGGTTTCGATCACGAAAAGAATGAGTACAGAGTGGGGTTCCAACTCCATCGGGAAGCAACGTTACGGCGATTTTAGTGAAGACACTTCTTTACGCCGAAATGCAAAAAAAGTTGAATTCTTTAAATTTACTTTTAGGATGCTATATCGATGTATTTTGACTCGCTGATTACTGAGTCAGTACCCGTTTCCTTGAGAGACTCGAAATTTTATTGAAAATCGTCCAAAAAGTGATTTTTTTCGTTTTTCGCCTTTTTCTCATTGAAATATTGAGATTTCGACGAAAAGGGGTGTTATTCGTGATCAGCCAAATTTCGCATTTTTCACATTCGTATTTTGAGATTTCGACTAAAACTCGGTGTTATTCGTAATCAGCGGAAAATTTCCGATCGAATGGGGTATCGAAACATTGAAAAAAGAGAAAAAAATTTTTTTTTAATTTTTGGCCCACCTTTTCGAAAACCTAAAAATCTCGAAATTTCAAATGGTCATAACTTAGCTCCCGTTTCATCGATGTTGGGTTTTGACGTGCGTTTTCGAAACGTCTCGAGTAGACTTAGAGAATGCATTTTGGATCATCCCGATATCTCAATTATTGTAGCCGTGAGAGCAGGATGAAAATCGGCAAAAAAAATGAGAAGGGGTATGTATGGAGAAATCCGCAAAAATCGATGGTCCGAATTTAAAAATCTGTGAAAAATCGAAAAATAATGATAGCACAATGATTCAAGCGCCATTTTAAAGGGGTTTCGATCACGAAAAGAATGAGTACAGAGTGGGGTTCCAACTCCATCGGGAAGCAACGTTACGGCGATTTTAGTGAAGACACTTCTTTACGCCGAAATGCAAAAAAAGTTGAATTCTTTAAATTTACTTTTAGGATGCTATATCGATGTATTTTGACTCGCTGATTACTGATTCAGTACCCGTTTCCTTGAGAGACTCGAAATTTTATTGAAAATCGTCCAAAAAGTGATTTTTTTCGTTTTTCGCCTTTTTCTCATTGAAATATTGAGATTTCGACGAAAAGGGGTGTTATTCGTGATCAGCCAAATTTCGCATTTTTCACATTGGTATTTTGAGATTTCGACTAAAACTCGGTGTTATTCGTAATCAGCGGAAAATTTTCGATCGAATGGGGTATCGAAAGATTGAAAAAAGAGAAAAAAAAAAATTTTTAATTTTTGGCCCACCTTTTCGAAAACCTAAAAATCTCGAAATTTCAAATGGTCATAACTTAGCTCCCGTTTCATCGATTTTGCGTTTTGACGTGCGTTTTCAAAACGTCTCGAGTAGACTTAGAGAATGCTTTTTGGATCATCCCGATATCTCAATTATTGTAGCCGTGAGAGCAGGATGAATATCGGCGAAAAAAATGAGAAGGGGTATGTATGGAGAAATCCGCAAAAATCGATGGTCCGAATTTAAAAATCTGTGAAAAATCGAAAAATAATGATAGCACAATGATTCAAGCGCCATTTTAAAGGGGTTTCGATCACGAAAGGAATGAGCACAGAGTGCGGTTCCAACTCCGTCGGAAAGCAACGTTACAGCGATTTTAGTGAAGACACTTCTTTACGCGAAATGCAAAAAAATGTTGAATTCTTTAAATTTACTTTTAGGACGCTATATCGATGTATTTTGACTCGCTGATTACTGATTCAGTACCCGTTTCCTTGAGAGACTCGAAATTTTATTGAAAATCGTCCAAAAAGTGATTTTTTTTCGTTTTTCGCCTTTTTCTCATTGAAATATTGAGATTTCGACGAAAAGGGGTGTTATTCGTGATCAGCCAAATTTCGCCATTTTCACATTGATATTTTGAGATTTCGACTAAAACTCGGTGTTATTCGTAATCAGCGGAAAATTTTCGATCGAATGGGGTATCAAAACATTGAAAAAAGAGAAAAAAAAAAAATTTTTAACTTTTGGCGCACCTTTTCGAAAACCTAAAAATCTTGAAATTTCAAATGGTCATAACTTGGCTCCCGTTTCATCGATTTTGGGTTTTGACGTGCGTTTTCAAAACGTCTCGAGTAGACTTAGAGAATGCATTTTGGATCATCCCGATATCTCAATTATTGTAGCAGTGAGAGCAGGATGAATATCGGCGAAAAAAATGAGAAGGGGTATGTATGGAGAAATCCGCAAAAATCGATGGTCCGAATTTAAAAATCTGTGAAAAATCGAAAAATAACGATAGCACAATGATTCAAGCGCCATTTTAAAGGGGTTTCGATCACGAAAAGAATGAGCACAGAGTGGGGTTCCAACTCCATCGGGAAGCAACGTTACAGCGATTTTAGTGAAGACTCTTCTTTACGCCGAAATGCAAAAAAATGTTGAATTCTTTAAATTTACTTTTACGACGCTATATCGATGTATTTTGACTCGCTGATTACTGATTCAGTACCCGTTTCCTTGAGAAACTCGACATTTTATTTAAAATCGTCCAAAAAGTGATTTTTTTCGTTTTTCGCCTTTTTCTCATTGAAATATTGAGATTTCGACGAAAAGGGGTGTTATTCGTGATCAGCCAAATTTCGCCTTTTTCACATTGATATTTTGAGATTTCGACTAAAACTCGGTGTTATTCGTAATTAGCGGAAAATTTTCGATCGAATGGGGTATCGAAACATTGAAAAAAGCGAAAAAAAAAAATTTTTAATTTTTGGCCCACCTTTTCGAAAACCTAAAAATCTCGAAATTTCAAATGGTCATAACTTGGCTCCCGTTTCATCGATTTTGGGTTTTGACGTGCGTTTTCAAAACGTCTCGAGTAGACTTAGAGAATGCATTTTGGATCATCCCGATATCTCAATTATTGTAGCAGTGAGAGCAGGATGAATATCGGCGAAAAAAATGAGAAGGGGTATGTATGGAGAAATCCGCAAAAATCGATGGTCCGACTTTAAAAATCTGTGAAAAATCGAAAAATAACGATAGCACAATGATTCAAGCGCCATTTTAAAGGGGTTTCGATCACGAAAAGAATGAGCCCAGAGTGGGGTTCCAACGCCATCGGGAAGCAACGTTACAGCGATTTTAGTGAAGACTCTTCTTTACGCCGAAATGCAAAAAAATGTTGAATTCTTTAAATTTACTTTTACGACGCTATATCGATGTATTTTGACTCGCTGATTACTGATTCAGTACCCGTTTCCTTGAGAGACTCGAAATTTTATTGAAAATCGTCCAAAAAGTGATTTTTTTCGTTTTTCGCCTTTTTCTCATTGAAATATTGAGATTTCGACGAAAAGGGGTGTTATTCGTGATCAGCCAAATTTCGCCGTTTTCACATTGATATTTTGAGATTCGACTAAAACTCGGTGTTATTCGTAATCAGCGGAAAATTTCCGATCGTATGGCGTATCGAAACATTGAAAAAAGATAAAAAAAAAAATTTTTAATTTTTGGCCCACCTTTCCGAAAACCTAAAAATCTCGAAATTTCAAATGGTCATAACTTGGCTCCCGTTTCATCGATTTTGGGTTTTGACGTGCGTTTTCAAAACGTCTCGAGTAGACTTAGAGAATGCATTTTGGATCATCCCGATATCTCAATTATTGTAGCAGTGAGAGCAGGATGAATATCGGCGAAAAAAATGAGAAGGGGTATGTATGGAGAAATCCGCAAAAATCGATGGTCCGACTTTAAAAATCTGTGAAAAATCGAAAAATAACGATAGCACAATGATTCAAGCGCCATTTTAAAGGGGTTTCGATCACGAAAAGAATGAGCACAGAGTGGGGTTCCAACTCCATCGGGAAGCAACGTTACAGCGATTTTAGTGAAGACTCTTCTTTACGCCGAAATGCAAAAAAATGTTGAATTCTTTAAATTTACTTTTACGACGCTATATCGATGTATTTTGACTCGCTGATTACTGATTCAGTACCCGTTTCCTTGAGAAACTCGACATTTTATTTAAAATCGTCCAAAAAGTGATTTTTTTCGTTTTTCGCCTTTTTCTCATTGAAATATTGAGATTTCGACGAAAAGGGGTGTTATTCGTGATCAGCCAAATTTCGCCGTTTTCACATTGATATTTTGAGATTCGACTAAAACTCGGTGTTATTCGTAATCAGCGGAAAATTTCCGATCGTATGGGGTATCGAAACATTGAAAAAAGATAAAAAAAAAAATTTTTAATTTTTGGCCCACCTTTCCGAAAACCTAAAAATCTCGAAATTTCAAATGGTCATAACTTGGCTCCCGTTTCATCGATTTTGGGTTTTGACGTGCGTTTTCAAAACGTCTCGAGTAGACTTAGAGAATGCATTTTGGATCATCCCGATATCTCAATTATTGTAGCAGTGAGAGCAGGATGAATATCGGCGAAAAAAATGAGAAGGGGTATGTATGGAGAAATCCGCAAAAATCGATGGTCCGACTTTAAAAATCTGTGAAAAATCGAAAAATAACGATAGCACAATGATTCAAGCGCCATTTTAAAGGGGTTTCGATCACGAAAAGAATGAGCCCAGAGTGGGGTTCCAACGCCATCGGCAAGCAACGTTACGGCGATTTTAGTGAAGACACTTCTTTACGCCGAAATGCAAAAAAAATTAAATTCTTTAAATTTACTTTTAGGATGCTATATCGATGTATTTTGACTCGCTGATTACTGATTCAGTACCCGTTTCCTTGAGAGACTCGAAATTTTATTGAAAATCGTCCAAAAAGTGATTTTTTTCGTTTTTCGCCTTTTTCTCATTGAAATATTGAGATTTCGACGAAAAGGGGTGTTATTCGTGATCAGCCAAATTTCGCATTTTTCACAATGGTATTTTGAGATTTCGACTAAAACTCGGTGTTATTCGTAATCAGCGGAAAATTTCCGATCGAATGGGGTATCGAAACATTGAAAAATGAGAAAAAAAAAAAATTTTAATTTTTGGCCCACCTTTTCGAAAACCTAAAAATCTCGAAATTTCAAATGGTCATAACTTAGCTCCCGTTTCATCGATGTTGGGTTTTGACGTGCGTTTTCGAAACGTCTCGAGTAGACTTAGAGAATGCATTTTGGATCATCCCGATATCTCAATTATTGTAGCAGTGAGAGCAGGATGAATATCGGCGAAAAAAATGAGAAGGGGTATGTATGGAGAAATCCGCAAAAATCGATGGTCCGACTTTAAAAATCTGTGAAAAATCGAAAAATAACGATAGCACAATGATTCAAGCGCCATTTTAAAGGGGTTTCGATCACGAAAAGAATGAGCCCAGAGTGGGGTTCCAACGCCATCGGCAAGCAACGTTACGGCGATTTTAGTGAAGACACTTCTTTACGCCGAAATGCAAAAAAAATTAAATTCTTTAAATTTACTTTTAGGATGCTATATCGATGTATTTTGACTCGCTGATTACTGATTCAGTACCCGTTTCCTTGAGAGACTCGAAATTTTATTGAAAATCGTCCAAAAAGTGATTTTTTTCGTTTTTCGCCTTTTTCTCATTGAAATATTGAGATTTCGACGAAAAGGGGTGTTATTCGTGATCAGCCAAATTTCGCATTTTTCACAATGGTATTTTGAGATTTCGACTAAAACTCGGTGTTATTCGTAATCAGCGGAAAATTTCCGATCGAATGGGGTATCGAAACATTGAAAAATGAGAAAAAAAAAAAATTTTAATTTTTGGCCCACCTTTTCGAAAACCTAAAAATCTCGAAATTTCAAATGGTCATAACTTAGCTCCCGTTTCATCGATGTTGGGTTTTGACGTGCGTTTTCGAAACGTCTCGAGTAGACTTAGAGAATGCATTTTGGATCATCCCGATATCTCAATTATTGTAGCCGTGAGAGCAGGATGAAAATCGGCAAAAAAAATGAGAAGGGGTATGTATGGAGAAATCCGCAAAAATCGATGGTCCGAATTTAAAAATCTGTGAAAAATCGAAAAATAATGATAGCACAATGATTCAAGCGCCATTTTAAAGGGGTTTCGATCACGAAAAGAATGAGTACAGAGTGGGGTTCCAACTCCATCGGGAAGCAACGTTACGGCGATTTTAGTGAAGACACTTCTTTACGCCGAAATGCAAAAAAAGTTGAATTCTTTAAATTTACTTTTAGGATGCTATATCGATGTATTTTGACTCGCTGATTACTGATTCAGTACCCGTTTCCTTGAGAGACTCGAAATTTTATTGAAAATCGTCCAAAAAGTGATTTTTTTCGTTTTTCGCCTTTTTCTCATTGAAATATTGAGATTTCGACGAAAAGGGGTGTTATTCGTGATCAGCCAAATTTCGCATTTTTCACATTGGTATTTTGAGATTTCGACTAAAACTCGGTGTTATTCGTAATCAGCGGAAAATTTTCGATCGAATGGGGTATCGAAACATTGAAAAAAGAGAAAAAAAAAAATTTTTAATTTTTGGCCCACCTTTTCGAAAACCTAAAAATCTCGAAATTTCAAATGGTCATAACTTAGCTCCCGTTTCATCGATTTTGCGTTTTGACGTGCGTTTTCAAAACGTCTCGAGTAGACTTAGAGAATGCTTTTTGGATCATCCCGATATCTCAATTATTGTAGCCGTGAGAGCAGGATGAATATCGGCGAAAAAAATGAGAAGGGGTATGTATGGAGAAATCCGCAAAAATCGATGGTCCGAATTTAAAAATCTGTGAAAAATCGAAAAATAATGATAGCACAATGATTCAAGCGCCATTTTAAAGGGGTTTCGATCACGAAAGGAATGAGCACAGAGTGCGGTTCCAACTCCGTCGGAAAGCAACGTTACAGCGATTTTAGTGAAGACACTTCTTTACGCGAAATGCAAAAAAATGTTGAATTCTTTAAATTTACTTTTAGGACGCTATATCGATGTATTTTGACTCGCTGATTACTGATTCAGTACCCGTTTCCTTGAGAGACTCGAAATTTTATTGAAAATCGTCCAAAAAGTGATTTTTTTTCGTTTTTCGCCTTTTTCTCATTGAAATATTGAGATTTCGACGAAAAGGGGTGTTATTCGTGATCAGCCAAATTTCGCCATTTTCACATTGATATTTTGAGATTTCGACTAAAACTCGGTGTTATTCGTAATCAGCGGAAAATTTTCGATCGAATGGGGTATCAAAACATTGAAAAAAGAGAAAAAAAAAAAATTTTTAACTTTTGGCGCACCTTTTCGAAAACCTAAAAATCTTGAAATTTCAAATGGTCATAACTTGGCTCCCGTTTCATCGATTTTGGGTTTTGACGTGCGTTTTCAAAACGTCTCGAGTAGACTTAGAGAATGCATTTTGGATCATCCCGATATCTCAATTATTGTAGCAGTGAGAGCAGGATGAATATCGGCGAAAAAAATGAGAAGGGGTATGTATGGAGAAATCCGCAAAAATCGATGGTCCGAATTTAAAAATCTGTGAAAAATCGAAAAATAACGATAGCACAATGATTCAAGCGCCATTTTAAAGGGGTTTCGATCACGAAAAGAATGAGCACAGAGTGGGGTTCCAACTCCATCGGGAAGCAACGTTACAGCGATTTTAGTGAAGACTCTTCTTTACGCCGAAATGCAAAAAAATGTTGAATTCTTTAAATTTACTTTTACGACGCTATATCGATGTATTTTGACTCGCTGATTACTGATTCAGTACCCGTTTCCTTGAGAAACTCGACATTTTATTTAAAATCGTCCAAAAAGTGATTTTTTTCGTTTTTCGCCTTTTTCTCATTGAAATATTGAGATTTCGACGAAAAGGGGTGTTATTCGTGATCAGCCAAATTTCGCCTTTTTCACATTGATATTTTGAGATTTCGACTAAAACTCGGTGTTATTCGTAATTAGCGGAAAATTTTCGATCGAATGGGGTATCGAAACATTGAAAAAAGCGAAAAAAAAAAATTTTTAATTTTTGGCCCACCTTTTCGAAAACCTAAAAATCTCGAAATTTCAAATGGTCATAACTTGGCTCCCGTTTCATCGATTTTGGGTTTTGACGTGCGTTTTCAAAACGTCTCGAGTAGACTTAGAGAATGCATTTTGGATCATCCCGATATCTCAATTATTGTAGCAGTGAGAGCAGGATGAATATCGGCGAAAAAAATGAGAAGGGGTATGTATGGAGAAATCCGCAAAAATCGATGGTCCGACTTTAAAAATCTGTGAAAAATCGAAAAATAACGATAGCACAATGATTCAAGCGCCATTTTAAAGGGGTTTCGATCACGAAAAGAATGAGCCCAGAGTGGGGTTCCAACGCCATAGGGAAGCAACGTTACAGCGATTTTAGTGAAGACTCTTCTTTACGCCGAAATGCAAAAAAATGTTGAATTCTTTAAATTTACTTTTACGACGCTATATCGATGTATTTTGACTCGCTGATTACTGATTCAGTACCCGTTTCCTTGAGAGACTCGAAATTTTATTGAAAATCGTCCAAAAAGTGATTTTTTTCGTTTTTCGCCTTTTTCTCATTGAAATATTGAGATTTCGACGAAAAGGGGTGTTATTCGTGATCAGCCAAATTTCGCCGTTTTCACATTGATATTTTGAGATTCGACTAAAACTCGGTGTTATTCGTAATCAGCGGAAAATTTCCGATCGTATGGGGTATCGAAACATTGAAAAAAGATAAAAAAAAAAATTTTTAATTTTTGGCCCACCTTTCCGAAAACCTAAAAATCTCGAAATTTCAAATGGTCATAACTTGGCTCCCGTTTCATCGATTTTGGGTTTTGACGTGCGTTTTCAAAACGTCTCGAGTAGACTTAGAGAATGCATTTTGGATCATCCCGATATCTCAATTATTGTAGCCGTGAGAGCAGGATGAATATCGGCGAAAAAAATGAGAAGGGGTAAGTATGGAGAAATCCGCAAAAATCGATGGTCCGACTTTAAAAATCTGTGAAAAATCGAAAAATAACGATAGCACAATGATTCAAGCGCCATTTTAAAGGGGTTTCGATCACGAAAAGAATGAGCACAGAGTGGGGTTCCAACTCCATCGGGAAGCAACGTTACGGCGATTTCAGTGAAGACACTTCTTTACGCGAAATGCAAAAAAAGTTGAATTCTTTAAATTTACTTTTAGGATGCTATATCGATGTATTTTGACTCGCTGATTACTGATTCAGTACCCGTTTCCTTGAGAGACTCGAAATTTTATTGAAAATCGTCCAAAAAGTGATTTTTTTCGTTTTTCGCCTTTTTCTCATTGAAATATTGAGATTTCGACGAAAAGGGGTGTTATTCGTGATCAGCCAAATTTCGCATTTTTCACATTGGTATTTTGAGATTTCGACTAAAACTCGGTGTTATTCGTAATCAGCGGAAAATTTCCGATCGAATGGGGTATCGAAACATTGAAAAAAGAGAAAAAAAAATTTTTTTTATTTTTGGCCCACCTTTTCGAAAACCTAAAAATCTCGAAATTTCAAATGGTCATAACTTGGCTCCCGTTTCATCGATTTTGGGTTTTGACGTGCGTTTTCAAAACGTCTCGAGTAGACTTAGAGAATGCATTTTGGATCATCCCGATATCTCAATTATTGTAGCCGTGAGAGCAGGATGAAAATCGGCGAAAAAAATGAGAAGGGGTATGTATGGAGAAATCCGCAAAAATCGATGGTTCGAATTTAAAAATCTGTGAAAAATGGAAAAATAATGATAGCACAATGATTCAAGCGCCATTTTAAAGGGGTTTCGATCACGAAAAGAATGAGCACAGAGTGGGGTTCCAACTCCATCGGGAAGCAACGTTACGGCGATTTCAGTGAAGACACTTCTTTACGCGAAATGCAAAAAAAGTTGAATTCTTTAAATTTACTTTTAGGATGCTATATCGATGTATTTTGACTCGCTGATTACTGATTCAGTACCCGTTTCCTTGAGAGACTCGAAATTTTATTGAAAATCGTCCAAAAAGTGATTTTTTTCGTTTTTCGCCTTTTTCTCATTGAAATATTGAGATTTCGACGAAAAGGGGTGTTATTCGTGATCAGCCAAATTTCGCATTTTTCACATTGGTATTTTGAGATTTCGACTAAAACTCGGTGTTATTCGTAATCAGCGGAAAATTTCCGATCGAATGGGGTATCGAAACATTGAAAAAAGAGAAAAAAAAAATTTTTTTATTTTTGGCCCACCTTTTCGAAAACCTAAAAATCTCGAAATTTCAAATGGTCATAACTTAGCTCCCGTTTCATCGATTTTGGGTTTTGACGTGCGTTTTCAAAACGTCTCGAGTAGACTTAGAGAATGCATTTTGGATCATCCCGATATCTCAATTATTGTAGCAGTGAGAGCAGGATGAATATCGGCGAAAAAAATGAGAAGGGGTATGTATGGAGAAATCCGCAAAAATCGATGGTCCGAATTTAAAAATCTGTGAAAAATCGAAAAATAACGATAGCACAATGATTCAAGCGCCATTTTAAAGGGGTTTCGATCACGAAAAGAATGAGCCCAGAGTGGGGTTCCAACGCCATCGGCAAGCAACGTTACGGCGATTTTAGTGAAGACACTTCTTTACGCCGAAATGCAAAAAAAGTTAAATTCTTTAAATTTACTTTTAGGATGCTATATCGATGTATTTTGACTCGCTGATTACTGATTCAGTACCCGTTTCCTTGAGAGACTCGAAATTTTATTGAAAATCGTCCAAAAAGTGATTTTTTTCGTTTTTCGCCTTTTTCTCATTGAAATATTGAGATTTCGACGAAAAGGGGTGTTATTCGTGATCAGCCAAATTTCGCATTTTTCACAATGGTATTTTGAGATTTCGACTAAAACTCGGTGTTATTCGTAATCAGCGGAAAATTTCCGATCGAATGGGGTATCGAAACATTGAAAAATGAGAAAAAAAAAAAATTTTAATTTTTGGCCCACCTTTTCGAAAACCTAAAAATCTCGAAATTTCAAATGGTCATAACTTGGCTCCCGTTTCATCGATTTTGGGTTTTGACGTGCGTTTTCAAAACGTCTCGAGTAGACTTAGAGAATGCATTTTGGATCATCCCGATATCTCAATTATTGTAGCCGTGAGAGCAGGATGAAAATCGGCGAAAAAAATGAGAAGGGGTATGTATGGAGAAATCCGCAAAAATCGATGGTTCGAATTTAAAAATCTGTGAAAAATGGAAAAATAATGATAGCACAATGATTCAAGCGCCATTTTAAAGGAGTTTCGATCACGAAAAGAATGAGCACAGAGTGGGGTTCCAACTCCATCGGGAAGCAACGTTACGGCGATTTTAGTGAAGACACTTCTTTACGCGAAATGCAAAAAAAGTTGAATTCTTTAAATTTACTTTTAGGATGCTATATCGATGTATTTTGACTCGCTGATTACTGATTCAGTACCCGTTTCCTTGAGAAACTCGAAATTTTATTTAAAATCGTCCAAAAAGTGATTTTTTTCGTTTTTCGCCTTTTTCTCATTGAAATATTGAGATTTCGACGAAAAGGGGTGTTATTCGTGATCAGCCAAATTTCGCATTTTTCACATTCGTATTTTGAGATTTCGACTAAAACTCGGTGTTATTCGTAATCAGCGGAAAATTTCCGATCGAATGGGGTATCGAAACATTGAAAAAAGAGAAAAAAAAAAATTTTTAATTTTTGGCCCACCTTTTCGAAAACCTAAAAATCTCGAAATTTCAAATGGTCATAACTTAGCTCCCGTTTCATCGATTTTGCGTTTTGACGTGCGTTTTCAAAACGTCTCGAGTAGACTTAGAGAATGCTTTTTGGATCATCCCGATATCTCAATTATTGTAGCCGTGAGAGCAGGATGAATATCGGCGAAAAAAATGAGAAGGGGTATGTATGGAGAAATCCGCAAAAATCGATGGTCCGAATTTAAAAATCTGTGAAAAATCGAAAAATAATGATAGCACAATGATTCAAGCGCCATTTTAAAGGGGTTTCGATCACGAAAGGAATGAGCACAGAGTGCGGTTCCAACTCCGTCGGAAAGCAACGTTACAGCGATTTTAGTGAAGACACTTCTTTACGCGAAATGCAAAAAAATGTTGAATTCTTTAAATTTACTTTTAGGACGCTATATCGATGTATTTTGACTCGCTGATTACTGATTCAGTACCCGTTTCCTTGAGAGACTCGAAATTTTATTGAAAATCGTCCAAAAAGTGATTTTTTTTCGTTTTTCGCCTTTTTCTCATTGAAATATTGAGATTTCGACGAAAAGGGGTGTTATTCGTGATCAGCCAAATTTCGCCATTTTCACATTGATATTTTGAGATTTCGACTAAAACTCGGTGTTATTCGTAATCAGCGGAAAATTTTCGATCGAATGGGGTATCAAAACATTGAAAAAAGAGAAAAAAAAAAAATTTTTAACTTTTGGCGCACCTTTTCGAAAACCTAAAAATCTTGAAATTTCAAATGGTCATAACTTGGCTCCCGTTTCATCGATTTTGGGTTTTGACGTGCGTTTTCAAAACGTCTCGAGTAGACTTAGAGAATGCATTTTGGATCATCCCGATATCTCAATTATTGTAGCAGTGAGAGCAGGATGAATATCGGCGAAAAAAATGAGAAGGGGTATGTATGGAGAAATCCGCAAAAATCGATGGTCCGAATTTAAAAATCTGTGAAAAATCGAAAAATAACGATAGCACAATGATTCAAGCGCCATTTTAAAGGGGTTTCGATCACGAAAAGAATGAGCACAGAGTGGGGTTCCAACTCCATCGGGAAGCAACGTTACAGCGATTTTAGTGAAGACTCTTCTTTACGCCGAAATGCAAAAAAATGTTGAATTCTTTAAATTTACTTTTACGACGCTATATCGATGTATTTTGACTCGCTGATTACTGATTCAGTACCCGTTTCCTTGAGAAACTCGACATTTTATTTAAAATCGTCCAAAAAGTGATTTTTTTCGTTTTTCGCCTTTTTCTCATTGAAATATTGAGATTTCGACGAAAAGGGGTGTTATTCGTGATCAGCCAAATTTCGCCTTTTTCACATTGATATTTTGAGATTTCGACTAAAACTCGGTGTTATTCGTAATTAGCGGAAAATTTTCGATCGAATGGGGTATCGAAACATTGAAAAAAGCGAAAAAAAAAAATTTTTAATTTTTGGCCCACCTTTTCGAAAACCTAAAAATCTCGAAATTTCAAATGGTCATAACTTGGCTCCCGTTTCATCGATTTTGGGTTTTGACGTGCGTTTTCAAAACGTCTCGAGTAGACTTAGAGAATGCATTTTGGATCATCCCGATATCTCAATTATTGTAGCAGTGAGAGCAGGATGAATATCGGCGAAAAAAATGAGAAGGGGTATGTATGGAGAAATCCGCAAAAATCGATGGTCCGACTTTAAAAATCTGTGAAAAATCGAAAAATAACGATAGCACAATGATTCAAGCGCCATTTTAAAGGGGTTTCGATCACGAAAAGAATGAGCCCAGAGTGGGGTTCCAACGCCATCGGGAAGCAACGTTACAGCGATTTTAGTGAAGACTCTTCTTTACGCCGAAATGCAAAAAAATGTTGAATTCTTTAAATTTACTTTTACGACGCTATATCGATGTATTTTGACTCGCTGATTACTGATTCAGTACCCGTTTCCTTGAGAGACTCGAAATTTTATTGAAAATCGTCCAAAAAGTGATTTTTTTCGTTTTTCGCCTTTTTCTCATTGAAATATTGAGATTTCGACGAAAAGGGGTGTTATTCGTGATCAGCCAAATTTCGCCGTTTTCACATTGATATTTTGAGATTCGACTAAAACTCGGTGTTATTCGTAATCAGCGGAAAATTTCCGATCGTATGGGGTATCGAAACATTGAAAAAAGATAAAAAAAAAAATTTTTAATTTTTGGCCCACCTTTCCGAAAACCTAAAAATCTCGAAATTTCAAATGGTCATAACTTGGCTCCCGTTTCATCGATTTTGGGTTTTGACGTGCGTTTTCAAAACGTCTCGAGTAGACTTAGAGAATGCATTTTGGATCATCCCGATATCTCAATTATTGTAGCAGTGAGAGCAGGATGAATATCGGCGAAAAAAATGAGAAGGGGTATGTATGGAGAAATCCGCAAAAATCGATGGTCCGACTTTAAAAATCTGTGAAAAATCGAAAAATAACGATAGCACAATGATTCAAGCGCCATTTTAAAGGGGTTTCGATCACGAAAAGAATGAGCACAGAGTGGGGTTCCAACTCCATCGGGAAGCAACGTTACAGCGATTTTAGTGAAGACTCTTCTTTACGCCGAAATGCAAAAAAATGTTGAATTCTTTAAATTTACTTTTACGACGCTATATCGATGTATTTTGACTCGCTGATTACTGATTCAGTACCCGTTTCCTTGAGAAACTCGACATTTTATTTAAAATCGTCCAAAAAGTGATTTTTTTCGTTTTTCGCCTTTTTCTCATTGAAATATTGAGATTTCGACGAAAAGGGGTGTTATTCGTGATCAGCCAAATTTCGCCTTTTTCACATTGATATTTTGAGATTTCGACTAAAACTCGGTGTTATTCGTAATTAGCGGAAAATTTTCGATCGAATGGGGTATCGAAACATTGAAAAAAGCGAAAAAAAAAAATTTTTAATTTTTGGCCCACCTTTTCGAAAACCTAAAAATCTCGAAATTTCAAATGGTCATAACTTGGCTCCCGTTTCATCGATTTTGGGTTTTGACGTGCGTTTTCAAAACGTCTCGAGTAGACTTAGAGAATGCATTTTGGATCATCCCGATATCTCAATTATTGTAGCAGTGAGAGCAGGATGAATATCGGCGAAAAAAATGAGAAGGGGTATGTATGGAGAAATCCGCAAAAATCGATGGTCCGACTTTAAAAATCTGTGAAAAATCGAAAAATAACGATAGCACAATGATTCAAGCGCCATTTTAAAGGGGTTTCGATCACGAAAAGAATGAGCCCAGAGTGGGGTTCCAACGCCATCGGGAAGCAACGTTACAGCGATTTTAGTGAAGACTCTTCTTTACGCCGAAATGCAAAAAAATGTTGAATTCTTTAAATTTACTTTTACGACGCTATATCGATGTATTTTGACTCGCTGATTACTGATTCAGTACCCGTTTCCTTGAGAGACTCGAAATTTTATTGAAAATCGTCCAAAAAGTGATTTTTTTCGTTTTTCGCCTTTTTCTCATTGAAATATTGAGATTTCGACGAAAAGGGGTGTTATTCGTGATCAGCCAAATTTCGCATTTTTCACATTGGTATTTTGAGATTTCGACTAAAACTCGGTGTTATTCGTAATCAGCGGAAAATTTTCGATCGAATGGGGTATCGAAACATTGAAAAAAGAGAAAAAAAAAAATTTTTAATTTTTGGCCCACCTTTTCGAAAACCTAAAAATCTCGAAATTTCAAATGGTCATAACTTAGCTCCCGTTTCATCGATTTTGGGTTTTGACGTGCGTTTTCAAAACGTCTCGAGTAGACTTAGAGAATGCATTTTGGATCATCCCGATATCTCAATTATTGTAGCCGTGAGAGCAGGATGAATATCGGCGAAAAAAATGAGAAGGGGTAAGTATGGAGAAATCCGCAAAAATCGATGGTCCGACTTTAAAAATCTGTGAAAAATCGAAAAATAATGATAGCACAATGATTCAAGCGCCATTTTAAATCGGTTTCGATCACGAAAAGAATGAGTACAGAGTGGGGTTCCAACTCCATCGGGAAGCAACGTTACGGCGATTTTAGTGAAGACACTTCTTTACGCCGAAATGCAAAAAAAGTTGAATTCTTTAAATTTACTTTTAGGATGCTATATCGATGTATTTTGACTCGCTGATTACTGAGTCAGTACCCGTTTCCTTGAGAGACTCGAAATTTTATTGAAAATCGTCCAAAAAGTGATTTTTTTCGTTTTTCGCCTTTTTCTCATTGAAATATTGAGATTTCGACGAAAAGGGGTGTTATTCGTGATCAGCCAAATTTCGCATTTTTCACATTCGTATTTTGAGATTTCGACTAAAACTCGGTGTTATTCGTAATCAGCGGAAAATTTCCGATCGAATGGGGTATCGAAACATTGAAAAAAGAGAAAAAAATTTTTTTTTAATTTTTGGCCCACCTTTTCGAAAACCTAAAAATCTCGAAATTTCAAATGGTCATAACTTAGCTCCCGTTTCATCGATGTTGGGTTTTGACGTGCGTTTTCGAAACGTCTCGAGTAGACTTAGAGAATGCATTTTGGATCATCCCGATATCTCAATTATTGTAGCCGTGAGAGCAGGATGAAAATCGGCAAAAAAAATGAGAAGGGGTATGTATGGAGAAATCCGCAAAAATCGATGGTCCGAATTTAAAAATCTGTGAAAAATCGAAAAATAATGATAGCACAATGATTCAAGCGCCATTTTAAAGGGGTTTCGATCACGAAAAGAATGAGTACAGAGTGGGGTTCCAACTCCATCGGGAAGCAACGTTACGGCGATTTTAGTGAAGACACTTCTTTACGCCGAAATGCAAAAAAAGTTGAATTCTTTAAATTTACTTTTAGGATGCTATATCGATGTATTTTGACTCGCTGATTACTGATTCAGTACCCGTTTCCTTGAGAGACTCGAAATTTTATTGAAAATCGTCCAAAAAGTGATTTTTTTCGTTTTTCGCCTTTTTCTCATTGAAATATTGAGATTTCGACGAAAAGGGGTGTTATTCGTGATCAGCCAAATTTCGCATTTTTCACATTGGTATTTTGAGATTTCGACTAAAACTCGGTGTTATTCGTAATCAGCGGAAAATTTTCGATCGAATGGGGTATCGAAAGATTGAAAAAAGAGAAAAAAAAAAATTTTTAATTTTTGGCCCACCTTTTCGAAAACCTAAAAATCTCGAAATTTCAAATGGTCATAACTTAGCTCCCGTTTCATCGATTTTGCGTTTTGACGTGCGTTTTCAAAACGTCTCGAGTAGACTTAGAGAATGCTTTTTGGATCATCCCGATATCTCAATTATTGTAGCCGTGAGAGCAGGATGAATATCGGCGAAAAAAATGAGAAGGGGTATGTATGGAGAAATCCGCAAAAATCGATGGTCCGAATTTAAAAATCTGTGAAAAATCGAAAAATAATGATAGCACAATGATTCAAGCGCCATTTTAAAGGGGTTTCGATCACGAAAGGAATGAGCACAGAGTGCGGTTCCAACTCCGTCGGAAAGCAACGTTACAGCGATTTTAGTGAAGACACTTCTTTACGCGAAATGCAAAAAAATGTTGAATTCTTTAAATTTACTTTTAGGACGCTATATCGATGTATTTTGACTCGCTGATTACTGATTCAGTACCCGTTTCCTTGAGAGACTCGAAATTTTATTGAAAATCGTCCAAAAAGTGATTTTTTTTCGTTTTTCGCCTTTTTCTCATTGAAATATTGAGATTTCGACGAAAAGGGGTGTTATTCGTGATCAGCCAAATTTCGCCATTTTCACATTGATATTTTGAGATTTCGACTAAAACTCGGTGTTATTCGTAATCAGCGGAAAATTTTCGATCGAATGGGGTATCAAAACATTGAAAAAAGAGAAAAAAAAAAAATTTTTAACTTTTGGCGCACCTTTTCGAAAACCTAAAAATCTTGAAATTTCAAATGGTCATAACTTGGCTCCCGTTTCATCGATTTTGGGTTTTGACGTGCGTTTTCAAAACGTCTCGAGTAGACTTAGAGAATGCATTTTGGATCATCCCGATATCTCAATTATTGTAGCAGTGAGAGCAGGATGAATATCGGCGAAAAAAATGAGAAGGGGTATGTATGGAGAAATCCGCAAAAATCGATGGTCCGAATTTAAAAATCTGTGAAAAATCGAAAAATAACGATAGCACAATGATTCAAGCGCCATTTTAAAGGGGTTTCGATCACGAAAAGAATGAGCACAGAGTGGGGTTCCAACTCCATCGGGAAGCAACGTTACAGCGATTTTAGTGAAGACTCTTCTTTACGCCGAAATGCAAAAAAATGTTGAATTCTTTAAATTTACTTTTACGACGCTATATCGATGTATTTTGACTCGCTGATTACTGATTCAGTACCCGTTTCCTTGAGAAACTCGACATTTTATTTAAAATCGTCCAAAAAGTGATTTTTTTCGTTTTTCGCCTTTTTCTCATTGAAATATTGAGATTTCGACGAAAAGGGGTGTTATTCGTGATCAGCCAAATTTCGCCTTTTTCACATTGATATTTTGAGATTTCGACTAAAACTCGGTGTTATTCGTAATTAGCGGAAAATTTTCGATCGAATGGGGTATCGAAACATTGAAAAAAGCGAAAAAAAAAAATTTTTAATTTTTGGCCCACCTTTTCGAAAACCTAAAAATCTCGAAATTTCAAATGGTCATAACTTGGCTCCCGTTTCATCGATTTTGGGTTTTGACGTGCGTTTTCAAAACGTCTCGAGTAGACTTAGAGAATGCATTTTGGATCATCCCGATATCTCAATTATTGTAGCAGTGAGAGCAGGATGAATATCGGCGAAAAAAATGAGAAGGGGTATGTATGGAGAAATCCGCAAAAATCGATGGTCCGACTTTAAAAATCTGTGAAAAATCGAAAAATAACGATAGCACAATGATTCAAGCGCCATTTTAAAGGGGTTTCGATCACGAAAAGAATGAGCCCAGAGTGGGGTTCCAACGCCATCGGGAAGCAACGTTACAGCGATTTTAGTGAAGACTCTTCTTTACGCCGAAATGCAAAAAAATGTTGAATTCTTTAAATTTACTTTTACGACGCTATATCGATGTATTTTGACTCGCTGATTACTGATTCAGTACCCGTTTCCTTGAGAGACTCGAAATTTTATTGAAAATCGTCCAAAAAGTGATTTTTTTCGTTTTTCGCCTTTTTCTCATTGAAATATTGAGATTTCGACGAAAAGGGGTGTTATTCGTGATCAGCCAAATTTCGCCGTTTTCACATTGATATTTTGAGATTCGACTAAAACTCGGTGTTATTCGTAATCAGCGGAAAATTTCCGATCGTATGGCGTATCGAAACATTGAAAAAAGATAAAAAAAAAAATTTTTAATTTTTGGCCCACCTTTCCGAAAACCTAAAAATCTCGAAATTTCAAATGGTCATAACTTGGCTCCCGTTTCATCGATTTTGGGTTTTGACGTGCGTTTTCAAAACGTCTCGAGTAGACTTAGAGAATGCATTTTGGATCATCCCGATATCTCAATTATTGTAGCAGTGAGAGCAGGATGAATATCGGCGAAAAAAATGAGAAGGGGTATGTATGGAGAAATCCGCAAAAATCGATGGTCCGACTTTAAAAATCTGTGAAAAATCGAAAAATAACGATAGCACAATGATTCAAGCGCCATTTTAAAGGGGTTTCGATCACGAAAAGAATGAGCACAGAGTGGGGTTCCAACTCCATCGGGAAGCAACGTTACAGCGATTTTAGTGAAGACTCTTCTTTACGCCGAAATGCAAAAAAATGTTGAATTCTTTAAATTTACTTTTACGACGCTATATCGATGTATTTTGACTCGCTGATTACTGATTCAGTACCCGTTTCCTTGAGAAACTCGACATTTTATTTAAAATCGTCCAAAAAGTGATTTTTTTCGTTTTTCGCCTTTTTCTCATTGAAATATTGAGATTTCGACGAAAAGGGGTGTTATTCGTGATCAGCCAAATTTCGCCGTTTTCACATTGATATTTTGAGATTCGACTAAAACTCGGTGTTATTCGTAATCAGCGGAAAATTTCCGATCGTATGGGGTATCGAAACATTGAAAAAAGATAAAAAAAAAAATTTTTAATTTTTGGCCCACCTTTCCGAAAACCTAAAAATCTCGAAATTTCAAATGGTCATAACTTGGCTCCCGTTTCATCGATTTTGGGTTTTGACGTGCGTTTTCAAAACGTCTCGAGTAGACTTAGAGAATGCATTTTGGATCATCCCGATATCTCAATTATTGTAGCAGTGAGAGCAGGATGAATATCGGCGAAAAAAATGAGAAGGGGTATGTATGGAGAAATCCGCAAAAATCGATGGTCCGACTTTAAAAATCTGTGAAAAATCGAAAAATAACGATAGCACAATGATTCAAGCGCCATTTTAAAGGGGTTTCGATCACGAAAAGAATGAGCACAGAGTGGGGTTCCAACTCCATCGGGAAGCAACGTTACAGCGATTTTAGTGAAGACTCTTCTTTACGCCGAAATGCAAAAAAATGTTGAATTCTTTAAATTTACTTTTACGACGCTATATCGATGTATTTTGACTCGCTGATTACTGATTCAGTACCCGTTTCCTTGAGAAACTCGACATTTTATTTAAAATCGTCCAAAAAGTGATTTTTTTCGTTTTTCGCCTTTTTCTCATTGAAATATTGAGATTTCGACGAAAAGGGGTGTTATTCGTGATCAGCCAAATTTCGCCTTTTTCACATTGATATTTTGAGATTTCGACTAAAACTCGGTGTTATTCGTAATTAGCGGAAAATTTTCGATCGAATGGGGTATCGAAACATTGAAAAAAGCGAAAAAAAAAAATTTTTAATTTTTGGCCCACCTTTTCGAAAACCTAAAAATCTCGAAATTTCAAATGGTCATAACTTGGCTCCCGTTTCATCGATTTTGGGTTTTGACGTGCGTTTTCAAAACGTCTCGAGTAGACTTAGAGAATGCATTTTGGATCATCCCGATATCTCAATTATTGTAGCAGTGAGAGCAGGATGAATATCGGCGAAAAAAATGAGAAGGGGTATGTATGGAGAAATCCGCAAAAATCGATGGTCCGACTTTAAAAATCTGTGAAAAATCGAAAAATAACGATAGCACAATGATTCAAGCGCCATTTTAAAGGGGTTTCGATCACGAAAAGAATGAGCCCAGAGTGGGGTTCCAACGCCATCGGGAAGCAACGTTACAGCGATTTTAGTGAAGACTCTTCTTTACGCCGAAATGCAAAAAAATGTTGAATTCTTTAAATTTACTTTTACGACGCTATATCGATGTATTTTGACTCGCTGATTACTGATTCAGTACCCGTTTCCTTGAGAGACTCGAAATTTTATTGAAAATCGTCCAAAAAGTGATTTTTTTCGTTTTTCGCCTTTTTCTCATTGAAATATTGAGATTTCGACGAAAAGGGGTGTTATTCGTGATCAGCCAAATTTCGCCGTTTTCACATTGATATTTTGAGATTCGACTAAAACTCGGTGTTATTCGTAATCAGCGGAAAATTTCCGATCGTATGGGGTATCGAAACATTGAAAAAAGATAAAAAAAAAAATTTTTAATTTTTGGCCCACCTTTCCGAAAACCTAAAAATCTCGAAATTTCAAATGGTCATAACTTGGCTCCCGTTTCATCGATTTTGGGTTTTGACGTGCGTTTTCAAAACGTCTCGAGTAGACTTAGAGAATGCATTTTGGATCATCCCGATATCTCAATTATTGTAGCAGTGAGAGCAGGATGAATATCGGCGAAAAAAATGAGAAGGGGTATGTATGGAGAAATCCGCAAAAATCGATGGTCCGACTTTAAAAATCTGTGAAAAATCGAAAAATAACGATAGCACAATGATTCAAGCGCCATTTTAAAGGGGTTTCGATCACGAAAAGAATGAGCCCAGAGTGGGGTTCCAACGCCATCGGCAAGCAACGTTACGGCGATTTTAGTGAAGACACTTCTTTACGCCGAAATGCAAAAAAAATTAAATTCTTTAAATTTACTTTTAGGATGCTATATCGATGTATTTTGACTCGCTGATTACTGATTCAGTACCCGTTTCCTTGAGAGACTCGAAATTTTATTGAAAATCGTCCAAAAAGTGATTTTTTTCGTTTTTCGCCTTTTTCTCATTGAAATATTGAGATTTCGACGAAAAGGGGTGTTATTCGTGATCAGCCAAATTTCGCATTTTTCACAATGGTATTTTGAGATTTCGACTAAAACTCGGTGTTATTCGTAATCAGCGGAAAATTTCCGATCGAATGGGGTATCGAAACATTGAAAAATGAGAAAAAAAAAAAATTTTAATTTTTGGCCCACCTTTTCGAAAACCTAAAAATCTCGAAATTTCAAATGGTCATAACTTAGCTCCCGTTTCATCGATGTTGGGTTTTGACGTGCGTTTTCGAAACGTCTCGAGTAGACTTAGAGAATGCATTTTGGATCATCCCGATATCTCAATTATTGTAGCCGTGAGAGCAGGATGAAAATCGGCAAAAAAAATGAGAAGGGGTATGTATGGAGAAATCCGCAAAAATCGATGGTCCGAATTTAAAAATCTGTGAAAAATCGAAAAATAATGATAGCACAATGATTCAAGCGCCATTTTAAAGGGGTTTCGATCACGAAAAGAATGAGTACAGAGTGGGGTTCCAACTCCATCGGGAAGCAACGTTACGGCGATTTTAGTGAAGACACTTCTTTACGCCGAAATGCAAAAAAAGTTGAATTCTTTAAATTTACTTTTAGGATGCTATATCGATGTATTTTGACTCGCTGATTACTGATTCAGTACCCGTTTCCTTGAGAGACTCGAAATTTTATTGAAAATCGTCCAAAAAGTGATTTTTTTCGTTTTTCGCCTTTTTCTCATTGAAATATTGAGATTTCGACGAAAAGGGGTGTTATTCGTGATCAGCCAAATTTCGCATTTTTCACATTGGTATTTTGAGATTTCGACTAAAACTCGGTGTTATTCGTAATCAGCGGAAAATTTTCGATCGAATGGGGTATCGAAACATTGAAAAAAGAGAAAAAAAAAAATTTTTAATTTTTGGCCCACCTTTTCGAAAACCTAAAAATCTCGAAATTTCAAATGGTCATAACTTAGCTCCCGTTTCATCGATTTTGCGTTTTGACGTGCGTTTTCAAAACGTCTCGAGTAGACTTAGAGAATGCTTTTTGGATCATCCCGATATCTCAATTATTGTAGCCGTGAGAGCAGGATGAATATCGGCGAAAAAAATGAGAAGGGGTATGTATGGAGAAATCCGCAAAAATCGATGGTCCGAATTTAAAAATCTGTGAAAAATCGAAAAATAATGATAGCACAATGATTCAAGCGCCATTTTAAAGGGGTTTCGATCACGAAAGGAATGAGCACAGAGTGCGGTTCCAACTCCGTCGGAAAGCAACGTTACAGCGATTTTAGTGAAGACACTTCTTTACGCGAAATGCAAAAAAATGTTGAATTCTTTAAATTTACTTTTAGGACGCTATATCGATGTATTTTGACTCGCTGATTACTGATTCAGTACCCGTTTCCTTGAGAGACTCGAAATTTTATTGAAAATCGTCCAAAAAGTGATTTTTTTTCGTTTTTCGCCTTTTTCTCATTGAAATATTGAGATTTCGACGAAAAGGGGTGTTATTCGTGATCAGCCAAATTTCGCCATTTTCACATTGATATTTTGAGATTTCGACTAAAACTCGGTGTTATTCGTAATCAGCGGAAAATTTTCGATCGAATGGGGTATCAAAACATTGAAAAAAGAGAAAAAAAAAAAATTTTTAACTTTTGGCGCACCTTTTCGAAAACCTAAAAATCTTGAAATTTCAAATGGTCATAACTTGGCTCCCGTTTCATCGATTTTGGGTTTTGACGTGCGTTTTCAAAACGTCTCGAGTAGACTTAGAGAATGCATTTTGGATCATCCCGATATCTCAATTATTGTAGCAGTGAGAGCAGGATGAATATCGGCGAAAAAAATGAGAAGGGGTATGTATGGAGAAATCCGCAAAAATCGATGGTCCGAATTTAAAAATCTGTGAAAAATCGAAAAATAACGATAGCACAATGATTCAAGCGCCATTTTAAAGGGGTTTCGATCACGAAAAGAATGAGCACAGAGTGGGGTTCCAACTCCATCGGGAAGCAACGTTACAGCGATTTTAGTGAAGACTCTTCTTTACGCCGAAATGCAAAAAAATGTTGAATTCTTTAAATTTACTTTTACGACGCTATATCGATGTATTTTGACTCGCTGATTACTGATTCAGTACCCGTTTCCTTGAGAAACTCGACATTTTATTTAAAATCGTCCAAAAAGTGATTTTTTTCGTTTTTCGCCTTTTTCTCATTGAAATATTGAGATTTCGACGAAAAGGGGTGTTATTCGTGATCAGCCAAATTTCGCCTTTTTCACATTGATATTTTGAGATTTCGACTAAAACTCGGTGTTATTCGTAATTAGCGGAAAATTTTCGATCGAATGGGGTATCGAAACATTGAAAAAAGCGAAAAAAAAAAATTTTTAATTTTTGGCCCACCTTTTCGAAAACCTAAAAATCTCGAAATTTCAAATGGTCATAACTTGGCTCCCGTTTCATCGATTTTGGGTTTTGACGTGCGTTTTCAAAACGTCTCGAGTAGACTTAGAGAATGCATTTTGGATCATCCCGATATCTCAATTATTGTAGCAGTGAGAGCAGGATGAATATCGGCGAAAAAAATGAGAAGGGGTATGTATGGAGAAATCCGCAAAAATCGATGGTCCGACTTTAAAAATCTGTGAAAAATCGAAAAATAACGATAGCACAATGATTCAAGCGCCATTTTAAAGGGGTTTCGATCACGAAAAGAATGAGTACAGAGTGGGGTTCCAACTCCATCGGGAAGCAACGTTACGGCGATTTTAGTGAAGACACTTCTTTACGCCGAAATGCAAAAAAAGTTGAATTCTTTAAATTTACTTTTAGGATGCTATATCGATGTATTTTGACTCGCTGATTACTGATTCAGTACCCGTTTCCTTGAGAGACTCGAAATTTTATTGAAAATCGTCCAAAAAGTGATTTTTTTCGTTTTTCGCCTTTTTCTCATTGAAATATTGAGATTTCGACGAAAAGGGGTGTTATTCGTGATCAGCCAAATTTCGCATTTTTCACATTGGTATTTTGAGATTTCGACTAAAACTCGGTGTTATTCGTAATCAGCGGAAAATTTTCGATCGAATGGGGTATCGAAACATTGAAAAAAGAGAAAAAAAAAAATTTTTAATTTTTGGCCCACCTTTTCGAAAACCTAAAAATCTCGAAATTTCAAATGGTCATAACTTAGCTCCCGTTTCATCGATTTTGGGTTTTGACGTGCGTTTTCAAAACGTCTCGAGTAGACTTAGAGAATGCATTTTGGATCATCCCGATATCTCAATTATTGTAGCAGTGAGAGCAGGATGAATATCGGCGAAAAAAATGAGAAGGGGTATGTATGGAGAAATCCGCAAAAATCGATGGTCCGACTTTAAAAATCTGTGAAAAATCGAAAAATAACGATAGCACAATGATTCAAGCGCCATTTTAAAGGGGTTTCGATCACGAAAAGAATGAGCCCAGAGTGGGGTTCCAACGCCATAGGGAAGCAACGTTACAGCGATTTTAGTGAAGACTCTTCTTTACGCCGAAATGCAAAAAAATGTTGAATTCTTTAAATTTACTTTTACGACGCTATATCGATGTATTTTGACTCGCTGATTACTGATTCAGTACCCGTTTCCTTGAGAGACTCGAAATTTTATTGAAAATCGTCCAAAAAGTGATTTTTTTCGTTTTTCGCCTTTTTCTCATTGAAATATTGAGATTTCGACGAAAAGGGGTGTTATTCGTGATCAGCCAAATTTCGCCGTTTTCACATTGATATTTTGAGATTCGACTAAAACTCGGTGTTATTCGTAATCAGCGGAAAATTTCCGATCGTATGGGGTATCGAAACATTGAAAAAAGATAAAAAAAAAAATTTTTAATTTTTGGCCCACCTTTCCGAAAACCTAAAAATCTCGAAATTTCAAATGGTCATAACTTGGCTCCCGTTTCATCGATTTTGGGTTTTGACGTGCGTTTTCAAAACGTCTCGAGTAGACTTAGAGAATGCATTTTGGATCATCCCGATATCTCAATTATTGTAGCCGTGAGAGCAGGATGAATATCGGCGAAAAAAATGAGAAGGGGTAAGTATGGAGAAATCCGCAAAAATCGATGGTCCGACTTTAAAAATCTGTGAAAAATCGAAAAATAACGATAGCACAATGATTCAAGCGCCATTTTAAAGGGGTTTCGATCACGAAAAGAATGAGCACAGAGTGGGGTTCCAACTCCATCGGGAAGCAACGTTACGGCGATTTCAGTGAAGACACTTCTTTACGCGAAATGCAAAAAAAGTTGAATTCTTTAAATTTACTTTTAGGATGCTATATCGATGTATTTTGACTCGCTGATTACTGATTCAGTACCCGTTTCCTTGAGAGACTCGAAATTTTATTGAAAATCGTCCAAAAAGTGATTTTTTTCGTTTTTCGCCTTTTTCTCATTGAAATATTGAGATTTCGACGAAAAGGGGTGTTATTCGTGATCAGCCAAATTTCGCATTTTTCACATTGGTATTTTGAGATTTCGACTAAAACTCGGTGTTATTCGTAATCAGCGGAAAATTTCCGATCGAATGGGGTATCGAAACATTGAAAAAAGAGAAAAAAAAATTTTTTTTATTTTTGGCCCACCTTTTCGAAAACCTAAAAATCTCGAAATTTCAAATGGTCATAACTTAGCTCCCGTTTCATCGATTTTGGGTTTTGACGTGCGTTTTCAAAACGTCTCGAGTAGACTTAGAGAATGCATTTTGGATCATCCCGATATCTCAATTATTGTAGCAGTGAGAGCAGGATGAATATCGGCGAAAAAAATGAGAAGGGGTATGTATGGAGAAATCCGCAAAAATCGATGGTCCGAATTTAAAAATCTGTGAAAAATCGAAAAATAACGATAGCACAATGATTCAAGCGCCATTTTAAAGGGGTTTCGATCACGAAAAGAATGAGCCCAGAGTGGGGTTCCAACGCCATCGGCAAGCAACGTTACGGCGATTTTAGTGAAGACACTTCTTTACGCCGAAATGCAAAAAAAGTTAAATTCTTTAAATTTACTTTTAGGATGCTATATCGATGTATTTTGACTCGCTGATTACTGATTCAGTACCCGTTTCCTTGAGAGACTCGAAATTTTATTGAAAATCGTCCAAAAAGTGATTTTTTTCGTTTTTCGCCTTTTTCTCATTGAAATATTGAGATTTCGACGAAAAGGGGTGTTATTCGTGATCAGCCAAATTTCGCATTTTTCACAATGGTATTTTGAGATTTCGACTAAAACTCGGTGTTATTCGTAATCAGCGGAAAATTTCCGATCGAATGGGGTATCGAACATTGAAAAATGAGAAAAAAAAAAAATTTTAATTTTTGGCCCACCTTTTCGAAAACCTAAAAATCTCGAAATTTCAAATGGTCATAACTTGGCTCCCGTTTCATCGATTTTGGGTTTTGACGTGCGTTTTCAAAACGTCTCGAGTAGACTTAGAGAATGCATTTTGGATCATCCCGATATCTCAATTATTGTAGCCGTGAGAGCAGGATGAAAATCGGCGAAAAAAATGAGAAGGGGTATGTATGGAGAAATCCGCAAAAATCGATGGTTCGAATTTAAAAATCTGTGAAAAATGGAAAAATAATGATAGCACAATGATTCAAGCGCCATTTTAAAGGGGTTTCGATCACGAAAAGAATGAGCACAGAGTGGGGTTCCAACTCCATCGGGAAGCAACGTTACGGCGATTTCAGTGAAGACACTTCTTTACGCGAAATGCAAAAAAAGTTGAATTCTTTAAATTTACTTTTAGGATGCTATATCGATGTATTTTGACTCGCTGATTACTGATTCAGTACCCGTTTCCTTGAGAGACTCGAAATTTTATTGAAAATCGTCCAAAAAGTGATTTTTTTCGTTTTTCGCCTTTTTCTCATTGAAATATTGAGATTTCGACGAAAAGGGGTGTTATTCGTGATCAGCCAAATTTCGCATTTTTCACATTGGTATTTTGAGATTTCGACTAAAACTCGGTGTTATTCGTAATCAGCGGAAAATTTCCGATCGAATGGGGTATCGAAACATTGAAAAAAGAGAAAAAAAAAATTTTTTTATTTTTGGCCCACCTTTTCGAAAACCTAAAAATCTCGAAATTTCAAATGGTCATAACTTAGCTCCCGTTTCATCGATTTTGGGTTTTGACGTGCGTTTTCAAAACGTCTCGAGTAGACTTAGAGAATGCATTTTGGATCATCCCGATATCTCAATTATTGTAGCAGTGAGAGCAGGATGAATATCGGCGAAAAAAATGAGAAGGGGTATGTATGGAGAAATCCGCAAAAATCGATGGTCCGAATTTAAAAATCTGTGAAAAATCGAAAAATAACGATAGCACAATGATTCAAGCGCCATTTTAAAGGGGTTTCGATCACGAAAAGAATGAGCCCAGAGTGGGGTTCCAACGCCATCGGCAAGCAACGTTACGGCGATTTTAGTGAAGACACTTCTTTACGCCGAAATGCAAAAAAAGTTAAATTCTTTAAATTTACTTTTAGGATGCTATATCGATGTATTTTGACTCGCTGATTACTGATTCAGTACCCGTTTCCTTGAGAGACTCGAAATTTTATTGAAAATCGTCCAAAAAGTGATTTTTTTCGTTTTTCGCCTTTTTCTCATTGAAATATTGAGATTTCGACGAAAAGGGGTGTTATTCGTGATCAGCCAAATTTCGCATTTTTCACAATGGTATTTTGAGATTTCGACTAAAACTCGGTGTTATTCGTAATCAGCGGAAAATTTCCGATCGAATGGGGTATCGAAACATTGAAAAATGAGAAAAAAAAAAAATTTTAATTTTTGGCCCACCTTTTCGAAAACCTAAAAATCTCGAAATTTCAAATGGTCATAACTTGGCTCCCGTTTCATCGATTTTGGGTTTTGACGTGCGTTTTCAAAACGTCTCGAGTAGACTTAGAGAATGCATTTTGGATCATCCCGATATCTCAATTATTGTAGCCGTGAGAGCAGGATGAAAATCGGCGAAAAAAATGAGAAGGGGTATGTATGGAGAAATCCGCAAAAATCGATGGTTCGAATTTAAAAATCTGTGAAAAATGGAAAAATAATGATAGCACAATGATTCAAGCGCCATTTTAAAGGAGTTTCGATCACGAAAAGAATGAGCACAGAGTGGGGTTCCAACTCCATCGGGAAGCAACGTTACGGCGATTTTAGTGAAGACACTTCTTTACGCGAAATGCAAAAAAAGTTGAATTCTTTAAATTTACTTTTAGGATGCTATATCGATGTATTTTGACTCGCTGATTACTGATTCAGTACCCGTTTCCTTGAGAAACTCGAAATTTTATTTAAAATCGTCCAAAAAGTGATTTTTTTCGTTTTTCGCCTTTTTCTCATTGAAATATTGAGATTTCGACGAAAAGGGGTGTTATTCGTGATCAGCCAAATTTCGCATTTTTCACATTCGTATTTTGAGATTTCGACTAAAACTCGGTGTTATTCGTAATCAGCGGAAAATTTCCGATCGAATGGGGTATCGAAACATTGAAAAAAGAGAAAAAAAAAAATTTTTAATTTTTGGCCCACCTTTTCGAAAACCTAAAAATCTCGAAATTTCAAATGGTCATAACTTAGCTCCCGTTTCATCGATTTTGCGTTTTGACGTGCGTTTTCAAAACGTCTCGAGTAGACTTAGAGAATGCTTTTTGGATCATCCCGATATCTCAATTATTGTAGCCGTGAGAGCAGGATGAATATCGGCGAAAAAAATGAGAAGGGGTATGTATGGAGAAATCCGCAAAAATCGATGGTCCGAATTTAAAAATCTGTGAAAAATCGAAAAATAATGATAGCACAATGATTCAAGCGCCATTTTAAAGGGGTTTCGATCACGAAAGGAATGAGCACAGAGTGCGGTTCCAACTCCGTCGGAAAGCAACGTTACAGCGATTTTAGTGAAGACACTTCTTTACGCGAAATGCAAAAAAATGTTGAATTCTTTAAATTTACTTTTAGGACGCTATATCGATGTATTTTGACTCGCTGATTACTGATTCAGTACCCGTTTCCTTGAGAGACTCGAAATTTTATTGAAAATCGTCCAAAAAGTGATTTTTTTTCGTTTTTCGCCTTTTTCTCATTGAAATATTGAGATTTCGACGAAAAGGGGTGTTATTCGTGATCAGCCAAATTTCGCCATTTTCACATTGATATTTTGAGATTTCGACTAAAACTCGGTGTTATTCGTAATCAGCGGAAAATTTTCGATCGAATGGGGTATCAAAACATTGAAAAAAGAGAAAAAAAAAAAATTTTTAACTTTTGGCGCACCTTTTCGAAAACCTAAAAATCTTGAAATTTCAAATGGTCATAACTTGGCTCCCGTTTCATCGATTTTGGGTTTTGACGTGCGTTTTCAAAACGTCTCGAGTAGACTTAGAGAATGCATTTTGGATCATCCCGATATCTCAATTATTGTAGCAGTGAGAGCAGGATGAATATCGGCGAAAAAAATGAGAAGGGGTATGTATGGAGAAATCCGCAAAAATCGATGGTCCGAATTTAAAAATCTGTGAAAAATCGAAAAATAACGATAGCACAATGATTCAAGCGCCATTTTAAAGGGGTTTCGATCACGAAAAGAATGAGCACAGAGTGGGGTTCCAACTCCATCGGGAAGCAACGTTACAGCGATTTTAGTGAAGACTCTTCTTTACGCCGAAATGCAAAAAAATGTTGAATTCTTTAAATTTACTTTTACGACGCTATATCGATGTATTTTGACTCGCTGATTACTGATTCAGTACCCGTTTCCTTGAGAAACTCGACATTTTATTTAAAATCGTCCAAAAAGTGATTTTTTTCGTTTTTCGCCTTTTTCTCATTGAAATATTGAGATTTCGACGAAAAGGGGTGTTATTCGTGATCAGCCAAATTTCGCCTTTTTCACATTGATATTTTGAGATTTCGACTAAAACTCGGTGTTATTCGTAATTAGCGGAAAATTTTCGATCGAATGGGGTATCGAAACATTGAAAAAAGCGAAAAAAAAAAATTTTTAATTTTTGGCCCACCTTTTCGAAAACCTAAAAATCTCGAAATTTCAAATGGTCATAACTTGGCTCCCGTTTCATCGATTTTGGGTTTTGACGTGCGTTTTCAAAACGTCTCGAGTAGACTTAGAGAATGCATTTTGGATCATCCCGATATCTCAATTATTGTAGCAGTGAGAGCAGGATGAATATCGGCGAAAAAAATGAGAAGGGGTATGTATGGAGAAATCCGCAAAAATCGATGGTCCGACTTTAAAAATCTGTGAAAAATCGAAAAATAACGATAGCACAATGATTCAAGCGCCATTTTAAAGGGGTTTCGATCACGAAAAGAATGAGCCCAGAGTGGGGTTCCAACGCCATCGGGAAGCAACGTTACAGCGATTTTAGTGAAGACTCTTCTTTACGCCGAAATGCAAAAAAATGTTGAATTCTTTAAATTTACTTTTACGACGCTATATCGATGTATTTTGACTCGCTGATTACTGATTCAGTACCCGTTTCCTTGAGAGACTCGAAATTTTATTGAAAATCGTCCAAAAAGTGATTTTTTTCGTTTTTCGCCTTTTTCTCATTGAAATATTGAGATTTCGACGAAAAGGGGTGTTATTCGTGATCAGCCAAATTTCGCCGTTTTCACATTGATATTTTGAGATTCGACTAAAACTCGGTGTTATTCGTAATCAGCGGAAAATTTCCGATCGTATGGGGTATCGAAACATTGAAAAAAGATAAAAAAAAAAATTTTTAATTTTTGGCCCACCTTTCCGAAAACCTAAAAATCTCGAAATTTCAAATGGTCATAACTTGGCTCCCGTTTCATCGATTTTGGGTTTTGACGTGCGTTTTCAAAACGTCTCGAGTAGACTTAGAGAATGCATTTTGGATCATCCCGATATCTCAATTATTGTAGCAGTGAGAGCAGGATGAATATCGGCGAAAAAAATGAGAAGGGGTATGTATGGAGAAATCCGCAAAAATCGATGGTCCGACTTTAAAAATCTGTGAAAAATCGAAAAATAACGATAGCACAATGATTCAAGCGCCATTTTAAAGGGGTTTCGATCACGAAAAGAATGAGCACAGAGTGGGGTTCCAACTCCATCGGGAAGCAACGTTACAGCGATTTTAGTGAAGACTCTTCTTTACGCCGAAATGCAAAAAAATGTTGAATTCTTTAAATTTACTTTTACGACGCTATATCGATGTATTTTGACTCGCTGATTACTGATTCAGTACCCGTTTCCTTGAGAAACTCGACATTTTATTTAAAATCGTCCAAAAAGTGATTTTTTTCGTTTTTCGCCTTTTTCTCATTGAAATATTGAGATTTCGACGAAAAGGGGTGTTATTCGTGATCAGCCAAATTTCGCCTTTTTCACATTGATATTTTGAGATTTCGACTAAAACTCGGTGTTATTCGTAATTAGCGGAAAATTTTCGATCGAATGGGGTATCGAAACATTGAAAAAAGCGAAAAAAAAAAATTTTTAATTTTTGGCCCACCTTTTCGAAAACCTAAAAATCTCGAAATTTCAAATGGTCATAACTTGGCTCCCGTTTCATCGATTTTGGGTTTTGACGTGCGTTTTCAAAACGTCTCGAGTAGACTTAGAGAATGCATTTTGGATCATCCCGATATCTCAATTATTGTAGCAGTGAGAGCAGGATGAATATCGGCGAAAAAAATGAGAAGGGGTATGTATGGAGAAATCCGCAAAAATCGATGGTCCGACTTTAAAAATCTGTGAAAAATCGAAAAATAACGATAGCACAATGATTCAAGCGCCATTTTAAAGGGGTTTCGATCACGAAAAGAATGAGCCCAGAGTGGGGTTCCAACGCCATCGGGAAGCAACGTTACAGCGATTTTAGTGAAGACTCTTCTTTACGCGAAATGCAAAAAAAGTTGAATTCTTTAAATTTACTTTTAGGATGCTATATCGATGTATTTTGACTCGCTGATTACTGATTCAGTACCCGTTTCCTTGAGAGACTCGAAATTTTATTGAAAATCGTCCAAAAAGTGATTTTTTTCGTTTTTCGCCTTTTTCTCATTGAAATATTGAGATTTCGACGAAAAGGGGTGTTATTCGTGATCAGCCAAATTTCGCATTTTTCACATTGGTATTTTGAGATTTCGACTAAAACTCGGTGTTATTCGTAATCAGCGGAAAATTTCCGATCGAATGGGGTATCGAAACATTGAAAAAAGAGAAAAAAAAAATTTTTTTATTTTTGGCCCACCTTTTCGAAAACCTAAAAATCTCGAAATTTCAAATGGTCATAACTTAGCTCCCGTTTCATCGATTTTGGGTTTTGACGTGCGTTTTCAAAACGTCTCGAGTAGACTTAGAGAATGCATTTTGGATCATCCCGATATCTCAATTATTGTAGCAGTGAGAGCAGGATGAATATCGGCGAAAAAAATGAGAAGGGGTATGTATGGAGAAATCCGCAAAAATCGATGGTCCGAATTTAAAAATCTGTGAAAAATCGAAAAATAACGATAGCACAATGATTCAAGCGCCATTTTAAAGGGGTTTCGATCACGAAAAGAATGAGCCCAGAGTGGGGTTCCAACGCCATCGGCAAGCAACGTTACGGCGATTTTAGTGAAGACACTTCTTTACGCCGAAATGCAAAAAAAGTTAAATTCTTTAAATTTACTTTTAGGATGCTATATCGATGTATTTTGACTCGCTGATTACTGATTCAGTACCAGTTTCCTTGAGAAACTCGACATTTTATTGAAAATCGTCCAAAAAGTGATTTTTTTCGTTTTTCGCCTTTTTCTCATTGAAATATTGAGATTTCGACGAAAAGGGGTGTTATTCGTGATCAGCCAAATTTCGCCGTTTTCACATTGATATTTTGAGATTTCGACTAAAACTCGGTGGTATTCGTAATCAGCAGAAAATTTCCGATCGTATGGGGTATCGAAAAATTGAAAAAAGAGAAAAAAAGTTTTTTTTAATTTTTGGCCCACCTTTTCGAAAACCTAAAAATCTCGAAATTTCAAATGGTCATAACTTGGCTCCCGTTTCATCGATTTTGGGTTTTGACATGCGTTTTCAAAACGTCTCGAGTAGACTTAGAGAATGCATTTTGGATCATCCCGATATCTCAATTATTGTTGCCGTGAGAGCAGGATGAAAATCGGCAAAAAAAATGAGAAGGGGTATGTATGGAGAAATCCGCAAAAATCGATGGTCCGACTTTAAAAATCTGTGAAAAATTTAAAAATAATGATAGCACAATGATTCAAGCGCCATTTTAAAGGGGTTTCGATCACGAAAAGAATGAGCACAGAGTGGGGTTCCAACTCCATCGGGAAGCAACGTTACGGCGATTTTAGTGAAGACACTTCTTTACGCCGAAATGCAAAAAAAGTTGAATTCTTTAAATTTACTTTTAGGATGCTATATCGATGTATTTTGACTCGCTGATTACTGATTCAGTACCCGTTTCCTTGAGAAACTCGAAATTTTATTTAAAATCGTCCAAAAAGTGATATTTTTCGTTTTTCGCCTTTTTCTCATTGAAATATTGAGATTTCGACGAAAAGGGGTGTTATTCGTGATCAGCCAAATTTCGCCGTTTTCACATTGATATTTTGAGATTTCGACTAAAACTCGGTGTTATTCGTAATCAGCAGAAAATTTTCGATCGTATGGGGTATCGAGAAATTCAAAAAAGAGAAAAAAAATTTTTTTTAATTTTTGGCCCACCTTTTCGAAAACCTAAAAATCTCGAAATTTCAAATGGTCATAACTTGGCTCCCGTTTCATCGATTTTGGGTTTTGACATGCGTTTTCAAAACGTCTCGAGTAGACTTAGAGAATGCATTTTGGATCATCCCGATATCTCAATTATTGTAGCCGTGAGAGCAGGATGAATATCGGCGAAAAAAATGAGAAGGGGTTTGTATGGAGAAATCCGCAAAAATCGATGGTCCGCCTTTAAAAATCTGTGAAAAATCGAAAAATAATGATAGCACAATGATTCAAGCGCCATTTTAAAGGGGTTTCGATCACGAAAAGAATGAGCACAGAGTGGGGTTCCAACTCCATCGGAAAGCAACGTTACGGCGATTTTAGTGAAGACACTTCTTTACGCGAAATGCAAAAAAAGTTGAATTCTTTAAATTTACTTTTAGGATGCTATATTGATGTATTTTGACTCGCTGATTACTGATTCAGTACCTGTTTCCTTGAGAGACTCGAAATTTTATTGAAAATCGTCCAAAAAGTGATTTTTTTCGTTTTTCGCCTTTTTCTCATTGAAATATTGAGATTTCGACGAAAAGGGGTGTTATTCGTGATCAGCCAAATTTCGCCGTTTTCACATTGATATTTTGAGATTCGACTAAAACTCGGTGTTATTCGTAATCAGCGGAAAATTTCCGATCGTATGGGGTATCGAAACATTGAAAAAAGATAAAAAAAAAAATTTTTAATTTTTGGCCCACCTTTCCGAAAACCTAAAAATCTCGAAATTTCAAATGGTCATAACTTGGCTCCCGTTTCATCGATTTTGGGTTTTGACGTGCGTTTTCAAAACGTCTCGAGTAGACTTAGAGAATGCATTTTGGATCATCCCGATATCTCAATTATTGTAGCAGTGAGAGCAGGATGAATATCGGCGAAAAAAATGAGAAGGGGTATGTATGGAGAAATCCGCAAAAATCGATGGTCCGACTTTAAAAATCTGTGAAAAATCGAAAAATAACGATAGCACAATGATTCAAGCGCCATTTTAAAGGGGTTTCGATCACGAAAAGAATGAGCACAGAGTGGGGTTCCAACTCCATCGGGAAGCAACGTTACAGCGATTTTAGTGAAGACTCTTCTTTACGCCGAAATGCAAAAAAATGTTGAATTCTTTAAATTTACTTTTACGACGCTATATCGATGTATTTTGACTCGCTGATTACTGATTCAGTACCCGTTTCCTTGAGAAACTCGACATTTTATTTAAAATCGTCCAAAAAGTGATTTTTTTCGTTTTTCGCCTTTTTCTCATTGAAATATTGAGATTTCGACGAAAAGGGGTGTTATTCGTGATCAGCCAAATTTCGCCTTTTTCACATTGATATTTTGAGATTTCGACTAAAACTCGGTGTTATTCGTAATCAGCGGAAAATTTTCGATCGAATGGGGTATCGAAACATTGAAAAAAGATTAAAAAAAAATTTTTTAATTTTTGGCCCACCTTTTCGAAAACCTAAAAATCTCGAAATTTCAAATGGTCATAACTTGGCTCCCGTTTCATCGATTTTGAGTTTTGACGTGCGTTTTCAAAACGTCTTGAGTAGACTTAGAGAATGCATTTTGGATCATCGCGATATCTCAATTATTGTAGCCGTGAGAGCAGGATGAATATCGGCGAAAAAAATGAGAAGGGGTATGTATGGAGAAATCCGCAAAAATCGATGGTCCGACTTTAAAAATCTGTGAAAAATCGAAAAATAATGATAGCACAATGATTCAAGCGCCATATTAAAGGGGTTTCGATCACGAAAAGAATGAGCACAGAGTGGGGTTCCAACTCCATCGGGAAGCAACGTTACGGCGATTTTAGTGAAGACACTTCTTTACGCCGAAATGCAAAAAAAGTTGAATTCTTTAAATTTACTTTTAGGATGCTATATCGATGTATTTTGACTCGCTGATTACTGATTCAGTACCCGTTTCCTTGAGAAACTCGAAATTTTATTTAAAATCGTCCAAAAAGTGATATTTTTCGTTTTTCGCCTTTTTCTCATTGAAATATTGAGATTTCGACGAAAAGGGGTGTTATTCGTGATCAGCCAAATTTCGCCGTTTTCACATTGATATTTTGAGATTTCGACTAAAACTCGGTGTTATTCGTAATCAGCAGAAAATTTTCGATCGTATGGGGTATCGAGAAATTCAAAAAAGAGAAAAAAAATTTTTTTTAATTTTTGGCCCACCTTTTCGAAAACCTAAAAATCTCGAAATTTCAAATGGTCATAACTTGGCTCCCGTTTCATCGATTTTGGGTTTTGACATGCGTTTTCAAAACGTCTCGAGTAGACTTAGAGAATGCATTTTGGATCATCCCGATATCTCAATTATTGTAGCCGTGAGAGCAGGATGAATATCGGCGAAAAAAATGAGAAGGGGTTTGTATGGAGAAATCCGCAAAAATCGATGGTCCGCCTTTAAAAATCTGTGAAAAATCGAAAAATAATGATAGCACAATGATTCAAGCGCCATTTTAAAGGGGTTTCGATCACGAAAAGAATGAGCACAGAGTGGGGTTCCAACTCCATCGGGAAGCAACGTTACAGCGATTTTAGTGAAGACTCTTCTTTACGCCGAAATGCAAAAAAATGTTGAATTCTTTAAATTTACTTTTACGACGCTATATCGATGTATTTTGACTCGCTGATTACTGATTCAGTACCCGTTTCCTTGAGAAACTCGACATTTTATTTAAAATCGTCCAAAAAGTGATTTTTTTCGTTTTTCGCCTTTTTCTCATTGAAATATTGAGATTTCGACGAAAAGGGGTGTTATTCGTGATCAGCCAAATTTCGCCTTTTTCACATTGATATTTTGAGATTTCGACTAAAACTCGGTGTTATTCGTAATCAGCGGAAAATTTTCGATCGAATGGGGTATCGAAACATTGAAAAAAGATTAAAAAAAAATTTTTTAATTTTTGGCCCACCTTTTCGAAAACCTAAAAATCTCGAAATTTCAAATGGTCATAACTTGGCTCCCGTTTCATCGATTTTGAGTTTTGACGTGCGTTTTCAAAACGTCTTGAGTAGACTTAGAGAATGCATTTTGGATCATCGCGATATCTCAATTATTGTAGCCGTGAGAGCAGGATGAATATCGGCGAAAAAAATGAGAAGGGGTATGTATGGAGAAATCCGCAAAAATCGATGGTCCGACTTTAAAAATCTGTGAAAAATCGAAAAATAATGATAGCACAATGATTCAAGCGCCATATTAAAGGGGTTTCGATCACGAAAAGAATGAGCACAGAGTGGGGTTCCAACTCCATCGGGAAGCAACGTTACGGCGATTTTAGTGAAGACACTTCTTTACGCCGAAATGCAAAAAAAGTTGAATTCTTTAAATTTACTTTTAGGATGCTATATCGATGTATTTTGACTCGCTGATTACTGATTCAGTACCCGTTTCCTTGAGAAACTCGAAATTTTATTTAAAATCGTCCAAAAAGTGATTTTTTTCGTTTTTCGCCTTTTTCTCATTGAAATATTGAGATTTCGACGAAAAGGGGTGTTATTCGTGATCAGCCAAATTTCGCCGTTTTCACATTGATATTTTGAGATTTCGACTAAAACTCGGTGTTATTCGTAATCAGCAGAAAATTTTCGATCGTATGGGGTATCGAGAAATTCAAAAAAGAGAAAAAAAATTTTTTTAAATTTTTGGCCCACCTTTTCGAAAACCTAAAAATCTCGAAATTTGAAATGGTCATAACTTGGCTCCCGTTTCATCGATTTTGGGTTTTGACATGCGTTTTCAAAACGTCTCGAGTAGACTTAAAGAATGCATTTTGGATCATCCCGATATCTCAATTATTGTAGCCGTGAGAGCAGGATGAATATCGGCGAAAAAAATGAGAAGGGGTTTGTATGGAGAAATCCGCAAAAATCGATGGTCCGCCTTTAAAAATCTGTGAAAAATCGAAAAATAATGATAGCACAATGATTCAAGCGCCATTTTAAAGGGGTTTCGATCACGAAAAGAATGAGCACAGAGTGGGGTTCCAACTCCATCGGGAAGCAACGTTACGGCGATTTTAGTGAAGACACTTCTTTACGCCGAAATGCAAAAAAAGTTGAATTCTTTAAATTTACTTTTAGGATGCTATATCGATGTATTTTCACTCGCTGATTACTGATTCAGTACCCGTTTCCTTAAGAGACTCGAAATTTTATTGAAAATCATCCAAAAAGTGATTTTTTTCGTTTTTCGCCTTTTTCTCATAGAAATATTGAGTTTTCGACGAAAAGGGGTGTTATTCGTGATCAGCGAAATTTCGCCATTTTCACATTGGTATTTTGAGATTTCGACTAAAACTCGGTGTTATTCGTAATCAGCGGAAAATTTCCGATCGTATGGGGTATCAAAACATTGAAAAAAGGGAAAAAAAATTTTTTTAAATTTTTGGCCCACCTTTTCGAAAACCTAAAAATCTCGAAATTTCAAATGGTCTTAACTTGGCTCCCGTTTCATCGATTTTGGGTTTTGACGTGCGTTTTCAAAACATTTCGAGTAGACTTAGAGAATGCATTTTGGATTATCCCGATATCTCAATTATTGTAGCCGTGAGAGCAGGATGAAAATCGGCGAAAAAAATGAGGAGGCGTATGTATGGAGAAATCCGCAAAAATCGATGGTTCGACTTTAAAAAGCTGTGAAAAATCGAAAAATAATGATAGCACAATGATCCAAGCGCCATTTTAAAGGGGTTTCGATCACGAAAAGAATGAGCACAGAGTGGGGATCCAACTCCATCGGGAAGCAACGGTACAGCGATTTTAGTGAAGACACTTCTTTACGCCGAAATGCAAAAAAATGTTGAATTCTTTAAATTTACTTTTAGGACGCTATGGCGATGTATTTTGACTCGCTGATTACTGATTCAGTACCCGTTTCCTTGAGAAACTCGAAATTTCATTGAAAATCATCCAAAAAGTGATTTTTTTCGTTTTTCGCCTTTTTCTCATAGAAATATTGAGTTTTCGACGAAAAGGGGTGTTATTCGTGATCAGCGAAATTTCGCCATTTTCACATTGGTATTTTGAGATTTCGACTAAAACTCGGTGTTATTCGTAATCAGCGGAAAATTTTCGATCGAATGGGGTATCGAAACATTGAAAAAAGAGAAAAAAAAAAATTTTTTATTTTTGGCCCACCTTTTCGAAAACCTAAAAATCTCGAAATTTCAAATGGTCATAACTTGGCTCCCGTTTCATCGATTTTGAGTTTTGACATGCGTTTTCAAAACGTCTTGAGTAGACTTAGAGTATGCATTTTGGATCATCGCGATATCTCAATTATTGTAGCCGTGAGAGCAGGATGAATATCGGCGAAAAAAATGAGAAGGGGTATGTATGGAGAAATCCGCAAAAATCGATGGTCCGACTTTAAAAATCTGTGAAAAATCGAAAAATAATGATAGCACAATGATCCAAGCGCCATTTTAAAGTGGTTTCGGTCACGAAAAGAATGAGCACAGAGTGGGGTTCCAACTCCATCGGGAAGCAACGTTACGGCGATTTTAGTGAAGACACTTCTTTACGCGAAATGCAAAAAAAGTTGAATTCTTTAAATTTACTTTTAGGATGCTATATCGATGTATTTTGACTCGCTGATTACTGATTCAGTACCCGTTTCCTTGAGAGACTCGAAATTTTATTGAAAATCGTCCAAAAAGTGATTTTTTTCGTTTTTCGCCTTTTTCTCATTGAAATATTGAGATTTCGACGAAAAGGGGTGTTATTCGTGATCAGCCAAATTTCGCATTTTTCACATTGGTATTTTGAGATTTCGACTAAAACTCGGTGTTATTCGTAATCAGCGGAAAATTTTCGATCGAATGGGGTATCGAAACATTGAAAAAAGAGAAAAAAAAAAATTTTTAATTTTTGGCCCACCTTTTCGAAAACCTAAAAATCTCGAAATTTCAAATGGTCATAACTTGGCTCCCGTTTCATCGATTTTGAGTTTTGACGTGCGTTTTCAAAACGTCTTGAGTAGACTTAGAGTATGCATTTTGGATCATCGCGATATCTCAATTATTGTAGCCGTGAGAGCAGGATGAATATCGGCGAAAAAAATGAGAAGGGGTATGTATGGAGAAATCCGCAAAAATCGATGGTCCGACTTTAAAAATCTGTGAAAAATCGAAAAATAATGATAGCACAATGATTCAAGCGCCATTTTAAAGGGGTTTCGATCACGAAAAGAATGAGCACAGAGTGGGGTTCCAACTCCATCGGGAAGCAACGTTACGGCGATTTTAGTGAAGACACTTCTTTACGCCGAAATGCAAAAAAAGTTGAATTCTTTAAATTTACTTTTAGGATGCTATATCGATGTATTTTCACTCGCTGATTACTGATTCAGTACCCGTTTCCTTAAGAGACTCGAAATTTTATTGAAAATCATCCAAAAAGTGATTTTTTTCGTTTTTCGCCTTTTTCTCATAGAAATATTGAGTTTTCGACGAAAAGGGGTGTTATTCGTGATCAGCGAAATTTCGCCATTTTCACATTGGTATTTTGAGATTTCGACTAAAACTCGGTGTTATTCGTAATCAGCGGAAAATTTCCGATCGTATGGGGTATCAAAACATTGAAAAAAGGGAAAAAAAATTTTTTTAAATTTTTGGCCCACCTTTTCGAAAACCTAAAAATCTCGAAATTTCAAATGGTCTTAACTTGGCTCCCGTTTCATCGATTTTGGGTTTTGACGTGCGTTTTCAAAACATTTCGAGTAGACTTAGAGAATGCATTTTGGATTATCCCGATATCTCAATTATTGTAGCCGTGAGAGCAGGATGAAAATCGGCGAAAAAAATGAGGAGGCGTATGTATGGAGAAATCCGCAAAAATCGATGGTTCGACTTTAAAAAGCTGTGAAAAATCGAAAAATAATGATAGCACAATGATCCAAGCGCCATTTTAAAGGGGTTTCGATCACGAAAAGAATGAGCACAGAGTGGGGATCCAACTCCATCGGGAAGCAACGGTACAGCGATTTTAGTGAAGACACTTCTTTACGCCGAAATGCAAAAAAATGTTGAATTCTTTAAATTTACTTTTAGGACGCTATGGCGATGTATTTTGACTCGCTGATTACTGATTCAGTACCCGTTTCCTTGAGAAACTCGAAATTTCATTGAAAATCATCCAAAAAGTGATTTTTTTCGTTTTTCGCCTTTTTCTCATAGAAATATTGAGTTTTCGACGAAAAGGGGTGTTATTCGTGATCAGCGAAATTTCGCCATTTTCACATTGGTATTTTGAGATTTCGACTAAAACTCGGTGTTATTCGTAATCAGCGGAAAATTTTCGATCGAATGGGGTATCGAAACATTGAAAAAAGAGAAAAAAAAAAATTTTTTATTTTTGGCCCACCTTTTCGAAAACCTAAAAATCTCGAAATTTCAAATGGTCATAACTTGGCTCCCGTTTCATCGATTTTGAGTTTTGACATGCGTTTTCAAAACGTCTTGAGTAGACTTAGAGTATGCATTTTGGATCATCGCGATATCTCAATTATTGTAGCCGTGAGAGCAGGATGAATATCGGCGAAAAAAATGAGAAGGGGTATGTATGGAGAAATCCGCAAAAATCGATGGTCCGACTTTAAAAATCTGTGAAAAATCGAAAAATAATGATAGCACAATGATTCAAGCGCCATATTAAAGGGGTTTCGATCACGAAAAGAATGAGCACAGAGTGGGGTTCCAACTCCATCGGGAAGCAACGTTACGGCGATTTTAGTGAAGACACTTCTTTACGCCGAAATGCAAAAAAAGTTGTATTCTTTAAATTTACTTTTAGGATGCTATATCGATGTATTTTGACTCGCTGAGTACTGATTCAGTACCCGTTCCCTTGAGAAACTCGAAATTTTATTTAAAATCGTCCAAAAAGTGATTTTTTTCGTTTTTCGCCTTTTTCTCATTGAAATATTGAGATTTCGACGAAAAGGGGTGTTATTCGTGATCAGCCAAATTTCGCCGTTTTCACATTGATATTTTGAGATTTCGACTAAAACTCGGTGGTATTCGTAATCAGCAGAAAATTTCCGATCGTATGGGGTATCGAAAAATTGAAAAAAGAGAAAAAAAATTTTTTTTAATTTTTGGCCCACCTTTTCGAAAACCTAAAAATCTCGAAATTTCAAATGGTCATAACTTGGCTCCCGTTTCATCGATTTTGGGTTTTGACATGCGTTTTCAAAACGTCTCGAGTAGACTTAGAGAATGCATTTTGGATCATCCCGATATCTCAATTATTGTTGCCGTGAGAGCAGGATGAAAATCGGCAAAAAAAATGAGAAGGGGTATGTATGGAGAAATCCGCAAAAATCGATGGTCCGACTTTAAAAATCTGTGAAAAATTTAAAAATAATGATAGCACAATGATTCAAGCGCCATTTTAAAGGGGTTTCGATCACGAAAAGAATGAGCACAGAGTGGGGTTCCAACTCCATCGGGAAGCAACGTTACGGCGATTTTAGTGAAGACACTTCTTTACGCCGAAATGCAAAAAAAGTTGAATTCTTTAAATTTACTTTTAGGATGCTATATCGATGTATTTTGACTCTCTGATTACTGATTCAGTACCCGTTTCCTTGAGAAACTCGAAATTTTATTTAAAATCGTCCAAAAAGTGATATTTTTCGTTTTTCGCCTTTTTCTCATTGAAATATTGAGATTTCGACGAAAAGGGGTGTTATTCGTGATCAGCCAAATTTCGCATTTTTCACATTGGTATTTTGAGATTTCGACTAAAACTCGGTGTTATTCGTAATCAGCGGAAAATTTTCGATCGAATGGGGTATCGAAACATTGAAAAAAGAGAAAAAAAAAAATTTTTAATTTTTGGCCCACCTTTTCGAAAACCTAAAAATCTCGAAATTTCAAATGGTCATAACTTGGCTCCCGTTTCATCGATTTTGAGTTTTGACGTGCGTTTTCAAAACGTCTTGAGTAGACTTAGAGTATGCATTTTGGATCATCGCGATATCTCAATTATTGTAGCCGTGAGAGCAGGATGAATATCGGCGAAAAAAATGAGAAGGGGTATGTATGGAGAAATCCGCAAAAATCGATGGTCCGACTTTAAAAATCTGTGAAAAATCGAAAAATAATGATAGCACAATGATTCAAGCGCCATATTAAAGGGGTTTCGATCACGAAAAGAATGAGCACAGAGTGGGGTTCCAACTCCATCGGGAAGCAACGTTACGGCGATTTTAGTGAAGACACTTCTTTACGCCGAAATGCAAAAAAAGTTGTATTCTTTAAATTTACTTTTAGGATGCTATATCGATGTATTTTGACTCGCTGAGTACTGATTCAGTACCCGTTCCCTTGAGAAACTCGAAATTTTATTTAAAATCGTCCAAAAAGTGATTTTTTTCGTTTTTCGCCTTTTTCTCATTGAAATATTGAGATTTCGACGAAAAGGGGTGTTATTCGTGATCAGCCAAATTTCGCCGTTTTCACATTGATATTTTGAGATTTCGACTAAAACTCGGTGGTATTCGTAATCAGCAGAAAATTTCCGATCGTATGGGGTATCGAAAAATTGAAAAAAGAGAAAAAAAATTTTTTTTAATTTTTGGCCCACCTTTTCGAAAACCTAAAAATCTCGAAATTTCAAATGGTCATAACTTGGCTCCCGTTTCATCGATTTTGGGTTTTGACATGCGTTTTCAAAACGTCTCGAGTAGACTTAGAGAATGCATTTTGGATCATCCCGATATCTCAATTATTGTTGCCGTGAGAGCAGGATGAAAATCGGCAAAAAAAATGAGAAGGGGTATGTATGGAGAAATCCGCAAAAATCGATGGTCCGACTTTAAAAATCTGTGAAAAATTTAAAAATAATGATAGCACAATGATTCAAGCGCCATTTTAAAGGGGTTTCGATCACGAAAAGAATGAGCACAGAGTGGGGTTCCAACTCCATCGGGAAGCAACGTTACGGCGATTTTAGTGAAGACACTTCTTTACGCCGAAATGCAAAAAAAGTTGAATTCTTTAAATTTACTTTTAGGATGCTATATCGATGTATTTTGACTCTCTGATTACTGATTCAGTACCCGTTTCCTTGAGAAACTCGAAATTTTATTTAAAATCGTCCAAAAAGTGATATTTTTCGTTTTTCGCCTTTTTCTCATTGAAATATTGAGATTTCGACGAAAAGGGGTGTTATTCGTGATCAGCCAAATTTCGCCGTTTTCACATTGATATTTTGAGATTTCGACTAAAACTCGGTGTTATTCGTAATCAGCAGAAAATTTTCGATCGTATGGGGTATCGAGAAATTCAAAAAAGAGAAAAAAAATTTTTTTTAATTTTTGGCCCACCTTTTCGAAAACCTAAAAATCTCGAAATTTCAAATGGTCATAACTTGGCTCCCGTTTCATCGATTTTGGGTTTTGACATGCGTTTTCAAAACGTCTCGAGTAGACTTAGAGAATGCATTTTGGATCATCCCGATATCTCAATTATTGTTGCCGTGAGAGCAGGATGAATATCGGCGAAAAAAATGAGAAGGGGTTTGTATGGAGAAATCCGCAAAAATCGATGGTCCGCCTTTAAAAATCTGTGAAAAATCGAAAAATAATGATAGCACAATGATTCAAGCGCCATTTTAAAGGGGTTTCGATCACGAAAAGAATGAGCACAGAGTGGGGTTCCAACTCCATCGTGAAGCAACGTTACAGCGATTTTAGTGGAGACACTTCTTTACGCCGAAATGCAAAACAATGTTGAATTCTTTAAATTTTTGTTTAGGACGCTATATCGATGTATTTTGACTCGCTGATTACTGATTCAGTACCCGTTTCCTTGAGAAACTCGAAATTTTATTTAAAATCGTCCAAAAAGTGATTTTTTTCGTTTTTCGCCTTTTTCTCATTGAAATATTGAGAATTCGACGAAAAGGGGTGTTATTCGTGATCAGCCAAATTTCGCATTTTTCACATTGATATTTTGAGATTTCGACTAAAACTCGGTGTTATTCGTAATCAGCGGAAAATTTCCGATCGTATGGGGTATCGAAACATTGAAAAAAGAGAAAAAAAAAAATTTTTAATTTTTGGCCCACCTTTTCGAAAACCTAAAAATCTCGGAATTTTGAAATGGTCATAACTTAGCTCCCGTTTTATCGATTTTGGGTTTTGACGTGCGTTTTCAAAACGTCTCGAATAGTCTTAGACAATGCATTTTGGATCATCCCGATATCTCAATTATTGTAGCCGTGAGAGCAGGATGAAAATCGGCGAAAAAAATGAGAAGTGGTATGTATGGAGAAATCCGCAAAAATTGATGGTCCGACTTTAAAATCTGTGAAAAATCGAAAAATTATGATAGCACAATGATTGAAACGCCATTTTAAAGGGGTTTCGATCACGAAAAGAATGAGCACAGAGTGGGGTTCCAACTCCATCGTGAAGCAACGTTACAGCGATTTTAGTGAAGACACTTCTTTACGCCGAATTGCAAAACAATGTTGAATTCTTAAAATTTTTTTTAGGAAGCTATATCGATGTATTTTGACTCGCTGATTACTGATTCAGTACCCGTTTCCTTGAGAAACTCGAAATTTCATTGAAAATCATCCAAAAAGTGATTTTTTTCGTTTTTCGCCTTTTTCTCATAGAAATATTGAGTTTTCGACGAAAAGGGGTGTTATTCGTGATCAGCGAAATTTCGCCATTTTCACATTGGTATTTTGAGATTTCGACTAAAACTCGGTGTTATTCGTAATCAGCGGAAAATTTCCGATCGTATGGGGTATCAAAACATTGAAAAAAGAGAAAAAAAAATTTTTTAAATTTTTGGGCCACCTTTTCGAAAACCTAAAAATCTCGAAATTTCAAATGGTCTTAACTTGGCTCCCGTTTCATCGATTTTGGGTTTTGACGTGCGTTTTCAAAACATCTCGAGTAGTCTTACAGAATGCATTTTGGATCATCTGGATGATCCATACATACCCCTTCTCATTTTTTTCGCCGATTTTCATCCTGCTCTCACGGCTACAATAATTGAGATATCTGGATATCTCAATTATTGTAGCCGTGAGAGCAGGATGAAAATCGGCGAAAAAAATGAGAAGGGGTATGTATGGAGAAATCCGCAAAAATCGATGGTCCGACTTTAAAAATCTGTGAAAAATCGAAAAATAATGATAGCACAATGATCCAAGCGCCATTTTAAAGGGGTTTCGATCACGAAAAGAATGAGCACAGAGTGGGGTTCCAACTCCATCGGGAAGCAACGGTACAGCGATTTTAGTGAAGACACTTCTTTACGCCGAAATGCAAAAAAATGTTGAATTCTTTAAATTTACTTTTAGGACGCTATGGCGATGTATTTTGACTCGCTGATTACTGATTCAGTACCCGTTTCCTTGAGAAACTCGAAATTTTATTTAAAATCGTCCAAAAAGTGATTTTTTTCGTTTTTCGCCTTTTTCTCATTGAAATATTGAGATTTCGACGAAAAGGGGTGTTATTCGTGATCAGCCAAATTTTGCCGTTTTCACATTGATATTTTGAGATTTCGACTAAAACTCGGTATTATTCGTAATCAGCGGAAAATTTCCGATCGTATGGGGTATCGAAACATTGAAAAAAGATAAAAAAAAATTTTTTTAATTTTTGGCCCACCTTTTCGAAAACCTAAAAATCTCGAAAATTCAAATGGTCATAACTTGGCTCCCGTTTCATCGATTTTGGGTTTTGACGTGCGTTTTCAAAACGTCTCGAGTAGACTTAGAGAATGCATTTTGGATCATCGCGATGACTCAATTATTGTAGCCGTGAGAGCAGGATGAATATCGGCGAAAAAAATGAGAAGGGGTTTGTATGGAGAAATCCGCAAAAATCGATGGTCCGCCTTTAAAAATCTGTGAAAAATCGAAAAATAATGATAGCACAATGATTCAAGCGCCATTTTAAAGGGGTTTCGATCACGAAAAGAATGAGCACAGAGTGGGGTTCCAACTCCATCGTGAAGCAACGTTACAGCGATTTTAGTGGAGACACTTCTTTACGCCGAAATGCAAAACAATGTTGAATTCTTTAAATTTTTGTTTAGGACGCTATATCGATGTATTTTGACTCGCTGATTACTGATTCAGTACCCGTTTCCTTGAGAAACTCGAAATTTTATTTAAAATCGTCCAAAAAGTGATTTTTTTCGTTTTTCGCCTTTTTCTCATTGAAATATTGAGATTTCGACGAAAAGGGGTGTTATTCGTGATCAGCCAAATTTCGCATTTTTCACATTGATATTTTGAGATTTCGACTAAAACTCGGTGTTATTCGTAATCAGCGGAAAATTTCCGATCGTATGGGGTATCGAAACATTGAAAAAAGAGAAAAAAAAAAATTTTTAATTTTTGGCCCACCTTTTCGAAAACCTAAAAATCTCGGAATTTTGAAATGGTCATAACTTAGCTCCCGTTTTATCGATTTTGGGTTTTGACGTGCGTTTTCAAAACGTCTCGAATAGTCTTAGAGAATGCATTTTGGATCATCCCGATATCTCAATTATTGTAGCCGTGAGAGCAGGATGAAAATCGGCGAAAAAAATGAGAAGTGGTATGTATGGAGAAATCCGCAAAAATTGATGGTCCGACTTTAAAATCTGTGAAAAATCGAAAAATTATGATAGCACAATGATTGAAGCGCCATTTTAAAGGGGTTTCGATCACGAAAAGAATGAGCACAGAGTGGGGTTCCAACTCCATCGTGAAGCAACGTTACAGCGATTTTAGTGAAGACACTTCTTTACGCCGAATTGCAAAACAATGTTGAATTCTTAAAATTTTTTTTAGGAAGCTATATCGATGTATTTTGACTCGCTGATTACTGATTCAGTACCCGTTTCCTTGAGAAACTCGAAATTTCATTGAAAATCATCCAAAAAGTGATTTTTTTCGTTTTTCGCCTTTTTCTCATAGAAATATTGAGTTTTCGACGAAAAGGGGTGTTATTCGTGATCAGCGAAATTTCGCCATTTTCACATTGGTATTTTGAGATTTCGACTAAAACTCGGTGTTATTCGTAATCAGCGGAAAATTTCCGATCGTATGGGGTATCAAAACATTGAAAAAAGAGAAAAAAAAATTTTTTAAATTTTTGGGCCACCTTTTCGAAAACCTAAAAATCTCGAAATTTCAAATGGTCTTAACTTGGCTCCCGTTTCATCGATTTTGGGTTTTGACGTGCGTTTTCAAAACATCTCGAGTAGTCTTACAGAATGCATTTTGGATCATCTGGATGATCCATACATACCCCTTCTCATTTTTTTCGCCGATTTTCATCCTGCTCTCACGGCTACAATAATTGAGATATCTGGATATCTCAATTATTGTAGCCGTGAGAGCAGGATGAAAATCGGCGAAAAAAATGAGAAGGGGTATGTATGGAGAAATCCGCAAAAATCGATGGTCCGACTTTAAAAATCTGTGAAAAATCGAAAAATAATGATAGCACAATGATCCAAGCGCCATTTTAAAGGGGTTTCGATCACGAAAAGAATGAGCACAGAGTGGGGTTCCAACTCCATCGGGAAGCAACGGTACAGCGATTTTAGTGAAGACACTTCTTTACGCCGAAATGCAAAAAAATGTTGAATTCTTTAAATTTACTTTTAGGACGCTATGGCGATGTATTTTGACTCGCTGATTACTGATTCAGTACCCGTTTCCTTGAGAAACTCGAAATTTTATTTAAAATCGTCCAAAAAGTGATTTTTTTCGTTTTTCGCCTTTTTCTCATTGAAATATTGAGATTTCGACGAAAAGGGGTGTTATTCGTGATCAGCCAAATTTTGCCGTTTTCACATTGATATTTTGAGATTTCGACTAAAACTCGGTATTATTCGTAATCAGCGGAAAATTTCCGATCGTATGGGGTATCGAAACATTGAAAAAAGATAAAAAAAAATTTTTTTAATTTTTGGCCCACCTTTTCGAAAACCTAAAAATCTCGAAAATTCAAATGGTCATAACTTGGCTCCCGTTTCATCGATTTTGGGTTTTGACGTGCGTTTTCAAAACGTCTCGAGTAGACTTAGAGAATGCATTTTGGATCATCGCGATGACTCAATTATTGTAGCCGTGAGAGCAGGATGAATATCGGCGAAAAAAATGAGAAGGGGTTTGTATGGAGAAATCCGCAAAAATCGATGGTCCGCCTTTAAAAATCTGTGAAAAATCGAAAAATAATGATAGCACAATGATTCAAGCGCCATTTTAAAGGGGTTTCGATCACGAAAAGAATGAGCACAGAGTGGGGTTCCAACTCCATCGTGAAGCAACGTTACAGCGATTTTAGTGGAGACACTTCTTTACGCCGAAATGCAAAACAATGTTGAATTCTTTAAATTTTTGTTTAGGACGCTATATCGATGTATTTTGACTCGCTGATTACTGATTCAGTACCCGTTTCCTTGAGAAACTCGAAATTTTATTTAAAATCGTCCAAAAAGTGATTTTTTTCGTTTTTCGCCTTTTTCTCATTGAAATATTGAGATTTCGACGAAAAGGGGTGTTATTCGTGATCAGCCAAATTTCGCATTTTTCACATTGATATTTTGAGATTTCGACTAAAACTCGGTGTTATTCGTAATCAGCGGAAAATTTCCGATCGTATGGGGTATCGAAACATTGAAAAAAGAGAAAAAAAAAAATTTTTAATTTTTGGCCCACCTTTTCGAAAACCTAAAAATCTCGGAATTTTGAAATGGTCATAACTTAGCTCCCGTTTTATCGATTTTGGGTTTTGACGTGCGTTTTCAAAACGTCTCGAATAGTCTTAGAGAATGCATTTTGGATCATCCCGATATCTCAATTATTGTAGCCGTGAGAGCAGGATGAAAATCGGCGAAAAAAATGAGAAGTGGTATGTATGGAGAAATCCGCAAAAATTGATGGTCCGACTTTAAAATCTGTGAAAAATCGAAAAATTATGATAGCACAATGATTGAAGCGCCATTTTAAAGGGGTTTCGATCACGAAAAGAATGAGCACAGAGTGGGGTTCCAACTCCATCGTGAAGCAACGTTACAGCGATTTTAGTGAAGACACTTCTTTACGCCGAATTGCAAAACAATGTTGAATTCTTAAAATTTTTTTTAGGAAGCTATATCGATGTATTTTGACTCGCTGATTACTGATTCAGTACCCGTTTCCTTGAGAAACTCGAAATTTCATTGAAAATCATCCAAAAAGTGATTTTTTTCGTTTTTCGCCTTTTTCTCATAGAAATATTGAGTTTTCGACGAAAAGGGGTGTTATTCGTGATCAGCGAAATTTCGCCATTTTCACATTGGTATTTTGAGATTTCGACTAAAACTCGGTGTTATTCGTAATCAGCGGAAAATTTCCGATCGTATGGGGTATCAAAACATTGAAAAAAGAGAAAAAAAAATTTTTTAATTTTTGGGCCACCTTTTCGAAAACCTAAAAATCTCGAAATTTCAAATGGTCTTAACTTGGCTCCCGTTTCATCGATTTTGGGTTTTGACGTGCGTTTTCAAAACGTCTCGAGTAGACTTAGAGAATGCATTTTGGATCATCCCGATATCTCAATTATTGTAGCCGTGAGAGCAGGATGAATATCGGCGAAAAAAATGAGAAGATGTATGTATGGAGAAATCCGCAAAAATCGATGGTCCGACTTTAAAAATCTGTGAAGAATCGAAAAATGATGATAGCACAATGATTCAAGCGCCATTTTAAAGGGGTTTCGATCACGAAAAGAATGAGCACAGAGTGGGGTTCCAACTCCATCGGGAAGCAACGTTACAGCGATTTTCGTGAAGACTCTTCTTTACGCCGAAATGCAAAAAAATTTTGAATTCTTTAAATTTACTTTCAGGACGCTATATCGATGTATTTTGACTCGCTGATTACTGATTCAGTACCCGTTTCCTTGAGAGACTCGAAATTTTATTGAAAATCGTCCAAAAAGTGATTTTTTTCGTTTTTCGCCTTTTTCTCATTGAAATATTGAGATTTCGACGAAAAGGGGTGTTATTCGTGATCAGCCAAATTTCGCATTTTTCACATTGGTATTTTGAGATTTCGACTAAAACTCGGTGTTATTCGTAATCAGCGGAAAATTTTCGATCGAATGGGGTATCGAAACATTGAAAAAAGAGAAAAAAAAAAATTTCAATTTTTGGCCCACCTTTTCGAAAACCTAAAAATCTCGAAATTTCAAATGGTCATAACTTAGCTCCCGTTTCATCGATTTTGGGTTTTGACGTGCGTTTTCAAAACGTCTCGAGTAGACTTAGAGAATGCATTTTGGATCATCCCGATATCTCAATTATTGTAGCCGTGAGAGCAGGATGAATATCGGCGAAAAAAATGAGAAGGGGTATGTATGGAGAAATCCGCAAAAATCGACGGTCCGACTTTAAAAATCTGTGAAAAATCGAAAAATAATGATAGCACAATGATTCAAGCGCCATTTTAAAGGGGTTTCGATCACGAAAAGAATGAGCGCAGACCGGGGTTCCAACTCCATCGGGAAGCAACGTTACGGCGATTTTAGTGAAGACACTTCTTTACGCCGAAATGCAAAAAAAGTTGAATTCTTTAAATTTACTTTTAGGATGCTATATCGATGTATTTTGACTCGCTGATTACTGATTCAGTACCCGTTTCCTTGAGAAACTCGAAATTTTATTGAAAATCGTCCAAAAAGTGATTTTTTTCGTTTTTCGCCTTTTTCTCATTGAAATATTGAGATTTCGACGAAAAGGGGTGTTATTCGTGATCAGCCAAATTTCGCCGTTTTCACATTGATATTTTGAGATTTCGACTAAAACTCGGTGTTATTCGTAATCAGCGGAAAATTTCCGATCGTATGGGGTATCGAAACATTGAAAAAAGAGAAAACATTTTTTTTTTAATTTTTGGCCCACCTTTTCGAAAACCTAAAAATCTCGAAATTTCAAATGGTCATAACTTGGCTCCCGTTTCATCGATTTTGGGTTTTGACATGCGTTTTCAAAACGTCTCGAGTAGACTTAGAGAATGCATTCTGGATCATCCCGATATCTCAATTATTGTAGCAGTGAGAGCAGGATGAATATCGGCGAAAAAAATGAGAAGGGGTATGTATGGAGAAATCCGCAAAAATCGATGGTCCGACTTTAAAAATCTGTGAAAAATCGAAAAATAATGATAGCACAATGATTCAAGCGCCATTTTAAAGGGGTTTCGATCACGAAAAGAATGAGCACAGACCGGGGTTCCAACTCCATCGGCAAGCAACGTTACGGCGATTTTAGTGAAGACACTTCTTTACGCCGAAATGCAAAAAAAGTTAAATTCTTTAAATTTACTTTTAGGATGCTATATCGATGTATTTTGACTCGCTGATTACTGATTCAGTACCCGTTTCCTTGAGAGACTCGAAATTTTATTGAAAATCGTCCAAAAAGTGATTTTTTTCGTTTTTCGCCTTTTTCTCATTGAAATATTGAGATTTCGACGAAAAGGGGTGTTATTCGTGATCAGCCAAATTTCGCATTTTTCACATTGGTATTTTGAGATTTCGACTAAAACTCGGTGTTATTCATAATCAGCGGAAAATTTCCGATCGAATGGGGTATCGAAACATTGAAAAAAGAGAAAAAAAAAATGTTTAATTTTTGGCCCACCTTTTCGAAAACCTAAAAATCTTGAAATTTCAAATGGTCATAACTTGGCTCCCGTTTCATTGATTTTGGGTTTTGACGTGCGTTTTCAAAACGTCTCGAGTAGACTTAGAGAATGCATTTTGGATCATCGCGATATCTCAATTATTGTAGCCGTGAGAGCAGGATGAATATCGGCGAAAAAAATGAGAAGGGGTTTGTATGGAGAAATCCGCAAAAATCGATGGTCCGACTTTAAAAATCTGTGAAAAATCGAAAAATAATGATAGCACAATGATTCAAGCGCCATTTTAAAGGGGTTTCGATCACGAAAAGAATGAGCACAGAGTGGGGTTCCAACTCCATCGGGAAGCAACGTTACGGCGATTTTAGTGAAGACACTTCTTTACGCCGAAATGCAAAAAAAGTTGAATTCTTTAAATTTACTTTTAGGATGCTATATCGATGTATTTTGACTCGCTGATTACTGATTCAGTACCCGTTTCCTTGAGAGACTCGAAATTTTATTGAAAATCGTCCAAAAAGTGATTTTTTTCGTTTTTCGCCTTTTTCTCATTGAAATATTGAGAATTCGACGAAAAGGGGTGTTATTCGTGATCAGCCAAATTTCGCATTTTTCACATTGATATTTTGAGATTTCGACTAAAACTCGGTGTTATTCGTAATCAGCGGAAAATTTCCGATCGTATGGGGTATCGAAACATTGAAAAAAGAGAAAAAAAAAAATTTTTAATTTTTGGCCCACCTTTTCGAAAACCTAAAAATCTCGGAATTTTGAAATGGTCATAACTTAGCTCCCGTTTTATCGATTTTGGGTTTTGACGTGCGTTTTCAAAACGTCTCGAGTAGTCTTAGAGAATGCATTTTGGATCATCCCGATATCTCAATTATTGTAGCCGTGAGAGCAGGATGAAAATCGGCGAAAAAAATGAGAAGGGGTATGTATGGAGAAATCCGCAAAAATTGATGGTCCGACTTTAAAATCTGTGAAAAATCGAAAAATTATGATAGCACAATGATTGAAGCGCCATTTTAAAGGGGTTTCGATCACGAAAAGAATGAGCACAGAGTGGGGTTCCAACTCCATCGTGAAGCAACGTTACAGCGATTTTAGTGAAGACACTTCTTTACGCCGAATTGCAAAACAATGTTGAATTCTTTAAATTTTTTTTAGGAAGCTATATCGATGTATTTTGACTCGCTGATTACTGATTCAGTACCCGTTTCCTTGAGAAACTCGAAATTTCATTGAAAATCATCCAAAAAGTGATTTTTTTCGTTTTTCGCCTTTTTCTCATAGAAATATTGAGTTTTCGACGAAAAGGGGTGTTATTCGTGATCAGCGAAATTTCGCCATTTTCACATTGGTATTTTGAGATTTCGACTAAAACTCGGTGTTATTCGTAATCAGCGGAAAATTTCCGATCGTATGGGGTATCAAAACATTGAAAAAAGGGAAAAAAAATTTTTTTTAATTTTTGGCCCACCTTTTCGAAAACCTAAAAATCTCGAAATTTCAAATGGTCTTAACTTGGCTCCCGTTTCATCGATTTTGGGTTTTGACGTGCGTTTTCAAAACATTTCGAGTAGACTTAGAGAATGCATTTTGGATTATCCCGATATCTCAATTATTGTAGCCGTGAGAGCAGGATGAAAATCGGCGAAAAAAATGAGAAGGGGTATGTATGGAGAAATCCGCAAAAATCGATGGTTCGACTTTAAAAAGCTGTGAAAAATTGAAAAATAATGATAGCACAATGATCCAAGCGCCATTTTAAAGGGGTTTCGATCACGAAAAGAATGAGCACAGAGTGGGGATCCAACTCCATCGGGAAGCAACGGTACAGCGATTTTAGTGAAGACACTTCTTTACGCCGAAATGCAAAAAAATGTTGAATTCTTTAAATTTACTTTTAGGACGCTATGGCGATGTATTTTGACTCGCTGATTACTGATTCAGTACCCGTTTCCTTGAGAAACTCGAAATTTCATTGAAAATCATCCAAAAAGTGATTTTTTTCGTTTTTCGCCTTTTTCTCATAGAAATATTGAGTTTTCGACGAAAAGGGGTGTTATTCGTGATCAGCGAAATTTCGCCATTTTCACATTGGTATTTTGAGATTTCGACTAAAACTCGGTGTTATTCGTAATCAGCGGAAAATTTCCGATCGTATGGGGTACAAAACATTGAAAAAAGAGAAAAAAAAATTTTTTAAATTTTTGGCCCACCTTTTCGAAAACCTAAAAATCTCGAAATTTCAAATGGTCTTAACTTGGCTCCCGTTTCATCGATTTTGGGTTTTGACGTGCGTTTTCAAAACATCTCGAGTAGTCTTACAGAATGCATTTTGGATCATCTGGATGATCCATACATACCCCTTCTCATTTTTTTCGCCGATTTTCATCCTGCTCTCACGGCTACAATAATTGAGATATCTGGATATCTCAATTATTGTAGCCGTGAGAGCAGGATGAAAATCGGCGAAAAAAATGAGGAGGGGTATGTATGGAGAAATCCGCAAAAATCGATGGTCCGACTTTAAAAATCTGTGAAAAATCGAAAAATAATGATAGCACAATGATCCAAGCGCCATTTTAAAGGGGTTTCGATCACGAAAAGAATGAGCACAGAGTGGGGTTCCAACTCCATCGGGAAGCAACGGTACAGCGATTTTAGTGAAGACACTTCTTTACGCCGAAATGCAAAAAAATGTTGAATTCTTTAAATTTACTTTTAGGACGCTATGGCGATGTATTTTGACTCGCTGATTACTGATTCAGTACCCGTTTCCTTGAGAAACTCGAAATTTTATTTAAAATCGTCCAAAAAGTGATTTTTTTCGTTTTTCGCCTTTTTCTCATTGAAATATTGAGATTTCGACGAAAAGGGGTGTTATTCGTGATCAGCCAAATTTCGCCTTTTTCACATTGATATTTTGAGATTTCGACTAAAACTCGGTGTTATTCGTAATCAGCGGAAAATTTTCGATCGAATGTGGTATCGAAACATTGAAAAAAGAGAAAAAAAAATTTTTTAATTTTTGTTGTTCATTAAGGTAGTAGTCTGGTAACTTAAGCCGATTTACATGTCTTTTTTGGAGGGCGTTTTTTTTAGGAAAATAAAAATGAATCGTTTTGATGTTTGAATCGATATTTATGATGTTTTTATTTACATATTAAAGATACAAAAAAAAAAATGTTTGAAAAAATTTAATAGTTTATTATTATTATTATTATTGATCGAAGTTGGCACCTCGAAAAAAAGCGCGTGGGTGGCCCCGGTGATTTTGGCTGTTGATGTTATCTGAAATCAAAAATTCTTGATAATTCTTAATCTATAGACATGTCATTCTGGTCGGAACTACTGAAGTTAAATTTCATGGATAAATAACAAAATGGCAGACTTTGGAAAAAAAAGTCCTTTTATTTTAGCAAAGAAGGGGTCCGCCATTTTGTTATTTATCCATGAAATTTAACTTCAGTAGTTCCGACCAGAACAAAATGGCTGAATTTGGAAAAAAAGTCTTTTTCCAAAGTCCGCCATTTTGTTATAGATTAAGAATTATCAAGAATTTTTGATTTTAGATAACATCAAGAGCCAAAATCACCGGGGCCACCCACGTGCTTTTTTTTCGAGGTGCCAACTTCGATCAATAATAATAATAATAATAAACTATAAAATTTTTTCAAACATTTTTTTTTTTGTATCTTTAATATGTAAATAAAAACGTCCTAAATATCCAAAACAATTCATTTTTATTTTTCTACAAAAAAACGCCCTCCAAAAAAAACATGAAAATCGGCTTAAGTTACCAGACTACTACCTTAAAGGGTAACCCCACTGTAAGTTTTGCGGAAAATCGATTTATTTTATTCGCCTAAAAGATGCTTCGAACCTTCTAGAATATGAGGCAGAAAGTTTTATACCTAAAAGAAATTTTATTCATTGAAATTTACACAGTCGAATTTTTAATTTTTTCTTATCAATAAAACATTTCAAAACTTTGAACGTGGTTTTCTCGAAACACGATTTTTCAACACGGCACGCAGCATAACTCCAACAATTTTCATTCTCTTTATTTAAATTTTTAACAGTATCTTTAAAATAACATTTTGAAGTGAAATGCGCACGGGATTTTCGATAAGTTCATTTAAACATTATTTATTAACAAATGATTACATCTTTTTTTGTCGAAAATTGAACGTCTTCTTTTCAATACCCGCCAATCATACAAAAATCAATACTTTTAAAATCCCCTACGCACATCACTAGCTGTAAGCATGTAGACTAAGTGATTTTTGTTTTTTTTTTCTCGTTTCAAAATTGCACCAGCTATACTGCGTGCTGCAGAGCGCCTCAAATTCGACAAGCCACGCGAGAATGGCTCTGGTGTCGCCATTTATTAATATTTGTCGGTGATAATTTTTTGTTTGATACTTAAATATATGCCTAATAACTTCCTCGAATATAATTATTTTACTACCTTTTCTTCCATAAAAAAAAATAAAAAAACACGGTTTATTTTAGGCCGTTACAGTGGTGTTACCCCTTGATCATTTATTTTTTGCAAAAAACTAATGTCGTTAAATGAATAATATTGTGTGTAAATATTTCCGAAGCTCTGATAACCGTGGTGCGTGCCGCGAAAATAGTTTCTCTCTCCTCCCGCCCACGGTCTTGTATACAGGTCTGAAAACTCCTTCAAATTTCAGTGGTGGGGGGTGGCCCGTTAACGAAGCTGTTTTTAATATCTGTAGCAGCCACTAAAGGCGTTGCGATCGGATAATGCTGATAGACATAACCTGAAAACCCCTCGATAGTTCTCGCGGTTGTCTGCCTCTGTCCCACTAACGGACACCGCGTTACACATATTTATTATATGTAATTATAAGTTATTAATCCCGTCATCTTTAATGAATATACTCAATAAATATGCGCTTAATTTGAATTGGGTTTTAAACATTCTAACTGTTAACCGAGCACGATAAATATAAACTATTTGTAAATATCTGTCATATGAATATATATTAGACGAAATAGTTATCTACCTCTTGATAGATCGATCTCCGTCAGACTTTCTTTTAAATCCTATAAGATAAACAAAAGTTTTCATTTACAAAAATAGAAATACATCGAATCGTTTCATATATTTAATTTGATCCTTTTTCATTATATTTTTGTGAAAATTGCAGGTACTCAAATAAGGATAAAAGTTGAAGAATTTATTTTCATTCATACTTACTTGATTTTGAAAACTGGAACACTTTTCAAAAACTTAAAAAATAAAGTGAAAGAAAATGTAAAGAGCTGATTTTTACTTACCTTAATCTATTATTTTTGGCACGCTACTAAATACTGTCCATTTCGGAATATTGACAAAACTCAAATAAAGAGAAAAATTAAAGTATTTATTTTCATTCATACTTCCTTGATTTAGAAAACTGGAACAATTGCAAAAACTTAACATAAGATTTATTCAGTAATTAATGTCGACAATTTTTTCTTAAAAAGAAATTTCTTTTTGAGTTTAAAATTTTCCTGGTGTGCATATTGCCTCATTTTTAATCTTACATAGTAAATTATGGCGTCTGATAAGATTTCAGATCCATGCTCTTTACAGGGATAAGTGAAGGTGTATGAGTTAAATACTTCATCTAGAATTATATCGAAGACATCAATATGAGAGGAATATTTTGTAAATGATGCTTCGATATGACGGATCAGATGAAAGAAATGAGGATTTGCGTGAATCAGGCCACCGCATGATTTCATTTTCACCAGTTGCGACTCTGAAGATCCGCAGCTGGTTGTCAATCTCACCGCTTCCTGGCACGTTAGACAGGATTCATATTTTTGATGGAACATCAGGGATATCTGAAATATCAATAGAAGAAATTTATGTATGTTTAAATTACTTCTATTTCATCGCTTTTATATAATAACGATGCAATAGATACATTCTCTTAAGGTAGTTCTAACACAAATGAAGAGTAATGCAAATTTAATGAGTTTTTGGGAAAACCTAGAAAAAGTACTGAAGAATACTTGTGCGAAATTTGAGACTGTTTCACCGTACCGTTTTCAAGATATCGTTTATCAAAAATTGCAAAATTTGCATACGAACGTATACCTATACCGTACGAAATGAGCACTTTCCGGATATTCAGTCACCAAAATGTACGAAGGAGTAATGAAAAATTCTTGAAATTTGGCACGAAAGTAGTTTAGTAGATGAAGAATAACATATAGTTTACAGTAAATTTTCGACCATACAGTAAAAAAGTATGGATTATTGAAAAAATATTGTTTTGAGGCTAGAAGAACTCGTGAGCATGACAACGTCGCTGCGCGACGTGGCTGCCCGCCTCACGCACCGCTCCTTCTATCCCCTCCTATTTCTTGTGTTAGAACTACCTTAACGCCGCGACAAATACAATTTGTGTGCGACGAGGTTTACCGTTATCCGCAATCGAAGAGCCGCATGGAGTACCTACGCACCTTTATACGGCAGAAGCGTCGTTTTTTAATTGATTTTATGGACGAAACAATAAATAAAATCAAAAACTTGCGAGGGATTCGAGTTGTAAGTATATTTACAATGCATTTTTCACAAGCAACAAAATGCTATTAATGTTGAAGTTTATGCTTTTTTTCTCGTTGATGCGAGTTTGTAATCTCGTTGATGCAATAGGTATCCGATTGTTTTTATGTTCTTTGGATAAAAAACGTGATCTTCTGCATGAACAGCATCTTCTTCAGTTTGCCAATATTAATTGAGAATATTTGAGCCAAAGCTGCGTAGGGGGAATGGGATAAGAACACGCGCCAAACAAAATACAATGTAGCAGCGAGCACCACGCGTCAGTAGCGCACGTGGGTGTGTGCTTGACAACAACAACTACCTTTAGTATGGGATACCGTCCTTCACTATTATCGTAATCTTTTCGTCATCAAGTTTTCTAAATTCGGTTTTTGTAGATTTTTCTTATTGATTTTGTTTCCTCATAGAGAGAGCTTAGGTTTCTTGAAAAAAAATCGACGTTTAATGCCAGTATGCTTAAGATCTGCCAAAACATAAAAAAATCATGTCTAGAAAAATGTTTATTTTGATCTTCATTGGCACGTTAGGCATGACGAAAAAATTCATAAATCTTTTCTATGCAGCCAAACGTTTGAGACCATAGGTCGAGCGGCTCGCATGAAATATGATGATTGAGGGGATTCGACGCCACTCGAAACAAGCGATACGCTCGATACGTACGTAATTGTCATAAATATTGCCATCATAGACAACTAAAAGTCGTTCGGAAATGGACAAGGTCGAAATTGTAAGATATTCATTTTTAATTTGAGTAGCTCTGTAAGTCTGAAAGATCGAGAGAGCAAGAAGGGAAAGGACGAGTAAGGGAGGAAGAGGACCCCGGTGAACGATGCGATTGCATCATGTTCTTGCCAACACTTGGCTCCTCTTAAAGATGCACCCGGATCGTCGAACTGTTTTTCAGCGGATAAAAGAAAAGAGGTACGAATTGTTGATAACTCGATAACCAAAAAATAACACGATCTAGATTCGTAAAGAATACATCGAACTTCTGAAAAATTAAAAATCTCAGAAATCTGAAACACTTGAATTGATTGTATCGATATTTGAATAGAAATATCTTACAATGGTACACAATGGACGTACGTAGTTTTGATTCCATAGTTTGTTCAAAAAATTCGACGATTTAAAACTTTGGAACGCTCCGATCGTTTTTGTGTAAATTCGATGGTTAACTGTATTTTATAGTAGTTTATTCATGGAAAAGTTCCAAGCCAATTGATCGAAAATTCGATGAAGTTTTCTCATACCACACTTTTTTAAATTGTTAAAACGTCCATCAAATTGGGAATAATTTGTCAATTGTCACCAAAATCATAGTGAACAAAGTGCTAATACCGATTCACTTATCTGCCAAATTTTAGGGCGGAAGCTTAAACCAATTCCAAGTTACATCGGTTTCAAATTTTCACTACTATCGCACACACACACGCACACATCCATCCGGACATTTTTCCAAATGTGATATACGATGTTTTGGAACGTTATAAATACGAGGGGGGACCCAAAAAAAACGGGAATTGCGCTGCGGCGGGGAGGAAGAGTGGGGGAACCCATTGCTCGACCAGGTGTCCGTTCGGGACACGTCTCCTGAGTTAGTGTGCGAAGTTTTGTCGCCGTGAGTGCATCGGTTCGCCCGTGGGAATTATTGTAGTGAAACAACTTTTTCCATTTCGGTGAAAACGTGATGGCCGATTGTCGAGAGCAACGCGCGGCTGTGAAATTTTGTTTCCTGTTGGGGAAATCGGCCGCAGAAACTACTGTAATGCTTAAGACTGCTTATGGAGATGCTGCCCTAAGTAAAACCAGAGTCTACGAGTGGTTTTCACGTTTTAAAAATGGAGAAATGTCAATCGAAGACCAACCCCGTTCAGGACACCCCTCAACGTCAAGAAGTGACGAAAACGTCGACAAAATCACTCTCTTATTCATGAAGACCGTCGCCGAACCATTGATCAACTCTGTGAGATGTCTGGGATATCATGGAGTTCAATTCAGAGGATTTTATGCAAACATTTACACATGAGCAGAGTTGCAGCCAAATTTATCCCTCGCCTTCTCACAGACGAGCAAAGGGAGCGTCGACTTCAGGCATGTTTTGAACTTCAAAATCAGCTCGAAGAGGACCCTGAACTTTTTTCCAATGTGATTACTGGTGATGAATCGTGGTGCTATGGATACGACCCCGAAACAAAGCAGCAATCAAGCGTTTTGCCACTGTGGGGGAGGTAAAACAAAAATCGCTGGAAGGCCTAAAGAACATCCCGATAAGTGAATTTAAAAAATGTTTTGAACATTGGAAGGATCGTTTGCAGAGGTGCGTTGTGGTCAAAGGAGAATACTTTGAAGGTGATCAAAATTTGGTGTAAAAATATTAAAAAATAAAGAAATTATGACGAAATTCCCGTTTTTTTTGGGCCCCCCCTCGTGTATTGAAACACGTTGGTTTTGCTTTCTTGGGAAGGAAGCTTTATACCGAATGTCAACAATCGTGTTTTCAATGTCATTGCGTTTAAAATGGTCTGAAACAACGGAAAACAGATTTTATGTGTGCGTGCGCGAAGACGCGTGCACTCGGTCGTGTATGCGTGTGGGTGTGTGTGTGATAGGGGTGCAAAATTGGAACGGCTTCAATTTCGAATTGGTTGGGTAAATCTCAAATTATTCAAAAAGACTGGGATTTACGTGAACAAAAAGCAGCTACAACTTGATACGTGAACGTTACTTCTTCGAAATTTCACACAATGCTCAAAGGTTCCTCTATGAAGAAACTAAAATTAATAAAGATATAGTTCATTACACCAGAAGCTCTGAACATTGCGTGAAATTTCGGGAAAGCAACATTTTACGATTTTAGTTGCCACAAATTGTTAATCAACCAGCATATGGTAAGTTATTCTTTCGTGGCATTTTACAGATTCAAGAAGATAACTCAAATATCGACGATCTACGATCTGAGAATAGCGACAGATACGATTTTGTCGCGCCAAAAAAAAAACGAATCAGGAAAGGCGCAAGCTCAACTACTAACGGAGGCCGCGGATAATTTTGTTAATATTGCACTATACAGCAAAAATTAAAGAGAGTTTTTTGCATTTTTTTTGTAATAAAATATTTCATTAGTTTTCGGAATAAACGTCGCGAAAGTATTTTATTTTTGTATTCTTCAAACTTGTACCCTTGAGCGTTCTTACGATCTCTTTACCGATCTCTTTGTAACTAACCTTTCAATTTGTTCCATCCTTGAGGCCCGCAGGTTGTTGATCGTAGCAACTCTCTCCTAATGAACTACTGTATTGCATTTGTACTAGGGTGTAGTGAAACTACGGAAAACCTGGCCGATACGAACCGCTATATTTTTACGAAATTGTAGATGTATTACCATCAGAAACCCAATGGATCTACGTCCCGCTCAGCAGTCGGTGTGGGTGGATGGGGAAAAAAAATGTACGGTCGAAATAGGCAAGACCAAAAAGTTTGACCGTACGATTTTTTCCCCCTACCCACGTCCGAACGCGTCTATTGATATTCGACTTTTTAGTCTTTCCTATTTCGAGCGTGTGATTTTAAGGTTTATCGGAACACGAACCTCTCCCCCTCCCTGGGGGTCGAAATAGCGAAAGAAAAATGGGCGAACGGGCGAAGTAGCAAAAATTCAACAAATCGTGCGGTCGAAATAGGTAAAGTAGCGTGAATAGACAATCCAAATAAAAAAGGTACCTTCGCTTCCGGAGACAGGTAGCGAAACGACAAGGTCCACGTCACTTTTCATCAGAAGAGATGAAACCAATTATGGGGCTTATAGAAGAAGCATGAGAATATTTAATGGAATATGAAAAAATAAGTATAAACGTTGAATTCATGTCTTACTTTGGAAAAATAGCAACCTGCAACTGCTCGGCTCCGGGAATGGGTGTCGAAAATGCAACTTTCATGCTCTCTGTCATCAGAAAAGATGAATTCAACCATCGGATTAACATTTTCACATTCTATTTATTATTCTAAGATTTTTACAATTAATGCCGGTATTGGTTTTGTCTCTTATGGTGAAAGGGAACGTGTACCTTGCAGTCTCGCTACCAACTTCCAGAAACGACGGGTTCCAGATTGATATTTTATAAATGTAAGGGATGAACCAATTATCGGACTCAATTTTTCACATTCAATTTCATATTCTACTATTTCTACGACAAGTTCCGTAATTGGTTTCATCCCTTCTCGTGAAAGGGAACGTGTACCTTGCAGTCTTGGTACCCCTTTCCGCAAGCGGAGAGTCGCAAATTGAAATTTTTCTAATGTAACAGATAAACCCGGGACTGATAGTAAGAATATTAGAATATTAAATCGAATGTCGGAAAATGACGAAAAATTATAATTGTTCACATCTCGTTCGTTGGAAAAATGTTAATCTGCAACTCGTTGCTTCCGGATATGGGTAGCGGGACTACAGGGTCTACGTTTCCTCTCACGAAAAGAGATGAAACCACTTTCAGAACTCATAGTAGAAATTGTAGAATCATCAATTTCATCACTTACAATAAAAGGTTACAATCTGCAATGCTTTTTTTTGGTCTTTTTTCGTTTTTTTCTTCAGTCTCGCTATTACCGATTTTTAGACAATTTGAAATTGTTTAAATACTTTTAACAATAAATCCGGCATCGAGAAAATAAATGACAATGAAATTTCCTCTTAAAAATGCTAATTAATTGAACAATTTTTTCGTTTTCTACAATTTGAAATTTAAGTTAAAGACAAGATTTCGAGTTTCTCAAACACCAAGAAACAATGCAATTCGATAAATATGTTTGAGTCTTGCAGTTAAAAAATTTTTTATTGCAGAAAAAACAATTATTTAAACAATATCGATTTTCAGCACGAGATTTGTTTTACCGTTTACTTTGCTACCAAGATTTAATTTATCTTAAACACCAGGAAACTATATTAACAATCTAATCTTGCTAAATTTCAAATATTGCAAAAAAATTGTTTGACAATTTTGATTTTTTATTACGAGATTGAAACGTAATTTTTTTCTCGCTTTAATTTTCGATATAATTCTTTCATTTTATGCCTTCGAAAGTAACAAAAGATCTTTTATGTTAGAGCCTAAATTCTTTAAACAATCAATTTTTTTAAGTAATTTGAAATTTAATATTAAAAAAATTTCAACTCTCTCAAACACTGAGAAACGATAATTACGATTGAATAAAATCTTCTCAATCTTGCAGTTTAAAAATTTCAAATTATAGCAAAAAAATATTGTTTTAACGATTAAAATTTTTATTTAGATATATGCACTTGTTCCCTGATACAAGGACTGGCGGTAGTCGGAACAACCGTGCCGGGACTGAATTGGTCGGTCGGTTTTGACTTTTTCAATTATTTTTTCGTAAACGCTCGTTTGTCTTTTGTAGGTGTTTGTTAATTTAATAAAAACGTTTGCTAGCTTATAGTTTTTACAAGAAATAAATAATAAAATATGGTGTGAATTTGGCCGGAAAATATTTTATTTAAGTGCCTAGATTACCTTGTAACCCCACCTCGGTCAATCGTCGCCTTCACAAATTGAAAAAGTGATTATTGACCGACCGGGTTCACGGAAGTGCAATTTTCCACCACGATTTTCGCGTTTGTACGCGCTTATCGACGAAACAGCGCGTGGTCGACGCTTGATGGAGCGCAAAGTCCAATTGCGAGGATGTGAAGGCATCGTGTGAGCGTCGGAATAGTAGAGACCTTTGAAATCTGGGTAAATTAAGGAAAATGCACTAAATATGCAAATTAACCGTGCCATAAGCGATTTACCAATATATTTTTGTATTGTAACTTCTAATTTACCGGGAAGCATGTCAAAATCCCGACAATACATACTTCAAAGCAGTATAGATTTACACGACAGTCGTGTTGTGAGTTTGACTGTCGGGACGTAGAAATGCTCCCAATTTGCCAGGTAGGAACTCCAAAAAATCTCGAAAATAGTCTGTGAATTGAGAAGTCAGTCAAGAAAAACTCGCGCTCGTGTCTGTAAGTATCGGAATTTAAACGAAATAATCCAAAACACTTTTTCACGATAACTATGTATATTTCAACCAAATGCCACGTCGTTAATTTTGCACATACAGCAACAACCAAGGGCTTGTTAGTTAGGGTTAGTTAGAGTTGTTATCCATTTCTATCATAATGGTACAATTTTTCGCAATTACGTTATATAATAATAATTATATCAATTTCTGTTTTTAGCTGAAAATTAACATTTCTATTTTGAATTCCAACATGTTCTGGTATTTACGTTAGAGACAAAGGTGTCTAGAATAACTTGACCAAATTTCAAATCATTCGGTTTGATTGTTTAGGGGCGGTATTTGTCCAAAAAATTAAATGCATTCCGTCGGTGAAACAGGTCTTTCACATTTTTTAAAATCTTTCCCATTAGGAAAGAGCCCTTGGAAACAGAGTCCACCATGCCATCACCGTTTTATTAATTTGTACAATTTTTAAAAGCCTGTCGATTACACTGATGGGGGCGCGGACGGCGCATGAATTCGGTACTCTCCAAAGTCATGCAACAACGCTTGAATCTATTACTTGGATCGGTGACCGCTTAACCGTGCTCCGGCTGGCGCATTGAATTGCTGATCGGGGGAGGTCATTTAGCTAAGACTTTGGTGTTTGCACTGAATTTATTCACGCCAATCTTAACAATTTGGGCAATCTTAGCAACCGTGGTTTTTCCGAAAAAAGATCAACAGATGCAATAAAAAGACAACAGTTGCTTTATGGTTGAAAATCCGTAATGGAAGAAATTTAAAAAACGTGAAAGATCTGTCTTATCGACGGAATGAATAAAAATTTTCGGCCAAATGCCATTCCTAAACTATCGAATCGAATAATGTGATATTTTTTCCAGTAATTCTGGACACCTCTGTCTCTATCGTGATGATTAAAAAAAATGTTGAAATTCAGAATGTACATTTTCAGCTAAAAACGAAGAGGTCTAAAACAAAAATGGATATACTTATTATTGTATAGCGTAATTCCGAAAAATTTGACCATACCGATATAGGCTGACGGAAAAACTAACTAACGAACATTTATTTGTTGCTGCAGCTGGAAAATAAACAAAATGACATTAGGCAGAAAACTACATGGTAATCGTGAAAAAGTGATTTGGTTTAGTTCGTATAAATATCACTGGCGTTGGTAGCAGACCCGAACGCGAGATTTTCCTTGCATAATTTTCAGTTTGCAGATAATTTTCGAAATAACAAAATAACTATTTGAGGTCCGACCTGTCAAATCAAAGGTTATAAATACGAAAATATAGATTAAATGATTTCTGGCACGGTTAACTTGCGTATGTGGTGCACGATGCCTTGAACGTTACCCCGATTTTAATGGTTCCCGCTATACCGACGCCGTTTCTCATCGTCTACCAAAACTGTACCATTATATATCATCACATATAATTGATCATAAAATTGTCTTATCGTTTCGATAAAAGAATCAATTTATTCATCGCACTTGGTTCGCTCGATTACTTTATGCGTTGAAATAATCATTTTTATCGTGTTATCGTCACTATCATATAAATAATTTCTTTTAAAATGCATATTCAAGTATACCATATGTAATTTACAGAGGGCTAACATTATTCATAGGTGAATTATATATCCATATATAAATATATATTAACAATGTATCCCAGTATCATGTAATGGGTATCAAATAATACTTGAAGAGGGCAGTATATGTACACTTACATTGGCCACTATCATTTAATGTATAGAGGCACGCAAGTGCGGATGTCGTCAACGACGATAGCCATCATAGGCATCTATACAGCCCGATTTGTATATACGGCACATCCAACACTTCACCTGGTTCCCTGAATTGAAAGGTCGTGTCGATCGGCAAGGGATAAAAATACCACTCCAGATAGCGATAGGCTCTGTGACTGTGTGTATGTGCGTGTGTGTGTGCAAGAGAGAGAGAGAGAGAGAGAGAGAGAGAGAGAGAGAGAAAGAGAGAGAGAGAGAGAGAGAGAGAGGGAGAGTGAAAGAGAGAGTTTGTGTGTTACGCCCTACCGGTGCTACGGTGTTACCGTCGTGTACGTGTACGTGTTTTTTTTTCGTAAGGTTACCACTGTGAATTGAAGATGTGTGCGATGTGTGTACGTGTCCGGAATGTAAAACCGCCGATTCCGGAATCAGTTGACAATTCCATTGTGTGTAGGTTGAGAGGGTTGAAGAGGGTTGTAGAGGGCCATGGGGCGATTCCCGCGTTCAACTGGGAATCAGCTTGAGTATATAACGGCTATATCTATATATGTAGTGTAAATTTTAACAGGAGGGTCGACTGGAAGGGTGGGGGCGGCGTTTACAGCTATGCAAATGCGAATCGAAGCCCGCGCGGATGTATGTGATATGCACTTTACTGACGTCAACGGATCGATCCTTCTATCGGAGTTGCATTCGAGAATACCGGTATGTGGTCACACTTCCTTCGTGTATGCTAATAATTACGTAAACTGACTGCAAATGTTATTAATCATTTGCAATGAGGCATTTAACAATTACGTAATTTACGTTATTCGTTTGTTCAATATATTAATATGAGGAAGCCAATTATATATTAGGAGTACAAATTAGTTCGGTCCGTTTTTTTTTGTGGTCCAAAATGCATTTATACTTTTGAATCATTCCCATGGATTGCAATCGTACGGAAACTGCTTGTCGAATCACTGCCAATGATTCCCCAAGCTCCTCTTGCGTTTCACTCGGATCTTCATCGAGTAATGCCACCAATTCTTTGTCTTCGAATTTTCTTGGCTGCCCAGAGCGAGACTTGTATTCAACGCTGAAATCACCATTCTTGAAATGTCGAGAGCAATTAAAGCGGAAAACAATTAAAGAAAAGCAATTTCTTTCAATTAAAGCGGGAAACTAAAATCTCCCGCAAATATTGCTTAGTTAACTAATTTGTACTTCCAATAACACGCTTGTTGGTTTGTCTTTATAAAAGCAAAACTAGCAGGTTATTGGGTTTCGTAAGATTTTCAGTCTCGCATTTTTCGTAAAGGGAAATAAAAAGGTCAGCAATTTTCTTTCCAGATTTTGTGCTTGAAACTGACTTAGTTGTTGGCTTCAGAAATAAATCGCAGGTCGAGATATTTCGTCACGTATCTCTTTTATACGGGGGAACAATCTTTTAAATTTAAGGTCACTTTTAGTCAAATAAAAAAACTTGCATTTGGTGTCGAATAGACCTAAAGATGTTGTCATTTATTAATTAAAAGGCAATTTCCTTATCCCTTTTATAAAAAAGACGCGTCACGAATCCCTTCTATAAAAAGACATGTCACGAATCGTTTCTACGCTTCTATAAATAGACACGTCACGAATCCCTTCTATAAAAAAGACATGTCACAAATTTATTCCATAAAAAGATCCGTCACGAATCCCTTTTATGAAAAAAAGACATGTCACGAATCTCTTCTATAAAAAAGACATGTCACGAAATATCTCGAAATGTGATTTATTTCTGATGCCGGCCGACTCGACCTTATGATTGGCTATTGATGTTGTGCTCGGCGTTCGATCATGCGCATACTTCAGATCGCACGATCGTAAACGACAATCCTAACCTACAAAAGTAGGGCGCGAAGCGCGTACACCGATACCAGTGTACGAAATAGGAGCACGACTGTTATGATCCCAAGTCATAACTATGCTGGATTGCACGTAACGATTGTGGGAATAAGAAAATATGAGGATGGAATTGTCCAAGTTTACCGCGCTATGAGCAAGACTATAACTTTGTCGAAACTTTCAAGTAACGGGAATAATATCTAAATACATGATTTATATGGAAGTATATATATACGAGAATATGCCTTCGAGTAAATGTTTTGTGTACGTATCGTGTCCATGCAATTCGTAAACACCGTTGAACGGTGTTTACGGAACTATAGGCACTGGAACGCTGTTTGGGAAATGCAAAATAGTCATCTTTAATTACTTACTTGTTGTAAGACAAAGAGCATTTAAGATAACTGAAGCATCGCATTGACTGCTTTCCTCTGAAGCGACACACCTAACACAAACCGACACAGAGAGGCACCGTCGTTTTCCTTTTGTACAAAACACATTAGGCACACTCTGACACATGTTGGCTCTGCGAGACAGCAGTGTCGGTGTGCGCAAGAATTTGGTTCATGGAGATTAGAGTGAAGGAGTCCGTTCTTCGTACTTCTGAAGCGGCATCAGAAATCCGTAAAATAAGGCTTGTGCCAGCCGACACTGCGAGGTGCTGATGTCGCAAGAATCTAACGAGTGGTGCGGAGAGGTTCGACGTAGCGATCTGAAGTGTGGGTCGATGAAGGATTGTCGACTCACCTTAATTAACTATAATTCGTAATGTAGATCGGCGGTAATTAGTAGTTTTATATGATGTTTATATTAATAATTACGCGTGATTACACACGAAGAATCGAGTGTATATTTACTAGTAGGTGGCTAGTTGAGCTAGGTGCCACTTGACTCTAGAACTTTGTGACGACAGAGACGCTTTTGTTGAAATCTAAAACCAATTACACGACGGATTTCTGAGGACGTACTTTTCGTACGCACACCCACTAGATATCGGATTCCTTTATTCTAGTTCCCATGTTGCGAGCGTACGAAAAAATTCGTCCTCAGAAATCCATCGTGTAGTGGTTCCGGATTGCGCCAAAAGCGGTTTCTGTCGTCGCAAAGTTCTCAAGTGAAGTCAGCAAGAAGGGCACGTGGAACCTGGCTGAACCTAACCACCCACAGTAGATATATACACAACTCTTCAGTCTCTCTCCCCAGTCATTAGATTTTTGTGACATTGGTTTGGATGGGTTTAATTATAATTTTTGAGACAAGGGTCAAGTTGAACGCCTGCGGAATGTGGTCGATAGGAAAAGGTGATGCGCGAATAATATATTTACGACTTTGTTGAATTATCTATAACGGCAAACCACAACTACTAATTATTAAATAAACTTCAAGCTATTTATAATTCTGTACAAAAATAATATGGCTATAATCATTACTTGTTACCATTAACGTTGGTCTATATATATTCCCAAGACGTTTAACGATACTTGTGCTATTTCATATAAATGCATAATTATTTCATAAATGTTTGCACGGTGTTTATGAAATGAATTGGTTGTATGTTAGGTTGCGGTTAGGTTTGGTGGTCTTGCGTGTGGAAAATCGCTAAATATGATAGGTTACGTTTCGTAATTTACGTGCAAGACACCACCGTTTTTACTAATCGTAGTTCCATCTACCGTGCACACATCGTTCCATTTGAACAGTGACAAAATGTGTCCAATATCCGTGTTGAAGCGTGTCACTTTTTGTCACTTTGTGTCGGTCAAACGGAGAGTAGCTAATCATTAATCGCGCAAGTGCTACATTTTATATTCAATTACACGATTATAAAAGATACTTTGATTCAACTCTACTGTAACTTGAACATTTTCGTTGTAAACAAAAAAGTTTTTCGAGGTTACTTATTTCCAATTACGTGAACAACATGAATATGGAACGATCCAAGATGGCGAGATTGATATGAGTTTGACGGAAATAAAAAAAATAGCATCCTAGTTAAATTCGTAGTGATCACCGATTGCGAACGTGAAATTATGAAATTTCAACTGGTAAAACTCGCTAGAGCGTTTTCCTCGGACTGTTTGTATTAGATTTGACGTAACGTGTGTACAACACTTTACAAACAATGCTACCACCCGCTCGCGGTCGTAATGCAGAGCAGACGAGTTATAAGTTATCAATTCGGTATGCGCGCAATATACATGCGGCAATAAAGCATAGCACCCACCAGCTATAGAGCGATGTGAATTCTATTGCCTACCCTCTAGCCCGATGACCCACCAACACTGATATTCAATGACGTATCTTGGCAGTCCTAGCTCGCTCAAGGGGGCAGGGCTGATAAACTCACCCCTGCCCTCTCCCTCACCTCGGTAACTATATGTCAATGCATTTAAAGAGGTAATACGACGCTCTTGGAGCATATACGTCAATTCCTCCATCGACTATGCTACACGATTACGTACATAAAAACATATATATGTATATATGAAGAGGATAACGTTAGCCTGTCGGAGCTTTTAAAGAGACGCCCTGACGTCATATGTAAAAAAGAACAGAAATATAGAACCAAGTCTATCGACGTTCTCTCTCCGAACACACATCGCTTACTGCGCTCTCTCTTTCTCCCACTCTCGTGGACGTTGCGTCGAGCGCCTTCCCCCCTTCTCGCCGCACCAGAACGTTCTCGATCTCTCTTGTTTCTCGCCGGTTGACTCTTGCGTTACGGCGGGGCGGGGGGGCGCAACAGTGACAGCTGGGTGTATTCACGACACAAACGGTTTTCACTCGCTCGTAACCTTTAGCAGGCGGTCGATGCCCGTGTCGACTACTCAATAGCTTCTAGGTCTCGTGTTTAATTTACGATATTGCGATACTATAATATCTCGCTTTTTCTGGCTCGCTCCTTCTCCCATTCCGCCCCCCTCCCTCTCTCTGTTTGCTATCTGTACTTCATATTGTCACCAGTTTAACTCACGAGACAGAATGCCAGTCAAGCTGCGTGTACACGTACCTCCTGGTGTTCGTGAATGAATGAGAATTCTCGAAACTAATGGCAACGAGGATTGCCGATGGGGTAGTTTTCTTTTACTGTCAAATAAAAGGATTACGAATTAAAAAAACACACAAAATCATTAATTTATATGGATAAATAATTGCGAATAATTAAATCGTGAATAATTAACGTAAGCACGTGTTTTATGCAACTATTAAGATTAATGACCCTTTTTTATTTCATAAAATGTCCGTAGAAAGTTTATTTTTCATTATTCTTTATTCGAACCGTGTGCTCTCGGGAATGGATTGGGCGATTTATAAATAAGACATCATTTCTGCATATATGCGGAAATGATATCATCTCATATCTGCAATGGCAGATATGAGATGATAAACTTGGCGAATCGGAGAAAACAAGAATAGGAACGAGCGAGATAAAATTATAATCCTCCCCTTCTCCGACCTCCGACAACCTTTATTTAGATGTTTTTTTTAATTGCTCCGACATTAGCCCTATATTAGCAGAAAGGAGGACTGTACTGGGACGCGGAATCAGTCGGACTTTAAATAAAAATTACGCTACCCCAAAAAACCGTGACATTGATACTTTTTACGAATTTCGAAAAAGTAGAAGAATATTGCTAAAACGGTATTCGGTACTATCTGGAAGTTATCAAAACTTGGACCGTCCTCACGCGAGAATACGATTAGTGAAACGAGTGTGAAAATAATGCCTTCGCGATTATTAATTGTATAGATTTAAAATTTGCATAATTTTTTCAAAAATTCCTGTAAAGTCGTCGACAGTGGTGCAAATGGGGATATCATCAGAGAACTTTAGAATAAGTTGCTGAATGTAGATTATATCATTGATGTTCAATTTTATCTGGGTAAAAAGGGAGATGGAGCCGTGTTATTGTACGTGTGTAGCGCGTTCAGAATACTGAATCCGATATTTTTCTTCCTCATGGAAGAAGTTTTATTTATTTCATTCATATCGATTTTGCGTGGGCAAGACTCGTTTACGTCCCACAAGTTGACTGTAGTATCTCTCTCTCGCTCTCTGCCCCACAGCAGGACCTTTTCGGGGCTCATCGTATAATCCGTGAGCGATACTGGTCCCTCTAGACACTAGTAGGATGATTTACGATTGCAAAATTCCTACCGTCTAGATAAGTTCCTAATACCGAAAGGAACTATTCTATTGCGCCTCGAAAAATTCAAGAACAGTCCCGCGGAATGTAATAAAATTGTTATCGCGTCTATGGTTCCATAAGCACCACTGAAAATGAGCGTATAATATATTTTATCTCAACCCACCCTTGTCGCAAGGGGGTGAAACGGACACGAACTTTAAGAGCATGTCAAAGACAATGAGAAACTCCAACACCGTCGGTTTTGTGGAAAACTTCGAAACTTTCGAGAATTTTTGAGGTCCTGCCTAGTCAGTTGGACGTTGCAATACAGTGAATAACGATTCACTGTATATTTTGATATTGCAACTTCTAATTGACCAGCCAGGACCTCAAAAAGCCTCGAAAATTGTTTATGAATTGAAGATTGATCGAGGAAAATCTCGCGTTCACGTCTGCAAGTGGCGTCGGTGAAACGTAAACGAACTAAACGAAAACACGATTCTACTGCATTCGGCCAAATGGCGTTTCGGTAATTTTACGAATATACCAACAAATAAATGTTCGTTAGTTAGGGTTCTCATTCCTCTGTATCGTAATGGTAAAATTTCGGTAATCAGAATAATGCACTAGAGTAATTATTTCACGCCGAAAGCTCAAACCAATTCGAAGTTACAGCTGTCTCAATTTTGCACCCCTATGTCGAGTGTGCACACACAGTCACACATTCATCCGGACATTTTTTCTAAATGTGATTTTGTCGTGTTTCGAAACATTTTAAGCACAGTGACGTTAAAACACGATTTTTTTTCTTCATGAAAATCAAGCCTCCTCTACAAGGGAGGAAAAATTCGAAATTTCATAAATTTACAATCCTTTCACCGATTCTCGCTAAATTTAATATCACCCGTCCTTTGAGAATACTGTGAACGTTCTATTGATCTATCGATCGAAACAAATTCGTCTTGAAATCTTATAAATTTTCCGGAAGTTTGAGCAACCACAAACATTTTTCGAAATGTTCAAAGTCCTGTAATACCGAACACTGTGTTCACAAACTTTTCCAAAAATGTTAACGAACAAAAGAGGGGTTCGATGTTCAAGATGTGTAGCAAAGTTTGAATATGAGCGTTCGGTCGAGTCGCTCTCGGGATATACGAGGGGGGAATAAAAACGGGAATTTCGTCATAATTTCTTTATTTTTTAATATTTTTACACCAAATTTTGATCACCTTCAAAGTATTCTCCTTTGACCATAACGCACCTCTGCAAACGATCCTTCCAATGTTCAAAACATTTTTTAAATTCACTTTTAGGGATGTTCTTTAGGCCTAACAGCGATTTTTGTTTTACCTCCTCCACAGTGGCAAAACGCTTTCCTCTCATGTCCCTTTTGAGTCTGGGGAACAAAAAAAAATCACAGAGGGCTAGATCCGGTGAGTAGGGTCGGGGGGGGGGGGGGGGGGTGGACAATTGGTGTCATGCAGTTTTTGGTCAAAAACTGCTTTACGGAGAGAGCGGCGTCGGCCGGGGCGTTGTCATGATGGAGGAACCAGTCACTTGTGCGCCAAAGATCTGCCCTTTTCTTCCGGATACTCTCCCTCAATCTTTTCAAAACCTCCAAGTAGAACTTCTGGTTGACAGTTTGACCCGGGGGAACGAACTCCGCGTGCACAACACCTCTGCAATCGAAGAAACAAATGAGCATTGTCTTGATGTTTGACTTCACTTGGCGAGCTTTTTTCGGACGAGGAGAGCGAGGTGTCTTCCACTGGCTTAATTGCTGCTTTGTTTCGGGGTCGTATCCATAGCACCACGATTCATCACCAGTAATCACCTTGGAAAAAAGTTCAGGGTCCTCTTCGAGCTGATTTTGACGTTCAAAACATGTCTGAAGTCGACGCTCCCTTTGCTCGTCTGTGAGAAGGCGAGGGACAAATTTGGCTGCAACTCTGCTCATGTGCAAGTCTTTGGATAAAATCCTCTGAATTGAACTCCATGATATCCCAGACATCTCACAGAGTTGATCAATGATTCGGCGACGGTCTTCATGAATGAGAGCATTGATTTTGTCGACGTTTTCGTCACTTCTTGACGTTGAGGAGCGTCCTGAACGGGGTTGGTCTTCAATTGACATTTCTCCATTTTTAAAACGTGAAAACCACTCGTAGACTCTGGTTTTACTTAGGGCAGCATCTCCATAAGCAGTCTCAAGCATTACAGTAGTTTCCGCAGCCGATTTCCCCAACAGGAAACAAAATTTCATAGCCGCACGTTGCTCTCGACAATCGGCCATCACGTTTTCGCCAAAATGGACAAAGTTGTTTCACTACAAAAATTCCCACGGGCGATGACTCACGGCGACAGAACTTCGCACACTAACTCAGGAGACGTGTCGCCAACGGACACCAGGTCAAGCAATGGGTCCCCCCCCCCACCCTCCCCGCCGCAGCGCAATTCCCGTTTTTTTGGGTCCCCCCCTCGTACCCATTATTCGACTTTTTAGGCCTGCCACATACTAGGTATGTAACTATGAAACCGGAATTTGCCCATAGGTGGCCCTAGCTGTCAATGTAGTTACCGTGAAACCGCCTCACTGCCGCCATTTCCTTGTGTTGACATCTGAGGTGCGATTCTGTACCAAACGCAATATCATAGCGTCTGAGGCAAAACCGCGACAGCCAATTGCAAGGAAGATTCCAGCGGAAAGGCGCGATTCTCATAAGCTATTTTGGTGTTGCGTCAGACGCTATGATATTGCGTCAAGTACAGAATCGCACCTCTGACAAAGATTTTCAACTCACAACAATACAAGTTTCATACAACAGCATACTTTGTAATAGCGTTGAACAGGTCGAAGTTTGGGCCTGGAAACTACGATATGCGGAAAGCATTGATTTTCTGTTACCATTTGAAGAAAACTGCTGCAGAATCGTATCGAATGCTTGTCGAAGCCTATGGTGAGCATGCTCTTGGCAAATGACAGTGCTTTGAGTGGTTTAAAGAATTCAAAAGTGGCGATTTTGACGTGAGAAACAAAGAGCGTGGGAAAACCACCGAAAAAGTTTGAAGACAGCGAATTGCAAGCATTGATGAATGAGGATGACGCTCAAACGCAACAACAACTCGCGAATCAATTAAATGTGACATGAGAAGCCGTCTCCAAACGATTGAAAGCGTTGGAAAAGATCCAGAAGATTGGAAAATGGGTTCTACATGAACTGAATGAAAGACAGCAGGAAAACCGAAAAACCACTTGCGAAATGCTGCTCGCCAGGTACAAAAGAGAGTAATTTTTTCATCGAATTGTGACTGGCGAAGAAAAGTCGATATAATTTGAGAATTCTAAGCGTAAAAGATCATGCGTAACTCCAGGCGAACCATCGACATCGACTGCAAGGCCAAATCGGCTATGGACGGAAGACAATGCTCTGTGTTTGGTGGGATCGGAAGGGTGTGATCTTATATGAGCTGCTAAAACCTGACAAAACTGTTAATACTGAACGCTACCGATAACAAATGATCGATTTGAATCAGCCTTTGCGTGAAAAACGACCGGAATACCAAAAAGGCAACACAAAATGATTTTGCTTCACGATAATGCACCACCGAACACAGCAAAACTGGTCAAGGAAACGATTAAGGCGTTTAGTTGGGAAATATTTTCGCATGCGGCTTACTCACCAGACTTGGCTCCGTTCGATTACTACTTATTTGTATCGATGAGACACGCACTTGCTGAGCAGTGCTTCACTTCTTACGACAATGTACGAAAATGGCTCGATGACTGGTTTGCCTTAAAAGAGGCATTCCAGTTTCATAGTTACATATCTGGTGAATACATCCGCATATACGTCCAAACATTTTTTTTCCAAATATCATTTTCTGACTACTAGTGGAACATTTTCAACAGTCTGTTATGAAAAATTCGACATTTTTTTTCCACAAAAACAAAGCTTCCTCTATGAACAGGCAAAACGACGGGGTAATTTTGAGGGTTTGTAACCAACGCGGAACTGGAGAAAAATGTTACCGGGTGAGGGTTCATTATAATCCCACGTTGAAGAAATATTGTCATTAAAAATGCAAAATGATCGTCACGTTAACAACCATTCTTATAACCTGTTTTTCCTCAGACGTGGCTATAAGTGGAACGACGCGGTACGCAAATCCATCTATGGGACTTATTCACCTGGCATGCACTTGGAAAAGTCAAAACATTCGTATTTGTATTGAAATCGATAGTTTGGCGGGGGGGAGGATAGTGTCTCTTGATTGAACATAATTATATAATCATCTTTTGGTACTGAGGAAGTTCGTTGGTGTACCCGATTGCAAAGTATCGCGAGACGGGTGAACAATATTTACTTTTATTTCGAAGACAATATTGAAAAATTGAATAATAGACTAAGAATAAATAATTGTCGTGAAAAAATGATGGTAAGATTTATTTATTTATCTCTAAAAATGATTAATTCAAAAATGTTATTATCATTAATTTCATCATGGAAATAAGGGTTCTATATTTTAAATGATTCTTTCAACTGCACCCGGTTCGATAAATTTGACGTGCTTTATTTGTATCTTTTGTCCTCCATTAAACGAACGAATGCTCATGCAAGGAATACGTAAATGTTGGCTCAAGTAGAAGGGGCAGTATTGTGTCAGACGTCTGGCTCGTCGGGGCGCAAGTATTTAATTTTATTTTGATAACTATACTGAGAAAATTCAATAATAAATTAAGTATAAATAATTGTCGTGAAAAATTGATGATAACGTTTTTTTTTTCCAAAAATTATTAATTAAAAAACGTTATTATCATTAATTTCGTCATGGAAATAAGGGTTTTATATTATAAATGATTCCTTCAACTGCACCCTGTTCGATAAATTTGACGGGCTATATTTGTTTCTTTTGTCCCTCATTAAACGAACGAATGGCCATGCAACGAATACGCGAAAGTTTGATCAAGTAGAAGGGGCAGTATTGTGTCAGATGGATGGCTGGTCGGTCCGAAAGTATTTACTTTTATTTTGAAAACTGTACGGAAAAATTGAACAATGAATTGCGAATAAATAATTGTGAAAAAATGATGATACCGTTTTTTGTTCGGAAAATTATTAATTAAAAAATGTTATTACCATTAATTTCGTCGTGGGAATAAGGGTTTTTAATTTTGTATGATTTCTTCAACTGCGCTCTGTTCGATAAATTTACCGTGCTGTATTTGTTTTTTTTGTCCACGATTAAACGATGTCATGTAACGAATACGTGAATGTTGGCTCAAGTAGAACGGGCCGTATTGTGTCAGACGTTTGGCTGGTCGGTGCGCGAGTAGTAAGGTTCTATATCACGAGTCAGAGCGTCGTCGGCAGGACGAAACGTTTTGAGAAGCGTCGTAATTGTCGTTGGATAGCTCGTGCGTGTACCGTGTACATCAACCCAATGGCCATACAATACTCGGAACTTGGTTGAGGAACGTAACCGGGAGGCTAGAGTCTCGCGTGCGCTAAGAATATAAATGGGAGAGTACGGAGTAACAACTGGCCGTGCGCCTTTAATAGAATTGACGGGGCATCGGCAGAGACGGTATATAACGAAGCTAATGGTGCGGAACATGGTCAATTAGGACTCAACGAGCATTGTGTCTTGGACTAAATATATAATGCTTCTTCGTACAGGGTTGATTACTTCCGAAATGATGATTTTTCAGAGAAGAAGGAGTAAAATAAAAGATTTATCTTATTATTTTACTTATAAAACACTGAATAATTTTTAGTTCAATTTGATATAACGTAATTGGCGCATGGGCAAATTGACTTTCCTATTTTAAGGGATATATCGTACTCTGACGAAATAGTAGTACGGATGAATGACGAAAAGCTTTTACTATAACGTTTTTATTAGTTTATTTCATGATGTTGCTGACTTCTCAGAGTTCATCTTGTGTTAAGTGTAATGAATTATTAAAAATCCAAACACATATCGTCGATTAGACGGGCCTAACTTTCGTAAATTTTGAGCTATCGAGTCAAAACTTTTTATACAAAGGGGTTAAAGTATAAGGATGTTTGGTATTGAATTTGACAAGAGTCGCTCGAAGTGTTTGGATCTTATAAAATTTTGTATTTTTCCGGAAAATATTTGACATCCATTTAATGTCCAAAAGTCTTGAGATATTTGGTCAATTTTTCTTTCATAGTTAAAGAAAGGTTTTTATTGAATTTCACACTAATCGGTAAAAGTGTAAAAATTTTATTGAATTATGAATTTTTAAAAATTTGTATATTTTACAAAATATTGTGTTGTTCGTTAAAAGTTGCAACTGAAGAGGCGATATTTGAGGTATAAATAGGTTAGGGGACTACTTCCTACATCAATTGGTTACTATGGAAGGATAATTATTATTGAATTTCGATAAAATCGATAAAAACATTCTATATTTATGGTAACTACATTTTTTTTTTTTTTTTTCGAAAACGCATTATAAAACAAGCTAACCTCGTGGAAATTGAATTTTTCATATTGCTTCTTCATCATTTTTTTCGCATGCAGAAAAAGCTCCCTCTAGGAGCAAACTAAAATTGAAAAAGCCTCTCTATCATAGAGGGAAATTTGGGAATGCGCAAAAATGATGAGGAAGCAATACGAAAATTTCACTTTGCACGCACTTTTTTTTTAAATTCTTTTGATAAAACTCGTGGATGATACGAGACATGATACTTTCGGGGAAAAAAGTAGTTCTACAGAGCGCGTAACAAAAAAAGGTACTAAGCCTATGGGTACAGAGAGTCAACAATCTTAAGCATTGCAATCGTGAACAATGATTTTCCATATTACCAAAAGAAAGAGTATTCGTTTAAGGGCTCACATACCACTGCGCGCGCTGAGAACCGAGTGAACTTGGAAAATTATTATAAAGGTTATATAATGAAAAAAAAATTAAATTGTTGCTTTCACATTTTTTATTAACTTTTCAACTATAAGAAAAAAAATTTGTTTAATTTTTTTTTTAATATTAATATTATTTGTTACGGGTATAAATGGACTACTGAAGACAACTATGGCACCACCTTTTCGACATCATAACTTCACCAAAAATTATCCAATCTGCAAAAATAAAAAAGAATCTAGTAAAATAATGTAGTAGTAATAGTCTGAAGGAGAGAATTTTTTTTTTCATAAATAAAGAAATTACAGTATTTCAAACTTTAGTATACAATTAAAAAAACAAAAATTAGTGTTTAATGATTTATAAAAAATTTTCAAAAACCTCTCGTTAGACTATAGAGACAATAATTATCAAGATTAAAAAATATGAAAAGTTAAAAAATATTAAAAATTGACTGAGTTATCGTGCTGACACTGTCTAAAAACATAGTTTCGAGATAAATGCTTTTAAAGTTTCTGGTAGGTACAACCAGAGCTTACGGCTAATCTACCATTCCAGCTATAACTTTGTGACGGAATCGAATTTTCTTAAAAGTTTTTGTTTAAAAAATTCTTAAAAGTATAAAGAATAATCGATAAAAAAATCCGTAAAAAAGATCGATTTTTTGAAAATTTCGTAGGTACCCTGATAGGTACAACGTGAACTTACGGCTGGTCTCCCATTTATTGCTCTAACTTTCTAACGGAGTGGAATTTTCTTGAAACTATATTTTTTTTTATTCTTAAAAGTATAAAGAATAATCTGTAAAAAAATCTGTAAAAAAAATCGAATTGTTGAAAATTTCAGGGATATTTGAGCCCTCAAATTTTATTGTATCTGGACTTTTTATTTTTCCGTATTCTCGCGCTGCCGTGTCGCGGAGATGGATTTTTCAAAACCTATGTATACTCATCTATAGATATATAATGCTTATACGGGACACGTCTGCGTGCTGATTGTGTTGCTCCGTCAGATAGACCTGGGTTCTCATCCCTGGGGCCTCCTACCTCGCCGTTGTTGCTCGCTCAGTAAAACGTCGATTTTCACATGGCCGACTCCTGTTGCGCGCCCGGAAACTTTGAGAAGGAGAGTGAAATAGAATGAGAAACAGGAGAGAGTGTGAGAGAGCGAGAGAGAGTGCGCGACCGGCAGAGGGGAAGAGAGACATTTCAGGGATCGAACGCGAGGATACTCGCATTTGCGTTACGCGTGGCGCAGCCGCCGTATTCATTCTCTCTCGCCCTACTCTATACTCCTCTCGTCCCTTCTAGTATCGTCTCTTGCGTACCTTTTTTTTTGTCTCCGTGGCTATAAGCAACGTAGATTCCCACCCGAAACAGTTCCATTAACTAATTTATATATATACTAGGGGGGCTTTGCCCCCCTGCGCGCTTCGCGCGCCACCCCCCCCCCCCCCCCAACTCTTCTACGCGGCGGCGGCGGAGATATATTTATATTATATATATATATATATATATATATATATATATATATATATATATACATAACATATATATGTTTGTCAACAGAACTGTAGCGAGGACGATTCGATTAAATATTTTATTAAGCAAGTATCGAGATAGTAGCATCAGAAAATTGCGAAAATCAATTTTGGCTCCAAATATTATTTCTTTATAAAAACTTACGAAATAATTATTATATTAATTTTTCTTTTGGCTTACTTCGTTTCTAGCTGATGAATATACATTTCTATTTTGAATTTTAATATTTCCTGGACATTACAATAGCGACAAACGTGTACAGAATTTACTTGATCAAATTTCAAATCGTTCGGTTTGATGGTTCAGGTAATGGCGTTTAGACGAAAATTTTAATGCATTCTGTCGATAAGACAGAGCTTTGCCCCTATGCTCTTGAAAGTAGAGATGGGCGAATGTGCACTTTCTAAAAAAAAAAACTATTAATCAACAAGTCACATTTCCAATCGAATTCAAAAACATTCGCCTTGTGCATTATTTAACTATGAAATATTGAGAAGAATAAACGATTTAACGATTATTTAACGATGTTTTTTCCCGAATAATCGATTTGCAGATATCGATGATCAGTAGATGCAGATTTATATAGAAATATGTACGAGGGGGGACCCAAAAAAAACGGGAATTGCGCTGCGGCGGGGTGGGAGAGTGGGGGAACCCATTGCTCGACCAGGTGTCCGTTGGGGACACGTCTCCCGACTTAGTGTGCGAAGTTCTGTCGCCGTGAGTGCATCGGTTCGCCCGTGGGAATTTTTGCAGTGAAACAACTTTTTTCCATTTCGGCGAAAACGTGATGGCCGATTGTCGAGAGCAACGCGCGGCTGTGAATTTTTGTTTCCTGTTGGGGAAATCGGCCGCGGAAACTACTGTAATGTGCTCAAGACTGCTCATGGAGATGCTGCCCTAAGTAAAACCAGAGTCTACGAGTGGTTTTCACGTTTTAAAAAAGGAGAAACGTCAGTTGAAGACCAACCCTGTTCAGGACGCCCCTCAACGTCAAGAAGTGACGAAAACGTCGACAAAATCAATGCTCTCATTCGTGAAGACCGTCGCCGAACCATTGATCAACTCTGTGAAATGTCTGGGATATCATGGAATTCAATTCAGAGGATTTTATCCAAAGATTTGCACACGAGCAGAGTTTCAGCGAAATTTGTCCCTCGCCTTCTCACAGACGAGCAAAGTGAGCGTCGACTTCGGGCATGCTTTGAACTTCAAAATCAGCTCGAAGAGGACCCTGAACTTTTTTCCAAGGTGCTAACTGGCGATGAATCGTGGTGCTATGGATACGACCACCGAAACAAAGCAGCAATCAAGCGTTTTGCCACTGTGGAGGAGGTAAAACAAAAATCGCTGGAAGGCCTAAAGAACATACCGATAAGTGAATTTAAAAAATGTTTTGAACATTGGAGGGATCGTTTGCAGAGGTGCGTTGTGGTCAAAGGAGAATACTTTGAAGGTGATCAAAATTTGGTGTAAAAATATTCAAAAATAAAGAAATTATGACGAAATTCCCGTTTTTTTTGGGTCCTCCCTCGTATGAAAGTAGAATCGTCGTCGTAGTAGGTCGTGATGTTTGATCCCGGTTCCTACGGAGAGGACGGAACTTTTGAATTCTTGAAATATCGTTGAAATATCGAGATATTTTTTTTATTTCACTAATTTTTATTCTGTGCTCATCGATGACATTGGGAAAAATTGATTTATCCAATGAGGTACATTTTGAATTGAATTTATCGAAATTAGGAGTAATCGAAATAAAATGAACTGTTTGTTTCCGGAAAGAGAAACTTTTTTTTTATGATTTTTAATGCAATTTTTCTTTTTTTGATATTACGTCCTGTAAGAAGGAAAAAAGTTTTTTTTGGAATTTGTCCAAAAATTGGTGCACTAAATGTCAATTTTTCCCATACATTCTTCTCATGTTTCCTCCTCCCTCCCCCATTATGCTGCAAACGGAAGGAAAATTACGGTTATTTGATAATTGTAGGGTTTAGAAAAAAATGAACGACAGAGCGAGGAACAAAAATTGTTTTTTATCACGTTTCGTTTATCACAGATTTGTATCCGATGAGAACTTTTCCAATTAATAGTCAGCCACTCGTAAATAAATAAGTTTGTCATGATGGGTTACAGCGACAATATCTAAAATATTCAACAACTTGCTTTCCGACGATGAAAAAAATAATCTAACATCATAGCGAAGATATTTGTTTGTGAAACAAAGTTTCACCTCACTTTGTTGTCAGGGCACGGCTTATCTCACAAAACTTCACGTAACGCCGACATTCGCGAAATATTTTAATCTCCATATACCATGCATTAACAAAATATCGATCGACGAACGATGACACGCATTTCCGTGTACGTTATTATCTCTCAAACGTCTTTTTTTTCTTCCTTTTTCGTTGTTAACGTGAGAGGTCGACATGTAGCATAATATATTTTTGGCCAAACCGTTCACACAGGTAGGATTAATATTTAGAAAGAAATCAAACCATCAGGTGCCACGTCAGTTTATTCTGCGTCATTTGAGGTAGTAGTCTGGTAACTTAAGCCAATTTTCATGTCTTTTTTGGAGGGCGTTTTTTTGTAGGAAAATAAAAATGAATCGTTTTGGATACTTAGGATGTTTTTATTTACATATTAAAGATACAGAAAAAATTTTGTTTGTAAAAATTTAATAGTTTATTATTATTATTATTATTATTGATCGAAGTTGGCACCTCGAAGTTGGCAGCCCGAGTCCTAACTTTTTTTCTACCGAACCGATTGCTTTCAAATTTTATAGTTCTGGTCGGAACTACTGAAGTTAAATTTCATGGAAAAATAACAAAATGGCGGACTTTGGAAAAAAAAGTCCTTTTATTTTAGCAAAGAAAGGGTTGTAAAATAAAAAGTTAGAGGTGAAAAAATTTCCCGGTAGTTCCGACGAGAACTTTAAGTGTGTAGAGTAGCCTGTTAAAATTTGAAAGCAATCGGTTCGGTAGAAAAAAAGTTAGGACCCGGGCTGCCAACTTCGATCAATAATAATAATAATAATAAACTATTCAATTATTTCACAAAAAAATTTTTTTGTATCTTTAATATGTAAATAAAAACATCCTAAATATCCAAAACGATTCATTTTTATTTTCCTACAAAAAAAGCCCTCCAAAAAAGACATGAAAATCGGCTTAAGTTACCAGATTACTACCTTAAGGCCGGTTGTTCGACCTCTCGGTAAAAATGTATTCAAACGTTAAGGCAGTCTTTTGGTCTTAACAAGGATTTTTTTTTCGAGGTTTAAAAAAAAAACAAAAATTCATAGGTACTATTAAATGTTTCAACATCGGTCTTTTTGCCCACTTATTTATTGATACTTGCAGGTTGATACTCCGCAAATTTCTTCGAGTACAATAAAAATAAATTAAGGGTGCTACGCGGTTCTCAAGTCGTCATGATTCCACGGCGACTGTAACCATGCTGCCGGATGTTCTACTCATCTGAAACAAAAAAACCAAAAAGATTATTGATCAATACAAGTGTGGCTATCGCATGAACCTTTAAAATTTCGAAGAAAAAAATATGGAACATATTTTAGGCACGTTCAAAGATTTCGAAAAATGTTGAAAATCCGTACACATTGTTTAGAAGGTTGCCATTTTGTGAATTTTTTTAATCTTCGAACTTTCACAGGATCATGCCATAGAGCCATACTTGTACTGATCAATAATCTATTTGGGTTTTTTTTTTTTTTTTTTTCCAATAAAAGTAAAATTAAAATAAATTAAGGATGCAACGCGGTTTCAAGTCGACATGATTCCACGCATCCGGAACAAAAAAATGAAAAGGATTATCGATCAGTACAATGGCTATCGCATGGCTATCGCGTGAATCTCCAAAATTTCGATGAAAAAAATGCCAAACATTTTTGAGGGTTGTTCGAAAACTTTCAAAAAGTACGAAATCCCATACACATTGATTAGAAGGTCGCCATTTTGTGAATTGTTTTTTCATCGGAATTTGAGAGGTTGATGCGACAGCCATACTTGTACTGATCAATAATCTGTTTGGTTTTTTTGTGTCAGACGAGCAGAACGTCTGGAATCATTGGTCACAGTCGCCATGAAATTATGGCGACTTGAAACCGCGTGGCACCCTTAATTTATTTTTATTGTACACGAAAAAAATCGCAGAGCACCTGCGACTATCAACAAATAAATGGAAAAAAGACCGATGTTCAAATGGTACCCATGATATATATTTTTTTTAACTCGACAAAAAATCCTCGTTTAAAGTAGAAGATTGCCTTAACCATAAAACACATCAACTGGGATAAAATGTTGATAAAATGCATCAATTGGAAACTATTAAAAAATATTTTGTACAAAATTTTGATATAATCGATTGAGGCGTTGTAGATTTATGTAATTTTCAATTTATCAAACGATCACTGTGTACTTTTCGACCAAATACCATGTCGTAAATTTTCCACATATAGCGACAAACAAATGATTGGCTAGTTAGATTTTATATTCGTCTCTAATCGTAATGGTAACACTTTTCGGAATTTCGGAATTTCGGAATAACACTAGCTGGAAATGTACATTTCTATTTTGAAACTCAACATTTTTCTGATATTCGGCGATAGAGACTAAGGTGTTCAGAATAACTTGACCAATTTTGGTTCGGTTCGATAGTTTAGGAGTGATGTTTGGCCGAAAATTTTAATGAACCCTGTCGATAATACAGAGTTGGTAAAACAGATCTTTCAAATGTTCTCAAGGGGGTACGAATATTGGTCGTCGATTGAACTGTGGTATTTAAAAAATATTTTATACGATTAACACGAAGAGTCGACTCGTCGATTCTCAAAATTTAAATAATATTCATGGTACATAGTTTCTTCGCAGTACACTACAAAAGTCGGCCACTTTGGATCGAATATAAAGGAAAGCCTAATGGAAATCGTCGCTCACGGTGCTGATCCGTCAGCGATTTAATCCTCACAGTCAATCAAGGTCCTTGAAGGTTTATAATCACAGGTCTAAAATCATATTTCATCATCGAATTTAAACGCTACATCGCGACAATGTTGTTTTTCACGTCGTAAATTATCAGTTTGTGATGTAGACAACTGACACGTCTAAAAGTCCAATTTAATCTTACCGAAAATTCGCCTAAATTCGCGACAAGAATACGGGAAAAAATCGTCGGAATAGGTAACAGGATTGTTAACGACTAGCGAACAATTTGAATTCAATAACCCGGGCGAGTCTTAAGGGGGGAAATAGGGTTAGACGGTTCAAAAAATCGATTTTTTGTTATTTCATAAACTGTTAGTAAAACTATTGAAAAATATGTTCCCAAAATTTTAAATGAAAATTCCGACTCGTTCTATTGTTATAAGCCATTAAGGGGGGAAATAGGGTTAGGACAGCGTTTTCTCAATGATTTTCATGAATTTTTTTTTATAGTTCAAAAAATGAATATAATTTATTGAAACTTTGAGAATATTTTATACATATATTTAAGTATATACTATAAAATGTTTGATGAATTTCCTTGAAAAACACCGAAGATATTAGCGACCCCATATTGCAGGTCACAATCAGACTCAGCATTTTGCGTTTTTTCAAACGCGTTTTTCTGAAAACGACTTTTTTCGAACTTGCATACACGGTAGTTTGAAAAGTTTTCAACCAATCGTTTTGAAAATTGGCAGTTACTTTCTTCATAGTATTGCGCTCTATATGAACCTAAAATCGGAATATTATCATTATTTAAAATAATTTTTTTTTTGCAAATAAAGTTGTAAAAAATGGCAAAAAATCATGCTTTTTTGTTTTGACCCCTGTAAAAAATTCAATTTTCTATTTTGTTGATAGCATTTAGGTTCATATAGAAGAGAGACATATAATAAAAGTAAATTCCAACCTCGTTTGATTTCAGATGCAAATTGCGGCTTCCAGAATGTACGCAGAATGCTGAGCTTATAAGCAGTCAGGATTTAAAAAAAAAATCTTTTATTTCATTTTTGTAATGTACATATATTTAAGTATATACACAGGAAATTTCATGTCAATAAATGTATTCTCGAAGTTACACGCATATTTGTAAAGATGTCTCGGAGCGTCTGAGCATGATTTCTCGAAAGTTTGAATGCGTTTTACTCAAAACTGCGTTTTTACAGTCGGCGAGCAAGATTCTTCGGAAACGGTTAAACCGATCAGTCTTAAATTTGTACACAAGCTTTATAAATATATCGCTTAGTGATTAAACGAAGGTTTTTTTCTCGCCGACAAATATTTTCCTTTTTGTAAACAATTTAAGGCGAAAACTTTTATGGAAAATCGAAATTTTGTTTTTGAGAACCCGCCATTTTGTTAAAAATTAATATTTTGCTTATTTCTTCGATTAAATACTGGATAATGCCTCATATTAAGGTAGTAGTCTGGTAACTTAAGCGGATTTTCATGTCTTTTTTGGAGTGCGTTGTTTTGTAGGAAAATAAAAATGAATCGTTTTGGATATTTAGGATGTTTTTATTTACATATTAAAGATACAAAAAATTTTTTTTTTTTAAATTTAATAGTTTATTATTATTATTATTATTGATCGAAGTTGGCACCTCGAAAAAAACGCGTGGGTGGCCCCGGTGATTTTGGCTCTTGATGTTATGTGAAATCAAAAATTCTTGATAATTCATAATCTATAGACTTGTCATTCTGGTCGGAACTACTGAAGTTAAATTTCATGGATAAATAACAAAATGGCGGACTTTCGAAAAAAGTTTTTTTTTCCATAGACTTGTTTTCCAACTTAGAAAAAAAAACTTTTTTTCAAAGTCCGCCATTTTGTTATTTATCCATGAAATTTAACTTCAGTAGTTCCGACCAGAATGACAAGTCTATAGATTATGAATTATCAAGAATTTTTTATTTCACACAACATCAAGAGCCAAAATCACCGGGGCCACTCACGCGCTTTTTTTTCGAGGTGCCAACTTCGATCAATAATAATAATAATAAACTATTAAATTTGTTCAAAATTTTTTTTTTTTATATCTTTAATATGTAAATGAAAACATCCTAAATATCCAAAACGATTCATTTTTTTTTCCTACAAAAAAACGCCCTCCAAAAAAGACATGAAAATCGGCTTAAGTTACCAGACTACTACCTCAACGAAATCTTTTTTGTTTGGTCATTTTGGATGATCCAATCCAGAGATATCGTGCTCACCGCAAGACGCCTTTTTTTAGAGGACCTCCCGGAGATCGTCTACGGCAGCTTTGAAAATCATTATTTTGACAAATAAAAAATATGAAATTAAACTTAAAAATTAGCGCAATATGTATATAAATTGTTACGTTAATAAATTAAAATGTCTTTTCAGGAAATATTCTTGAAAAATCGCTTTTTTTTCGGTCTCCCGACTGCGTATTACGCCTTAAGTTGTCGAAGCGTTGTACGGAAAATAGCAAGTCAGTGGAGGTTAGAGATTCTCCGTGCACTCAGTGTTCAACATTTCACTTTTTATTTGTCAATATCCACAAATGAGAAGAATATATAGAACAACGATAGGAATCTCAACTAACAATAATGACATAGTACATGAATCGCTATAGCTTTAATTATTTTTAATGACAGGCCCGCTCCCCCTTTTTTTACACCAAAGTACGATAGTCGTAATTCCTTAAGAATCAACTGGTGCACCCGCAAAGTTACTCTCATCGAGCGACAAACAAAAGGATCTACAGTGATTGATTTGTCCGTGTCAATTTTTTGATTATTTTCGACAATCACCAACGATTCTACGATCGTTGCAAACTTTCGAAAGAATTTTTTTTCTTCTCCGATACGAAGAATTGTTGGGAATTACTCCCGTACACTTGCCCTTGGGGCCAAATAATCAAGCATCCTTGAGGAAAAAAAAAAGAAAGGAAATCATAAAAAAAGCTTATAAATAAAACAAGATTCACGGGGGGAAGGTAACGCGAGGGAGAGAGTGAATGAGAGAGAGAGAGAGAGAGAAAAAAATAGGAGAACGTCGCGAAAGGATATTGCCGTGCGAACGTACTGATGCCTTGACGCCGTCCGTCCGGTTATAGGCACTCTCTATACATGTATAAACCACACACCGCACCTCACTCGATCGTGGCCCCGAAGCTCTCAGGGGGACGAGAAAAAAAAAAGGAAAAATTCGGTCCGAGCCAACTTCTCACGAGTTTCCTGTTCGTGCCATGGGTCGCTACTATGTTGGTATGCGGGCAATGTGTTTGTGTGAGCGGTTTTAGTCGAGGGTGGCGGCGGTACCAGGTCTACGGTGGGGCCTGACGTCACGCAGTCCCGGTGAGGGGCGCGGCCCGCCATATTGATTTGACTCCCACTCCCCGGGTCCAAGTGAGAGAGCTCTTCGTCCCATTCACAAAAACACCCCGCCAACTGCAACCCCTTTTTCACAACTGCCCACGCGTCGTCACTAACACACCGTCGCGCACGTATTTGCTCACTTTATCTCCCTATCTATTTCCATACAAATGAAGATATATACATGTGTTTGAGTGTGCGTTTGTGTGTCTGTGTCTGTATATAAATATTTATATTAGGATCTTATTTATATGACAGTTTCAAGCAAATCGATTTTTAATAAATGGCCAATTGAGTATTGGAATTGTTGAGATACCAAGAACGCTGTGTCCTGTCGTTTGCGAGATCTAAATTTATATTGAAAAAACTAAAAATTTACTTTCGCAGATCAAGACAAATTCGTCATTGAAGAAATTGCTTCGACTTTGGACCTTTATTAACGTTTCTAGTGGGATATAGAAATTTCAGATTAAAATGGTATTTTAAATAGATCCATGACCTTAAATACAATCAAAAGAAGAAACACTGCACGAATTTTCAGATTTTTCTTCTTTTTGATCAGACTTTCTTCTTGATTGGATCATGGGAACCATTGACAATTGTCGTTGACAATGAAACAGTAAATTCTTCGTTAGAAAAAACAATATATTTTGATACTACTTTGTCTATGCACGCGTACGTTTATTTTAGGTAGCACAATCAAATCAAGTATGTTATTTATCAAGCATGTTACTTATATGACAATTTCAAGCGAATGAATTTTTAATAAATGACCAATTGAGAATTGGAATTGTTGAGATACCAAGAACGCTGTGTCCTGTCGTTTGTGAGATCTAAATATATAGAAAAAAAACTAAAAATTTACTTCCGCAGATCAAGACAAATTCGTCGTTGAAGAAATTGGTTCGACTATGGACCTTTATTAACGTTTCTAGTGGAATATAGACATTTCAGATTAAAATGTTATTTTAAATAGATCCATGACCGGAAATACAATTAAACGAAGAACACTGCACGAATTTTCAGACTTTTCTTCTTTTTCTAATTCTAACAGTTTAGATTATAATCTAAACTGTTGATTGGATCATGGGGACCATTGACAATTGTTGTTGAAAATGAAACAGTAAATTCTTCGTTAGAAAAAAGAATATATTTTGATGCTACCTTGTCGATGCCCGCGTACGTTTATTTTAGGTAGCACAATCTCAAGCGAAGACAGTTTCAAGCGAATGAATTTTTAATAAATGACCAATTGAGAATTGGCATTGTTGAGATACCAAGACCGCTGTGTCCTGTCGTTTGTGAGATCTAAATTTATATTGAAAAAACTAAAAATTTACTTCCGCAGATCAAGACAAATTCGTCGTTGAAGAAATTGGTTCGACTATGGACGTGTATTAACGTTTCTAGTGGAATATAGACATTTCAGATTAAAATGTTATTTTAAATAGATCCATGACCTGAAATACAATTAAACGAAGAAACACTGCACGAATTTTCAGACTTTTCTTGTTTTTCTAATTCGAACAGTTTAGATTATAATCTAAACTGTTGATTGCATCATGGGGACCATTGGCAATTGTCGTTGAAAATGAAACAGTAAATTCTTCGTTAGAAAAAACAATATATTTTGATGCTACCTTGTCAATGCACGCGTTCGTTTATTTTAGGTAGCACAATCAAATCAAGTATGTTATTTATCAAGCATGTTACTTATATGATAATTTCAAGCGAATGAATTTTTAATAAATGACCAATTGAGAATTGGAATTGTTCAGATACCAAGAACGCTGTGTCCTGTCATTTGTGAGATCTAAATTTATTTAGAAAAAACTAAAAATTTACTTCCGCTGATCAAGACAAATTCGTCGTTGAAGAAATTGGTTCGACTAGGGACCTTTATTAACGTTTCTAGTGGAATATAGACATTTCAGATTAAAATGTTATTTTAAATAGATCCATGATCTGAAATACAATCAAACGAAGAAACACTGCACGAATTTTCAGACTTTTCTTCTTTTTCTAATTCGAACAGTTTAGATTATAATCTAAACTGTTGATTGGATCATGGGGACCATTGGCAATTGTCGTTGAAAATGAAACAGTAAATTCTTTGTTAGAAAAAACTATATATTTTGATGCTACCTTGTCTATGCACACGTACGTTTATTTTAGGTAGCACAATCAAATCAAGTATGTTATTTATCAAACAAGTTACTTATATGATAATTTCAAGCGAATGAATTTTTAATAAATGACCAATTGAAAATTGGAATTGTTGAGATACCAAGAACGCAGTGTCCTATCATTTGCGAGATCTAATTTATATTGAAAAAACTAAAAATTTACTTCCGCAGATCAAGACAAATTCGTCGTTGAAGAAATTGGTTCGACCATGGACGTTTATTAACGTTTCTAGTGGAATATAGACATTTCAGATTATAATGTTATTTTAAATGGATCCATGACCTGAAGGAAAATGGCGCGCGAAGGAGTATAAGTTGATGCTTGAACAGTTTTTTTTTCTCGTATTTATATCTATACTCACGTTGGTCTTCATTACGTTTCCACGATCTCACCAAAGCTTTCAACTTTTTTTTCCGTCTTAGTTCGCGATACTATTGTACAGTTTACCCACGCGCAAGGCTGAGTCATTGTTATCAATCAATTGTCGACGAACGTCGTCAGGCAATGAACCAATCTTTTACGTGGTCATGGACGCTTATGGGGAATTTCACGTCGAATCGACCTCACTCTGAATCTCACGGTCTGGGATTTTTAGATTTTATTTGTTTTTGTTGGGGTCGACAATTTTTCTTACTGTTGTTACAACCCTAAAAAAACAATCAGGTTTTTTTCCGCTAATCGCTATTTAGTGAGAATTTGAAAAAAATTATTCAACATAAAGATTAGCCGCGATGAAAAAAAGTGAACAAAATCATTAAAAACCCTCTGTCGGATATGTACATTATTGAGTCGTATCCCAGAGCGGGGCGGTGTTCGCCCGTTTTTCGTCGAATTTTTTTTTCTTTTTATTGCAAAGAGTCGTATCCCAAAGCGGGTATAAAATCATGGGCACGTTTAACAATTTTTTTTTGTATGAAAAAGTAATTTATTTATACAGCTCATTACACATCTATTTAGTATAAATATCAAGCTAATAAAGAATATTTTTTTCGTTATAAAAAATCGCCGACTACTGCTATTTGCTTTTGGTATCTTTTTCTTTGAGGCGTTACGCGGCGTGACATTTGGCATCGACAATTTTTGACCTAGAACAAAAAAAAAATTCTCGTTAATCTACATCAGAATACCTAGAGAAGTACGTACGGATTTTATGATTACTTGAACACTTTCCATTTTATGAGCAGTTCTGTACGAAAATTTTCACTGGAAATGCACCTTTTATATTTTTTAAATTCCGTAGCTTGACGAGAATTTTTTGTTGTTGTAGATATAAAATTGTGGTTGCCAAAAACGTGTGGTCACGCCCGAAAAAAGATACCAAAAGCAAATAGCAGTAATGAGCCATTTGTATAACAAAAAAACAAAAAAAAAATTTTGTATTGCCTCAATATTTATACTAAATAGATGTGTAATTAGTTTTATGAACAAAACACTATTTCATATGAAAAAAAAATTGTTAAATGTGCACTTGATTTTATACCAGCCATTTTTGTTTTATGAAAAATAACATTTTTTTCGAATCGTTACTAAATAGCAGTTAGGGAAAGGAAAATGTAGGCCTTTTAGGGTAGTAACAACAATGTGAAAAATTATTGACCAAATCTCAGAGGATGAGGGTCACAGGCAGGTCAATTTGACGTGGAATCCCCAATATACATATTTAGTCGAAGCCATATTATACGGATGAAATATATCCTGTTGTAATGTATATAATATGTCCGCGATGTTCGTTATCAAGGATGGAGAAAGGGAAGGACGTAATTAGGGCTATTGTAACGCCCCCCCCCCGGACTATTGGCGATCGCGATATATAGAATCTGTGTATAGAATGAAGAGTCGAAAAATGAAACTAAAAATGAATGTAAATGATTTGATATTAAGGTCTGGTAACTTAAGCCGATTTTCATGTCTTTTTTGGAGGGCGTTTTTTTGTAGGAAAATAAAAATGAATCGTTTTGGATATTTATGATGTTTTTATTTACATATTAAAGATACAAAAAAAATTTTGTTTGAAAAAATTTAATAGTTTATTATTATTATTATTATTGATCGAAGTTGGCACCTCGAAGTTGGCAGCCCGGGTCCTAACTTTTTTTCTACCGAACCGATTGCTTCCAACGTTTAACAGGCTACTCTACACACTTATAGTTCTCGTCGGAACCACCGAGAAATTTGTTCACCCCTAACTTTTTATTTTGCAACCCGTTCTTTGCTAAAGTCCTTTGATTTTAGCAAAGAAGGGGTTGTAAAATAAAAAGTTAGGGGTGAAAAAAATTCTCGGTGGTTCCGACGAGAACTATAAGTGCGTAGAGTAGCCTGTTGAAATTTGAAGGCAATCGGTTCGGTAGAAAAAAAGTTAGGATCCGGGCTGCCAACTTCGAGGTGCCAACTTCGACAATGATGCAGTATGATATCTACTATCAGTGTGATTATACGAGGGGGGACCCAAAAAAAAACGGGAATTTCATCATAATTTCTTTATTTTCTAATATTTTCACACCAAATTTTGATCACCTTCAAAGTATTCTCCTTTGGCCACAACGCACCTCTGCAAACGATCCTTCCAATGTTCAAAACATTTTTCCAATTCACTTATCGGGATGTTCTTTAGGCCTTCCAGCGATTTTTCTTTTACCTGCTTCACAGTGGCAAAACGCTTTCCTCTCATGTCCCTTTTGAGTCTGGGGAACAAACAAAACCACAGGGGGCTAGATCCGGTGAGTAGGGGGGGGTGGACAATTGGTGTCACGCAGTTTTTGGTCAAAAATTGCTTTACGGAGCGAGCGGCGTGGGCCGGCGCGTTGTCATGATGGAGGAACCAGTCACTTGTGCGCCAAAGATCTGCCCTTTTCTTCCGGATACTCTCCCTCAATCTTTTCAAAACCTCCAAGTAGAACTTCTGGTTGGCAGTTTGTACCGGGGGAACGAACTCCGCGTGCACAACACCTCTGCAATCGAAGGAACAATTGAGCATTGTCTTGATGTTTGACTTTACTTGGCGAGCTTTTTTCGGACGAGGAGAGCGAGGTGTCTTCCACTGGCTTGATTGCTGCTTTGTTTCGGGGTCGTATCCATAGCACCACGATTCATAACCAGTAATCACCCGTGTAAAAAAAATTAAGTCTACATTAAGTCTATCACGTGGTCTACGAAAAGTCTCCCTATTGGAACAAATGTAGACTTGAATGTAGATTTCTGAACTCGGTGATTAAATCCATTATAAGTCTACGAAAGTCTATATCTCTCGATAGTGTATGATACGTTCCATATTCAGTTTACGGTAAGTCTACAGGATGTCTATGTCCGATTCTTCGAGCAGGATAGACCTCACGTTCACGATCGCAACTCGCAAGTAAATTTAAGGTAAGTTTGCCCGGTGTATTTATTATGTATTGAAATATAGACTTTGTATCCGGAAAAGTCTATTATAAGTCTATCATAAGTCCACACCAGGTCTACTATCTACTAAAAAAAAGGTCTATTATAAGTCCACACCAGGTCTACTATCGTTTTTTAAAGCTAGTTCATCTGAAGTCTGAAAATTACGGCGATTGTGGACCTTAATGTAGACCTAGTTGGTTGCAGTAGAAGAGGTCACTAAAAATTTATATCTTGTCTATAAAAGTTGTGCGATCGATTTATTAAGTATGCCAAAAGTCTGCATATTCTAACGATTATAGACTTTAATATAAAATTGGTAGTTTGTAGGAGAACGGTGATAGAAGTCTTTCAAAAGTCATCCAGACATAATTATAAGTCTACCATACGTTTACTCCAGATCTCACGTCTGCGATCTGCAGTCTTAAATAAGAAATGTACAATAAATGCACAGGTTGTACTTACTATAGATCTCCTTCGAAACTCCAAAAAGTCTATTAAAAGTCCACATTACGTCTACAACCGATACTTTAAGCTAATTTATCTGAAGTCTGGCAATCACAATGATTATAGATTTTAATATAGATCTCGTAACATGATGTCGCGTCATCGTGTCTCGTGTCATGATGTGTGTGTAGCTTTAGAAAACGATACTAGACCTGGTGTGGATTTATAATAGACTTTTTCCGGCTACAAAGTCTATATTTCAATAAATAATAGATACATCGGGCAAACTTACCGTAAATTTACTTGCGAGTTGTGATCGTAAGAATCGGATATAGACATCCTGTAGACTTACAGTAAACTCATGTGGAACGACGTATTCACGACGTATTCACTCATTATCGAGGGATATAGACTTTCGTAGACTTACGACATCATGTTACGAGATCTATATTAAAATCTCTAATCATTGTGATTGCCAGACTTCAGATAAATTAGCTTAAAGTATCGGTTGTAGACGTAATGTGGACTTTTAATAGACTTTTTGGAGTTTCGAAGGAGATCTATAGTAAGTACAACCTGTGCATTTATTGTACATTTCTTATTTAAGACTGCAGATCGCAGACGTGAGATCTGGAGTAAACGTATGGTAGACTTATAATTATGTCTGGATGACTTTTGAAATACTTCTATCACCGTTCTCCTACAAACTACCAATTTTATATTAAAGTCTATAATCGTTAGAATATGCAGAATTTTGGCATACTTAATAAATCGATCGCACAACTTTTATAGACATGATATAAATTTTTAGTGACGTCTTCTACTGCAACCAACTAGGTCTACATTAAGGTCCACAATCGCCGTAATTTTCAGACTTCAGATGAACTAGCTTTAAAAAACGATAGTAGACCTGGTGTGGACTTATAATAGACTTTTTTTTTTTAGTAGATAGTAGACCTGGTGTGGACTTATGATAGACTTATAATAGACTTTTCCGGATACAAAGTCTATATTTCAATACATAATAAATACACCGGGCAAACTTACCTTAAATTTACTTGCGAGTTGCGATCGTGAACGTGAGGTCTATCCTGCTCGAAGAATCGGACATAGACATCCTGTAGACTTACCGTAAACTGAATATGGAACGTATCATACACTATCGAGAGATATAGACTTTCGTAGACTTATAATGGATTTAATCACCGAGTTCAGAAATCTACATTCAAGTCTACATTTGTTCCAATAGGGAGACTTTTCGTAGACCACGTGATAGACTTAATGTAGACTTAATTTTTTTTACACGGGCACCTTGGAAAAAAGTTCAGGGTCCTCTTCGAGCTTATTTTAAAGTTCAAAACATGCCTGACGTCGACGCTCCCTTTGCTCGTCTGTGAGAAGGCGAGGAACAAATTTGGCTGCAACTCTACTCATGTGCAAGTCTTTGGATAAAATCCTCTGAATTGAACTCCATGATATCCCAGACATCTCACAGAGTTGATCAATGGTTCGGCGACGGTCTTCACGAATGAGAGCATTGATTTTGTCGACGTTTTCGTCACTTCTTGACGTTGAGGGGCGTCCTGAACGGGGTTGGTCTTCAATTGACATTTCTCCATTTTAAAAACGTGAAAACCACTCGTAGACTCTGGTTTTACTTAGGGCAGCATCTCCATAAGCAGTCTTAAGCATTACAGTAGTTTCCGCGGCCGATTTCCCCTACAGGAAACAAAATTTCACAGCCGCGCGTTGTTCACGTTTTCGCCGAAGTGGAAAAAGTTGTTTCACTACAAAAATTCCCGCGGGCGAACCGATGCACTCACTGCGACAGAACTTCGCACACTAACTCAGGAGACGTGTCCCCAACGGACACCTGGTCGAGTAATGCGTTCCCGTACTCTTCCTCCCCGCCGCAGCGCAATTCCCGTTTTTTTTGGGTCCCCCCTCGTATACCACTGATGCTGTGCAGCTTCCCAGCCCCTGTATCGAACACATTTCCCCAACAGTAGCGAACGATGTTTGTTTTTTATTTACGGATTTAACTTCGTACAAAAAGTAACAACTGTAATGCTTAGAGTGTCGTGACTAAAGTTTTAACCACGATGCAATTTTTCTCAACGAGGTATCAACCATTTGAAGATACGAATCTACGAATTGACGCTATAAAAGTATAATCCGTTATTTATAGAAGAGCCGGCTTGAAACAAGTCTGAGATTTTTAGCTTTATTTTTATTTGTTTGTTTCAAACGTAATCATTTCTTCCCCCCTCAATTCGTTAATGGGAGGGCGTGTCTCTATGCGTGCCCTTTAGGGTAACCGAAAAGCTTGCGAAAATTTCGTTCCGTAAATTGAAGCTTTCGTACATTCTCGTATGCGAAAGATGATTCTATTTCACGAAAGTGCACAATGGTGTAAAGAGGCACGAAACAAAGTGAGATTATGGCAGTGTGATATCACTAAAAGTTTTTTCGTACACGTATCCGTGGTGCTTGGAGGAAACATTGCCTCTTTTCTTTTCACCTTAATGTCTGATACACGCTGTCCTTCGGGTATATATGAATTCGAGTGATTGAAAAAAATTGTTTCTCCTCTCGTATATGCATTTTCATTTGATCCTCTCGGTATAAAGTGAATTCCGCGCGACGATCACCGTTCCCGGTGAGAACAACTCGGATAAGGTCCTATTAGATTTTATCTCTTCCGGTTAGAAGTACACAATAGTCAAGGGAATATATCTATTTATATATAAATAATAATTAATAAATGTAGCATGTGTAGAATACGACGGTGATTAAAATGCATTTTATGTCTCTATATCATGGTTTCTCGTGAATTTCAATGTATGTCACTTAGTAAAGCGATTCACTCGTGAGCAATTTGCTCCACGCCAGAAAAAGATAAAATACCAACCCACGGGGATATCGTGTTTGCGGAAAAACGCTAGAGGCTATTTTTTTTTCTATGAAAAAGAAAACAAAAAAAGAAGAAATTTCTTCATTCTTACCCCGCGAATTAATTATTCAATGTCGACATTTTTCTGCAATTCAATTAGCCGGCCAATTAGTGCTGAATAAAATAATCATTTTTCATACTCGGGAGTGAACTTGTATTATTTTTTTACGTTTAAAAATGTAATCGGCTTGGTATATAGTGGAACAAGTAGTCGCGGTGTGTGTGAATCAGACAAGAGTCGTTCTTTGATTGAATTGTCCGCGAGAGTAGCTCTCGTATGTTTTCGTTCTTACTCGGTGGTTCGTGACGTCACCCGAAACCGTGAATTTTCGTTCTTCTCTTTTGTTCTCTTTTTATCGGGTTTTTTTTTGTCGCGTGTATCGCAGCTGGGAAAACGCGACGTAGACGTAAGAAGTGGGCGGGGAGAGTCTCCCGGAGAATGAAGAGAGTGAGAGAGAGAGAGAGCTTGCAAAGTGCAAGTCGCATATAATATCGGACAAAGGAATTTTGCTTAACGGGTTAGGTCACTGTAGAGGCCGAAAAAATAGGCTTTTTTGGGGATTTTTTTTTTGAAAAACTACAAAATAAATCGAGATTACAAAATAGGGTGTTTATCATACATATCAATGACTGTATATAATAATTTTTTTGAAGCGATTTATTTCAAAATGGCGGCTGTGCAGCGTTTTTGCGATGACGATTTCGTTTTTGTTAGCCGGAAACATAACTCAGACAATTTTCAACCGATTCACTTGAAATTTTTAATATATCTTTAAAAATACATTGTCTATGGAAGTGCGTACGATTTTTTTTTATGTTACATAGTTCATTTGTTATTAACAATTTTCTGACGATTTTTTAAGCAAATGTTCTACTTTTCACTTTAGAAGTGCGCCTTTTGGCCAAAGATCAATATATCGAAAAAATCCTACGCACTTCCATAGACAATGTATTTTTAAAGATATATTCAGAATTTCAAGTGAATCGGTTGAAAATTGTCTGAGTTATGTTTTGCGGCCAATAAAAACGGAGACGTGGTCGCAAAAATGCTGCACAGCCGCCATTTTGAAATTAATCGCTTCAAAAAAATAGTTGCAAACAGTCACTGATATGTATGATAAACACCCTATTGTATAATCTCGATTTATTTATTAATTTTTCTGAAAAAATCATCCCCCAAAAAGCCTATTTTTTCGGCCACAGTGGCCTAACTCCTTAAACGTAAAAAAATCTGCAAAGTTGATCGTAATAATACCTCTTTTTTCATAATTATTTTATAATTACAATCGTTTTCATAATGGGAAGTAATGCCGAAGAGGCAATTCGAATGCGAATATCAAATTTTCATGAGCACTACGTATTACTGCTAGAATTTCCTAGACGATGAATTTCTCACTAAAATTCCCTATTCACGAAATTTTCGAGTCAACTAGAGAATTTCAACATTATAGATTAGGGCGACATTTTTTACGGCTTATATTACCGTAAAAATTCTATACTACTCATAAGTTAAAGTTCAATATCTCAAGAAATATTAATCCAAGTAATTGGGTCGATAGGACCTTTTTTGTAGGAAATTAAATTTCCAACAAATTTTTCATTCACATTTTTTTTGTAAAGTCAATTGTTTCGGAGATAACAGCAAAAAAACGAGAATTTTGGGTAAAAATCAACTTCAGTGACCCGTACCAACTCACCAATACAATTTACACTTTCGCCGCAATAGGCACTTTTCTAGATTGTTTTATTTTGAGTAAATCGATACCAAGATCAATTTGATAGCATAAAATGCGGCTGAGTTATAGAATTTTGAAACAAAAAAAATCGATTTACGTGTATTTTAGATGGAAAATCTTTTCACGCTAAGGGAAAGTACTTAGAATTGATATTAAGGGCTGCAACTTTCAGGGAATATGTTTTTCGACATATCCAACAAAATTTCAAGTGGGGACTGAGAAAAAAAATCGCCCTAATGTACATAGTGTGTTTGTTGGAAACTTACATGGAATGTTTTGGGCCCTTTTGTGTCCGATTTCACCGACGCGGTTTAAACGGGGTTCATTTTTTTTCCATGGTTTCGAGATGAGCTGAACTTACAAGTTTGAACTTCGATTAACGTTCGAGGAATTGAGCTTTAGTCTCTACCATTTATGCCAGATACGTCTGACCTTAATCGAAGTTTAAACTCTCAGTTCAGCCGATCACCAAATTGTATAAAAAAAAATTGAATCCCCGTTTAAGGTAGTAGTCTGGTAACTTAAACCGATTTTCATGTCTTTTTTGGAGGGCGTTTTTTTTAAGAAAAATAAAAATGAATCGTTTTGGATATTTAGGACGTTTTTATTTACATATTAAAGATACAAAAAAAAAATTTGTTGAACAAATTTAATAGTTTATTATTATTATTATTATTATTGATCGAAGTTGGCACCTCGAAAAAAAAGCGCGTGGGTGGCCCCGGTGATTTTGGCTCTTGATGTTATCTAAAATAAAAAATTCTTGATAATTATTAATCTATAGACATGTCATTCTGGTCGGAACTACTGAAGTTGAATTTCATGGATAAATAACAAAATGACATCTCTATAGATTAAGAATTATCAATAATTTTTTATTTCAGATAACATCAAGAGCCAAAATCACCGGGGCCACTCACGCGCTTTTTTTCGAGGTGCCAACTTCCATCAATAATAATAATAATAATAATAAACTATTAAATTTTTTCGAAACAATTTTTTTTTGTATCTTTAATATGTCAATAAAAACATCCTAAATATCCAAAACGATTCATTTTTATTTTCCTACAAAAAAACGCCCTCCAAAAAAGACATGAAAATCGGCTTAAGTTACCAGACTACTACCTTAAACCACGTCGCTGAGATCGGGCATTAAGACAGTCTTCTAGTCTAAATGAGGATTTTTTTCGAGGCTTAAAAAAAACAATTCATAGGCATTATTAAATATTTCAAGATCGGTCTTTTTTGCGCTTACTTATTCATACTCGCAGGTACTTTGCAAATTTTTTCGTGTACAATAAAAATAAATAGAGGGTGCTACGGCGATTTGAAGTAGCCATAATTCTACGGCGACCGTGCGACTATGATTCCGGACGTTCTACTCATCCGAAGCAAAAAACCTAAAAAGATTATTCATCAGTGCAAGCATGACTATGGCATGAACCTCTAAAATTTCGTCGAAAAAAATATGAAACATGTTTTATGGTTGTTCGAAGATTTTTTTTTTAATTCGAAAAATCCGTACACATCGCTCGGAAGGTCGTCATTTTGGGAATTTGTTTTTCTTCGAAATTTCAGAGGTTCGTGCGACGGCCATACTTGCACTGATCAATAATCTTTTTCGTTTGTTTTTTTTTTTCACATGAGTAGAACGTCCGGAATGGTCACGGCGACTTGAAACCGCCGGTAGCATCCTTAATTTATTTTCATAGTACTTGAAAAAAATTGGCGGAGTACCCGCGAGTATCAATAAATAAGTTGGAAAAAAGACCGATGTTCAACTATTTAATAGCACCTATGAATTTTTTGTTTTTAACCTCGAGTAAAATCCTCGTTCAGACTGGAGGACCGTCTTGAAATTTACTGAAATCGGTGTGACGGCGTTTCGCTCGCTGCATCGTTGGTTAGGTTCGTCGTTTACGTTCGCTACGATTTGAAGTACGCCAATGACCGAGCTCCGAGCGCAACATTCGACGGCCAATCGTAATCGATGACTAGTTAGCCGGGCTTCAGTAATCGAATCGCATTTCGAGATATCTCGTTACGACGTGTCGTTTTTTTTTCTTCTAAGGGATAAATGGTAGGGTAGCCTGTTCCCTAAATTCATCGTCCCCAAACTCGTCTCCAAAATCGTAACTAGACTGAAGAATCCTTTCACTATTGAACCGCAATGCTGCCTGATGCCGCGGTAAACGTGTTCTAATATCTACCAGCCCGAATGCCGGAGTTCGAGGACACAGCTGTAGATACGTTGCTATTATGATCAGACAACCGCCTTTTTCATTATGCCGTAATAATTAATGATTGATAATTATTAGATAATAATTAATAATTGACAATTGATAATTTATAATTGATAATTTACAATTGATAATTGACAATTGATAATTGATAATTGATAATTGATAATTGATAATTGATAATTGATAATTGATAATTGATAATTGATAATTGATAATTGATAATTGATAATTGATAATTGATAATTGATAATTGATAATTGATAATTGATAATTGATAATTGATAATTGATAATTGATAATTGATAATTGATAATTGATAATTGATAATTGATAATTGATAATTGATAATTGATAATTGATAATTGATAATTGATAATTGATAATTGATAATTGATAATTGATAATTGATAATTGACAATTGATAATTGATAATTGATAATTGATAATTGATAATTGATAATTGATAATTGATAATTGATAATTGATAATTGATAATTGATAATTGATAATTGATAATTGATAATTGATAATTGATAATTGATAATTGATAATTGATAATTGATAATTGATAATTGATAATTGATAATATTTTTTTTTTTTTTTTTTTTTTTTAACGGAGGAAAAATTGGAAAATCTTTTATAGACGTTGTACCGGACTCATTCAGGACGGGTCTGAACATACCGGCTAAACCTAAAACCTCCGTTTCCTGGGCCCCTTGTTCTGTTCACGGTACTTCCCATATGGGCTTTGAACTTCGTGAACAGGGGCCCCGTTTATAGTCATGTTTGAGACTCTTCCGTCATCCCTGTCTTTGTCGACTCTTCGTTATCGGTGTCTTACCCGCTGTCACTGATTCTTCGGTTCTCGCGAGTCTTCTCTTTCAGCAACGTATCTATTTCTCATTCCTCGAACTCTGGCATTCGGGCTGGTAGATATGAGAGCACGTTTACCGCGCCATCTAGCAGCATTGCGGGTCAGTGATTAGGGCATTATTTTTCAGTATAGTTCCTTTTTTGGGGACGATTAATTTCGGGAACATACTACAATTCTGGATAAATATATATAAAGACAGAGATGGAAAAGGCAGGAGGGTAGGAGAGGGCAAAGGGAGCGGTGGAGAGTAGCGACGGTTGTTTCTTGGCCAAACGATGAATGAAGCCCGGGTTTTGGCGCGGCTCCAGCGCTAACACTCGCCCGAGCGAGCCGCGCACACACTGTAAGGGTGGCCGAAGAAGGTGGCGGAGAATTCGAGTTGGCGTGCGATAGGGAGAACGAAGAACGGACGAGCGCGACCGCGGTGGGATCCGACAGGGCGGGACGGCGGAGGGCGGGAGGGTGGGGTTAACAGACGGCAGGGGATGAAGAGGGACGAGGAAGAGGAGTGTGACTCGCGAACGGGAGCTCTCTAGTTTTGACGTCACCGTTCAAGGCCGCGTACGATCGTTACCTACTACCACCATCATCGCCGCCATCGCCGCCGCCGCCGCCGATGCCGCCATCGCCGCCGCTACAACCACCAGCTCCATACGCTCTCTCGCCCCGTTGTTACTCGTGTTATATACTACTGATGCTGTGCAGCTTCCCTACCCCCGTAACGAACACATTTCCCCGACAGTAGCGAACGATGTTTCGTTTTTTTTTTTCAATTTTTTTTTTTCTTACGCATTTAAGGTAGTAGTCTGGTAACTTAAGCCCATTTTCATGTCTTTTTTGGAGGGCGTTTTTTTGTAGGAAAATAAACATGAATCGTTTTGGATATTTAGGATGTTTTTATTTACATATTAAAGATACAAAAGAAATTTTGTTGAAAAAATTTAACGCGGTAGTCTGGTCTAGAAATATGAAAAATTCGATGTTTTTTTTTTTTTCATTTTCTTATTCCTTAGACCTTTCTTCATACGCTCCTGAAAACCGTTTATGGATATTTCGAAAATTAGCCGAGAAATGAAAATTCTAAGCAAGCCGCGCGCTCAGGTAGCACGGTCGGGAAGCAGCTAACGCAGAGGCTACTGAGTCTGCTCATTTAACGGTGTCAAAACTTTGAACGCGTTTATCTCAGAACTATGTTTTTCAAATCGACGCCCACGATATCTCGATAACTAATGGACCGGTCGAGCTCATAATTTTTCACGTACCTTAGGTAGCCTGTTTCCGAGGACTGGTAGCAGAATTGAGTCGAACAATAATTCTGCCGACATTTTATAACTCGTCGAATACCCGAAAATGTATGAAATATCATTAATGCAAGTTCAACAGTCCGCCATTTTGTCAAAAAATTTTTTTAAGTACCAATTCTGCTACCAGTGCTCAGAATACTCATACAGATTCAGAATATATATATTTTTTTTTTTTCAGATGCATACAACATCGTCCAGAGTGGGCGCCGATTGAGGCGGCTTTCGGCGCACCATGGTGCGCCGAAAGCAACAATTTTTTCAAACTAATTTTTTTTTGTATCTTCAATTTGTAAATAAAAACATCCTAAATATCCAAAACGATTCATTTTTATTTTTCTACAAAAAAACGCCCCCAAAAAAGACATGAAAATCGGCTTAAGTTATCAGACTACTACCTTAAATTCGTACAAAAAGTAATAAGTGTAACGCTCGGAGTAGTCGTGACTAAAGATCTAACCGTGATGCAATATTCCATCCCGTGGGTATCAACCGTTTGAAGATAAGAATCTACGAATCGACGCTATAAAAGTATGATTTGTTATTTATAGATGGATCAGCTTGAAACAAGTCCGAGATTTTTAGCATTTTTCGTTGTTATTGCTTGTTTCAAATGTATTCATTTTTTCCACGCCCCTCTCAATTCGTCAATGGGGTGTGTCTCTACGATGATTGATGTACATATGGGCCACACCAACTCGATCCTGTTGTGACTCTCACTAATTTTTACTCCCTTTCAAGTGTGCTTCAAAGAGTGACACAAAAATGACAAACAGATGCAGATTTTTTTGTTTTTTTTTGTTTTGAAAATTCGTGCGTTGCTCGTAATAATCTAAACTGTTGAGGATTCATCTCGCAGTCACGAGACCGAAATAAAGCGATTATTCAAGAGATTTTCTTGGAAAGACATTTTTATTTATTAACGTAAAAATTTATATACATATTGTGGTAACTTTTAACTTTATTTTCATATTTTTTATCAGTGCAAATAATGATTTTTTAGGCTGTTGTAGCCGATCTTCGGGAGCTCCTCTGAAAAAAAGGCATTTTGCGGTGAGCACGATATCTCTGGATTGGATCATCCAGAATGAAAAAAACAAAAAAAGATTTCATTAATATAAGATATTATCTAGTGTTTAATCGAAGGAATAAGCAAAATATTAATTTTTAACAAAGTGGCCTTCTCAAAACAAAAATTTTGATTTTCGATAAAAATGTTCGCCTTAAATTGTTTATTAAATGGAAAATATTTATCGGCGAGAAAAAACCTTCGATTAATCACTAAAAAATGTATTTATAAAGCTTGTGTAAAATTTTGAGACTGATCAGTTTGGCCGTTTCCGAGGAATTTTGCTCACCAACATTAAGGTAGTAGTCTGGTAACTTAACCCGATTTTCATGTCTTTTTTGGAAGGCGTTTTATTGTAGGGAAATAAATATGAATCGTTTTGGATATTTAGGATGTTCTTATTTACATATTAAAGATACAAAAAAAAATTTTTTTGAATGAATTTAATAGTTCATTATTATTATTATTATTATTGATCGAAGTTGGCACCTCGAAAAAAAAACGCGTGGGTGGCCCCGGTGATTTTGGCTCTTGATGTTATCTGAAATAAAAAATTCTTGATAATTCTCAATCTATAGACATGCCATTCTGGTTGGAACTACTGAAGTTAAATTTCATGGATAAATAACAAAATTTATTTGCTCAAATAAATGGACTTTTTTTTTCAAAGTCCGCCATTTTGTTATTCATCCATGAAATTTAACTTCAGTAGTTCCGACCAGAATGACATGTCTATAGATTAAGAATTATCAAGAATTTTTGATTTCAGATAACATCAAGAGCCAAAATCACTGGGGCCACCCACGCGCTTTTTTTTCGAAGTGCCAACTTCGATCAATAATAATAATAATAATAAACTATTAAATTTTTTCAAAAATTTTTTTTTTTGTATCTTTAATATGTAAATAAAAACATCCTAAATATCCAAAACGATTCATTTTTATTTTCCTACAAAAAAATCGGCTTAAGTTACCAGACTACTACCCTAAAAACACAGTGTTGAGAAAAACGCATTCAAACTTTTAAAATCATGCTCAGACGCTTCGAGACGTCTTTACAAATATCCGTGTAATTTCGAGAATATTTGTCGGATTGACATCAAATTTTCTGTGTATATACTTAAATATATGTACATTCCGAAAAAAAATCCTTATTGCGTATGACCCCTTAATTCGATCATGGGGACAGTTGACGGTTCTCGTTGAAAATTAAACGGTAAATTCCTCGATAGAAAAGAATATATTTCGATACTATTTCGCCTGTGCACGCGTACGTTTATTTTAGGTAGCACAACCAAATGAAGATACAATTTATTTCAAGAAATATTAGGATTTTACGTTTTTTTTTTAATATTTATTTTATATTATAAAAATATTGCTACGAGACAAGGAAAAAGCGTGAATAAAAACGTCAGTTCGAGTCATAACTTCTTCATCATCAACTTTGAGTTATAAAATATTATTTTTATGGCATTAAAATTATAATGAAGAATGCTCACGAATAACGAAAATAATATGTTATAACGCGAAGTGTAATTTTTGTTATTCAACCCTCTCTATTTTTTTCCTTGTTCCTCGTGCAATATTTTTTCAATATAAATTAAATAGTAAGAGAATAAGTTGAACATTTGCTGACAAACATTGTATATCGATTAAGTAGCTGAGATAATCCGAAAGATTTTTTTTTCTACCTTGGAATTTAGTGAAGTTTAAACACAATGGATTGCGACCCACGCGATCGTGAAATACGACAATTTCGATTATTACGCGAGCATCAATTTTCAAAATAATCTGTAAATTGGCGTGGGTGAATTATTGTTTGGGCACTTTATAACATACTCGAAGCTATTATGGCCAAGGAAATATAATTAAGGAAAAATAATTGAGGAAAAATAACTAAGGGAAATAACTGAGAAAAAATAATTAAAGAGAAATACTTGAGGAAAAATAACCAAGGAAAAATAATGAAGGAAAAATAATTCAGGGAAAACAATTAAGGAAAAATAACTACGGAAAAATAATTGAGAAAAAATAAATAAATGAATAATGTCGCGATTCATAGCCGGGTCGAGTTGAGATCGAATGGTCCGTATACAAACCGCATACGTGAACGAAGGAAAAATCCGTTTCTTCGCCCTTACCGCGTCACGAACGCATGTTCAATTTGTCGCAGCACAGACTTCTCAGACCTGTCAAAAAGATATTTTGCGAAAGAGGGAAAATTTCGTGTGGTACATGCCCGCGCATTATTCAGTCGTGAAAGCCGTTTCTCTGCCTTTAAAACACAGCCTCACATCCAAAGGATTATGATTGCCATATCAACCTATTCGTCGAATGTGTTATAGAACATATACACGATGACAGAGACGCGCGGCGGTCGTAATATGTACTATTTCGTCGGCGAAAAATGAATTTATCATTCGGACAATCGTAAAAGAAGACCGGAAGTGACACAAAGCCGTGTTATATGCTCCGATGTACGAGGTCTGTTCAAAAAGTATCGCGAATTTTAAATTTCCGCGGACTCCGTAAATTCGATTTTCGATTTTTTTGTGACGTTAGGCCGGTACTCGTGTCCCTCACTTATGCTAAAAAAAACGGCCATTTGGAATGCTTAGTTAATTGTTGACAGCTGTTTTGGACGTGTTTTGGCTTGTCTTCGATTTTTGCCTATTCCAAAAAGGCAGCTTCCATTGCGATGATTGAGCTTTGGTTTCAACGTCGTAACCATAAACCCATGATTCGTCACCAGTTATGACCCTCTGGAGCAAATTTGGGTCGTCACGGACCGAGTCCAACAGCTCCTTATCATTGGGCTCCTTATCATGCCCAAATCATTGGTAAAAATCGAATAGCACGAGCCAATCGATATGTTTAGTTCCTCGGCAACTTCTCTAACGGTGATTCGACGATTGGCCAATATTATTTTCCTCGCTTCATCAATGTTTTCGTCTATTGTTGATGTGCTCGGGCGTCCGGAACGCATCTCGTTGTTCGCATCTTCTCGGCTCTCTGAGAACATTTTGTACCATCGGTAAACGTTGCCTTGGTCCAAGGTAGCTTCACCATATGCCACAAACAACATTCGGAATGCGTCCGCGCACTTAATTTTGTTTTTCACACAAACTTTCATACAGATTCTTTGATCCATTTTTTGGAATAGGCAAAAAACGAAAATAAGCCAAAACACGTCTAACCAAAACAGCTGTCAACGATTAACTAAACATTCAAAATGGCCGATTTTTTCAGCATAAGTGAGCGACATGAGTACCGACCTAACGCCACAAAAAAATCGACAATCGAATATACGTAGCCCGCGGAAAGTCAAAATTCGCGATACTTTTTGAACAGACCTCGTACGCATATTATTGCGATATATATTTAGGAGACGGGCATGGCGAAATAGTTTTGGGAAAAGAAGATCGTATATTCGGGCACAAATTGTCCGGACATAGAGAACCGTGACGAGACGAGAAGAGCGAGTAGACGCCATTGCGGCAATAAGATCGGACGCTAGTTGTTCATTCTTAATGATATTACGACCGGCGTGTTTGTATGCTCGTGGGAGAATGTATCAAAATGCGTGGGTGTGCAAACTATATTCGGTATGAAGCACGAATAGTAGAGTGTAATTCGGGGCTCCGAGTTGGCTACTAAAAAAAAAACACAGCGAGGAGTATCGTCCAAACTCCCGACAATTTAACTCGTCATCGCTTCCATCTTAAACTGCCCCACCCCCCGGCCGCCCTCGCAGTATTGTTTTAGGCTAAATCTATAGAGGACGATGAGAAAACTTCAACGGCGTCGGTATGGTTGGGACCTTTGAAATCCGAGCAACGTTTACGGAACATTTATCGAATGCTCGAGTTAAGGTTTAGTCTGGTAACTTAAGCCGATTTTCATGTCTTTTTTGGATGGCGTTTTTTTGTAGGAAAATAAAAATGAATCGTTTTGGATATTTAAGATGTTTTTATTTACATATTAAGGATACAAAAAAAATTTTGTTTGAAAAAAATTAATAGTTTATTATTATTATTATTATCGATCGAAGTTGGCACCTTGAAGTTGGCAGCCCGGGTCCTAACTTTCTTTCTACCGAACCGATTGCTTTCAAATTTTAACAGGCTACTCTACACACTTATAGTTCTCGTCGGGACCACCGAGACATTTTTTCACCCCTAACTTTTTCTTTTACAACCCCTTCTTTGCTAAAATAAAAGGACTTTTTTTTCCAAAGTCCGCCATTTTGTTATTTATCCATGAAATTTAACTTCAGTAGTTCCGACCAGAATGACATGTATAGACATGTCATTCTGGTCGGAACTACTGAAGTTAAATTTCATGGATTCTTGATAAATCTTATTGATTTCAAAAATTCTTGATAATTCTTAATTCATAGACATGCCATTCTGGTCGGAACTACTGAAGTTAAATTTCATGGATAAATAACAAAATTTATTTGCCCAAATTAAAGGACTTTTTTTTCCAAAGTCCACCATTTTGTTATTTATCGATGAAATTTAACTTCAGTAGTTCCGACCAGAATGACATGTCTATAGATTAAGAATTATCAAGAATTTTTGATTTCAAATAACATCAAGAGCCAAAATCACCGGGGCCACCCACGCCTTTTTTTTCAAGGTGCCAACTTCAATCAATAATAATAATAATAATAAACTATTAAATTTTTTCAAAAAAATGTTTTTTTGTATCTTTAATATGTAAATAAAAATATCTCAAATATCCAAAACGATTTATTTTTATTTTCCTACAAAAAAACGCCCTCCAAAAAAGACATGAAAATCGGCTTAAGTTACCAGACTACTACCTTAAACGTGCGAGAAGCGATTTACTGTATCTTGGTATTGTAACCTCTAATTTTCCAGGTAGAAACGCAAAAAGTTTCCAAATCGCTCGTGAACCAAAAATGGAGTAAGACAAATCTCGTGTTCGGGTTTGCTGGTAGCGCCCAGTGGAATATAAATGAACTAAGCTTAAACACTTTTTCATGATTACTGTGTATTTTTCGGCGAAATATCACGTTGTTAATTGTGCAAGTACAGCACCGAACAAATACTTGTTAGTTAGGGTTTTTATTCGTGTCTATTGTAATAGTAAAATTTTTCTGAAATTGCCCTTTACAATAATAATTATCTCCATTTTTGTTTTACACTTCGTTTTTACCTCGAAATGTACATTTATAATTGGAATTTCAACATTTTCCAGTAGTTAAGATCGAGATAAAGGTATCGTGAATAACTTCACCAAATTTCAACTCATTCGGTTTGGCAGTTTAGGAGTGGTATTTGGCCGAACATTTTTATGCATTCCGTCGGTAATACAAAGTCGGTAAAACAGACCTTTCACATGCTCTCGAAAGGCTTACAAATATTTTGATCTGTAAATTGGAGCTCTTGTACGTTTCTGTATACGAAAGATGATTCTATTTATCAACATTTTAAAGTGGTAACGCACAAATATTCTTTGAATACGTTTCCTTATTTGGTGCGCGCGTGAGTCACTTTCGGAGGAAGGCTAAACAGAACGAAATGCCATCGCCACATGGGTCACGTAATTCCCATCAAACGTGTCCGACTATAATATTTCGCATTTTCCAAGGATTCACCGATTTCGTCCATTATCTTGCAATATATTTCTCGCAACGAAGATTCACCCCAAAAGTTTGTGAAGCCATGGAGATTACGTGGTTTCACATACGTTTGGGGCGAAACTGCGTGAAAAAAGAAACAGGAGGATCGGGAGAGAGGTAAATATTGAAATACTCGATGATATTCGAAAGAGCCATAAAGAGCATAAAAAAGGGGGTGGATGTTAGGAATTTGGCTCACGGTTTATTATTCTCTTTCCAATACCATGCTTCGAATGGTTACTGCGACGTTGTCTCGGCAAAATTACGAGGGTTTATTGTTTGATGAAAAAAAAAAAAAAAAACTCATTCCTTCCCTCTTCGACAGAACGTTAAAGGGAAAAGTGGCAAAATAATAAAAGTTCGCTCGTTGACTCGAAAATGCGAAATTTTTGTTTGTAAAATTGAGCGGATTCGAGACGGACGTGCGATTCACCCCCGTCAACGAAGGGGCCGAAAAGAAATATTTTGACAGAGGGGGACAGGCTCAATGGTAAGAGCTCACGTACGTGTCCAACGGTATCGCATCATATAATGCCGTATACACACAATATCGTCGGATTAACCACCCACGTTTTGTACTTATACGCCCCCTCACGGAATGTATTTCACTCGATGGTTGCACCAACACGAAAAGAAGAGTAGAAAAAAGAGGCCGAAATAAATTTACGAGTTACAGGAACGGGGAAAGTTGGTTGCAAAGGTCTTTTTCACGTACCAAATGACTTGACTTGAGCTTGCGGGAAAAAAAAAGAAGGAAAAATCTTAGAACGAAACTTTTATCCGTTATTAGCACTCGTTAAGTTTATGGCTCTGCCGAGTGTGTCCTTTTGATTAATTTAATGCGTTGGTCGCGACAGCCTTTTTCTCGGTACCTGTCGAGAGAGCGCACGAACATCCTAACCTTAGCTATAAAAAAGCGTAGAAATGAAAATCTCCTAGTCGATCCTTCGAACTTTTTTTACGTGACCACGCGATATTATTCGCTACGTTCGGAGTGCTGTTTTTTGTTTTTCTTAATAAATTGATAAAATTTCTTTAACGTCATTGTTACATCGGTTAATAATAAGTTTAATGTGTCCTATTGTAGATTCGGCGCTGCGGACAGCGTGCGCAGAGCACGCAGCGCGCACATCGATTTTGTAGGTTAGGTTCGCCGTCGAACATCGTACGAACTGCAGTATGCGCATGACCGAACACCGAGCACGACATCGACGTCCAATCAACATTCATCGACACTCGCTTCGCGAATAACTCGCACTTCCAGATTTTGCGAGACTCCATTTTTAGGTGGCAATGATATAGCGTGTAACAGGTTAACGGGACGTATCACACCCGGCTATCACTTCGAAAACGCGAAGTGATAGCCGGAAAAAATTTGAAAAAAAATACCGAGTGTTTTCGTTAATAATATGATATTTTGAAGAGAATTACATAGGGATTTGGAAAAATATTGTTTTAAAAAAAATAGGCACGCCTTTTAAATTAACTTTAATTTCAAAGGCGTGCCTATTTTTTTTAAAACAATATTTTTCCAAATCCCTATGTAATTCTCTTCAAAATATCATATTATTAACGAAAACACTCGGTATTTTTTTTCAAATTTTTTCCGGCTATCACTTCGCGTTTTCTTACTTTTCTTCAAAATATCATATTATTAACGAAAAAACTCGGTATTTTTTTTCAGATCGACGTTGAAGAGAGTTCTGCTGCGTGCCGCGGAAGTGACAGCACCTGACGCGAGAGCTTCCCCAGCGCCACCATGCGGCGTGAAAAATGTGAAAAACATGTTTTTTGATACATTAATAAACAATGAACAAAACCCAAAAAAATTTTTCGAATATCTCTTTTTTTCCCACAAAAAAAAATTCTTGAAAAATGGGAAAAAAACAGGGGGTCACAGTGGTGTTCTCCCTTAAGGACATTGACATTAAGAAAATCGATTTTTTTTTCGCTAAATCAAAGCTTCCACTACGACGAATCAAAAATCATATGGTCTTAAAAATCATATGGTCTTAAAAATCATATGGCCTATTCTGTTATTTTGCGTTATATTCATGTAACACACCGTCAAACGAAATACCTCATATTTTTCGTGGTATAAATAGAATAGATCGGCGAACGGAGAAACGCGAGAGACACTTGTTTTTATATAAGAATCGTACAAGTGGGGGATGTATTTCTGGCCTAATCGAATTCACCGCGGCTCGACCTTCGACAACGAGTTTAGATATCAATGCTAAAATTGTACCCGTCGAATGTGCTTTTATTCTCGGGAGCTTGTGTGTGTGTGTGTGTGTTTTGCTCACGATAATACTTGCCTTTCACGGTTATACATACTTGTGCATTGCCTCGAGTCTCGCAACAGCCTGAAATTATAGGACTCACGGTCGTTAACGACGAAAGCTTTTTGTCGATTTTTTCAACACAGTTCTATTTCGTCAATTTTTGTTTTTCTTCCCCCAGCAGTAGCGTTGTGAATATTTAGTTTATACTCGTGATAAAATATAGATTATAATTTAATTTGGAAAAATTTTTCCTGAATGGATATATTTACAGAATAATTATTTTTTTCCTCATCAAAAATCCTCTTTGTTTTCGTAAAAAACATTTCTTTTTTTTAAGGGTTAACACCATTCTAGCGACAGAAAAAGCGGCCCAACTTTGACGATGGATTTTGGAAGTATGAAAAAAGGAATAGGATTTCTTTTCAGAGGGTTTATTTGACACAAATTTAAGTGTAAAAAAATAAATTTTATTATCATTTTGATACAAAATGGCGGCGACAGAGCTTATCTTGAAAATCGACTTTTTTTCAAACACCTTCACCCGAGGACGATTTTCTTGTAAAGTATAAGACCTGGAACAACAAACGAATAAATGTTATAATCTATATACTATTGGCTATGGGACAACGTAGGGGTTTTTTTTCAATGAAATTTTGTAGAAATGGTGCACTTTTGAAAAAATTAATCGATTTTTCGCCAAAAAAGCAGTACATTGCTTACAAAAAAAAAAGTTTACAAGGTAGTAGTCTGGTAGCTTAAGCCGATTTTCATGTCTTTTTTGGAGGGCGTTTTTTTGTAGGAAAATAAGAATGAATCGTTTTGGATATTTAGAATGTTTTTATTTACATATTAAAGATACAAAAAAAAAATTTTTTGAAAAAATTTTATAGTTTATTATTATTATTATTATTGATCGAAGTTGGCACCTCGAAAAAAAAGCGCGTGGGTGGCCTCGGTGATTTTGGCTCTTGATGTTATCTAAAATAAAAAATTCTTGATAATTCTTAATCTATAGACATGTCATTCTGGTCGGAACTACTGAAGTTTAATTTCTTTTTATTTTACAACCCCCTTCTTTGCTAAAATAAAAGGACTTTTTTTCAAAGTCCGCCATTTTGTTATTTATCCATGAAATTTAACTTCAGTAGTTCCGACCAGAATGAAATGTCTATAGATTAAGAATTATCAAGAATTTTTTATTTCAGATAACATCAAGAGCCAAAATCACCGGGGCCACCCACGCGCTTTTTTTCGAGGTGCCAACTTCGATCAATAATAATAATAATAAACTATTAAATTTTTTCAAAAAATTTTTTTTTTGTATCTTTAATATGTAAATAAAAACATCCTAAATATCTAAAACGATTCATTCTTATTTTCCTACAAAAAAACGCCCTCCAAAAAAGACATGGAAATCGGCTGAAGTTACCAGACTACTACCTTACGAACAAAGAATGAAAAATGTTTTGTTATTATTTTGATACAAAATGGCGGAGACAGAGCCCATCTTGGAAATAATCTTTCTTCAAACTGGGAGGACGTAGTACTTGAACACCGTTGCATGGATCGATTTGAAAATTTGATAGTAGCTTCACAATTACATTCTTTATCGGAGTACGTAGTTTTCATTTAATGTAAACTTCCTTTTTATAAACAATTTATTGCTTTTTTTGGCAAAAAATCGATTCATTTTTTCAAAAGTGCACCATTTCTACAAAATTTGATTTAAAAAGAAAGCACCTACGTCGTCCCATAACCAATAGTTACAATAGTATATAGATTATTTAAAAAATTAGTTTTTTGTTCCATGTCTTATACTTTACGAGAAAACCGTTCTCCCGTGATGGCGTTTAAATAAAAAGACGATTTTAAAGATGGGCTCTGTCGTCGCCATTTTCTTTTAAAATCATAATAAAAAAATGTTTTTTCACCCTTCAATATGTGTTAAATAAACCCTCTGAAAAGAAATCCTACTCCTTTTTTCATACTCCCAAAATAAATCATCAAAGTTAGGCCATTTTTTTCTGCCGCTAGAGCGACGTTATTCCTTAATCGTGACAAAGTATTGAACCCATTAAAAATAATTAGGTTTCATATTATTACGACAATGCTCGTTGTGGTTAATTGTTTTTTTTTGTCTTTCATTACTTTTCCGTTTTGTCTAAATTTGATCGAAGTGCGTCGGAATTTTTTTTTTTTTTCCATTGCTAATGCCACCGATAAATCTTATCCAGATTCATCGTCGTTGCTGATCTATCGTCTCGATATGTCTGGATATTCGTAAACCGTGGCAAGAGATTTTTTCGTTATTTTTCCTGGACGGTAGACGGTGGCGCGAATATATCTCGTGTGTGATCGATTACATAATCGCGTGTGACGTCGGGGTTTGCAGGAATGACGAAAAATGTGTGTGCGCGTGTGTGATGGCGATGTAACACACATTTTTCATCCAACCACTTCTGTACATTATACATATACATATGTATGGGGCATTCCGCGTTAAATCGACCTGACTGTGACCCTTACCCTCTGGGATTGGTCAATAATTTTTTATACCGTTGTTACAACTCTAAAAAGCATGCAGTTTATTTATTTTTTACGTCGTTTAAGGGGGGAAATAGGGTTAGACGGTTCAAAAAATCGATTTTTTTTTAATTTCATAAATTGTTAGTAAAACTATTGAAAAATATGTTCCCAAAATTTTAAATGAAAATTCCGACTCGTTCTATTGTTGTAAGCCATTAAAGTGAGTAGCTCTCCTTCAGGCCCCGAGCGCGCTATTTTTTCAAATGCGTTTTTCTGAAAACGACTTTTTTTGAACTTGCGAACACGCTAGTTTGAAAAGTTTTCAACCAATCGTTTTGAAAATTGGCAGTTACTTTCTTCATAGTATTGCGCTCTATATGAACCTAAAATCGGAATATTATCATTATTTGAAATAATTTTTTTTTTGCAAATAAAGTTGTAAAAAATGACAAAAAATCATGCTTTTTTGTTTTGACCCCTGTAAAAAATTTAATTTCATATTTTTTTGATAGCATTTAGGTTCATATAGAAGAGAGACATATAATAAAAGTAAATTCCAACCTCGTTTGATTTCAGATGAAAATTGCGGCTTCCAGAATGTACGCAATATGCTGAGTCTGATTGTGACCTGCAATATGGGGTCGCTAATATCTTTTTTTTCCGCACATTTTTCGACGAGAAAAAAAATCGAAAAAAATCGATACAAACGCCGACCTGGTCCATATGGTTTAAAATTTTATTTAAAATATTAGACAGAGGATTTTTCTGATTTTTTCCTAATTTTGAAATTACCGCAAACTTGTTGTTTCATGTATATAATGGAATTTTTTTTTGAAAAATTATAATTAAAGGAGAGGGTGACGAAAAAAAATTTAGGAAAATAACTGTGGATTTTAGGGTTGTAACAATAATGTGAAGAAATTGTCGACCAAATTTCAGATGATAAGAGTCCAAAGCCAGGTCGATTTCACGTGAAATTCCCCATGGATATTATCGTTGGTATATATATATTTATATATATATATTTATATATATATATTTATATATATATACCAACGATGCAGAAATGTACGCGTCGCGTTGCTTACGTTGGCCGACAGCAACATGTAATAGTGTACACACATGCAAAAGTATACGAGGTCTGTTCAAAAAGTATCGCGAATTTTGAATTTCCGCGGGCTACGTATATTCGAATTTCGATTTTTTTGTGGCGTGAGGTTGGTACTCGTGTCCCTCACTTATGCTGAAAAAATCGGCCATTTTGAATGTTTAGTTAATTGTTGACAGCTGTTTTGGTTAGCTTGTCTTCGATTTGTGCCTATTCCAAAAAATGAATTAAGGGGGGGGGGGGGGGGTAGGGTTTTAAAATTATTTTTTTTGCTTTGTTTTATTTTATTTTTTTCTGAATGAACAATATGTCGAGAATATTGTGTATAAATTTTAAGTCAATCGGAGTAAAACTAACGGAGTTACAGCGTTTCAAACGACCGGCCGTGATACCTGATTTTTGTACCTGCTCGGTAGCCGCTCGGTACGTACAAAAAACTTTAAATCGATTTTCCCGAAAACCTCATTTTTGAAGTTTGTGAACATTAGAACTCAAAATCTACTGAACCGATCCTTTTGAAAATTTAAACATTACTTCTTCACATAAATCAACAGGTAATCAGGGGGAATTTTTTTTTTTCAATTTTTTAATAACAAATTAAGCGCGATTTTTTTAGCTAAAATTGCGTTTTTCACTTCCAAGTGCTGCAAAAAATAGAAAAAAAAAAAAAACTCTTCCTGATTACCTCGAGAAATACATCACCTTTAAAATGCATATCAATTTTTTTGTTTCAGATGATCCGGTAACGAGTTATAATGTTCACCGCAAAACCACTTTTTTTCAAGGCGCCTCTGGAGATTCAACGTCACCGGCTTATTTATCAATATTTTTCAATGAAATTTTTTTCTGAGATACTTCAATAGTTGTACAATAATATGTAATTCTATTTAATAAAATTATATTACTCATATCGCCGCAAAAAAATCATAAAAATATGCTTTTTTTCGCCTTTAAAACCCTACCCCCGCCTTAAAGAATCTGTATCAAATTTTGTGTGAAAAACAAAATTAAGTGCGCGGACGCATTCCGAATGTTGACTGTGGCATATGGTGAAGCTACCTTGGACCAAAGCAACGTTTATCGGTGGTACAGAATGTTCTCAGAGGGCCGAGAAGATTTGAACAATGAAACGCGTTCCGGGCGCCCGAGCACATCAACAACAGATGAAAACATTGATGAAGTGAAGAAAATAATATTGGCCAATCGTCGAATCACCGTTAGAGAAGTTGCTGAGGAACTAAACATATCGATTGGCTCGTGATATTCGATTTTTACCAATGATTTGGGCATGAGACGGGTCGCCGCGAAATTCATGCCATCAAATTGCTCAACTTTAAACAAAAACCGTGGCGCTAAAACCGTTAACATTGCTAAGGAGCTGTTGGACTCGGTCCGCGACGACCCAAATTTGCTCCAGAGGGTCATAACTGGTGACGAATCATGGATTTATGGTTATGACTTGGAAACCAAAGCTCAATCATCGCAATGGAAGCTGCTTTTTTGGAATAGGCAAAAATCGAAGACAAGCCAAAACACGTCTAACCAAAACAGCTGTCAACAATTAACTAAACATTCAAAATGGCCGATTTTTTTAGCATAAGTGAGAGACATGAGTACCAACCTAACGCCACAAAAAAATCGAAAATCGAATATACGTAGCCCGCGGAAATTCAAATTTCCCGATACTTTTTGAACAGACCTCGTATATATCCTCGAGGCTTCTATATGGTGTAAGAACTCCGTTGAATCACACGCGTCACCCCTCGTAGCTTTCCGATTGATATTCCCGCAATCGAAAAACAGGGTGTCTGTCATTCTTGACAGTTGTCCACCCAAACAACAAATAATCTCTTAATATACTTGACCTATTCATTTTTACCGACGATAAATAATAATTTACAGAACAACCTAACAATCCAGAATTACTAGGAATTACCACTGAGGGGTGGGCTATTCAATATGGCCGCTGATTTCCCCCCAGTCAGCACTAGTTACTATGGGCAACAGCAGTAAACCCTCGATAATCATATATTTTTTTGACGAAATGTAATGCTTTTAGTACCATCTGATAATCCGGATTATTTGATGCTTGTGGATGGACACAATCAATCGCGGACGATTGAATACAGACGGAGTGCATTATTCTCATAAGGATATAGTGAATGTCTATGACAGGCTATGTTTAGCCTCAAAATCTGAAAACTATTTCCCGTCACTCTACGGCCAAATAAATCACTTCGATCAATGTGTCACATGACGCAGTTATATTGGAGTTATAATGGGCTCTGTCGCGGCCATTTTGTATCAAAATGATAATAAAAAAAATGTTTTCCATACTTCAATAAGTGTTGAATAAACCCTCTGACAAGAAATCCTATACCTCTTTTCATACTCCCAAAATAAATAGTTAAAGTTAGCTCTTTTTTTCTGCCGCTAGAGTGGTGTTATCCCATAATGTAACTACTATGTATTCATAAAAAAATAAAAATAAAAACAGGCAACTTTGTTCTAGGAATAATGGCGAATTGTTTAGGCGCGTGGTTTTTTTTAAAATTGTTTATTTTTACTATTGTGTGTTCCAACGTATACCCTTTAGGGTTTTTATGTATGACTCTTACCAATTCCATTTTTTATATTTTCACCCCTATCACTCCCTACCCGCATGTCGCTAAGTTAACCTAACTTCCATTGCGTCCGCAGACGTCTTAGCTACACTGTATCGCATTTGCCATGGACGCAGGGAAACTGCGGAAAACCTGTGTCGATAAAGACGGCATTTTGTTCTTCGACTGAGTTTCAGTTGCATTACCATCAGAAACTCAAAAAAACTGCCTCCCGCTCAGTAGTCGGGATGCAAGCCAGTGCACGGCTGAGCGGTCACCCATCCCAGTAATGACTACCACCAAACCGCTTAACATGGGAGATCGCCGAAGCCGCGAACCGACCGCGCGTTCACTGCTGTCGGTTGCGTGAATTTCATTTTATCGAGAAAAAAACTAGCACATTAGATAACCGGGATGAAAAATTAATCGACGTAAAGGCTCTAAGGAGAGTGTAAAAGAAACTTGAGAGGGATGAATAAAAAAGTAAATAAATGGGTTTACTAAAATGGCAATCGCGTTGCCTGTCGCGAGGGAGTACCCGCGCGACGAACGACCGTCGGTATGGTAGAACGACGCTTGGTTCGAGAGGGTTACGATATAACTTTACGCTACGGAAAATACATACGCGTATCTATAACCTTGGACTACGTACTTTTTTTTTCTCCGGTGCCTTATGAACGATACACGATCTTTTTAATCCTCTGGAATATCTTGCCCCGACGCGTCTTCACTCACAATATTTATTTTTCCACTTAGGAGACATCAAAAAGACGCGAACGTCGAGTTTACGAAATGCGAAAAAACGATCACACGAGAAAATGCGTAGATACTAAAGAAAAAATTAATTAATTAATAAAGCTGCAAGGTGAACTTGCAAATTGCTTCCTCGAAATTTCACACAACGGCGCAAAGGTCAGTGCCCCCTCTATGAGGAACTATATATCTCTCAATTTTCACTTCCTCGTAGAGGAAGCTTTGACCTTTTAACGTTGTTTCAATTTTTGAGGGAGCAATTAGCAAATTTCGCATGTAGCCTCTTTCCCTGCACGTATTGTCGATCCCGGATTTTTCGAAAAATTTTAAATTTCATGGAATCGGAGTCGTTTCATCAAATTCTCGTTAAAATCAAACGATTGGTTTTCAACCAATCGTTTTGAAAATTGGCAGTTACTTTTTTCATAGTGTTGCGCTCTATATGAACCTAAAATCGGAATATTATCATTATTTAAAATAATTTTTTTTTGCAAATAAAGTTGTAAAAAATGGCAAAAAATCATGCTTTTTTGTTTTGACCCCTGTAAAAAATTCAATTTTCAATTTTTTTGATAGAATTTAGGTTCATATAGAAGAGAGACATATAATAAAAGTAAATTCTGACCTCGTTTGATTTCAGATGAAAATTGCGGCTTCCAGAATGTACGCAAAATACTGAGTCTGATTGTGACCTGCAATATGGGCTCGCTAATATCCCCGGTGTTTTTCAAGAAAATTCTTCGAAAATTTTATAGTATATACTTAAATATATATATAAAATATTCTCAAAGTTTCAATAAATTGTATTCATTTTTTATGCTATAAAAAAATTCATGAAAATCATTGATAAAACGCTGTCCTAACCCTATTTCCACCCTTAATATCGAACGTTTCTCGACGATACTCTATTGATATTTAAAAAAAAACATTCCGATGCCTCGTAATATGCGGGAGTTACCAGCGACCACGATTATTGTTTGGAAAAAGCAAAATTCCATAAAATCCGAACTGGTTCACCGATTATCGCCAAATTCAATACCAACCATCATTCAATGACGGTCTATCGTATATACTATCTAATTGGGAAAGATAGGTTCGCGTATCGACATTTTTCCAAAATTTCAAAAAGCCACATAATCAATATTTATAAATATACTAGCTATGCCTCGCGGTTTCACCCACGTTAAATTTGAATTATATATCTGTTTCGTACGCATTACGAGTTCATAACCAAGCGCATCTCATTAACTATAAATACCATCCGGAAATTATGTGGAAAAAATAAAAGGACCAATCACTAAAAAATAAATCGACGCCATCGCCATTCCGCAGGATCATAGCATGAAGTTAAGTGGCCCAAAGCCTCCCCAAATAAACCGGCTATCTAATACAAAAAGAATTTTTCAAATCCGATTAGTATTTCCTGAGATTAGCGCGTTCGAACAAACATACAAACTCTCCAGCTTTATTATAATAGTAAGATAACAAGATTTTCGCCAAATTTAGTATCGAACGATCTTCGACGATACCCTATTGATATAAAAAAAAAAATTACTGCGATGTTTCACAATATGTGGGAGTTACCAGCGACCACGAGTATTGTTCACCGATTATTGTTAAATTCAATACTAATCATGATTTAATGACAGTCGATCGTATTATTTCATGGCGGAAGGTAGAGCACGTTCAGACATTTTTCGAAAATTTTGAAAAGCCACACAATCTCAGCCACTTCATTAATTTTTATAGAATAATTGTCGTAAATTAGTCGGACGTGAGCGGTGGCCTAGTGGATGGGGCTTGAGTTTACACGCAGTGGGTTCGGGTTCGATTCCCGGTCGGCACCATTCGATATTACTATGTGCTTTTTTTCCTTCGATCCTCAGGTGGTTCGAATTCTACTATTCAAAAGTAATTCCATATATCCCCTCCCGCCCCGGCGTAAGGAACCTGTGGAACCCATCGCCCGGGGTGTCAAGACTCTATAATCGGTATTTGACGCCTCGCAAATATCCATTCCTAGCCAGAGTGTTAGGTGCTCTGAGGGCTATACATGTCACACCGGGGGTCTTGGTGGTGTTGTAACGGTGCCCCCGGGATACCAGGGAACCTCGCGGAAGTAAAATAGGGCATAGGCTTTTTCGGTTACGAAGGGACGGCGGGGACAACGGAGCGGGCTGCCAAAGGATACTCCCGAACCCCCGAAGTCACTAATAAAAGAGATGTAACGAGTCGCGAAAAGACCTAGGTTAAATATGAGAAACAGCGTTATTAATATTAAACATTATTATTATTAAAGTGGCTGTGCTACTTCACTTTCATTCGAAATTGCAACGCTGTAGCTCAAATCGTTCCCGCGATATGGACTTTTGAATTTTTCAGGGTTATTACAACACACTCACGCACAACTCCAGACATTTATTCTGAACCTGATTTTCCGACATTTCGGTGAATTTTGAATATATTTACATGGAAAACTCTTTCTGAAGAGCTTCCTCCACGAGGAAGCAATATTTATTTTCATGTCTTTTTTGGAGGGCGTTTTTTTGTAGGAAAATAAAAATGAATCGTTTTGGATATTTAGGATGTTTTCATTTACATATTAAAGATACAAAAAAAATTTTGTTGAAAAAATTTAATAGTTTATTATTATTATTATTATTGATCGAAGTTGGCACCTCGAAAAAAAAGCGCGTGGGTGGCCCCGGTGATTTTGGCTCTTGATGTTATCTGAAATAAAAAATTGTTGTTAATTCTTATTCTATAGACATGTCATTCTGGTCGGAACTACTGAAGTTAAATTTCATGGATAAATAACAAAATGGCGGACTTTGGAAAAAAAGTTTTTTTTTCCAATTTTGTTATTTATTTTGTTATTTTGTTATTTATCCATGAAATTTAACTTGTTATTTATCCATGAAATTTAACTTCAGTAGTTCCGACCAGAATGACATGTCTATAGATTAAGAATTATCAAGAATTTTTGAAAAAAAAGTTTTTTTTGCCAAAGTCCGCCATTTTGTTATTTAGCCATGAAATTTGTTATTTAGCCATGAAATTTGACTTCAGTAGTTCCGACCAGAATGACATGTCTATAGATTAAGAATTATCAAGAATTTTTCTTACAGATAACATCAAGAGCCAAAATCACCGGGGCCACCCACGTGCTTTTTTTTCGACGTGCCAAATTCGATCAATAATAATAATAATAATAATAAACTATTAAATTTTTTCAAAAAATTTTTTTTTTGTATTTTTAATATGTAAATAAAAACATCCTAAATATCCAAAACGATTCATTTTTATTTTCCTACAAAAAACCACTCTCCAAAAAAGACATGAAAATCGGCTTAAATTACCAGACTACTAACTTTAATTGATAACACCACTCTAGTGGCGGAAAAAAGGGCCTAAATTTAACGATTTATTTTGGGAGTATGAAAGAAAGAATAGGATTTATTTTCAGAGGGTTTATTTGACACATATTTAAGTATGAAAAATATTTTTTTAATTGTCATTTTGATACAAAATGGCGGCAACAAAACCCATCTTGAAAATCGTCTTTTTCTAACACACCTTCACGGGAGGATGGTTTTCTCGTAACGTATAAGACCTGAAACAAAAAACCAAACAAATTTATAATCTATATACTATTGGCTACGAGACTACGTAGGGGTTTCCCTTAAAATCAAATTTTGTAGAAATGGTGCACTTTTGAAAAAAATTAATCGATTTTTTGCCAAAAAAGAGCAGCAAATTGTTTATAAAAAAGACGTTTATATTAAATTTAAAAAAACGACTACGCACTTCGATAGAGAATGTAATTGTGAAGCTACTATAAAAATTTCAAGTCGATCAATGCAACGGTGTTCAAGTAACACGTCTTCCCAGTTTGAAAAAGACGATTTTCAAGCTGGGCTGTGTCGCCGCCATTTAGTGTCAAAATGACAATAAAAATATTTTTTTTTCATACTTCAGTATGTGTTAAGGGTGAACACCTCTGTGACCCCCTGTTTTTTTTACACATTTTTCAAGAATTTTTTTTCGTGGGAAAAAAAAGAGATATCCGAAAAATTTTTTTGGGTTTTGTTCCTTGTTTATTAATGTATCAAAAAACATTTGTTTCACATTTTTCACGCCGCATGGTGGCGTGAAAAATAGGCACGCCTTTGAAATTAAAGTTAATTTCAAAGGCGTGCCTATTGTTTTTAAAACAATATTTTTCCAAATCTCTATGTACTTCTCTTCAAAATATCATATTATTAACGAAAACACTCGGTATTTTTTTTCAGATTGACGTTGAAGAGAGTTCTGCTGCGTGCCGCGGAGATGACAGCACCTGACGCGAGAGCTTCCCCAGCGCCACCATGCGGCGTGAAAAATGCGAAAAAAATGTTTTTTGATACATTAATAAACAAGGAACAAAACCCAAAAAAAATTTTCGAATATCTCTTTTTTTTTCCCACAAATAAAAATTCTTGAAAAATGAGAAAAAAAACAGGGGGTCACAGTGGTGTTCACCCTTAAATAAACCATCTGAAAAGAAATCCTATTCCTTTTTTTATACTGCCAAAAATAAATCGTCAAAGATTGGCCTCTTTTCTCGCGCTAGAGTGGTGTCACCCCTTAAACGAATCGAAAAGAGTCGAGAGGTTAGGTAATGATCAATTCGGCATGGAATGCTGCATATATTTTCGTTACTTTCATTGAGCAGCGATCAAAGAACGTCGTGGTTGAATGAGTCTTTGTATAGTAACAAAAACGAACGTTCGTAATTCAATAAAATTTCTATCCGAATTTCACGAAATTCGATACAATACATTCTCGAGAATTTACGGTTTTAGAAGGTGCGAAGTTCGTGCGGGTGATAATTCTTTCGACACGGATTCACTCCTCTTTAATCACGATAGTAAGCGGAGAGTGTGCGTATATACCGTTGAGTGAATAGTCAGATGGTTAAGTAGAAAGAGACAATTTTGTCGGACCTTTTACATCAAGTTTAACGAAGGTATAAAACCGTTTATGGCCGAGTTATGTACCAACGTTTTCTCGCGGTATATACATACCGCGAGATAAAAGATAGAGATGTTACGTACAGAATGAAAATGAAAGGAGAAAGAGAGATAAAAATATATATACACACACAAAGCGGCACAAAGTGTGCGCGGTGTATTGCGGAGAAAGAGCCAATTCCGGAGGGACTTATTCGCGCGAAAGAGGGGATGTCGCACGTCGCGGGCTTTCGGATATTAAAGTCGCGGAAGATGGGGATTTTCAGTCGTGGGTTGCTCGAGGGAATGGGGAAAAAAAAAGAAGAAGATAGAAACGAAAAATCAGAGGGATGGGAAAGATGATGTTGCGTGAAAGGAAGGGAGCACAATTTCGATGTAGCGCATGACCCACGCAAGAGGGATACAGCATGGAAGAAAAAGAAGAAGAGGAAGAAGAAGGAAAAGAAGAAGAAGAAGAAATAAGCAAAATGGTAGTACAGTTGAAGAAATAAGCAAAATGGTGGTACAGTTGAAGCGAGTGAGAAGGCATACGAAGGGAGACCCAAAAAAAAAGGGAATTGCGCTGCGGCGGGGAGGGAGAGTGGGGGAACCCATTGCTCGACCAGGGGTCCGTTGGGGACACGTCTCCTCAGTTAGTGTATGAAGTTCTGTCACCGTGAGTGCATCGGTTCGCCCGTGGGAATTTTTGTAGTGAAACAACTTTTTCCATTTCGGCGAAAACGTGATGTTCGATTGTCGAGAGCAACGCGCGGCTGTGAAATTTTGTTTCCTGTTGGGGAAATCGGAGGCGGAAACTACTGTAATGCTCAAGACTGCTCATGGAGATGCTGCCCTAAGTAAAACCAGAGTCTACGAGTGGTTTTCACGTTTTAAAAATGGAGAAATGTCGATTGGTGGTGCGTATCTATTGGAAATTCTTTGGTATTGTTCCTCAAAAGTAATCAACATATCTAGAAAAAAAATTGGGCGCAAGCGGAACTTTGCCCAATAATTCTAACCGACCCCACCGAGCTGTCGAATTTTTATATGAAAAAATGCATGCATTCAAAATTTTGTGAAGAAAATTGTTTATTATTTCAAAACTGTTTATGATAAAAGAATTTTATATAACATTTTTGTAGGAAATATAATGCTCTACAAAAAAGGTATCTTGTAAAATTCTCGTGAATCTAATATTTATCACGTAATTAGCAAAAAACTGTCATCATTTATTCCAAAAGTCGATCATTATGGTCAAAACAGGAGTTTGACGTCGAATAGTTGGAATTTATTTTTCGTATGTATATAAGATTATGAAGAAATACGTAGCGCACTCAACAATGAAATGTAAACAATATTCAAATTTTCAATTTTATCAATTTTATTGTGAATTATAATGAATGATGTCATGTATTTTAAAAATCAACTTACAATAATAAATTACATCGGTTGGAGCAAAGTTGCTTTGTTAATATTAGGATATTTTTTTTTATATTCTTCAATTATTTGTACAATGAATTGTTTCTGATCTTCATCATAAGTGAGACGATCATTGTACTCTGTAATAAGTTTCACTCCTCTTTCTGCAACATCGTTAACCACTTTAATTCCTTTAACTATTTTTAAGCCTTGTAAATAATTTTCATTCGAAATCCACTCACTCACATCGATATCAAAAAATGAGGAGTTGATTTCAAATCTTTCGAAAAAAGCCATCGATTTCGAACTGATAAAGAAATCAATGTCCTTATCGATCAAAGAAGACAAATTTATCATGAATGATAATAGAATAGATAAAATTGAGAATTTAAATATCGTTCACATACTATTATTGAGTGCACTACGTATCTCTTCATATTTCTAATTGCATATGAAGAATACATTGCAGTTTTTCGACGTCAAACCCTTGTTTTGGCCATAATGATGGACTTTTGGAATAAATGATGACAGTTTTTTGCTAATAACGTGAAAAATATTAGATTTACAAGAATTTACACGATACCTTTTTTGTAGAGCATTAAATTTCCTATAAAAACACAATATAAAATTTTTTTATCATGAATAGTTTTGAAATAATAAACAATTTTCTTAACAAAATTTTGAATGCATGCATTTTTTCATATAAAAATTCGACAGCTCGGTGGGGTGAGTTAGAATTATTGGACAAAGTTCCGCTTGCGCCCAATTTTTTTTCTGTATATGTTGATTGCTTTCAAGGAACAATACCAAAGAATTTCCAACATCACCAAATTAAGAACCACCCAAGTATCTATGGATGTATAGTTTCACAGTCGGAAGAAGCACGAGCGAGAGAGAGAGATAGAGACAGATGGGTTATGTGAGTGAGTGAGTTAAGCTAGAAATACCTATATACAAGAAGAGGATCTAAAGGGGAAAAGAGTGATTCCGAGAGTAAGATAAAAGATGAGAGCGAGATAGATTGACCGAAATGGGATGGTAAGGGTGGTGGGATGTGAATGAAAGATGAGAGAAGCGAAAGAAACGGAAGAATGGCAAAGACGAGGTATAACATCGTCGTCGTTGCTCATACATATCGGTACTGAAAAACAAAAGGGCGTAACCCGCACGAATGTATATATGCGCGGATGTTCTCGACCATAAAGGGACGAGAAACGAAGGAGGAACGAGAAGTATTCTAGTGCCACGATGAGAACACGAAGGGACGAGTAGAGGAGAGGAAAGGAGCGATAGAGAGCGAGAGAGCGAAAGAGAGAGGGTGAGATAAGAAAAGTCAGAAAGGCGCGAATCGTGAGAGGATAATGGGCAAGGGAAGTAGGGGTAGGTTGCTCCGTCAGCGCGTAGCGACGACAGAAGCGCCGTGTCGCGGCAGAACCGGCGGAACAAGGGTTGCGAGCGAGAGGGAAAAGGATGGCTGACGCTTTCGCCGGTTCGAACGGGGTGGCAGTTGGCGGGGTGGTGAGGGGATGCGCAACGCATTAAAACGATGACGGAGGCCGCGCAGAGCGTGGGAGTTAGTTCTGCTGAGGGCGCCAGCCGGCTCACTCGCTAAAACTAACCCACAATTCCCGGCCTTTCGACCCTAGTCGCCCGAGCCTCCTCTTCTCTCTCTCCATCTCTCTTTCTGCTCTCACCCTCCTACAAACTCCCTTAATTCCCACCCGCGCCCCGTGCACCATCTACCGTACGGTCTCTCTCGCACCTGCGCCACCGAACGACAAAGTAACTCCTCCGTGGTGGCCGCCACCCTCGCAAGAGCCAGCTTCTTCCCCGTGATATCACCGTCTGTGATATGTACACGACGCGCAAGCACACTCTTCGCCGCGGGCACGGTTCACTTCTTCGTGACCCTTGTGCGAAAACTCATCGCCAGCGGCTGGGAGGCTGCGAGAACTACACACGATCGGCAATGATGTCGAACGATTACAACGATTCCGTAAGAAAACGAGATGATGTTGTGAGCGATGAGGAAACGAATAAATGTCGACGAGGATGCCGTCACGAGTGAAAGGATTCGTGACACTCGAATGATTATTTTATGTGGATTAATTCGGAAGGAATTTGGGAGTTTGTACGATAAAATCGTTACTCTCTCTCTTCCCCACTCTCTATTTCTCTCGCTCACCATACTTTCGTACTGATTTTAATCGGACGCGGATCCCATCATCAGTTAAAATGAATGAGCTCGAGAAATATTAACCGTAGGTTGATACGCAGTTTATAAAAGAAATATCAAACTCCTAGAGTGGCGGAATTATCCATATAGCCGAGGGTGGTGAAGAAAAAGAGCCATCTTTGTGCCCGGATAAAATGTACCATTGTTCGTTCTTACGAAGTACCAAAGAAGGAACGAAGAGGAGAGAGTGGGAAAAAGGGAGACGGAAAACCCACAGTCAATAAATTTACACCCATAACCTCTCGTTTTTTTCCGCGTTCTCAAGCTCAAATATATATGCAAACGTTTGCGAGAGCCCCACGGATGCTCTCCTCGCTGCCCACGACCTCTGTTGCTCGCTGCAAGTGCCCCGCTGTCTGTTCCGTCCGTCTGTCTGTTTGTCTGGACATTCTCTGCTGGTATGACGACGTCGCGGATATACACCACAGTACGCAGAGTCGTACACCCTCGTCGTCGTCGCGGGGTGGGGCGAGGGAAAGGGGTCTCGAGAGCGGTTAAGAAGTGAAAGAAGAAGAGAAAGAACGGGGGAGGGAAATGGAGAATGAAGGGTGTGGAGGGACATTGAGAGTGAAGCTCGTGAGAACGAGCCCAAGCGGGGGAGGATAAAAACCGCGCGAGAGAGACGGAGAATTCGCCCACACTGTTACCGCCCCTCTTGACAAAACCACCCTCCCCTTCTCCTCCATCCTCCCTCCCTCCCGCCCCGGGGTTTGTCTGTATGCACACAGGGCTCTCGGATAGTCGACCGGACGCTTCGTGTTTGAACGCCTTCGTTTTCCTTGCCCGTGTGCTCTCTCCCCGGCTCCTCCGCGCTTTTCCCTTTTTTTTCTTTTTTTTTTCGTTGCCAAAAACAAAACGGCAAAGGGAAAAAACGAAAAAAAGCGGAGTCTTACAAATCCGCGCCGCGGCTAATCCGCGGCGTTTACGAGTCTCGAGTCTCGTTCGCGCTTGCATCCCGAAAAATTCGAATACGAAAGAACGAAAAAAAAACACAAAGTAAGCACGAGGGAGCGAGAAGAAGAGAGGGAGTAATTTCAATCGCGGAAATATTCACGAGATTTTCATTATTAATTCGTAGCATCGAGAACGAAATAAAAAATAAAAAATACGATCATGAATGAACGAACACGTCGAGTGGACTTTTCGCGACAGTGTCGTTGTGTTGTCCACGCGATATATAGTTGAAGACTAAAAATAACAATAATAATTCCACTCGTCAGTTCGGCCGAGACATTTTTTTTGTCTTCCTTTTCACAATCCTTCATTCCCTCACGACGAGCACGAGTTTCACGAGCACAAGTGGTCAATTGTAAAACTACCGTCGACGAGAAATAAAGAACGTCAGGCAACGGAAAATGCCATGCTCTCTAAACTCGTGGTATTGCCCACGGGATCATAAATAAATAAGGGTATTTGTATTAATTACGTATTTGGAGCCGGCACGCCAAGACTGAACGGACCAACTGTTCGCGAGACGTGTACGAATTCCATCCCCCTTCCCCTAACGTCGCGAATACGGATCAAAAGAGATGGAGAGAAGGAGGAGTGGGAAAGAACGACCCGGTAGGAGTCTCAAAATCCGTTGAGGAGAAGATAAAGAAAAAAGAAGAAAAAAATAAAAAAGAAAAGAGAGGAAGGAAAAAAAGGGGGTGATAAAGAGCGTTCCGTGTATTCGATGTGACGCGTCGTTCGAGGGTCCGGAAGAAAAGAGGCAACTTTTGTTTTCGGGAACGGAGAGAGAAAGAGAAATAGAGAGGGAGAGACAGAGAGAGAGAGAGAGAGTGAGTCAAGGAACGACGCGCGCTCGTGCCAAAAGAAGGAGCGAGGAACCGAGAGGCTTTGGTCACCGCGGGCACGGGCGAGCCTCAACTCCCCCCCCCCTTCGCGCGCCGCCGCCGCCGCGCGACCCAGCCCCTCGCCCCCTCGTGGCGCTCCCACCAATTCACCCTCCACCCAGCCCCCGGCAAGGGAGAGTCAGTCAGCGGGCAGCCGAGCCACAGCTGTAATATAGTCCCGAGGAGTAACTCGGCTCGCGACGTGTTCATGAGAGTTTGTCCTCTCACCGCTGTGTTTCGCGCCCCCGCGCGCCCTTATATATATATATATATATAGATATAGATATATATATATAGATATATATATATATATATATATATATGTAACGCGAGGATAATAGAAATCTATTTTTCATTCAATCTCAATCGTTTACTTTCGTTGAACGTGGAAATGTCGCTCGCACCGTACGATTACGTGCGTCGTACGAGAACCTCGGAATAAAAAGAGAAGAGAAAACGAGAGACAGAGAGAGAGCGAGAAATAATCGTGGAATTTCATAACGAGAAATTATGACGAAATCTCGATGGAACGATCATTGAAACGACGTGAACGTCAATAACGATAAGGAAATATTTTTCTATCGAAAGACAAGTACTCGTTCTTCCCCGGGATTTTCGTTATTTTTCTTTCCGTTGCTTTTGTTACTCAATGTGAGACTGATCAAATTCCCGTCTACGCGTAACGAGAATAAAAATTGCACGGAAACAGTGAAAGAAAGGGCGGGTGGGTGGGGGGGCGGGGGCGAAAACAAAAAGTGCAACAAACAAATTGTCGATTGGAACAGATCGAAACGTGAAAAAAGAAAAGTGGGCTTTTTTTTGCGTGCTACGGTGTTTCTGTGCCGGCGCTTGTACATAGTCGAGAAGAATTTAGTTGTTGTTTGTTGTTTTTTTATTTTTTCGGAAAAAAAAAACAAGACAGAATGAAAAAAGACCCGACATTTCATCGAGTTTAATGTTTGTACGTCGCAGCAGCAGCAGCAGCGGCAACACCGAAGATACGATATTTTTCGTCGAGCAATAATAACGGGATAAGTGAAGGGGGAGGAAAAAGAAAAGAAAAAATTATTGAGGGAAGAAAATAATCAAATTGACGAGCGAGAGAACCGCTCTTTACGATCTCGAGACTTTCGGGGAGGGCTCTGTACAAGTTTTCCGATCGCTCACGACAAACTGAGGGAGAAAGAGAGAGAGAGAGAGAGATAAAGAGAGAAACAGAAAGAAACAAATTTTTTAAAAGCGCGCTGTACGTTATTTAGATTTTTTTTTTTCTGTGAAACACTGAATGATCGTTGTTTCGTGCGCATTGAAAGAAAAAACAATTATTCACACACACATGCACACACGCAAGCAAGCACCCCGTGACTATTCGTCGTTGTTAACGTTATACAAATAAATATAAATTAAATTAGGGGAAAAAAAGAAAGAAAAAGAGAACGAAAAACAATAAAAAAATATAAAAAAAACAAAAGAACAGAAACAAAGAAAATAATATGGCCACGATTATGAGGGAAATTATTTTTTTAAATGCACTTTTTGAGGACACCTGTTGATTACAACCACAACCAACCACCGCTCCGCTCTATCGAGCTTTCCGCGAAGAAGTTGGGGTGGGGGTTGGTGTACCGTGCGCAGTAACGAACCGGGAGAAACTCTCTCTTCTCAGTCCCGGAGAGGATAGGAAAACAAAAAGTAACGAAGATAGTAGCAGCGGGGGGGGGGGGAGCAGAGAGCCATCTCTCGGTTCGGATAGGATCTCGCGCGAGCTTTACAGCGCGAAAGCCGCGGGCAGGAGGGGAGGGGGCGGCTTTTTTTTATATAGAACAATATATGTACGCGCGTGTGTACACGTAAAAATACTTGAAGGGGAGGAAAATGAAGGAAACAAAAAAAAATGTTTTATCGCCATTGTTGTTGATTGATCGTTGTTGCTAAAGTTGTTTGTTGAACTATTATAAACGATAATAGTGTTGAATATAAAGAGAATTAAAGGAGGAAAGTAAAGCGTGTGTACAGGGTCGCCGAGGATTGGTCGGATTGATGAAACAAGTATTTTATATAGCGACGGGAGTTTCAAGGGATTCGTTCGAGAAATAGTCAGACGGTAATCGTCGGTGGAAGATTCAACCGCGAAAATAGTATTTTATACGAGCGCATTTATACGGTTATTTGTGAAATTGAATTGTAACGGGTATGCGATGGAGGAATGACGGTGAAAACTCGGCGTATAGTTTCGATAGATATTTTTCGATAAAGGCCCAAGTGCCCTTTACCGCACCCCCCTATACACACGATTATATTATATACATATATATATATATATATATATATAAAGGCAATAAAATATTGAAGCATATGTGTTGCACCACGAGCCTCAGCATGTAAGCGCACTATATGCACCGACACACACACATGATTATTACGTGTATTTGCATATTTGATACATCCATAGAAGAGAAATTAAACTATTTATATATAAATATATTTTAAGCACACTTTTGTCAATCAAGTAGCCTTAATTTCTTACCGCGACGTACACAGAAATTTTCGTCTATGCGTTTGTACGGCCGGGAAGAGCAAAAAAAAAAACGTAAAAGACAAAAATAACAAATAATTTCGGTAATATGTGTACGCTGAATATTGGATAACTACAGTAGGGACCGTCCAGTTTATTTTAGATTCGTTATTGCGAGGGAGGAATAATAAATTAAAAAGAAACGACAAAAACGTTATTTTATCGAAAATATATATGAAAAAATTATTAAAAAATAAAGCAGTTCTTGCTGGATTCGAGTATAATACATGTTATGAATATTTAAAGAAGATATATAATATAGACTTGTAGAATTGATACGTAAAATTGACATGTGTACTCGTAGATTTGAAATGTATCTGAGAATAATGATAATTCAGCGTGAGATAACGTAATTACAACGTTTTTCGGCTAACGAGAAATTCGTCGCGCGTCAAAACAGGGACAATAATGGAGGGAGAACGTTTGATAAAGGGTGAGGCTGGAGGAGGCGAGCCGGGAGATAAAAAATATATATATAAGTGCACAAAGAGCGCACAGTGACATTGATTAATCGGCTGTTGGGTTCGGAACGTTTTTATCGTCATACAAATATATTTATATATAACTGAATATATATACGTGCACACAAATATATAACACACCTCGGGTAACGAGTACGAAAAGAAAAAAAAATACACACACACACACACACACACACACACACACACACACACACACACTTGAGGGAAAATAAACAGAAACGAGCGACGGTTATACATGTATAAATAATACAAAGAAACGCGTAGAAATATATATATATGTAGGGGAGGAAAAAACGTACAAGTGTTGTCTGCACCCACGAGCACCTATAAAACTCCCACTGCTGTGCACACACGCAAACACAGGCATCTACACACATGTACACAAATCCTCCTCTCACCCCTTCACGAGCACCTGCTGCACGGCACGAATAACTTCTCGAGCACCTTCTTCGCAATCACAGAATATTTCTCCGAGACTCCCCACCCCCCAAGTCCGGACAAATATCGTATCGATAAACAGGTATTGGCGAATATTGACGAAAAAAAATAAAAGAACCGAAAAAAAAAACAAAAAAAACAAACGATAATTCGTGGAAGCTTTGTTTGCGTGATAAATCAATGACGCAGCTACGTTCGGACTTCGAACTTTGCACCCTTCGTTTATCTGACTTTGATTTCAACCGTCGGACTTTTACTTTGTTTTTTTTTTCTTTGAGAAAAAAAAATCGCCCCTAAATTAAATAACAAATATCGTTCGATGACACTCCATTTGTGCGAGACAATCTATTATGATATCTCAAAAATTGCCGATGTTAAAATGAATCACAAATGTCTGTGTGTGTGTGTGTATTTTTTTTTATGAGCTAAAGAAAAATTCGAAATTTCATAAAATCTTAGCCCTTCCATTGATTCGCACAACAGTTTTAATACCAAAGGTCCTTCGATTTTCAGTTTTCGAAGAAATTCGAAAAAAGTTCGAAAATTCATAAGATCGGATTGCTCTGATTGATTTTGGTAGAATTCAATGCCAACCGTACTTCAATAATGTTCCAATTGTAGAAGAAAAATGATGCTCGATAAAGACAAAATTTGCAAAAATTAGACCGGCCTCAACTTTCGGAAAATTCGAAAACTCATATAATCAAATTGCTTTGATCGATTTTGGCCGAATTCAATGCCAACAATGCCATTTTGGATGCATTCAATGCTTCAATAATCTTCTAATCGTACAACAAAAATGTTGCATGATATTTCAAAATTTGCGCAAGTCAGAGCAATCACGATTTTTTTTTAATTCTGAAAAATTCAAAAGATCGAATTGCTTCGCTCGATTTTGGCCAAATTCAATACCAAACGTACTTCAATTGTCTTTTCATCGTAGGAAAATAATGTTGCTCGATAATTCAAAATTTACGAAAGTCAGAGCGATCATGATTTTCGAAAAATTCCGAAAATTCAAAAGATCGAATGGCTTTGCTCGATTTTGGACAAATTCAATACCAAGCGTACTTCAATAATTTTCTAATCGTAGGAAAAAAGTGTTGCTCGATATCGTAAAATTTGCAAAAATTAGACCGATCACAATTTTCGGAAAATTCAAAAATCCATAATATCCAAACGTTCCGATTGATTTTGGTCAAATTCGATACCAACCGTACTTCAATTATGTTGTAATCGTACAATAAAATTGTTGCTCGATATCTCATATTTTGCGAGAGTTAAAGTGATCACGATTTTCGTAAAATTCGAAAATTCATAAGATGGAATCGGATTGAACGATTTTGGTCAAATTCAATATCAGCAGTACTTCAATAACGTTCTATTTGTTGAGGAGAAAACAAAACTTTGCTCAACAACGCAAAATTTGCAAAAGTCAGAGCGATCACCATTTTCGAAAAATTCGAAAATTTGCAACATCCAAACGTTTCGATCGATTGTGTTCAAATTGAATATCAACCGTGCGTCAATAATGTTCTTATCGTAGAATAAAATTGTTGCTCGATATCTCAAAATTTGCGGAAGTCAGAGTGATCACTATTTTCGAAGAATTCCAAAATTCATAAGATGGAATCGGATTGAACGATTTTGGCCAAATTCAATATCAACCGTACATCAATAACGTTCTATTTGTTGCAAAGAAAAAACAATAATTTTGCTCGACATCGCAAAATTTGCAAAAGTCAAAGCGATCACTCGAAATGTTTGCAAACTTTGAACAAGATCGGTCGAGTCGTTCTCGAAATATATCCGTTCTTCTGACTGTTTAAAATTCGACCACATCAGCACACAGATTCAGACATTTTTTTCCAAATATTATTTAACAATTGGCGAAAAATAAAAAAATTAAAAATGCAATTTTCGTCGAAAAATTGACTACTTGGGATATTTTAAGCAATCCGTTGTGAGAATTTCGAAAAAAAAAACCATTTTTTTTCACAAAAACAAAGCTTCGTCCGGGAGAAAGTAGAAAAAAAGAAAAAATATCAGAGAATATCGAAAATATTGCACACGCACTTTTCTTTCACTTATTTTTCTATATCATTATTATTCTTCCCGTATTTTTCGTCAGAGTTGGTCGATTATTAATCAATGAAATTAATTCGCATTTGATCGAACGAATGAATTTTTGCTTACGCGTTAATTAGAGGACGTACTCGATAATTATTATTGAGTATCGATTATAGTATTAAATATAATTGCGTTCTATAATTGATTGGATATTCATTTCAGTCCCTACCCCCTGTATGAACTAATAACTTTATAATCTGATATTATCTAATTAATATTGGATTTAGCGAGAAACACTCGTGAAATTGGCCAACTCTGATCGGGCGAACGCGTTGAAGTGGGGAGTTTGGAACGAAAGTGACGAATGAAAAAGTAAAAAATTCATTTAAAAAATTGCGAATGAATAATTGTGATAACGAAAAAAAAAAAAAAAAAACCAGCATTATGTTATGTGGTTGAAGTTACGAACGTACTGGCGAAAAAAAATTGAACATTGGTTAATTAGAGAAAACTTACTCCCTCGATGAACAGGAGCATATATTCTTACAAAAATCACATGATTTAGTCTGTTGATAGGTTTAAGGTAGTAGTCTGGTAATTTGAGCCGATTTTCATGTCTTTTTTGGAGGGCGTTTTTTTGTAGGAAAATAAAAATGAATCGTTTTGGATATTTAGGATGTTTTTATTTACATATTAAAGATACAAAATAAATTTTTTTGAAAAAATGTAATAGTTCATTATTATTATTATTATTATTGATCGAAGTTGGCACCTCGAAAAAAAAGCGCGTGTGTGGCCCCGGTGATTTTGGCTCTTGATGTTATCTGAAATAAAAAATTCTTAATAATTCTTAATCTATAGACATGTTATTCTGGTCGGAACTACTGAAGTTAAATTTCATGGATAAATAACAAAATGGCGGGCAAAATAAAAGGACGTTTTTTTCTAAAGTTCGCCATTTTGTTATTTATCCATGAAATTTAACTTCAGTAGTTCCGACCAGAATAACATGTCTATAGATTAAGAATTATCAAGAATTTTTGATTTCAGATAACATCAAGAGCCAAAATCACCGGGGCCACCCACGCGCTTTTTTTTCGAGGTGCCAACTTCGATCAATAATAATAATAATAACAAACAATTAAATTTTTTTCAACAACAATTTTTTTTGTATCTTTAATATGTAAATAAAAACATCCTAAATATCCAAAACGATTCATTTTTATTTTCCTACAAAAAAACGCCCTCCAAAAAAGACATGAAAATCGGCTTAAGTTACCAGACTACTACCTTAAGAGGCAATAAAATGAAGCCCTGGCTCAATTTTCTTGAAAAAAAAATTTTTTTCTCAAATTGGAAGTTCGTGTTCTGTTTTTTTCGATTTTTCGAGGACACCGAAATGACTCTCTGTTGTGTTAAAAAAATATAAACTAAAATATTTCAAACGGGAAACTTTGATGAACGCCCGGAATGGAATATGGTCATTCTGACCGAGCGTTGATCGACGTTACTTTTCTAAATATTTTGGTTTATATTTTTTTTCACATACCAGAGAGTCCTGTCATTCTCCTCGAATAATCAACTAACAGGACACGAGCTTGGAATGGGCGAAATAATTTTTTTTTTAACAAAACCGAGCCCGAGCTTTATTTTATCGCCTCTTAAGGTCATAAACAGGCTAAATCGTGTGATTTGTCTACGGATATATACTCCCGTACAATTGACCCGTAAGTTTTCTCTAGTTAAGCACATTTAATTTTTTTTTTTTGCCAGAACGTTCGCAACTTCAACGACACATTATGTTCCTTCTTCTGTTTGATTCGTTACAGTAATAATTTACAATAATTTCTTTCGTTCGATTTCTCCCCGGTCTCAAGAATGTAAACAGCGAAATTTTTCTCCGACTCGGTGATTCAACGTATCTTTGATTTCAGGACGTGGTGGAACGAGAGCGGGACAGAGAGAGAGAGAGATCGAGATCCTACGACAAAGAAGAAGAAGAAGAAGAAGAAGACGAGTAAACAGAAGAACGACCGTTACAACGAGTACGAAAATTTCCCAGTGAATAGTCGAGTGTTGTTGTTTTTTTGTTCTCTCTTTGTTGTTGGTTGTTGTGCGTGGTGCGCGCGCGTTACTGGCTCTACAAAACGTACGATCGGCAAGAGTTATCCAACGGGAAGGCTGACGAAGAGAGGAGGGTGCGGTGGCAGGAAACGATATACATGAGAAAATCGTTCGCGAGAGGCCTAAACAGCGTGTAGAAAAAAAAACAGCGCGGGGAAAAAATCGATCGACCACAGCGAGAGAGACCCATAATTGAGACGAGAGAGAGAGAAGATAAGGGAAAGGAAAAGCGAGGAAACATTTTACCTGTTACGCTCAAGCGACGGATCGATAAGCTCTACGACACAACGGAGGGAGGAAAATATAAAGAAGGTCTATTTTCTATTTGCGTTACCGAACAAAAGTGATTTGTTCGGTGAAAGCGGGGTGGGGCAAAAGGAAGAGATTTTACGAGAAACAATCATCGTACAACACACAAAAATTCCTTCTCCATCGACACATTCTACGAGCAATCTCTCCTTTTCTCAAACTTCTTCTCTCCTTCTCTCTCTCTCTCTCTCTCTCTCTCTACTCGCTCGTTCGCTATCTCTTCCTCGTTCGATCATACCCGACGAACAAGAAAACTAACGAAGTTCCAACACGTTCTTCCTCGTTGCTCATAATCGTAATAGAAGGTTGTTCGAAGCGCACACGATAGTGACGAAAAAATAAGAAGAAGAAGAAGAAGAATAAAATAAGGGAGAGAGAGAGAGAGAGAGAGAGAGAGAGAGAGAGAGAGAAACACGAAATATAATTCGATAATCGTAAAAAGAGGAATTTTTTCTTTTTCGTCAACTCGCACACGATAGAAATTTACGGAGGTGTAGATAGACGAGGAAATTAGCGAACGAGAAAAAAACGAACAAATTACGAAAAAGACAGAGAGCCGAGAGGATCGCGAAGCGAGAAGAATAAAATCAAAGAATACAAAAAAATAACGGTTTTGACAAGCGTGGCAAACGAACTAACATGTCGAGCCAAATGTTTTGGCTCCTCAGTTACGTGAGCCTCGGTCTAGCCCTTACCCTCGGGAATAGACCAACCGGTATACACGCCTCCTCCTCGTCGTCGTCTTCGTCGCAACAACAAAAACAACAATCGACCTCGTCGACGTCCGGTCAGACGCAAAAGTCGCGTCACGAGGGCCGTTTAACGAGGGAAGAAACGATGACGAGTAACGGGGCCGACGAGACGATCGTCGAGCTTGATAACCTTGGTAATTACCGATACAACGAGCCCGTGGAACGAGAGACGACGAGCGATTGGTGGCAGGACGAATCGAGCTTTCCGAGAAGACGACGAAGACGACGACAACAACAACAACAACAGCAACAGCAGCAGCAGGAACAGCAACAACAACAACAGCAACGGCAAATCGACGGAAGGACAACCGACGAATCGGCGAACGAAACGAACGACGAGAGAACGAGAAGGGAGATCGGTGATGATAATTTTTTCGACGAATTCGCAACCGTCCTTCTCGATACCCATTATCCCCGTGATCGACGTTTCGTTCCGGTAAAACGTAAAAATTACGATAATCCCGGTCTCGTCGGTCGTTCAACGAAGAAAATTAAAGCAACGACCACTCGAGACGATAACGAGAGTTACGAGAGGAAAATTTCGATAACCCCGTACGTTATTTATCGACCCGAACAATCGTTAATTACGTTTAGCAAGCCGGAAAAATATTTCAATTCTCGCACCAAAGCTCCCTATCTCAATTGGCAAAGAGTCCCGTTCGATGGTCGTCTCGTTGAACAAAGAAATTCCGCCCGTTTGTCGAACGAGGTGTTGCCGACGGTTAGTTACGAGGATAATGAGATTGACGCGCCGAGCATCGTCCGGGAGAACGGTATCGGCGACGAGAGTGAGGAGATTTTTCGTGCCGGTGGAAAATCACCGGACAAGAGAAATCAGGGTGGCGGACGGGGTAGAAACGTTAATCCGCGGGGATGGACGTCGAACGGTCAACAGTCGCAAAATCCATCCGCTACGAACGTCCCTGGCGCTGGCTTAGCCTCGCAGTTCATGCTCAGACCGCCGAGGGGCAATCGACAGTACGACGTTCCGCAAATCGGTGAGTCGTTTGTTACACTTGCTGCTCTTTATCGTGCAGGAGCTAAGCTCTTTGTTTTATGTTTTACTTTTCTCCGCGAGGAAACTTTGTTTTTTGTTTGTTGTTGTTTGTTTTTTTACGTGATATAGAATGTCGCGTTTTTCCGTCCTCAACGAAAAACGCTTCGTTTTCGTCACAATAAAAGCGTCCATGTACGTTGGTGTGTATGTGATACACTCCAAAAATTCAAATTGTCAGATGTCGTGAAAACTTAAACTTGTTACAAGTTGTGAAAACTTAAACTTGTTACAAGTTGTGAAAACTTAAACTTGTTACAAGTTGTGAAAACTTAAACTTGTTACAAGTTGTGAAAACTTAAATTTTTTACAAGTCGTGAAAACTTAAACTTGTTACAAGTTGTAAAAACTTAAACTTTTTATAAGTTGTGAAAACTTTTTTTTAATTTTTTTATCGAGGGATTGTGGAAAATCTTCAGAAAGACGTTTTGGGAGTTTACGCACTCCCGAGCGTGTGGGATTTGTACCCACTGAAAACCACACACCCTTTCTCCTTGACATTTGGCCCCCCTGGAACCGCTTTCGCATTGCATCAGGAGGGTGTCATTTTCGCGCCAGCCTGGGCGCTAGACTCATGCGCTTCGGAACCCCGTACCTGCCTCGCGCGCTCCTCTTGGTTCTTGGTGCGTAGTACCTTCTCTATGTATCCCATAATGCGGGTCCACTTCACTTCGCTTTGCAGCATTTTCTCTACTGCATTCTCCGGTGTCAGGTCTGCTCCCAGGGCAGCTGTCAATGCTCTTTTCTCTTCTGCCCACCTTGGGCATGCGAAAAACGTATGGCAAACATCATCGGGCTCCGTGCAGAAGTCGCATTGCGGACTGTCTCTTCTTTTAAATCTATACAGGTAGGCGTTGAAGTGGCCATGCCCTGAAAGAAATTGCGTCAGGTGATAGTCTACCTCTCCGTGCTCCCTACTCAACCACGGCGAAAGGTTGGGTATGAGGCGATACGTCCATCTGCCTGTGGTCTCCTGCGCCCAGGTGTCCTGCCACTCCTGGAGGATTCGGGCTCGTTCCTGCGCTTTGACTATGGGTCGGTTGCCCTCCGCTTGTCGTTGGTGTACGCGCATCCTTTCCTTGGCCAGTAGTACGATGGGGATCACGCTTGCAATCACCATCGCAGCACTCCCAGAGACTGTGCGGTAGGCGCAGGCTACTCGTAGAGCGCTAGACCTCTGCACGGCTACCAGTCGTTTTTGGTGTTTCTCGACCATGAGAGAGTCTGCCCAAATCTCCGCGCTGTACAACATGATCGAGTGACAAACACCCATCATGACCCTTCTTTTGGCTGCTCTTGGCCCTGCTGCGTTGGGCATGAGTCTAGATAGTGCCGCAACGACTTTCGCAGCTTTGTCTGCCGCACCACGGATCTGCTCTGCGAATGTCAGCTTCTTGTCTATCACAAGCCCTAGGTATTTAGCCGATCGCTTGGATTCGATAGCCACTCCGTCAATATTGACGCTGAGTGGATCTTGGAAACGGCGTCGCCTTGTTAGAACTACGACTTCTGTTTTACTCGCCGCAAGGTCCAGGCTGTGCTGACGCAGCCACTCGTCTATTCTTCTCGCAGCTTTTGCGATTCTGCGTTGAGCTTGCGCTGGTGTCTCCGCCGTTACCACTGCCGCGATATCGTCCGCGAAGCCCACGATTTTGGTTCCTTCCGGCATGTCTATTTTAAGAATGTCGTCAAAGTTGACATTCCAGAGGTCGGGTCCAAGGTATAAGTTGTGAAAACTGAACTTGTTACAAGTTGTCAAAACTTAACTTGTTATAAGTTGTCAAAACTTAAACTTTTTACAAGTTGTGAAAACTTAAACTTTTTACAAGTTGTCAAAACTTAAACTTGTTACAAGTTGTGAAAACCTAAACTTTTTATAAGTTGTGAAAACTTAAACTTGTTACAAGTTGTAAAAACTTAAACATTTTACATATTGTGGAAAATTAACTTGTTACAAGTTGTGAAAACTTAAGCTTCTTACAAGTTGTGAAAACTTAAACTTTTTACAAGTTGTGAAATCTTAAACTTGTTACAAGTTGAGAAAACTTAAATTTGTTACGAATTGTGAAAACTTAAACTTGTTACAAGTCGTGAAAGCTTAAACTTGTTACAAATTGTGAAAACTTAAACTTTTTACAAGTTGTGAAAACGTAAGCTTGTTACAGGTTGTAAAAACTTAAACTTTTTACGAGTTGTGAACACGTAAGCTTGTTACAAGTTGTAAACACTTAAACTTTTGACATGTTCTGAAAACTTAACTTGTTACAAGTTGTGAAAACTTAAGCTTCTTACAAGATGTGAAAACTTAAGCTTCTTACAAGTTGTGAAAACTTAAACCTGTTACAAGTTGTGAAAACTTAAACTCGTTACAAGTTGTGAAAACGTAAATTTGTTACAAGTTGTGAAAACTTAAACTTGTTACAAGTCGTGAAAGCTTAAACTTGTTACAAATTGTGAAAACTTAAACTTTTTACAAGTTGTGAAAACGTAAGCTTGTTACAAGTTGTAAAAACTTCAACTTGTTACAAGTTGTAAAAACGTAAACTTTTTACATGTTGTGAAAACTTAACTTGTTACAAGTTGTAAAAACTCAAGCTTCTTGCAAGTTGTGAAAACTTAAATTTGTTACGAGTCGTGAAAGCTTAAACTTTTTACAAGTTGTGAGGACTTAAACTTGTTACGAGTTGTAAAAACTTAAACTTGTTACGAGTTGTGAAAACTTAAAAAAAATACGAGTTCTTTATAGTTATTTAAAAATCTGTCTAGCAATACATTTTAACTTGTTTTCGTAAATGTAAAAGCCAAATAAATCGTAAAAAAAAAATCAACTCTATACATCTCGAGAACGAATTGACCGAATTCTTCCAAACTTTTCACAAATTTAGGACATCGAACCTTCCTTGTTTATGGCAAATTTCATTGGAATTCCTTGAGTATTCATGATTCTACGGCATTGAAATTTTCAAACAACCTTTGAGACTGATTTAATTTGTAAAAGTTTTTAAATCTGGGGTTAATTTTTCCGTCGGGAATTCGGTATCGCTAGAGGATGATTGGTATCGAATTTTGCATTGATCGGCAAAAGGGTTGAGATTTTTTTCAATCTTTAATTTTCTTAAATTTTTATAATAATTTTTTATTAAAGATTGTTTGGTCGTTTAACTTTTTTAAAGTTTCAACTATAGAGGTGGCACTTGCCATAAAAGTAGGTTTGCGGATAGCGTTCTATTTTGATGCTTCAAATAAATTGTTGAAGTCCTTCGAGATTGTAAACAAAATTGAATCTTTGGGCTTTTGTATATTTTGAAAAATCAATCAATTGCCCTAACTTTTGTAATTTTTTGCCGAATGATAATAAGGAATCATGAAACTTTGCAACCGGTGGCACCTTGAAAAAAAAATGCTAATTGGAAACTTGCACATTGCTTCGTCATTATTTTATCTCGCTCACTAAGCTGCCTTCTGCTGCCTCTACGAGGAAGCCAAAGTTGAAGAACCTTATTCGTGCATGGAGGGGGATTTGCGAGCGAGATAAAATAATGAGCAAGCAATGCGCAAGTTTTCAATTTTCATCTTTTTTTTCTTCTATGTTAATGATACATCGTTAGACCGAATGAGGTTTAATTAATATACCTTCCACTTTTTAATATTGTACAGACAATACAAATCGTTTTCTCGTTTTTTGATCGAACGCGGCATCGAGTCTCCATCGTTTGCTGCAATTTTTCGTTCGAATTACATGAGAATTAAAGATAGTGCGCTATTTTGAAATTTTCGAAAGTTGCGTGTGTGATTGCTTTAATTTTCGTAAATTTTCAGCTACCGAGTCGAAACTTTATGTTTAAATGGGTCAGGGAACGAGAATGTTTGGCGTCAAATGTGGTAAGAATCGCTCGAGGGATGCAGACTTTATAAAATGTTCAATTGTTCAAACAAAATTTTTGTGACTTAATTTTCAAAAGGTTTGTTATCGCAGGTTAATTTTTCACTCTTGAATAGACTATGATCGAAGGATGATTGGTATTAAGGTAGTAGTCTGGTAACTTAAGCCGATTTTCATGTCTTTTTTGGAGGGCGTTTTTTTGTAGGAAAATAAAAATGAATCGTTTTGGATATTTAGGATGTTTTTATTTACATATTAAAGATACAAAAAAAAAATTTTTTTTTTTATTAATAGTTTATTATTATTATTATTCATCGAAGTTGGCACCTCGAAAAAAAAGCGCGTGGGTGGCCCCGTTGATTTTGGCTCTTGATGTTATCTGAAATAAAAAATTATTGATAATTCTTAATCTATAGACATGTCATTCTGGTCGGAACTACTGAAGGTAAATTTCATGGATAAATAACAAAATGGCCGACTTTGGAAAAAAAAGTTTTTTTTGTATCTTTAATATGTCAATAAAAACATACTAAATATCCAAAACGATTCATTTTTATTTTCCTACAAAAAAACGCCCTCCAAAAAAGTCATGAAAATCGGCTTAAGTTACCAGACTACTACCTTAAATTTGGGTTAAGATTTGATTGAACAAAATTTTTGTTTTAGTTTATATCTTATAAAAAATTGTTTATTTAAATTTAGAACTGTAGAGACGGTGCTTGCTATTAAATTAAGTTGGGGGGCTACTTCCTGGATGAATTGGATAGCATATGGAAAGATATTTGTTATCGAATTTAGAAATAAATCTCAATTATACGATTATCGGCGCGTGCAGGTTTCGCCTCCTCTCAAGAGACACAAAAAAATTTGCATATCGCTTCCTCATTATTGTATCTCCCTCACTATTTGCATCTTTTTTTTAAATGAATTCCATTCAAACAATTCTACGGTACCACGGGGTCCAAAGTTTCACGATTCTTATTATCATTCGGCAAAATTTACTAAAGTTAGAGAAATTCACTGATTTTGCAAAATATATAAAAGTCTGAAGATAAACATTTTTTGACAGTTTCGAAGCACTCTAGCAATTCATTTCAAAATCAATATCGAACAATATCATCCTCAAATCTAATTTTACGGAAACTGCTACCTCTACAGTTTTTTTCCTTCGTTCCAACGCATACCTTTTCGGGTTTTTACATATGACCCAATCCCCGCCCCCAAAATTCCATTTTTTCCATTTTCCCTTGATCACTCCCTACCCGCTATTTGCTTAGTTCCATTGTATCGCATTTGCCATGGACACAGGGAAACTGCAAAAAACCTGTGTCGATACAGACGGCTTTGTTGTGACTGCGTTTCAATTCTATTTATCACATCCGAAACTCAATAGATACCGCCCGCTCAACAGTCGGGGTGCCAGATGGTGCACGGCTAAGCGTCCACCCATCCAAGTAGTGGATCTAAAAGCTGCTTAATTTGGGTGATCGGCAGAGCCGCGCACCGATCGCGCGTCCACTGTTACCGGTTGCCACCTTTATGGTTGAAAATTTTCAAAAGTTAAGCAGACATAAAATTTCTTACAAAATAGCCCTTAGCAAAACGTGCCATTCATTGCCATTAAGAAATGCCATTGAATTTCCATTGCTTCAGATATGATAATACAAGAGCAGATGAAATAATTCGGAAGCAATGTGCAAGTTTATAATTCGCATCGTTTTACTTATGATTTTTCAAAGTTTAGAAATCTCGTTCTAAGCTCGATAAGTTCAACGGCGAGTATGGGACGCTCCGCATCAAAGGGTGCCAAGCATCAAAGTAATTCTTCTAACGACGGAATTCGCTCGTGGCTCATAAATTAATTCATTACGACGCACCGGACCTTTTTATGCTCCGTCACATTCCCTCTTAATAACAGTGGAATGTGTCGAGCGTGAAGTATTTATTTTTTAGTAAAATTGGCGGGTGCGGGTGGAAATAACGAAACGCCAAAAAATCGATCAGTCGAAATAACGAACTATCAAAAAATCGTGTGGCCGAAATAGGAAAGATCAAAAAGCCGAACGTTGGAAATAACGAAAGTCCTAAAAGTCGAATGCCAATGGGTTCATCGCAACGACCCATTGGTATTAGAACTTGATCTCACGCTATTTCGACCGTTCGACTTTTTCGACTTTTTCGCGTTTCGCTATTTCGACCCTCCCTCTTCCCTCCCCCTAAAAATTGACTCCGAATGGCACGTCATGATCGAGCAGTAGAAAAAGTCTTTCACTGGTCAGACAATGAATTTATCTCGGCGTAAAGATACCAAATTTGCCAGATTAAAAAATTTCTTAAAAAATATACGTTAGCAAAATGTGCCATTAATTGCCATTGAGAAATGCCATTGAATTTTCATTGCTTCGGATAAGATAATATAAGAGGAGTTGAAATAATTCGGAAGCAACGTGCAAGTTTCTAATTCGCATCTTTTTATTTATGATTTTTCAAAGTTTAGAAGTTTTGTTCTAAGCTCGATAAGTTTAACGACGAGTATGGGAGGCGCCGAGCAGGGGGTGCGAAGCGTCAAAGTAATTCTTCTAACGACGGAATTCTCTCGTCGCTCATAAATTAATTCATTACTACGCACCGGACCTTTTTATGCTCCGTCACATTCCCTCTTAATAACAGTAGAATGTGTCAAGCATAATGTATTCATTTTTCATGGAAAGAGAGAGAGAGGTGGGGGAGAAAAAAATCAAGTGTAAGTTGCAAGTCTCTCGACCAAGTTTCCCGCGATAAATTTCCCATGAGACCCGACTCTACGCTATCGTTATAATGCTCACTGTACTTTCATCAAGGATCGTAAATTTACACGTATGAATATTCCCGGTAACAGTGGGAGTGGCGCCTAATTTCGTCACACGCGCGGTACGCAGTCAAGTAAAAAATCATTAATCTCTTTGTTCGCGTGAATTACAATGTATGTATATCACGAAAAAACATTTACAAACAAAAATGGAAAATGACATTAAATTGGCAGATATAAAATTATTTATTGGGCGTACAAAAAAAGCGTGTATAGTCATGGGTAACGTGATATTTCCGATAGTATCGATACAATTTCACTGTTTACAATAAACAAACGGCTAATGTTTTAATCACGCTCGTTTATGTCGTTTCCTCATAGAGGAAGCTTTGCTTTCGTGAAGATTTCCTTTTTTCAATTTCCGCTGTCAATACTTTCAGAACGTGTCAACACGTTCGGAATAGCATATTTACAAGAAGTCCCTTGATGCTTGTGTGGGACGGAAGCGACGAATATTAAATGTCGACAATTTTGCAATGGCTCAATCGATCCCAAAAAATTTTTCCACGAAACAATTTTTTTTCTTCTTATCACTATATATCCCTCGTATTCATTTCGAAAAATATAATACCGCCGGTGAATATACGAGGGGGGACCCAAAAAAAACGGGAATTTCGTCATAATTTCTTTATTTTTAAATATTTTTACACCAAATTTTGATCACCTTCAAAGTATTCTCCTTTGACCACAACGCACCTCTGCAAACGATCCTTCCAATGTTCAAAACATTTTTTAAATTCACTTATCGGGATGTTCTTTAGGCCTTCCAGCGATTTTTATTTTACCTCCTCCACAGAGGCAAAACGCTTGATTGCTGCTTTGTTTCGGGGTCGTATCCATAGCACCACGATTCATCACCAGTAATCACCTTGGAAAAAAGTTCAGGGTCCTCTTCGAGCTGATTCTGAAGTTCAAAACATGCCTGAAGTCGACGCTCCCTTTGCTCGTCTGTGAGAAGGCGAGTGACAAATTTGGCTGCAACTCTGCTCATGTGCAAATCTTTGGATAAAATCCTCTGAATTAAATTCCATGATATCCCAGACATCTCACAGAGCCGATCGATGGTTCGGCGACGGTCTTCATGAATGAGAGCATTGATTTTGTCGACGTTTTCGTCACTTCTTGACGGTGAGGGGCGTCCTGAACGGGGTTGGTCTTCAATTCACATTTCTCCATTTTTAAAAAGTGAAAACCACTCGTAGACTCTGGTTTTACTCAGGGCAACATCTCCATAAGCAATCTTAAGCATTACATTAATTTTCGCGGGCGATTTCCCCAACAGGGAACAAAATTTCACAGCCGCGCGTTGCTCTCGACAATCGGCCATCACGTTTTCGACGAAATGGAAAAAGTTGTTTCACTACAAAAATTCCCACGGGCGAACCGATGCACTCACGGCGACAGAACTTCGCACACTAACTCCGGAGACGTGTCCCCAACGGACACCTGGTCGAGCAATGGGTTCCCCTACTCTACCTCCCCGCCGCAGCGCAATTCCCGTTTTTCGGGTCCTCCCTCGTACATTTACTCGTATCTTCATTGTTTTCATTTATGCATGGCTTTTCTCTGGCTCTTCTTCATTCTGTTTCTCTGTTTGTCCCTCTCTCTCTCTCTCAGCAAGTTTGAATTGACAATGAACCAATTTGTTAGTTGAAAATATGGATCTCAGTTTCTGCGAATAACAAAACTACCAGTGGCATGGAGATGAGGTGATTCTACTTTGATATTCTCATGCTTCAGGGATATTACGGGTTCGTCGTTTCCACTTGTTGCTTCGACGATTCTAATACGTATTCATAGATGAACGTGCTGAGAAGCGTATTTACTCTTTCTCTTGTTATTACTGTATATACATTATGTCTCTCTGTATTATATGAATATGTCGCTGCCGCCCACCCCGTGTACAAGTATTGAGCAACCCAAACAAATCCAAATGACCCAAACATGCAGAGGTGCATTTGCGGTCATTTTCGGTCATTCTGGGGGCGGGGGCGACGGGGGGGGGGGGTTGTTTGATGCGAGGGTATCATCCCCTCCACTATATATATATTTGTTTTTTTTTTTAAATCGACGGAATATGTGCACAGTGCTGGGGATTTGAAGTTTAATACGAATATTTTCTCGCGATTTTGGCAAAAATTTGATTTCCCGGGACGTTGCGTATCCAATTCCTCCTGGAGTAGTTTTCATCTTCGTTCGTAATCCATCCAGCTGGATATCATATTTACCCTCTATCGCGTCCGCAATCCTTGAATCACAAGATCGACGGACAATCACCCCTTTTTTTCACCCCCCGCACATTTTCATTACGCGCGTACGCAATTGTTAACCAATCTCAATGGGATCCCATTTTCTCTCGAAGGATTATCGAATTTCCTCAAATTTACGCTTTTTAAATATTCCGAATTCGGTCAAATTTTCGTGAAAATCGATGAAAACATCCGCCCTCCACTTCAAATGCCCGGCACTGTATATATATATATTAGGTTGGCGCGAAAAAAAGGATTTAATGAAAAAGAAAAAAAACTAAAAATATGGAAATTAATTCTTGTTGTAGAATTTTATATCGTTTATTATTCGATGTCATTGTTTCAAATTTGTGCATATTGAATTCCATACATTGGATCATCGATAATATGTTGAAGCAGTCTAAACGAGGATTTTTTCGAGGTTTAAAGAGAAAAAAAATCATAGGTACTGTTAAATATTTTAACATCGGCCTTTTTTTCTATATTTTTATTAATATTTGCAGGTATTCTGCAATTTTTTTCGAGTACAATAAAAATAAACTAAGGGTAGTACGCGGTTTCATTGGTTTCGTTGGTGACGTTCTACTCATCCGAAACGAATAAACCAAAAAGATTATTGATCAGTACAAGTATGGCTATCGCATGAACCTCTAAAATGTCGAAGTAAAAAATATGAAACTTTTTGTATGGTTGTTCAAAGATTTTTAAAAAATTTGAAAATCCGTAAACATTGCTTAGAAGGTCGCCACTTTGGGTTTTTTTTTTGCTTCAATATTCTAGAGGTTCATACGTTAGTCATACTTTTACTGATCAATAATCTTGCTGGTTTTTTTGGTTCAGATGAGTAGAACGTTTGAAATCATGGTCACAGTCGCTGTTGCATCATGGCGACCTGAAATTGCGTAGCACCCTGAATTTATTTTTATTGAACTCGAAAAAATCTGCAGAGTACCTGCAAGTATCCATAAACGAGTGAAAAAAAAGACCGATGTTGAAATATTTAATAGTAACTATGAATTTTTTTCTAAACCTCGAGAAAAATTTTCGATTAAACTAGGAGATTGTCTTAAGGGCTCACATACCTGCTGCGCGTGCTGAAAACCGAGTGAATTTGAAAAATTATTATAAAGGTTATATGGTGCAAGAATAAATAAATAGTTAATTTCACATTTTTTATTAACTTTTCAACTATAAGAAAAAAAATTTAATTTTTTTTTTTTCAACATTAACATTATTTTTTTCGGGTATAAATGGACTACCGATGAAAACCATGGCGCCTCCTTGTCGACATCATAACTTCACCAAAAATTATCCAATCTCCAAAAATAAAAAAGAATCTAGTAAAATAATGTAGTAGTAATAGTCTGACAGAGGGAATTGTTTTTTTTCTTTCAAAAATAAAAAAATTACAGTATTTCAAACTTTAGTATGCAATTTGAAATAAACAAAATTGTGTCTAATAATTTATAAAAAATTACCCAACCAAAAAATGTAAAAAACCTCTCGTCAGACCATACAGAAAATAATAATCAAGATTTAAAAAGAAAAAAGTGAAAAAATATTTAAAATTGACTGAGTTATCGTGTTGACACTGTCTAAAAACATAGTTCGAGAAAAACGCGTTAGCCAAGTAAAATTAAAGTTAGCCAGGTAGCCGTCCTAACCCGATGTCCGGTCACATTTATTTCTATAACTTTGTAACGGAGTGAAATTTTCTTAAAATTCTTTTTTTTTTAATTCTTAGAAGTATCAAGAATAAAAATCTGTAAAACAATGGATTTCTCGAAAATTTCAGGGTTATGTGAGCCTTTAATTAAGTCAAAAGTTGTTTATATACCGAATCTGGAATTTAATCGAATGAATTTAGTAGTTTAGACTGTTATCGACGTACTTGCACTGCATATATCCCGTTTAATGCATGTTTTCGACAGCAGTCCCACGAGGGTGAAGATCGATAACAGTTGATCCCTCGGCGTTGTTGAACTGCCGGAGAGAACTTATCGATCGTAGTGATTTTTGTTTTTTTTTTTCTTTTCGATACTTCCTCGCAATTTATTGACGTAAACGACGATGACGTTGATATCGTTGTTACACGATATTGAGGGCGAGGACCACGGACGAGAAATTTTCTTTTCTCATTCGCGAAGTGAATTCATGTCCCCTGACGGGACCAAATTCAATCTCTGTTATATACATCTTACGCCCACGTTTTCGCTTTGCCTCTCCTTCTTCTCTGATCCCTGAAAATATATATCTATCGCAGTGGCCTCGTTAAACCAATCATAAAAAAACAAGAACAATATTGTTCTCATATTTTATTTTTGTACGCGCTACCTTACCGCGTACCAAAATGTATGATGATGAAAGTCGAATTTATGGTTGCGAGGAGATTGGGGGGGTGCGGTAAAGCAAAGTCGAAAGACTATTTTGTAACAAATTTTTTATTTTTTTATTAAAACGAAGGGACAATCGGTTACAACATTTTTTCCATCAAACTTTAGTGGTAAATATAGATTTATTAACAATCGTCGGTATTGTCACAAAACTTTTTCTTTTGTGACTCCGTCGCGAAGGAAAAAACGAAGGAAAACGGACAATTACAACATTTTTGTCCTATAAATATTTAATAATAAATCTTTATTTGTTAACAATAGTCAAGTTTTATTCACTATAAAAATGAATTAATGGATTCAGGGATATATCTTGACTGGCAATTCCTTGAAAAATTGTCACAATAATTTATTGAATGAAATTAAAGTTTATTTCATTCCAATAAATAATTACATTTGTTGCACTGATGATGCAAATGATATTTGAAATAAATAATTTATTAAAGAATTATGATAATGTGAAAACTTCAATGGTATATCGTACTCTGGCTATTCTCGGATCTTAGCACGAAAAGGTCAGTAGAAAAGGTCGTCCACTGGTCAGACAAGATCATTTATCTCGAAGTGACGTGGGAACGATAGGAAACCGGGCAACAAAAATTGATTGCTCTTCGCAAAAAAAAAAAAGACATGACGTATAAGATGGATGTATATTTTATTATATATATGGGCCATTCCGCGCCAACTTGACCCGGCTCTGACTCACCATTTTTTTCCGTTCAACTAGATTATGGGGTGACACGAACAAAATGAACCACACCAATCCGATTTCCGATTTTTGCTTCATCATAGACGCTATTTTCTGTTGATGTGGAAACATTTTTTTTTCAAATTGTCCATGTCCGGACAATATGAAAAAAAAATGTTTGGACGCGTGTGTGTACACACAAAACACAAGATTTGATATAGATAAATTGATTCGAGGAAATTTATCAAGTATTCGTGTAACGAAACATCAAAAAGTAGGACAGCCGAAATAATCGAAATCCAAAAAATCGTATGGCCGAAATAAGAGAGATGAAAAAGCCGAACGGTGGAAACAAAAAAAGTCCAAAAAGTCGAATACCAATGGGTTCATTGAATCGACCCATTGGTACGCGCTCATTGGTATTTGAATTGTGATTTCACGCTATTTCGACCCCCCCGGAGTCGGGTCAAATGGTCAAATGGTCCCCCCAAATGGGGGAACATTTGACTCAGAATGGAGCGTCGTGATCGAGCAGTAGAAAAGTCTTTCACTGATCAGACAAGGAATTTATCTCGGCGTAACGTTACCAAATTTGCCAGATTAAAAAATTCACTCTTTATTATTATTATTACTTTTTCTACATAAAGAAGGTAAATATGGAGCAAAGGGGACCCACTTCCGATTGACTTGCCTTTAATATATGTTGTGTAGGGACCCTTCCTGAACAACTTTTTCCTTTGACACAATTGGGGGTCGTTATTTATTAAAAAGTTATTAACAAATAAAGTTAATAATTCATATAGCTATTTTCCTTATACCAGCCAGTCCTAATCATCTTGTCCTTCACATTTGTTGTTACGAATACACCCCTGAGTAGTATACAAAAAGTTTTATCCGTCGCTCATTGTTTGTTAAAAAGTTATTAACAAAAAAAGTTTCATAAATCAAGCATGAACTACTTGTTCTAGTGTATGGTGAATAGCACATGCATGAGAGGGGGGGGGCGGGCTGCGCCCCTCTGCAATCCTTTACTCACCAGCCCAAAGACAAACTAAAAACAACCCAAAATCAACCCAAAAACAGCCCAAAAACGACCCAAAAACAACGCAAACAAACATATAAACAAACAATTATTTGTTTTATTCATTATTCATATTATGAAGCGGATACATGGTACTCATAATGTCGAAGAAACTGTCGATACGCTGGGTTTGGGTATTGGGTTTGGGTTTTTGGTTTGAGTTTTTGGTTTGGGTTTTTGGTTTGGGTTTTTGGTTTGGGTTTTTGGTTTGGGTTTTTGAATTCGGTTTTTGGTTTGGGTTTTTGGTTTGGGTCTTTGGTTTGGGTTTTTGGATTGGGTTTTTGGTTTGGGTTTTTGGTTTGGGTTTATTTTGGATTTATTGGGTTTGTTCGTTTAGGTTGTTAGGTTAGGTTGTTTAGTTGGGTTGTTTGTTTAGATCATTTCGGTTGTTTTTGGTTTGTTTAGGTTATTTGGGTTTTTTGTTTGTTTTGGATTTGTTTGTTTATTGGGTTTGGGTTTTTCGTGTGGGTTTGTTTTGGATTTGTTTGTTGGGTTTGTTCGTTTGGGTTTGTTTGTTTGTTGGGTTTGTCTGTTTGTTTCTTTAGGTTACTGTGGTTGTTTTGGGTAGTTTTTGGTTTGTCTATGGGCTGGTATGCGGTGGGAGCAGGGGGGCCGCAGCCCCTCCGGTCATACATGTACTGGCCACCATGCAAGTATTTCATATTCTATTTATGAATTTTCTTTTGTTAATACCTTTTTAACAAACAGTGAGGACGGATAAAACTTTTGGTATGTTACTCAGGGGGGTATTCTTAACAACACATGTGAATGACAAGATGATTGGGACTGGCTGCTATAAGGAACATAGCTATATGAATTATTAACTTTATTTGTCAATAACTTTTTAATAAATAATGACCCCCAATTGTGTCAGAGGAAAAAGTTGTTCAGAAAGGGTCCCTAGACAATATATATTAAAGGCAAGTCAATCGGAAGTGGGTCCCCTTTGCTCCATATTTACCATATTTTCATATCGATGATTGGATCATTGTAATTGTGTCAAGTAAATGTTTGTTATTACACGAAAAATGAGAAGAAAATAATTTTGCCATTTTCCGTTTGATTAACTTTATCACATATATATATATATATATATATATATATATTTTATTTTATTTTATTTTTTTTTCTGTTATTCCGACGTATGAGCTTTCGGGTTTTTTCGACCCATCCCTTTTTTCAACTAATCCTCCACTTATCGTCCCTTCCTCCGTCCCCCTCGAGACTGTTATACACAGCAATTCTTTCGTAACGGACTACCGTACGGCATTAGTCCCAAGGACACAGGGAAACTACGAAAAACCTGGCCGATATAGTTGGCTATATATTTACTGAGCTTGCGGTATATTGGCTCACCGGGAACTCAGAAAAACTGCTTTTCTTGCTGAACGTTCGGCGGGCGAACTACCCTTAGAAAAATGTGCCGTAATTACTCAATTGCCAGTCCAATGGAATTTGGCCGGTTACCATGTACACTTTCAATGCGAATTGTATGGGAAAGTCAAGGGAAAAGTTTTAATGGCAGCAAGCTCAATGGGACGACAATGGCAAGCTCGAATGTCAATTTTTTTCTACAGACACTGAATGAAAAATCAATGGCAAGCACGAATGGCAGTTTCCATTGAAATTGAATGAAAATGCCAATGGATTATGAAGGATAAAATTAGTACGGGCATTCCTTTCACCATTGGCCAATGTTGTCCGGTGCGAATTCCAATGGAAATATGAGCTAATAGAAAATTATCCGTAGCCGAAGATGTGTATGGTATTTATTGTCACTGGCATCTCAATGATGTATCACAATAAATGTCCATACAATATATATTTCTCGTACGTCTATAAGATGATACAAATAATAATAAAATTCTGTACATGTTTCCAACTGATTTCAGTACTCTATAAGCGCAGGTTATCTCCATAACCATCGAAAATACGTCCTTTTGACTCTCATCACGATATATATGTATACTAGGTTTTCGTATGGCTCGGGTACCACGCTCCCTCGCTTCAACCGATCCCAAACAAATTCAAACCCTCTTGCTTGGGTTAGTTTGAGTTTGGGCGGGGTCAGTTTCACCATACGGGTGAGTGGTCGCCCTGTGCGGTGACTGACCTCCTTAACTCTTGTAAACGGCCGCGGCGGCAAAATATTTATATAAATTAGAGAGATATTGTATATAACACATTCGGGCTAATTTGTCATTAAGTGCGATGAAAAAAAAAAATGTAATTGAATTTCCATGGCGCTGATGCATTAGGCACAAATGTAGGTACACTACATTTCTTATTTTTCCAAGGGTAACCACCCATGTTACCATTCATTTTCCCATAGGCACAAGCAATGGCAATGCCATTGGGCTTTGTAAAGGACTTTTTACATTCATTGCCCATAGGCACAAGCAATGCCAATATCAATGGGCATTTTAATGAAGATAAAATCCTCGATAAAAGTGCCTTCATTGCCATTGCGTCCGAAGCAATGGAAATTCAATGGCATTTCGTAATGGCAACGACTGGCATATTTTACTAAGGATAGTGCACGGATAAGCGTTCACCCATCCCACTACTTAACGCGACCAATATATTGCTTAACTTTAATAATCGCCGAAGCCCCGCACCGCCGACTCCGCGATCACTGCTTTTGTCGGTTGATTAATTTCATTATATTTCATTAGATTTGCTCTGAACCAGTAGAAAAGGTCTTGATATGGTCAGACGTGATTTTCCGCGCCGATATTACGTAAGAATAACGCGTGGGTACCTTGAGTTTTGCCAAAAGAATTCGGGAAACAATTTTCAGTTCCTGGGTGGTCGTGACACGACTGATGAAATAGCATATCTCTCTGTTAACTATGTTTATTACTCTCTTTTTCTCGACCAACTCCAGCGAACATCGAACGATTCCTTCAAAATATATACGCCGCGAGTTAAACTCTCTTTTTCTTTCTCTCTCTCTCTCTCTCTCTCTTTCTTCTTCCTCTCGGCCAAACCCCCGCGTTAGAGATTCCACGCCTACGCTCACCCTTTGACCTACTTCCGGCCGTAAGGACTCTGTGCAACTCACAAGGATGTTTTTCCTGCGCGCGAGAGTGGTGGGAGTAAAAAATAGAGGTAAAAGCCTCTAGCCATGTTTTTTTTTATACCCCGCGGAGAAAGTGGGCGGAAGAAGGAGAAAAAAATTTATTTTTCTCACCCTGACAGCAGTGGCGTTAATGAACCACCTTTTCTTCACACTACGGAGGGGATCGGATTAATGAAACCACATCAAAAAATTAAGTATACAACAGTGCGACGGAGTCGCTGTGAAAAGAAAACAAAATATTAAAGAAAATAGAAACTGCGGAATTTCTTAAATTTGGAAGATGAGGGATGCCGCGGCCGAAATAATCGTTTATAAAATTTTATTACAATGACTTTATTTAATTTCTTTGTGCAATTGAAATTTTTAAATATTTTATAGGGAAGAGAAAGAGAGATTGTAACGGGAATTGAAAGGAGGAGAATACGAGTCGAGTTCTCTCAACTAGGGCTGCAATTATCCGCGACAATTCTATTGGCAGACGTCGGGGGGATGACACATATATCAAGAAAAGAGGGTACGAGGAGGGTGAGAAGATTTTCAATGTGAAAAAGAGCTTTACTCTTCGTCTCGTATGGCGTATATAAGCGAGGTATACGCCGCGACTACTCTCGAGCGAGCGTTGCACCCTCGCTCGAGAAAGAAAGAGAAAGAGAAAAAGAGAGAAAGAAAGAGAGAGAGAGATAGACGTCAACGTACGTCTGGCTTTTGCGACGATGCAAAAAGTTGGAATCCAGTATCCATCTAAAACGTGAGAGAGTGTAAAGATTCTTTTTTCACTCGACGCACAATGTCCATTCGACAGAGAGAGAGAGAGAAAGAAAGAAAGAAAGAAAGAAAGAGAGAGAGAGGGTTGGAAGTGACTCAACACTCTTTATGCGTGTACATATATAATTACGGTAAAGAAGAGAAGAAAAAAAATGTTGAAAAAAAAAACTCGTGGTATGCACTTGTGTATGAACCGGACTATAAACGTCTTCGTAACGACAAAGCTTGCTGCACCCCGAGCTCTACTCACTGAACCATAAAAGCGAGCACACCTCAATAACCTCGGAAAACATACGCCCTCGAGAAGATTAGCGTTAAAGAAAAATGAAAAAAAAGCGGAAGTAGAGAGAAAAAAATGAGAGACATGGATCCGCGATAAGTTTTTGAAGTAATCGGTCGATTCCATAACTAAAATAAATACAAAAGTTTTTTTTTTCTTTCTTTAATCGACGGGCAATTGTTATTAAACTAATTGCACATTTATGAATTTTATAATGGAAAATGTTTGTCAAAAGGCACTTATCGTTTACCCATCGACTTATATACATTTATAAGTGTCTCGTGTTTTAACGGGGCAGCAAGAAAAAAGAAAAAAGACGGAAGTAGAGACAAGGATCCGGATAAGTTTTTTCAAGCAATTGGTCAATTCCATAAATAAAATAACTACAAAAATTTTTTTGTCCTTCTTTAATCGACGGGCAATTGTTATTAAATTAATCGAACTCGAGTTATTTTTCTGTGTGCGTATGTTATTCCTAGGTGTCGATTATTAAATTATGAATTTTACGATGGGACATTTTTTGACAAAAGGTACTTTTCGTTTACTGGTCTACTTATATACATTTATAAATGTCTCGTGATGCGAGGGGGAGCAGGAAAAATGTCCGTGACTACAATACTAATATCTATCTGCACATATGTGTGCTTTATATAAGAAATGAGAGTTTATTATGAGGGAGGATGGCATGTGTAGCGTGAAAGGCGTCGGTTCTTTTAGACCGCACTTTGAGGGGACCTTTGTGAAAGAAATGATGGAAAGGCAAGCAAGTCCACGCGATACACACACACACACACACAGAAAGAGAAAGAAAGCGTCCTAGCGGCTTAGAAAATATGAGAGTCATCGTTATTCATCGGTACTTGGTATCTCTGTACATCATATATTATATAAATCATATCATTATATAAATACTAGAATCGGTGCGCGGGCTTGCACGCGATGCTTTTTAGGTTAAGTACGTTGTCTACGGTTGTGCGGTCTGAAGTATGCCAATCATAATGACGAGTTAAGACGGCTTCAGAAATAAATCGCCTTTCGAGATATTTCGTGAGTTGGGAAGGTCAGTTTCACCGTACGAGAATTGTTGTCCGTCTGGTCAAACTAACCGTTTTCACTTTATCATAAAGGGGAAAACGGTCAGCTTCGCCGTACGGGCCAGGTCATTTTCCGTACGGTGAAGCTGACCTCCTAAACAAGGAAAACAGTCAGCTTCACCGTACGGGGCAACTCCTCACCCATTTCGTGAAGCTGACCCCGCCGACATGGCCGCAAATGCAGTGATGCTTTTGCGTTCATTCGGAGGGGGTTGGTTCGTTTGGGTTTGGGTTTAGGAGGTAGCGGCGACACGGGGGGTTGGCGCTCGAAGAGCACATGGGAGATCTCATGATTATCATTATTATTATTATTATTATTATTAGTATTATTATTATTAACATTATATCAAAATGGCAATTGAATAATGTTCCAAGAAGCGTTATTCGAAACAATACGGACGAGGGGATTTCCCAAATGAGGTATTGGGACAAAACCCAACAAATCGTCGAAAGATACTCATTTTAAGGCCGTAGTCTGGTCTAGAGCGAGATTTTTGACGTCATTTCTAATGTGCAATAACGTTTATACCGTTGAAATTGTCTTGATGAAAATTTACACGTGCATTTATTGATCCTTAGAGAATACTTGTACATTAAAAAAAAAATTATTTTAAATATTTTCATGTAGTTTTTTGCCTTGTTGCAATATGGTGCGCCGAAATCGGCGCCCACTCTCGACGATGTTGTATGCATCTGAAAAAAAAAATATAAATATATTCTCAATCTGTATGAGTATTCTGAGCACTGGTAGCAGAATTGGTACTTAAAAAAATTTTTTATTGAGTCGAACAATAATTTTGCCGACATTTTATAACTCGTCGAATAATGAAATATCATTAATGAAAGTTCAACGGGCCGCCATTTTGTCAAAATTTTTTTTAAAGTACTAATTCTGCTACCAGTGCTCAGAATACTCATACAGATTGAGATTATATATATATTTTTTTTTTCAGATGCATACAACATCGTCCAGAGTGAGCGCCGATTTCGGCGCACCATGTTGCAACAAGGCAAAAAACTACATGAAAATATTTAAAATAATTTTTTTTTTTAATGTACAAGTATTCTCTAAGGTTCAATAAATGCACGTGTAAATTTTCATCAAGACAACTTCAACGGTTTAAACGTTATTGTACATTATAAATGACGTCAAAAATCTCGCTCTAGACCAGACTATGGCCTTAATGCAAAATTTTATCGTGTGTTGATAATAAACTTCATCGTTCAGATTCACCCCGACCGTCCCTCATGTTAATAAAATGTCAGGTTCGCCAGATCATAACGAAAATCTTTCTGCCACGTACAGAGTATGATCCGACTCTGTTCTAACTGTGATCCGGTAAACCTGATCAGGAGAACCTCGTGAACGGGACCTGATCCCACATCAAGCGAGCCGGAACAATTTTCTGCTTGGCTTGTGACGTTTTATTTTTTAAATTACTTCGGAAACTTTGTTATTTCGCATACCCGTAGGGATGATGATCATTCGATGGATTTATTTTTATTATACGTAGTTAAAACGCTCGTAAATTAAACGAGAGGTCAATTACAAAACGAGAGTGAGCATCGAGATAAGAGCAACGATTATGAATTCAATTTTAATAAAATAGAAATCTCTCTGAGACAGACAACAGTGAATGCGCTATCGGTACGCGGCTCTCGCGGGCACCCAAGTTAAGCAGCTTTAACCGCAGTCACTACTTGGATGGGTGACAACTTAGCCGTTCAATGGCTGGTGCGCCGACTGTTGAACGAGAGGCAGTTTCATTGAGTTTTCAATGTAATAAACACAACTGAAACTGAAAGCAAAGCCGTCTTTATCGACGCAGGTTTACAGCAGTTTCCCTGTGCCCATGGCAAATGCGATACGGTGTAGCTAAGACGTTCGTGGACCCAACGGAAGTAAGCCTAGCGCAGCGAAACGCGGATAGAAAGTTATGGGAGTGAACATGGAAAAAAATGAAATTGGGAAGATTCATACGTAAAAACCTGAAAAGGTATACGTTGGAATGAAGAAAAATAAAAATAGAAATCTCTCTGCTAACGAATTCGCTTCTGTCATCGCTTTTTTCCTTTGTACAACAATAACGGTAAAGTAAAAAGAAAATATGACAATTTATTGCCTATTAAGGCGATATATGCTGTAAGTAAGCTCCGGATATACGGTTTCTTCGTATCGAGCACTATCGCGCCAACCTACCCTCGATATATTGTCTCAAAGTAACAGGGACGTGAAACACCCACCCGTGAAATAATTTAATTTACGCCCTTCCACCCACGTGGCAGTAAATATCTTAATATATACATAACAGAGTAGCTTACTAATTATCTCCTAGAGGCATTATCCACCGCTCGACTTATAAACACGTGTCAAATTTCACGTACCAACCGATACGCATTAATTGTCAAGTTTCACGTATGAAAGAAGATATTTTACGAGTCACTTGGGATGTTGCCGAGAACGTCGGAGAGGACGCTGAATTTATTCGAATGGAGCTTTTGAAACTTTTCCTTTGTTTTAATCGAACTTTGTACGGTGAAAAAGAAAAACGAATACTTTTAGTGAAAGGACTACTTTAATCGACGCCAACAGAGCAAGAGGAAAATTTCGTCAGATTTTATTACGTCGACAGTCTTTATTTTTTAATTTTTTTATTGTTCAATACTACACACAGTTTTTTAGTCTACATAATTTTCTTTCGTACATTTCCTAATTTTGTTTCCTCGTAGAGAAAGCCTGGTTTTCGTGAAAAAGTGTATCGCATCTAAAAAAAATTCGTCCGTGCGTTTGTGCGCACCTCCATTCTTTGCTACTATTTTCGTTCGAATTACTTGAGTGTTAGAGATTTTGCGCCATTTAGAAATCTTCGAAAAATCCGTACGATCGCACTGACTTTCGTAAATTTGCAGCTATCGGAGCAAAACTTTTTTTATATAAGGATTAGGGTGCAGGGATGTTTGATATTGAATTTGGAATCATTAAGTGATGTGGATTTTATGAAATTTTGGATTTTACGAAAAAATGTTTGAGTTTGATTTAAATTCCACCAATGTTGACATCTTGGGATAATATTTCTTTCACGAATGGAGTATCGTTGATTAATGATTGGCATTGAATTAGGCATGCATCGGTGAAAGGGTTGGAATTTCATTGAGTTTTTAATTTCCTTTTTTTTTTAATTTTTATTTTTTTTATGAAGTTTTATGGTTATTTAAATTTACAACTGTAGAGGGGGTACTTACCATGATAATTGGTTAGGACTTCCGATATATCAATCAGCAGGATACATGGAAGGATATATAAATCAAGCAAAGTTCACACTGACAGGTTAGGGGAGAAAAAAATGGTGGAAATTGAAATTTGCATATTGCTTCATCATCATTTTTGCCCATACACAAAGTTTCCACTATAAGGAAGATGAAATTAAAAAAGCTTCTTCGTCATTGAGGAATATTTGTGTATGCGCCGAAATTCTGAGGAAGTAATGTACGAATTTAAATTTGTTATTAGTCTAAACATAGTTATTTGTTGTGAACATTTTCCTAATACGTTTTCTATTATTGTTCTCCCATAGACGAATATTTGTTTCCGTGGAAAATTTCTCCTTTGAGTTTTCAATGTCAACGCACACTAGACCTGTCGAAACGTCGGAAAAACACATTTACAAAAAATGTCCGCATCGATGACAGGCGATGAGAGGTTGAAAACTGAAAGTTCCACAACTTCGAAATGTCTTGAGGACTCATATACCGCTGCGCGCGCTGAAAACCGATTAAATTTGAGAGATTATTATATTATAAAGGTTATATGATGAAAAAAAATTGTGTTGTTGATTTCACACTATTTTTTAACTTTTCAACTAGTAGAACAAAATTTTTTTTCATTTTTTTTTTTAATTTTAATATTATTTTTCACGGGTATAAATGGACTACTGATGAAAACGATGGCGCCTCCTTGTCGACATCATAACTTCACCAAAAATTATCCAATCGGCAGAAATAAAAAAGAATCTAGTAAAATAATGTAGTAGTAATAGTCTGACGGAGGAAATTTTTTTTTTTTTTCAAAAATAAAGAAATTAGAGTATTTCAAACTTTTGTATGCAAATTTAAAAAAAAATTAGTGTTTAATAGTTTATTAAAAAATTGTCCAACCAGAAGATTAAAAAAACCTCTCGTCAGAGTATAAAGAAAATAGTTATGAAAATTAAAAAAAAAATGTCAAAAAATATTCAAAATTGACTGAGTTATCGTGCTGACACTGTCTAAAAACATAGTTTCCAGAAAAAAATTTCTGGTAGGTGCAACGTGAACTTATGGCTAGTCTCCCATTTATTGCTATAACTTTGTAACGGAGTGGAAGTGTTTTTTGAAAGATTCTTAAAAGTATAAAGAATAAAAATCGATCGAGTAGACATTTTTCGCGCAAGTAAAGCTGCCAGCCCCCCTCCCCCCTGTCTAGCACAAATTTCGTGAAGTTTCAACCACTCATTCACAATTTACGCGTTTTTGAATTTCTTCAAAAACATCCGTTATTATCGAAATCCGTTCATTTTTCGAGCTACAAGGTTAAGGCACGATCATATAGACCCGTGAATTTTAGTCGATTTTGATTAACTTTTTTTTTATAGAATAATTCATTCGTTTTTTAAACGTAGCGTAGTTTATTTATATTTTCAACTATCACAAACAAAATTTTTTTTTAACAGCTAAGTTTCAAAAACATCGAATGAAATATTCATAAAAATTAATCAACATCGACTAAAGTTCACGGGTTTATATGTATCACCACCCTTAAAGCTTTCTGCACAAATAGACTATCGTCAAGTGTGCTATCGAATTTGGAGAAAAATCAAACGAGGTGTTCCAAATTTAGGAAATTTTTAATTTTTCGAAAATTCGTCATGGGTGTTTGTTAAGGCTTTAATAAGGCTTTATTAAGGCTTTAGCTCGTGGAATTATTGGGGGTTGTTGGGTCAGAACTTTCAACATAAATTGGTGTCCACCATGAAATAATATTTTGTATTCAATTTAGAGAAAGTCCATAAAAAGCATTTTGTGTTTATGGTATTTTCAATCTTTCAAAGATTTCATTAAAAATCAAGGAAACCTCACGCTATCAATTTCAAATAAAAATGTCGGTAAATTTAAATGTGCGTATTGCATCCCCATCATTTTTCTACATACAAGCCTCTATGTGGAAGCCAAAATTGCAAAGGCCTCTTTGCTAATAGTGGAAAATTTGTGTATAAGCAAAAATGACCAGGAAACAATATGCCAGTTTCAATTTGCACAATATTTACCTTGCCCTTTGATTAATATTTTCTCTCGTACTTCCAGTCGACTGGACAATTTTCTCGGCTTTACGAGCTCACACCTTGATGATTTATAAAACGTAATATACGTGCCTGTAAAATATATGTATATGCATCGACATATAAAGTTTTATAATTTTTTTATGCCCGTCGATTCGCGAGATATTGCAGTTGATATAACACACAGTATATCGAAGGTCGCCACGATAGGTCAGGGGACAAGATCGTTCATTACGGAAAATATTCAAATGGCAAAACAACCATCTACCGTTCACGCGTTCGCCGATGAACCGATTGCTCGATACCGCCGGTTATTACTTCAAATTATACGGTTATTTCATTATTATTTACTATTGAAATCAGCTGTTCTTTGTGAATCTACAAAAATCACGGTGAAGCAACGCGCAAAACTCGGCTTGCACCTTTTTTTTTTGCTTCGTCGAGGGTGCTTTGTTTTTATGAACATTTTTTTTTATGTTCCAATTTTCAATATAAATTTGTTGAAAATGTTTCGAAACTTCGGAAGAACACATTTGCACAACAAATGTATGTGTGTATGTGTTTCGAAAAATGTTTTTTTCAAAAATCTCAAGCAATGTTCGTGTTACCGGACTAAAAACTTTCTGTATAGAGAGATTATCATGAAATACTGTTCGCTATTGAATTTTGGAGAAAATGGATTGAAGCGTTATAGATATATGAAATACTGATTTCTTCACACCGGCAACTATACCGAAAAATCGGTATATGTGTTTATTAAGGTTTTAGCTCTCTGGGCCCCTTTAGCCCTATCCTAAATACCAGAAAGTGTTGAAATTCCAAATAAAAATACCGATTTCCAACTAAAATCAAAGAGGTCTACAACGTTATTGTACAGCATAATTCCGAAAAACGTTACCCTTATGTTATAGACGGATAGAAAACCTACCTAACGAGCATTTAATTGTTACTGTATCTACAAAAATTGAAATGGCATTTCGCCGAAAAATACCCAGTAATCGTAGAAAAGTTCAGATTGTTTATATCCCGGTACTTGTGGATGTGAACTCGACACTTTTCTTACTCAATTTTCCGTTCACAGACAATTTTTGTGAGTTTTTGCGATTTTATCTGACAAATTAGAAGTTTCAATTCCAAAATATATAATGAAACGCTTTGGACACGGTTAACTTGCGTATTTGGTACATGTTAATTGTGATGTTCAATGTTAATCAGATTTCAAAGATCCCTACTATACCGATGCTGTTGGAGTTTCGCATTGTCTTTCACATCGTGAAAGGTCTCTCTCGTCGACTCTGTTTACCGACAGAATGCATTAGAATTTTCGGCCAAATGCCATTTCTAAACTATCAAACCGGCAGATTTAAAATTTGGTCAAGTAATTCCGGACATCAATATCTGTTACGTGAGGACCCGGAAAATGTTGAAATTCAAACCAACAAGCCATTGTGTATTGATGTGTGTGAAGAGGGGAGCAGTGGCCCAGTGGACGGTGCTTCCCTTAGCAAAATTTGCCATTGACAGTCAATGGCAAAGTCAAGGGAAAATTTTTAATGGAAACAAGCTGAATGGAAAGTCAATGGCAAACTCGAATGGCAATATCTTTTCATACAAACTGAATGGAAAGCCAATGGCAAACTTCAAGGATAGTATTTTCCGTAGGAACTGAATGGTAATATTACCTTTCCGTTTTATTTTGAATGATAAATTCGTATGGCTTTTCTTTCTTCTTTTATAAAATAATGTATGTATGAAACTCAGATATATATACTACTAATATTATGAACTTATAATATTATTCTCTTCTTATAAAATAGTTATTTCTTTACATAGATTTAAAAAATTGCTATAAAGAGTGAAAGGACATATGTATATGAGGCATTCTTCATAAACTTATACAGTCGTAATTTTTTTGTAAACTTCTCAGACAGTTTCTAATATTTTCCAGATTTTACTTGATCATACTTTATGTGCATTTTTTGTAATTTATTAGTAAAATTTGCCATTCATTGCCATTGAATTTCCATTGATTCAGACGCAATGGTAATTGAAGGCACTTTTGTCAAGGATAAAAACTCCATCCAAAATCTCATTGGTTTTGTTTGGTTTTGGCAAAACTGCCTTGACATTTTTTCCAATGACAAAAATTCCATTCAAACCCCCAATGACATTGCCATTGCTTGTGACTATGGAAAATGAATGGTAAATTTACCATTCAATAACATTGGCATTGCTTGTGCCATTGCTCGATGATCTTGCCATTGGGGGTTTGAATGGAATTTCTGTCATTGGGAAAAATGCCAAGGCAGTTTTGCCAATGGCCTGGTGTCTATGGGAAATGAATGGTAGATTTACCATTAATTTCCCATTGCGTCTGAAGCAATGGAAATTCAATGGCCTATCTTAATGGTAATGAATGGCAAATTTTGCTAGGGGTTGAGTTGACACGCAGTGGGCTCTGGTTCGATTCCCGGTTGGCACCAATCGATATTTCTATGTGCTTTTTTTCTGCCATCCCCAGTTGGTTCGGATTCCACCCTCAACATGTAGGTTCGCGTCCCCCCTTTGGGTAGGGAACCTGGCGTGCCCATCGCCCGGGGTGCCAAGTGTCTAATCGGCATTTGACACCTCGCAAAAGCCGTCCCTAGCTAAAGTATTTAGCTACCATGCTGAGAGCTGCATGACACCGGGCTATTGTGTGTCGTAATGATGCCTCGCGGGATGCCAGCCAACCTCCCGGAAGTAAACAGCCATAGACTGTTCGGTTACGAAGAGAGTTTGCTTACCGACTAAGAACTTACGGTTCCCATAAAGTGGAAAATGAAATTAATTTTTCCAGGCAAAATTGTTCCTTTGGGGCTTGAGCTGTTGGAACGACAATTTTTCTTTCACAATACTGACATCTCTTAACATTCATTTATTAAATTGCTTTGAGAGCAGAACATTCACGAGTTTTATTTTATAAAAAATAAAACTTTTTATTTTCAAATAAAGTTTCCAATAAAACTGCATACGCTGCAAAAGTAATTAAACACATTTGTTCTTTGTTCGAATGAGCCAGATTTAAATCGGTTTTTTTCCCTCTATTCTCTGTGAATAGACAAAAGATCGCGGTTCATTGATTTTCCGTTCATTTTCTCATTACGGATACGATTTGTTTGCGAGAGGCGTACACGGAAGTGAAATGGAATAACGGATGTTACGTATATCTGTAAACAGGTCGTGGCTTGACAGCATCATTGAGACACATCGACGTACACGACTCGCACCCACGAGATCTTTTTGTGTCACTTCCGGGAACTATCTCGCGCCCCTCAGGAATTAATAGATTGTCACGGGAATGTTCGAGAATCTGGAGTGTATATAGAAACCTTTTGATCCTTTCAGAAGCATCGACGTGCTTCCTCTTGGCGAGACGGCAATGGAGTTTCGTTAATTTTTCTCATTTCCGATTCTCAATCGAGACGGGAATCGAAATGTGTTTTCTTATTCCTTTCTACTTCTGTGTATCGGACGAACATGAACGAGACGTCGATAATGAGGTAAAACGAGAGGACTATGAAATTGGGACCAATTGCGGCTGAAATAACGATGGAAAAAAGTTGACAATAAAATAAACATCGAGTTACGATCGTTCGTAATTATTATTATAACCGTTAACGAATGGGCAAAACGGTCGCGGAACGACGACAATAATTGGCGGTGAACACAAAAAAAATCCGAGATGTCTACAAAGACGTTGGATATCCACGTTTTTTTTTATTGATTGATCGTTGATTATCGATTAAGGACTCACATACCCCTGTGCGCGCTGAAAATCGAGTAAATTTTAAAAATTATTATAAAGGTTATACGGTGAAAGAAAAATTAAATTGTTGATTTCACGTTATTTATTAACTTTTCAACGATAAGAATAGAATAAAAAAATTTTTTTTTAATTATTTGTCATAAAGTCGTTCAATTCTATATACCAAGTGTACCGGTTAATAATGCGGATTTTTTCAATAGATGGAGTTACACATCTGATTATATATATTCGTTTTGATATGTGTGCTTTTTTATTGTATTAACAACAATCCTCAAAACTTCATACGTCCAATTTTTGGAATGAGTTAACGTCGTAGTTATTTTTACGATTAAGGTAGTAGTCTGGTAACTTAAGCCGATTTTCATGTCTTTTTTGGAGGGCGTTTTTTTGTAGGAAAATAAAAATGAATCGTTTTGGATATTTAGGATGTTTTTATTTACATATTAAAGATACAAAAAAAAATTTGTTTGAAAAAATTTAATAGTTTATTATTATTATTATTACTGATCGAAGTGGGCACCTCGAAAAAAAAGGGCGTGGGTGGCCCCGGTGATTTTAACTCTTGATGTTATCTGAAATCAAAAATTCTTGATAATTCTTAATCTATAGACATGTTATTCTGGTCGGAACTGCTGAAGTTAAATTTCATGGATAAATAACAAAATGGACTTTGGAAAAAAAAGTTTTTTTTTCCAAAGTCTGCCATTTTGTTATTTATCCATGAAATTTAACTTCAGTAGTTCCGACCAGAATGACATGTCTATAGATTAAGAATTATCAAGAATTTTTTATTTCAGATAACATCAAGAGCCAAAATCGCCGGGGCCACCCACGCGCTTTTTTTCGAGGTGCCAACTTCGATCAATAATAATAATAATAAACTATTTAATTTAAAAAAAAAAATTTTTTTTTGTATCTTTAATATGTGAATAAAAACATCCTAAATATCCAAAACGATTCATTTTTATTTTCCTACAAAAAAACGCCCTCCAAAAAAGACATGAAAATCGGCTTAAATTACCAGACTACTACCTTAAGTTTAAAACCCAATAGCGTTATATAATTGTGATATAATGGTAATTAATGAAAAAAATCTAACGACTCTTATTGAAGAGTCGTCAGATTTTCCATTAATTGACGTCATTGTCGCGCGAGGTAGATTAGAAGTTTGGGAATAACGTCGACATTTTAAAATTAACGTTACAGGTGACTGCGGCATTTTTTGAAAACTTTTCCTTTTTAATTACTCGGCGTCAGGCCCGCTGTCGCGTCTCTCGATTGCACACATATACAAACATGCCTACACAGAGGAAAATGGAGTGGCGATTGGTGAACAAGATTAAATTTCGCGTCGCCAGGTGCGTGGGCGCTGTTGCGCGGATCAATAATTAAAATTTATGCTAGAACGCGCGTTGCATATGTGCAATGGATGCCATGAGTCGTATGATTCGACGCACCGCGCCGGAACACGCTTTCGTTCCGACACTCATGCATGCGAAACCGAGCCTTCTCCGCTCCGTGTCATGGGTGTTCGACAAAGCCCTGAGATTATTCAGTGAAATGCCATTCGAAAATGAGCATTACGGTTGTACATTTACCAAGCCCGTACGAACTTCAGTAGACACCATCCAAAAGATACGAAAACATAAAGAATTTCAACACTGATATGATCGCATCAGGTCATATTATATCACGTACTTTATACTATCCATTGAGAAATAGATATAGTTTTAACAATAAGATACTATTTTTTTTGTGGATGATTGATGTCTATTTAGCGTTTGGCTCATTTTTGACATTACAGTCCTTACACATCTACATTTCCTTACACATCCACAGGTACATTACCTCTTACATAATTACATAACCTTGTCTTAAAGCCACTTAGTTTTCGTTCCTTTTTCAATTCCCTCGCCAGCTTGTTATACGTTTGAAATCTGATTTATATTAAGGGGATTAGGCCACTCTAGAGGCCAAAAAAATAGGCTTTTTGGGGATTTTTTTTTTTCAGGAAAACTACAAAATAAATCGAGATTACGAAATAGGGTGTTTATTGTAGATATCAGTGACTGTATGTAATCATTTTTTGGAAACGTTTAATTTCAAAATGGCGACTGTGCATCCAATGGCTGTGGATGACGTCTCCGTTTTTGTTAGCCGGAAACGTAACTCAGACAATTTTCAACCGATTCACTTGAAATTTTGAATATATCTTTAAAAATACATTGTCTATGGAAGTGCGTAGGATTTTTGACGATATATTGATTTTTGGCCAAATGGCGCACTTCTAAAGTGAAAAGTGAAAAATTGGCTTAAAAAATCGTCAGAAAATTGTAAATAACAAATGAACTATGAAATATAAAAAAAAAATTCCAAGTACTTCCATAGACAATGTATTTTTAAAGATATATCCAAAATTTCAAGTGAATCGGTTGAAAATTATCTGATTATGGGTTATGTTTCCGGCCAACAAAAACAGTGACACCATCGCAAAAACCCTACACAGCCGCCATTTTAAAATTAATCGCTAAAAAAAAATGATTGTATACAGTCACTGATATCTACAATAAACACCCTATTTTGTAATCTCGATTTATTCTGTAGTTTTCCTGAAAAAAAATCTCCAAAAAAGCCTATTTTTTTGGCCTTTAGGCCAAACCCATTAATGATTTTTCTGCAGACTTTTGCTTTACATTAACTTATATCTCATTCGTTTCTTTTTCTGGTATTGTATCGATGTCTGTCACTTACTTTCTTTATTTCCTTGCTTAGGTACTTTGGTCCTGTTTTGTTTACCATACCATGTACCATTTATGCATACGTTACAAAACATTCTCTGTCGTACACTCACGAAACATAATGCATCTCACATGTCGCCGATCGGCGTATATCGATTGCCTCTAAGTACGGCTCTCATCGCCCTGTTTCGTGCTCTTCGTAACATTTGCATACTATATTTACTTAGGTTTATCATTATACTCGAGCAGCAATCAAAGTGAGGCGCTAATATTGTTTTATATGTCGTCACTCTCGTGTTTACCGATATGCATTTATTTATCCTATACAACCAGTTTATATATTTTTTGCAACTTTTTTTGCTATATATTCGGCGTGTCTAATGAAAGCTAGGTTATCATCTATTATTATGCCCAGGTATTTTGTTTCCTCTATTTCCAATAACCGTTTTTCCTCTGCTCGTATATTGCAACTGTTTTTATCAATTTACTTTCTTCGGTCAGGTATTAAAACTTCATGGTAGAGTATACGGTGCATATTATGAATAATTACATGATATATCATAGCTGGACCCTTGTGACGACATATATGCATATGTGTATGAGGCATTTCAGATCAAATTGACCTGACTGTTACCCTCCTTATCTGGGAAGTCTTTCACATTTTTTTTCACGTCATTTCTACAACCCTAAAAGAGATGGTATGTTTTTTTTTTCGCCAGCAGCTATTTAGCAATGACTTTGATATTAAACAGAGAATTTATCACAACTTTTGCCGATTTTTAAATAATGGCTAGTCTCTTGTTTTATATATTTCATTTTTTTATTCTTCTTTGTTTCCAACGTACAGCCTATCGAGTTTTTCGTGTGACCCTTCCCCAATTCCATTCACTCCATTTTTTCCCCTATGCTCCCTGCACTTCGCTAAGCTGACCTAACCATCCATTGTGCCCGCGGACGTCTTAGCCACACTGTATCGCATTTACCATGGTCACGGGGAAACTGCGGGAAACCTGTGTCGATATACAGACCGTGCTGTTTTTGACAGAGTTTCCGTTGCATTACCACATTAGAAAGTCAATAAAACTGCCTTCCGCTCGACATTCCGCAAGGCTAAGCGGTCACCCATCGAAATACCGAGCCCAAAGCTGCTTTTAACTTGGGTGATGGTTGGTTCCGCGCACCGACCGGGGCGCGTCCACTGTTCGATGAGAATTCATAAGTTGAGTTCCCCGCGCACAGGCTTCTAGAACGGATAAACATTGCGAGCATGAAAATTTGTTTACGTCCGTTTTCAATATTTATACGGAGATGTGTACACACATGACCAACGACCGTAGCAAAAGCGTTGACATGACGAAAAGCACTCTAAGATAGGGTGTGCGTACCACCACCCTAACAAACTCCCTCTGGACAAACTTCATTATCAGTCAACGTTGATTGTCACCATCGGCAATTAATACAGTAAACCCGCCCCTGTAACACTGGTGGTTCTATCTTGGTGCTTGGTTTAGTCGTTGTGTACGATTATCGTTGCTAGTTTAACGTTGCCTCTTGTGAAAGCTTTCCCAGTCTTCCTTGTGCCACCTGCAATTTCGTAGATCGACTAAAATCAATCTGGAACCGGTAAAGGAAATTTAAATTGCACGGTACACCACAATTGTCTCGCACTCTCAATTAATCAGGTAGTTTTAGTCGTTCGGTGTATGTACCGTTCGAGGATTCTGTTGTTCAATCCTATCGTGTTTCTGCCACTTTCACCCCATTGCGGTAGTTTAATTTGTGGATTGCGGTTTTATCGAACATTCCATGTGTTTCTCCCGGCCCCCTCGCTCTATCTATCGATCTATTAAGGGATCGATTACCTTTTATTGAGACTATCGCTTTTCACGAGTATACACCAACGAAGACTACTATTACTAGTATACTATTTGGATCCAACGGTCCGCACGCTTTTTAGCACGTCCACAATTATAGTTGATGACGAAATTAAAATATTGAATTGAATTGAATTGAATTTTACGATTGGAAAATGATTAATTTGTAATTAAACTAGCAAGATCGATAGAACCGACAATAGTGTGATATGCGGTCGCGACGTGGCTCTGGCGACTACCCAATTTAAGAGGCTTCGACCGCGGTCACTTGTTGGATGGGTGATCGCTTAGTCGTGCAGTGGTTGGCGCGCTGACTGTTGAGCGGCAGGCAGTTCTATTACATTTCCGATCTAGTAAGTACAACGGAAACTCAGTGGAAAACAAAGCCGTCTGTATTGACACAGGTTTTCCACAATTTCCCTGTGTCCATGACAAATGCAATGCTGCGCAACTAAGACGTCTACGGGTCCAATGGAAGTTAGGTTAGCTTGGTTGAGTGCGGGTAGGGAGTGATAGGGGGGTTATAGACAAAATGGAATTGGGAAGGGTTGAACGTAAAATCCGAAAAGGTTATACGTTGGAACATAATAAAATTAAAAAATATCTACAAAAACAGGATAATAAGGGGAAATAACCGAAAAAAAAATAAAAATTCCAAGCTCATTTATTCATAGAAAACTAAATTTTTCACGAAAAACTAGAATTTTTCACGAAAAACTAGAATTGTCGCAAAATACTAGATTTTTCACGAGAAACAAAATTTTCCATGAAAAACTAAATTTTTCACGGAAACAAACCTCACTCCGCGAGGAAACAAACACATTGGCATGAAAATTTTACGATTGCAGAACCATAAATTTACAGATAACAATATTATGATCGGAAGAAAAAAAGGCCCGAAGATTCTCCTCAACTTGCCGTTTCGAATTGGAAATGTAAATGTCAAGTGGTACCATATGGTTACTAACGGGCGAGTAAGGTTAATTCGGTGAAAAAAAAGCATATTTTCAAGAATTTTTTAAGACGATACAGGTAATGCTGGTTTATTTATTTACTTTCCATATAATACTGCAACATCTGAACTATTTTTTCCTAAATTTTCATTGCAAAATATTGACAAATAAGCCGTTGGCAGCAAATTTCCGCAGGCGCCTCGAAAAAAAGTTGTTTTACGGTGTACGCCATAACTCGTCACTGGATCATCCGAAACAAAAAAATGAAAATGCGTTTATTAGTTGAGATGTTTTTTGAGGTAACGCTGTCGAGTTTTTTTTTATCGATTTTTTCATTTTTGGTAGCACTTGGAAGTCAAAAACGCGATTTTCGCTAAAAAAATCAGCAAATTTGTTATTGTAAAATAAAAAATAATTATAAAAAAAAACTTGGCAGCGTTACCTGGTGATTTATGTGTAGAAATAGTGTACAAAATTTCAAAAGAATCGGTGCATTAGATTTTGAGTTACAGCGTACACCGACTTAAGGGTGAACACCACTGTGACCCCCTGTTTTTTTTTCACATTTTTCAAGAATTTTTTTTTGTGGGAAAAAAAGAGATATTCGAAAAATTTTTTTGGGTTTTCTTCCTTGTTTATTGATGTATCAAAAAACATTTTTTTCACATTTTTCACGCCGCATGGTGGCGCTGGGGAAGCTCTCGCGTCAGGTGCTGTCTTCTCCGCGGCACGCAGCAGAACTCACTTCAACGTCGATCTGAAAAAAAATACCGAGTGTTTTCGTTAATAATATGATATTTTGAAAAGAAGTGCATAGGGATTTGGAAAAATATTGTTCAAAAAAAAATAGGCACGCCTTTGAAATTAAAGTTAATTTCAAAGGCGTGCCTATTTTTTTTAAAACAATATTTTTAAAAAATGACCTTAAAATGACCTTAAAAAATGACAAGTTTCAGAAAAACGCTTTAAAGTTTTGCACACTAGAAAACCAGTCTGAAGCAACGCACGCTCAAATGCTCATAACTCCGTTAATTTTGCTCCGATCGACTTAAAATTTTGACACAATATTCTTGAGATACTACATTAATTTAAAACATGCAAAAAAAAAGTTGAAATACCTCACCCCACCCTTAAATCTGGAGCGAGATCAGACAGGTGGACAATGGAACGGTGTCCTTTGTGCTTGTTAGAGAGGGCCCAATATATAAGGTGTGTGCGCACGAGAAAGAGGAAACCGAAAGATTTATGCTCGAAATAAACGAGCGAGGAAAAGGGGGCTGCTTTAATGCCGTCAGTATCTCAAAAGGCACGATAATTTTTGCGTCGCGGTTCTGTGCACGAGTAGTGTGCGCTCGTGCTGGGTCAGACGCGGATTCCTATACAGTAATAACGCAGTAAGAGAGAGAAGCAAGTTAAAAAAAAAAGAGAAAAATATGGAAATAGTCGGAGAGTCGTGAGAGTGAGGGATGGAAAAAATGTCGAGAACCACCCCCGAGGGGAGTACCTGTAGCGCGACTACGGGTCACGTTTCTTCTAATAATAGGCTACCCGAGATTTCGATAAGGCGAAAGAGGCAGAAAAACTCGAGAACACTGACAAGCTGTTCCTCCTCCTCCTTCTCCTTCTCCTTCTCCGCCTCCTTTGCCCCGAACGTTTTCCCGTGTCGTTGTCGCGGTTCCTTTAATAAATAGATTCGTTTCTTATCACTCGGGCAACTTTTAATAGCTTCCTTGTTATTCTTGTATATATTATAAATATATGCATATATATATACATATATATAACATGACTTCTATTCATAGAAGTAAATTTGATTATACAGTGCTGAGCACTTGAAGTGGAATGCGGATATCTTCGCCGTTTTTCGAGAAAATTTGACGAATTCAAAAATTGCCTTTCGACGATGCACCTCCGCACCGACGGACCTCCGTCCGTCGCGTTCCGCGTCGGTGAACGATAACGCCAATTTCTTTTCGGGAGGTCATAGAACCTCGTGAATAATGCGTCCACGATAAAAATGGGCTCAATCGGTCCAACAGTTTTTGCGCTAGTCCCGACACAAGATTTCCACTTTAACCCCCTCCCCTGCCGCCGGAGGGTTGCGCATCAAATTGTTCCTCGAGGAGTTTTCACCCCTGTTCGTAACCCTTTAGTTGGATAGTATATTTACCCTCTGTCGCATCCGCAACCATTAAATCACGAGGTCGACGGATCGTCCGATTTTCCACCCCTCCACATTTTCGTTGCGCACGTGCGCAATTGTTGACCAATCTCAATAGGACCCGTTTCGTTCGAAAGATTATGAAATTTCCTGTAATGGCCTTTTTTTTAACTTTCAAGTTCATCAAGTTTTTGCGAAAATCGCAAAGATATCCGCATTTCACTTCAAATGCCAGCACTGTATTTGACAACACTATAATATCTCTCTATATTATATAAATATTTCGCCGCCGCCGCCGCCGCCGTGTACAAGAGTTGAGGGTTAGGTTGGGTCAGGTTAGGTTGGGTCAGGTTGGGTTGGGTCAGGTTAGGTTGGGTCAGGTTGGGTTGGGTCAGGTTAGGTTGGGTCAGGTTGGGTTGGGTCAGGTTAGGTTGGGTCAGGTTAGGTTGGGTCAGGTTAGGTTGGGTCAGGTTAGGTTGGGTCAGGTAAGGTTGGCGCGCAGGGGGGCGTGGACGTGGGTGGGAGGGGGGGTGGGTGGCGCGCGAAGCGTGCAGGGGGGCAGAGCCCCTCTAGTATATATATATATATACTAGGGGGGCTCTGCCCCCCTGCGCGCTTCGTTACTCGCTCGTTACTATTTTACTACTACTCGTAGTATATCTATACTAAACTATAATAAAGCTGGAGAGTTTGTTTGTTTGAACGCACTTATCTAAGGAAATACTTATCCGATTTGAAAAATTCTTTTTGCATTAGATAACCCGTTTATTCAGGAAGGCTTTACGTCATATAACTTTACGCTATGACCCTAAGGAGCGATAGCGTTGCGTTCAATCGAGGGACAGAATTTTAACGCGAGTGAAACCGCGGAGCACAGCTCGTATATGTATATATATATTGTAATAATTTACCCCATTATTCGAAAAATGTTGCTATTTTATTAAAAAACGACAGATCAATTAGTTCATGACGGCAATGCGATAATATTAATCGACATCCATTCGTTATGATACCGAATAGTGTTATGATAGGAGACAGATCGGCACTTTCAAATTATCGGTTTTCTGACTCATAGAGGAAGCTCTGCGATTCTGTGTGTATGTATGTGTATGTGTGTGTGCAATAGACCTGCAAAATTAACGCGAGATTAACACGAGATTAACCGTTTATATCTCGAGAACGGTTCGAGCTATACATTGCTGCAATTTCAGCACACACTCGCAAGTAAAACAGTGCATCCCCCTTATTTACGGCAATTTTCATATCTATTTATGAAACAGCTTATATTCTATGAACTTTTGAACATTTCGTGAAAATCTTTAATTTGGCGAACATCGGCAAAACATTGAGATTTTACAAAATTTTGAATATTTCGAAAAAATACTTGCGGTCGCTCTAACTTTCGAAAATTTTGGGACAACGTATTGAAATATACTACATTAGAGAGAAATTACATTACGGAGTGGTCGCGATACTAAATTTGGCGAGAATCGACGAAAGAGTTTGGATTTTATGAAAATTTGAATTTTTCCCAAAAATTTACGGTTTATAACTCTCGGGTATTTCCGCAGATCGCGTTAAAACTGCGGGATAAATAGAATATAATTAATCGAAAGGTGAGAATGGAATATAACGAGTTTCGGTGAAACGAGTTGCAATTTCGTGAAATTTTACAATTTTGCGAAAAATTTAAAATTGCTACGGGTTGAAATTTGTAAATTACTTCTTGGAAATTTCACACAATGCTCAACGCTTCCACTACGAGGACGCGGAAAATTCGAGGAAAATAGTTTCTCTGAGTGTGAGACAGATATTTCGAGCATTGTGTAAAATTGCGGGGAAGCAATTTGCGCTGTTTCAACTCGCAGCTTTGTTTTTCCTTTCAATTAAAAAATCGACGAAAAAAGCAAAATGTTCTCTGTGATTGAAAAAACAATCGCGAAACGTCTGCCGTCTCGCTCTTGTCGTTCTTATCACGTTCATTTTTATTTTCCTCTTTGTTATTAATACGTAACAGGCAGAGATGCATTAATGAAAAAATAACAAGATGTGAAATTGAATTTAAAAAAAACACACTCATTTTTTCCATGCAGGTATAGGGGAATTTTCTTTTTTTTATGCCCCCCCCTCCTGCGTCTTTTTCCGACAGGCTTTTCGTGCGCGTGCTGATATATTTTTATCGCAAACTCCATTGTGATACGTGGAAGGAAAAAAAAAATCTTGCTTAGCGTATAATACATGTTCGTAAGAGAAAAAAAGTAAAATTTTCTAATTCGAGCTACGTCTTTCCCACGCCCTTCTCCAACCCCTCGCTCTCGGCCACCCACCCTGTGTATAGTATTTCTCCGGGAGTTCTATTTTCGTCGTAAACCCGAAAGCGAAACTTTGAAACTCTCTCTTTCTCTCTCTTTCTCTCGTAAGCTCTATTCTCGATCGATCTCGGCGGTGACTTGGTGCGGGTCCGTATTTACTTGTGCGACATTGTTCGAGTATAAACAAGAGATTCCATTGCGAGATAAGACGGCCGAAGAAAGAGGAGGGGGTGAAAGAGAGAGAGAGCGAGGACTCAACCCTCGAGGGTGCATGAAAATTAACGATACAAACATAGGCAACCTAATAATTATGATAAAGTACAAGTTTATGAATAATTGTTCGAATCAAGTGGTACGAGGGTTAATAAAGTAATCATTTTTTTTTATCCTTCCTCGTTCCTACAAATATCACAGGCCAAATATTGCGTTGCTTCCTCATAGAGGAAGCTCTGTGACGATGAGATTATTTTTTCTCGAGTTTTCAATTGTCAATGTGTGTTGAAATGTGTGCCAAAAACGTCGGAAAATTATATTCAGACAAAAATATCCGACGCTGCGAAATTCAAACGCCCATATCTCGGGAAGGGTTTGCGCTAGTGCGCTGCAATTTTGCACAGAAGTGAAACAGTACGTTCGCTTTATTTACTGTAATTTTTAGAGAAACTTAGGAAGCGGGTCGGATTTGATGGATTTTTGAAATTTTTTAAAGAAGTCTTACGCCCTATAGCTTTCACAAATTTTGAAATATCGGGCAAATTTTTGTTTATAAAAATAAACTATTATTAAAGCACAATTGGCATTGAATTTGGTGAATATCGGCTGGAGGATTGTGATGTTATGATATTTTTAATTTTCGGAAAAATGCTGTTGGTCGCTGTAACATTCGCCAATTTTTAAATATCGTAGTATATTTTTTCTCCACAAATAGAGTATCATTAAAGAACGTTTAATACGAAAATCGGTGGAAATTGGTCGGAACATTCAAGTTTTATGAAATTTTGAATTTGTCCACAAATTTTTTGTTTTAACTTTGACAGCTTGCGATAGATCGCTTTATAACTTTGAAGATCAATAGAATATATAATTAAATGATGGTTAGTATTGAATTTAACGAGATTTGATAAAAAGGTTCTGATTTCATGGAATTTTTAATTTTTCGGAAAATTTGGGATTGGCACATGCAGGGAAAAAGCTGCCAATTGCTTCGACGATTGTGTACGATGAAATTGTACGTTCGCTTTATTTACCGTGATTTTTATAAAAATTTATGAAGCGAATCAAATTTTGATGGCTCTTTTAAACTTTTGAAAAAAGTCTTTGCGCCCTCTAGCTTCCGCAAATTTTGAGATATCGGGCAAATTTTTGTTATACGAATGAATAATTATCGAACGAGGATTGGCATTGAATTTAGAGAATATCAGCTGGAGGATTGTGAGTTTCTGATACTTTTATTTTTCGGAAAAATCCTTTTGGTCGCTGTAACATTTGCAAATTTTTAAATATCTTAGTATATTTTTTTCTACAAATACAGTATCATTAAAGAACGTTCGATACGAAAATCGGCGAAAATTGGTCGGAACATTCAAGTTTTATGAAATTTTGAAATTTCCAAAAATTGTTTGCTTCAACTTTGACAGATTTCGATAGACCGTTTTAAAACTTTGAAGATCAATAGAATATATAATTGAATGGTAGTTAGTATTGAATTTAACGAGATTTGATGAAAGAGTTCTGATTGCATGAAATTTGTAATTTTTCGAAAAATCTGTGCTTGGCACATGCAGGGAAAAAGCTGCAAATTGCTTCATCGAAATTTCACACAATCCTCAAAGTTTCCTCAGTGATGAAATAAAAATGGAGAAGGATATACTTCCTCGTAGAAGGGCCTCTGAGCATTGGGTGACATTTCGAAGTAGCAAATTGCAATTTTCAATTTGCATTTTTTTTTCATCACTTTCGTATTGCATTTTTCGTTTACATCATTTGCAAAACTGTATCCAATCTCATATTTTAAATATGTCTTTACTTATTTACTCGTTGTATCCTGTAATCGAGTTTCTCCATACTTTTTCCTTCGTGACGCGAACGAATCGACGAGAGAAAAAATAAAGTATAAAAAGCTAAGGAAATGCAATATCTCAAAGGCTCGAGAGGTAAGTCGTATAATTCCCCCGACGAATCGCGAAGAGTCTATACGCGTGGGCGAACCATTGGCAATCGGAAAAGTTTGTTTGGGGAAAGAAAAAAGAAAAAAAAAAGTAGTTAAGAAACCCGTTTCATTCGAATAGAAATCTCCAACCTTTTCTGAATTAAGCTCGATGCAATTTCTCGTCTAACCCGACAATTTAAACATTTCTTGGGGAAATATAGCCTGTCGGAAAATTTCACAACGTCAGATGCGCCAGGGAACGAGGCTTGAGATAACTCGAAAATTCAATTGTTGCCATCTTCGGTTGAATAAATTATTCTCGTTGACGCACTCAACTTCGTTATCCCCGAAAACTCCTGAAAACTCGCATTTGTCACCGTATATGTATATACATGTATGTCGCTAAGGGAGAGGAAAACTTTGTCCATGTCTTTGACTACGAGAAACTTACTCAAGACGCCTTACCTCTCGGGTAATGTTGGTCCAAATGGAGTTGAAACATGCCCGCGAGCTTATCGTCGCAATCCGTATGTTTATATATATATAAAATATGTTTGAAGAAAAATTCCAAGTATTTAAAACTTGTAATTATGTTTGACGTTTTTTTTAAAATATTTCTTCCGTGGTAAAATACAACAAAAATTTTGTTGCGTCATACTTGAAATATCCGCAAGTTAAAAAATCCTCGTAAAACATTTTTATCGTCTGTATATCAGTGAAGTTAAATTTGAAAAATCATTATAAAGATTATATGGTGAAAAAAAAATTTAATCGTTCATTTCAAATCTTTTATTCACTTTTTAACTATGAGAAACATTTTTTTTTCATTTTTCCTTTTAATATTAACATTATTTTTTACGGATATAAATGAACTACTGATGAAAATCATGGAGCCTCCTTGTCGACATCATAACTTCATTAAAAATCATCCAATATGCAAAAATAAAAAAGAATCTAGTAAAATAATATAGTAATAACAGTCTGACGGAGGGAAATTTTTTTTTTTTTTTTTTTTAAATAAATTACAGTATTTCAAACTTCAGTATGCAATTTGAAAAAAAAAAATAGTGTTTAATACTTTATAAAAAATTGTCCAACCAAAAAATTAAAAAAAACCTCTCGTCAGTCTATAGCGAAAATAATTATCGACATCTGAAAAGAAAAAAAAGTTAAAAAATATTAAAAATGTACTGAGTTATTGGGCTGACACTGTCGAAAAACATAGTTTCGAGAAAAAACGCGTTTAAAGTTTCTGGTGGGCACAACGTGAACCCGATGTCCGGTCACATTTATTCTTATAACTTTGTAACAGAGTGGAATCTTTTTAAAAGTTATTTTTTTGAAAAATTCTTTACAGTATAAAGAAAAAAAATCTGTAAAAAAGTCGATTTTTTGAAAATTTCAGGGGTATGCGAGCCCTTAAATAAATTTTAAATACCCGAAGAATTCGTAACAAGAAAGATTGCACCATTCTCAAGAAATTCGTCAATTTTTACGAATCATTCAAAATTTAATGATTTTACGATTACTTGAAGAAAAAAAAGTTCCAACGCGAGAATTGCAAATTGCTTCCTCGAAATTTCACACATTGCTCAGCGCTTCCTTTGTGAGAAATAGCATGTCGCAGATTTGCATTGCACGTTGCCGATTTTTCGAAAATTTCAACATTTCATGAAATTCCAGCCGTTTCATTAAAATCTCGCAAAATTCAATACCAATCATCGTTCAATTACATTCTCTTTATCTTCAAAGTTTTAATGTGACATATCGAACATTTCTGAAACTTGTGACCACAGTTTTTTTTTTAGAAAAAAATCGTAATTTCATAAAACCCAAACTTTTCGACCGATTTTCGCAAAATTTATTATCAAACGTTCTTTCATAATAATCTATTGGCGTGAAAAAAATTATTGCGATATTGAAGGATTTGCAAAAGTTACAGTGACCACAAGTATTTTTTGGAAAATGAAAAATTTCACAAAATTCAAACCATTTTGAGGATTTTTGCCAAATTCAATATGAAATATCCTTTCAAAAATGTTTATCCATATAACAAAAATTTCACTCGATATCTCAAAATTAGCGGAAGCTAGAGCGCGTACAGAGATTTTTCGGAAATCTCAAAGAGCCATCAAATCGGAGCGACTCCATAAGTTTCTATAAAAAGTACAGTAAATAAAGCGGACGTACAGCTTTACTTGTGCGCGAAATTGCACCGCTGTAGCTCGAACCGTTTCCGAGTTACAGGCATTTGAATTTTTCAACCCCTATACACATACAAACGTAAACACGCGCGCCCGCACTCACCCTTGCACGCGCGCGCGCGTCTCGACGTTTTTCTAGACATTTTGTAAATGTGATTTTCCGATGTTTTGACACATTTTGTGGGAATTGACAATGAAAATTCGAAAAAAAAAACACAATTACATGTTTGTTTTAAATAAAAAATCACCTGCTGAGATTATGAAACATCGCATTGGACGTTTGACGACAATAATATCGTTATTATTGGCTCATTGATGACGGCGCTAATCGTGTGATTTTACTACGAAAACTCTCAATTCAACCCAGAGGCTATTTTAATATTTATAACGCAGAGCTAATCGCTCAACTTTTCCTCGTAATATAGTAAATGTAGATTTATATATACAGACACGCACACATATACACACCAATGCTACATATGTGTAGCATTGAAAGATGTATAGTATGGACGTTCGTACATAAACGGTTCCAACAGTGAATGTAGCGAAATAAATTGAATAGCGCGTTCTAAATATAGATTATATCGATCGTACTAGCCGTTCGCGCCTACCTGTAGCATGTATATACGCGCAATGCATTCACGTATCGTTCATCGGCGCCACCTCTTCAACTTATCAATATATACATATACCGTATCGATTTGGATAGAGACTCAAAAGCTCGTTGTTCGAGAAATTTCAATCACATTCAATGATTTCTCGGTGCATTCAGTCTGAAAATTCACATGCGAGGGGCGCGGTGTTGAAATTCCGAACTGTGTAAAGTCCGATCGTGTAAAAGTCCGAATTTATCTGCGAGGATTCGAAAAGTTTTGGAAATTCTAAAATCCAACATTTTTTAAACAGAAATGTCATTGCCAAGAATAATTATACACCAAGGATTAAATGACAAGAATCATTACGGAACTGACTGACAGAGTATTGGACATCAAAACCCAACTACATAAAAAAACCTCATTTTCATAATTAGAAAGCCAAAGAGTTCCGAAGAATTGTGGGTTTTGGAAAACCGAGTTCCCGAACGGTTAAGTTTTGTACGGCAAAAGGGGACGGGGTTGGAATTCCGAACTGGGAAAGCTCCGAAGGTGTAAAACTCCGGAATGTATCTGCGAGGATTCGAAAAGCTTTGGAAATTGTTAAATCCAACATTTTTAAAACAGAAATGTCATTGCTAAGTGTACGGAATATTGTCTCGCTCTGAGATTCGTAAGCAAATATCTCACGTCTCTAATTTGTCAGGAATTAATAGAAGGAAAGAATCCAAGAATAACACACAGTTTGTCAGATGGTCCGTATATATATTTAAGCGGTTCGAAGTAATAATAATAACGATAACAAGTAGGTAATACAATAACGTCTGTACAGCACGGGATCTCGCGTGGAACTCCTCGTCGATTATCTCGATGTCCTTTCTTCTCTCTTGTTCGTCATCGTGAGCAGTAAATACTCAAGTCAACAGCGACAATATATGTCTTCCAATTCAGTGGGCCGTTACAGATTTGAACCATACAGCTCGGCCTCTCCTGAAAAAAGTCCGTCTCAGACGACATATTCTCTTTGTCCAATATACATATAATCGTATATAAATACTCGTCCATATTTCAAAATCTCTCTCGCAATTCGATAAATTATGTAACGTTTTTTCAAAAGTCCGCCTCGGACGACATACTTTCCTTTTCGATATACATACAAACGTACATAAATACTCGTCAACATTTCAAAATATCTCTCGTCATTCGATACATTATACACATGTTTTTCTTATGATATACTCGATAGTAATAAGTCCCATACACTCTCATCCTTGCTATCGCCTGAGAATTCGCGAGCACACGAGGGCCTCATAATCATCGCTCCCCAAGTACCAGAATAAGGCCTCTGCGTGATTTCCACGTCCGCAACAACATAACGATCGTTCCGTAGAACTTTGGTTACTCGATAAGGACCTTTAAACTTTGAAATTATTTTGTGAGGTGCCCCCACTGTACTTTCGAAATTCTTTATCATGACATAATCATCGATCTCGTATTTATGTGCTTCTTTCCGTTTCTTGTTAACATGCCGCACTTTGGTCGACTATAATTCGAAAAAAACCGTTTTAAGCAGTCGATTGTCTCGTTACTCGATGTAGTCTATGTCGCATACAATTTCGTGAACTTGGGAAAAGAGTCGATCACGACGAGAATATGACGTTTTATCTGGCGTTCCCTCTCGATCGGACCATAGTGGTCGATATGCACTGTCGAAAACGATACATTACCCTTCGGAAGGCTGTGTAAATAACCTTCGGACTTATCCGTGACTGGGTTGAAAGCAATACATTTTAAACAATCCTGGATATAGGTTTTGACTCGCTCCTTCATTTTGTGAAACCAATAGGTGGATTTTATCGCGCCACACGTCTTCTCAACCGATAAATGTCGCATCTCATCGTGGCACTTTCTTATCACATGCGTGACCATACTCTGCGGTACACAGAACAATAGTTCGGCTCCTTCTTTTCTACACACTAAACCATTTCTCATTTCGAAAGAACAGTGCTCAGATTTCACCAAAAGGTCTCTTAACTCTTTAATCGCCGTGTCTCGACCCTGACTTATGGAAAGATTAACTTCGAATGGGTTGTCTTCGACGGCCAAAACGTTTCTTGCACGACTGAGCGCATCAACATGCTGCATTCCATTTCCAGCGCGATGTTGAACTTCGTAATCAAAATTTTCAAGCTCCAATGCCCATCTCGCGATTCTCTGATTTATCTCTTTTTTATTCAAGGTCATTTTCAAGGAATTACAGTCGGTTACGATCTCGAATTTGATTTCATGCAAATAGACCTGAAACTTACGTAAAGAATAAATAATAGCTAAAGCTTCCAACTCAAAACTATGGTACCTACTTTCCGCGTCGCTTGCGAGCTTAGAGAAATAGAATACAGGGTGAAGCTTGCGGTCAGATTTTCGCTGTAATAGAACGCTACCATAATCTCGCAAACTTCCATCGCAATGTAGTTCGGTTTCATCGCGCGAGTTGTAAATAGCCAAAATTGGTGCCTCGACGAGTTTTTCTTTTAATAACTGAAACGATTTTGACTCGACTTCCTCGAATCGGAACGAGCCATCTTGCTTGCAGAGTTCGGGTAATGGCTTTGCCATTACCGAAAACCCCTCGATAAATTTTCGAAAATACGAGCTCATACCGAGAAAACGTTTGACACCTCTCACATTCCGTAGAACAGGATACCTTTTGGTTGCTGCGATCCCATCGTCCGTTGGGCTAATTCCCTCTCGCGAGACTCGATACCCCAAATACTCAATGTTAGTAAATAGAAATTTACATTTGTCAATACGGAGTTTCAATTTGCTATATGGCTACAAGCGTCGCGAAAACAGCTTCGAGAACACAAAGACTGCCTTCGATGGTTTCCGTCGTGATCATGAAATCATTGAGGTACGCAATGACGTCGCCTCGATCGATAAACTCTTTCAGGACTTGGTTAATCCGTCTTTGAAACTTTATTGGTGCTCCTTTAAGTTCAAACGGCATCTTTGTATACTCGTACTGCCCGACAGGCGTAACAAAGGCCGTATATTTAATTGATTCTTCAGCCACGCCTACGTGGTGAAATCCGTCGTCCTTTAAATCTAGTACTGTAAAGTATCGTTTGCCCTGCAATACGTCAAGCTGGTCCTCGATAAGAGGAAGGGGTATATAATTATCCCGGAGCGTCGGTTTATTTAATGTCCGATAATCGACACACATACGTGTCTCTCGATTTTTCTTTTTGACTAGTACGATAGGTGAAGCGTACTCTGACTCACTCGGTCTGAAGATTCCCTTCTCTAACAATTTATTCAATATCTCACGGACTTGCACTTTCTCTACGTACGACAATCTCCTAGGCGCAAAATGAAATGGCTGATCATTGGTCAATGTTAATTTCAATTCCGTTTTTACCTTCGGTTCTTCTGGACGAACGGACTCCAGATATTTTTCTCGAAACATCTATTTTATTTGCTTTTGCGTTTCAGTCGATACCGCACGATTTATTACCAATAAATCCGTTTCGTCTTCGTTAGGTGAGAGAACGTCGATATTACCTATGTCTACATCTCCTTTACCATACTCGTTTGTCACTTCTCTCAAACCAAGACTAAATTGTTCCAAAATATCTGTACCCAAAATAACGCACGATACCATTGAAAAATCTGGAACGAGCATTAATCGCAAATCTCTTGGTACTTTTCCGTCCAACTCGATATCAAGATTAACTGTGCTAATAACAACTAAATTACTGCTATTAATTCCCCTGAATTTATTATTAAAACCATCCATGCATTTGATTACATCACCCGGAACATAGCGCAATTTAATAAAACTGATGGGACTTCCCGTGTCTAACAAGATTAATAACTCGATTCGTTCTTTTTGTTCATTCGGATACATCGTATATAAAACGTTCTTACAATACTCGTCATCTTCGACAGGAGCTGGATAGACGTTGTTGACCTGGTTCGGTTTATTCGGGCGATCCCTCGCATAATGACCTGCGTTGTTACAGATGAAACAAGTTACCGTCTTCTTCACGAGCTCGGGACATTGCGGCTTGATATGCCCTTCCTTGTTGCAATGGAAACATTTTGTCGTTGAGCGAAAATCCCTCGCGTTCCCACTTGTAACTTTCGATGTAACACCCGACGATGATGGCTGCTTTCGACCAAATTTATAGTAATTGTCGTGTCTACTATGACTCTTTGCCTCTACTTTGGACGGGCGAAGCGAGATTTTTTCAAACGCCGCTAATAACGATGCCTTATCGTTAAATGTCTGCATCTGCGCTTGATTTTGCAATCGGGGATCCGGTATGCCATCGATTACGTAGTCAACGATCTCGTCTTCCGGTATTCCAACCCGATTGACCAGTATTATCTTCTCATGATGATAATCGTTAAAAGACTCTCCACTCTTCCAATGCCTATTCTCAAACTGCCTACGTAAGTGCAACTTTGTTTGGACGATGATCAAATATCGTTCGCATTTCATTGAGCAATCCTTCGAGATTCATTTCGGTATGCTCAGGTCTCGAGTGAAACCACTCGGGCGCTCTTCCCTTTAGTCTTGATCCCACCAATATCCGACTGGAGTGATCATCTAAACCGTACGAATTTTTAAATAATTGCAACTGTTTTTCCCAATTCAAAAACGTCTCTTGTGCTCCATTAAATTCACTTAATAGGTCCGACAAGGCCCTAATATTGACTTGGGTTGCCTTTCCACCACCGCTGAAGAAGTATCCACACGAGCTAACGCAAGCTCCCTCTGCGTGATATCTCGTTCGCGCCTCAATAAATCGATTTCTCCTTGCATATCTGCCGTAGATCTAGGACGAAGAGAATTATCTCGTTGCATTTGATTCTCTGGTCGCACGATTTCCTCAGAGCTTCGCTGATCTTTTCGAGCCAATTGACGTAAGTTCCCTTTCCTGGAGCTTTCCTTTTAGCTGAGCAACCGTAGAGTCCGTTGGTTCTCGCATTTCCATTCTGGTGCATACACAATAGTTTACACCACAAACACAGACGCAAAACGAACAGACGTATAAATGTAAACTGCCCGCTGTGACACACACACACGGAACAGGTCAATAGAAGAACATAAGTTCGACACACGTGTGACCGGACGTACAATACACAACACCTGTCCAAATTCGCGCGATCGGCACCGTCTATCTCCATAACCGCCTTTCTCTCTCTCTCTCTCTCTCTCTCTTTCTCTTAGGATCGTGGGTATTCGAATCTTACCGAAACACGTAAACAGCGCTACTGTGACGTCACTTAAATCACGCCACAAAACTCCGCAGCAAAACTCCGAAAGAATTCAACCACGTTCGCTGCTGCGGTGCTGCCATCTAACACGAGCGGTGCTGCCATCTAAACGCTCGAATTAGAAATTTTCGGAAACTTGACCGTTCTAACCTTTAATTTTTGGAATACTTCATCGTCAAGGCTGTGACTTTCGGAGTCCGAAACCTTCGCGAACCTCAATCTTTTCCTCAATTTTATTATGCTTGAACTTTCCGATAGTTTGTTGTTCGTTAATCTAATTTTTCGGAACTTTGTGGATCTCTAAACATCCGTTGTTCGGCATTTTTCAAACAGTAATACCGACCGTTCGATAAATTGTTTCGTATTCCGCGTACTCTTTCCAAAAAGTATTTACCATATAATATTAAATATATATCATTTTTTTGTATCGTTATTCATACCGTTCGATGTTATTTGCAGTTAATTATATACACTTTCGTCGAAATAAAATATACGGAGACCTGTGGTTCGTAATATTAAAATTTGGCGTTAAATTCGGCGTTTTACTCCGTCGGAGCTTTCGCAGTTCGGAATTTCAACCCGCCCCTTCCATAGAATCTATGGAAAAGAACCAACAGCAGGATATCTGAGGGAAGGGGACAAAGATTGCGTGTATGGCCGAGAAAAAAAAACATGAACGAGGAAGCAAAGGAAATCGTGAACGGAAATCCGATGAAACGGGGAAAAAGCGTTAGTAACAACGATAGAGAGGGGAAATGGGAGAAGGGAGGATGTGGAATACGATGAGGAACCGGAACTGAAAAAAGAAGCACAGGGTGAGAGAAGAATTGAAATTGAAACAGACCGAGTAATATGATGCGACTGGAATAAAACGCGTCGACTTACCGTAGATAATACAGAAGCAGAAAAGTACGCGAATTCGAAACTTGCACATTGTTTTCTCGTTATTTCAACTCGCTCAAAAAACACCTCCACCACGGGCAAGGTTGTTTTCAAATTTTTGTTTCGTTATTCAGGAAGATTTATTTTAGTATTTCGATTTAATTATTAAATCCGAAAAATTTGGCACTTACGTTGTTGACGGATGAAAATCGTAACTAACGAGCATTTATTTTTGGCTGTATCCGCAAAATTAACGAAATGGCATTTGGCCAAAAAATTGACAATAATGGTGGATGGTGTTTTGGTTATTAATTCCTTAAGATTCCGCTGGCGCCACTGGTGCGAACTCGAACGCAAAATTTTCCTCGCAGACAATTTTCGTGAGTTCTTTGGGGTTCTACGTAATAAATTTGAGGTTACAATACGAAAAAATGGGGCAAATTAAAATTTACCTCTTGCTTCTTCGTCGCTTTTGCGTATTCACAAATTGTCCTCTATGAGCAAAATGCTTTTTTTTATTTAAATTCCTGCTAGAGGAAGTTTAGTGTAAGCGCAAAAATATTAGTGAAGCAATATCCACTATTATATTTCAACCATCTTTTTATCTCTTTTTACTTGGACAGAGTGAGGTTTGCTTGATTTTTAATACATTTTCCGAAAAATAAAATAAAAAATAAAAATTGAACATACTATAAACGTAGAATACTTTTATCGATTTTCTCTAAATTCAATACCAATTATTCGCTTTACTGATATTCTATTTGTGGAATCAAATTATATTCAAGATCTCACTGATTTTTAGAAATTAAATGAAAAGTCAACAATTTTTCGAATGAAATCAAAATTTTATAAAATTTGAACGCCTCAAGCGATTCTTACCGACTACCAAACATCCTTGCGCCCTAACCATTTTGTGCAGAAAGTTCTTCACTCGACAGCTGAGAATTTACGAAAGTGAGAGTGAACAGATACATTCTTCGAACATTAAAAAAATACATTAAAATCCTTGGCTCTCAAATAATTTCAACGAAAATTGCAGCAAACAGAGGAGGTTCGATGGCCCAAATTCGTGCAAAGTTTGCAAAAAATCAGTCAAGTCGTTCTTGAGATATTACAAGTTGAATTTTCGGAGCCACACATTCGAATACCGACGTTTTTTTTAAGATTCACATAGAATACTCAAGCATTTTTTTTATTACGAAAACAAAGCCTCCTCATATGAGGAAGCAAAATATTGTTTTCTATCTAGGAATTTACTGTGTAAAGGTTAAAAAAATTTAATACCAGCCCTGGCGGTCAAATTAATAATTTAGATTATTACGATTGTACCAATATTCGAAAAAAATTCTAGGAAAAAGAAAATGGCCCGGAAGGGTGGAGAAAAGAAAAAGAATAAAACACACACACACACACACATACACGCGGAATTTTTTCTTTTTAGCGTATTTTAGACATATTGACATTGGAAACTCGAAAAAAAAACCAAAAGTTTTTCATGAAACCAAAGCTTCTCCCAAAAGACAAGCAAATACGTAGAAAATCGCTTCTGGCACTCTTAACTTGCCTATTTCGTAAATGTGTCCGATTTCAATTGGTCCCCATTCCCCCTGATTACGAATCAAGCCTTTCATTATAATCACAATAATAAAGTTTTGAAAATCATGAAAAACCATGTGGCAAAAGTTTTACAGTGGCAACGGAACAACTTAAGGGATTATACACAGTCATAATTAAACTAAAAAAAAAATATTTCATTTTTGTAATGTACATATGTACAAAAAATTTCTTGTCGATCCGACAAATATTCTTGAAGTTACACGCATATTTGTAAAGACGTCTCGAAGCGTCTGAGCATGATTTTGAAAGTTTGAAGACGTTTTTCTCAAAACTGTGTTTTACAAGTCGGTGACCAAGATTCCTCGGAATCGACAAAACCCATTAGTGTCAAATTTTTACACAAGTTTTATAAATATATTTTTCCGTGATTAATCGAAGGTTTTTTCTCGCCGATAAATATTTTCCATTTTATAAACAATTTAAGGCCAACATTTTTATCGAAGATCGACATTTTTTTCTGAGATGCTGCCATTTTGATAAAAATTAATATTTTGCTTATTCCTTCGACTAAATACTAGATAATACCTTATATTAACGAATTTTTTTTTGTTTCTTTCATTTCGGATGATCCAATCCAGAGATGTTGTGCTCACCGCAAGACGGCTTTTTTTAGAGCTTCCGGAGATCGGGTATAGCAGATTTAAAAATCATTATTTTTACAAATAAAAAATATGAAAATAAAGTTAAAAGTTACCACAATATGTGTATAAATTTTTACGTTAATAAATTAAAATGGAAAAATTTATACACATATTGTGGTAACTTTTTACTTTATTTTTATATTTTTTATTTGGAAAAATAATGATTTTTAAAGCTGCTATAACCGATCTCCGGGAGCTCCTGTAAAAAAAGGTGTCTGACGGTGAGAACGATATCTCCGGTTTGGATTATCCAAAATAAAAAAACCAAAAAGATTCTATTACTGGATAGATAAATCTATGTATTGATCGAAGGAATAGTCGAAATTTTGATTTTTGATAAAATGCCGGCTCCAAAAAGAAAAAATTCCAATTTTCGACCAACATTTTTTCGTTGAATTGTTTTAAAAAAGTAGAAATAATGATTGGAAATCTTATTCCTTCGATCAACACCTGAAAAATATATCTGAGAAGGTTGTGTTAAAATTGCAGACCGATCGGTCTAGCCGTTTTTGAGAAATCATGCTCACCGACTTTGAAAACACCGTTTTGAGAAAAACGCGTTCAAAGTTTAGGCCGCCTACTTTGTGACGCTCCGACGGCCCTTATAAATATGCATGTATCTCCAAGAATATTTGCCGGATCGATTTGAAATTTTCAGAGAATATACTCAAATATATGGACATTCCGAAAATGTAATTAAAAAATCGATTTTTTTTTATTTCCAACTGCGTATAATTCCTTAAGTAAACGTTATACACAACCGATGGGCATTGTGGCAATTGTGCACTTTTGTTGGGATTAAATTCGTATTAAATTTTTTTCAGCACAAATTCATCAGCGAGACGCTGTGCGAATGGCTGAACTCTAGTACCGATAAATTACGACGAGTATATACCGGCGACAGCGATATAAATACTAAATGTATTCATACACATATATATCCTTTCGGTCCCTGCGGTGACATTATATTTCTTACTTCGCCGGTTCCGCGCCGAATAATTCACGTACAAAACATGGTTTAACGAGCTTTTTCGTAATCCGGCGAAAGAGCTTTTCATGCATACTGTGTGCGATATGTATATTGCATCCAGAGGGATAATATTCACGCATATTAGCAACGCGTTAATAATCCATTAAGGTTATAGCCGAATATTTGCGATGTTTATTATTGTCAAAGATTAACGATTTTACAGGGTACCATTGATTTATCGGGAATTACCATTTAGCAACCAAAAATTCAAACCACTCTTTGCCAGTCGGTTCCCCGATGATTACTGTGCGAATGTGTCACGTTTTGATCATAATTAAGAATGTACTGCTTTATTACGGCCAACAATATAATAAATAGATATTTTTGCAAAATATTGTTGGTTGTTTGTTTTTGTTTGCTGAACAAAAAGGCTTTGAGGTAGAGAAATTGGGAGCTAGAGCGTTCATTTTGTAGATTCAGCAAGAAATAAATGCTCATTCGTTAGAGTTTTCATCCGTCCGTATAGTAAGAGTCAAATTTTTCGGAATTACGTTGTACAATAATAATTATATCCATCTTTGTTTAACATCTACTTATTTTTAACTGGAAATCTACACTTTCTATTTAGAATTTCAACATTCTCTGGTACTTACGATAGAGACAAAGGTGTCCAGCACTACCGAACGAAATTTCAAATGATTCGGTTCGATAATTTAGGAGATGGTATCCCTTAGTAATTCCATTTGCCATTGGCAGTCAATGGCAAAAGCTGATCACTATACACTTCCAATGTGAATCGTATGGCAAAGTCACGGGACAATTTTTAATGGCAGCAAACTGAATGGAAAGCCAATGGCAAACTTCAATGGCAATTTTTTTTCATAGAAACTGAATGGTATTACCTTTCAGTTTCATTCAGTGTCAAAAAGACAGAAATGCCATACAAATTTACCATTCAAAATGAAACTTAAATGAAATATTACCATTCAGTTTCATTTTGAATGGTAAATTCGTTGGCATTTTTGTCTTTTTTTTATGAAATAATGTATGTATCAAATTCAGATATATATATATACTATTAATATTATGAACTTATAATATTATTATCTCATATTACAATATTGTTATTTCTTTGCATAGATTTTAAAAAATTGCTATAAAGACTGAAAGGACATAGTATTGTATTTGAGGCATTCTTCATAAACTTCCATAGTCGCCATTCTTTCCGCAAATTTTTCAGATAATTCCTATTATTTTCCAGTTTTTATTTAATCATAGTTTACGTGCATTTTTTGTGATTTATTAGCGAAATTTGCGATTCATTGCCATTGAATTTCCATTGCTTCAGACGCAATGACAATTGAAGACACTTTTGCCAAGTATAAAAGTGGGAAAAATGCCAAGGCAGTTTTGCCATTGACAAAGTTTTACCATCCGAATTCCCATAGGCACCGGTGGCAACACCAATGGGGTTTTTAATCGAGTTTTTATCCTTGGGAAAAGTGCCTTCAATTACCATTGCGTCTGAAGCAGTGGACATTCAATGGCAATGAGTGGCAAATTTTACTAATAAATCACAAAAAAATGGACACAAACTATTGCCATTGCTGGTGTCTACGGGAAGTGAATGGTAAATTTGCCATTCATTTCCCATAGACACCAGCAATGGCAATACCAATGCGATTTTGAATGGAGTTTTTACCATTCATTTCCCATAGCCACAAATAATGGCAATACCAATGGGATTTTTAATGAAATTTGTACCCTTGGCAAAACTGCCTTCAATTGCCACTGCGTCTAAAGCAGTAGAAATTCAATGGCATTTCTCAATGGCAATGAATGGCAAATGTTTGCTAAGGGATTTGCCGGAAAATTCCAATACCCTCGGTGGGTAATACAGCGGCGCTAAAACAGAGATCTTTCACATGCCTTTTCATTCATTAATGTTTAATTGATACTTCCTTTAATATTTTTTTCCTTTATTCACTCTCGTTTTATCGTATGCCAATGAAGCGTTTCATTTGTCTCCCTCGTAATTACGAGGAAGAGAAAAAAAAAAGAAACGATGGTAACGCAATAACGACGCCTATATAGCGTCGAGTTACGCTCTCTGATTATTCTCTCGACTGATATATACGCCATCCGAACTCTCGCGCTCTTTCTGCGACATAAGAATTCGTATTTATATGTAATTGGATGGGTAGGGCTTAGGGATTTCATAGGGCTTGAGCCATCGCGCTCGTCCATCTACTGTACATACAGTATTATAGCCAGTGTTGCATCATACCTATGTATGTGATATACCTACGAGGTGGTCGATGAAGCGTGTAGTGTTATTAAAACGGTGTATCCCCTTGTACATCGGGACGGTAACACGTGTACGAAAAAAAAAAAAGAAAAAAAATTCACCGCACGCGTTTACCGCCTATATTCCTCTAACTGTTTATTCGGAAGCCTTTTAACGTCACTGTCGCTAGGATATAACGTTGTACGGTCACTTTGAGAAATCAACTCGTCTACCCCTTCGACGATACAATTACACGTACGGGGCATCCCACGTCAAGTCAATCTCCCTGGCACTCCTACCGTTTTGTTTTTTCTTCAATTATGTTAGGGAATGATACAAATCAATTATCCCCCATCATTTTTCACCATTTTTTTTTCGAATATTGGTACGATCGTCATAATTTAATCTGTCAATTTGACCATGAGAGCTTCTATTCATTTTATTTTCCAATCTGACACAGTAAACTTATGATAGAACACATTTTTTTTTTAACAGGACAAATAAATCCGTATACAATTTTTTTAACAATCATTGGAATGTTTCTTTCACTATTTTGTTTGTGTTAAACAAATTGTTCTACGCGACGAGGAGAGAGTCCGAATGAAAAAATTCGATTTGGAGTTATAAAATATGTTTTTTATAACTTAAAAATCTAAGCGAAATATGATAAAAAAATAACAGATTATAATTCGAAGATTTTTTTTCACGCGGACTCTCTCCTTATCAAAGAAAAATATATTTTTCAATGTAAAATAAATAACGGAAGAAAATTTTGAACATCTTTTCAAAGAAGATTGTCTCTTGATTTGGCGTGTGCTACCTGAAATAAAAAACCGGCATAATCGAAATGGTCTCGAAAAATTCGTTTTCCATCAAGGAATTTACTGTATAAGTTTGAACATAATCGATAGCGGCTCTCACAATCAAATAAACAATTTGCATTGCTCCAATCACACGAAATTTCGACAAAATCTGAAAATTAAAATGTGAGAAGGGGAAAAAAGTAAAAAATGGTGAGGGTCACAGCCAGGTCGAATTAACATGGAATGTCCCATAGATAAATATATGTATACATACGGGCCATTCTACCAATTCTCGCCTAGTCGTCCGGCACCATATTTTCATTTTGCCTGAAATTTTCACACCTGATTGGACGCGATAAAAAGTAATGGTGTGGCAAATTACAGCACTTTAACTCCACTGGTTCTCGACAGAATTTATTTTTTTTCAAATTACTTCCATTTGTAGCAAAATATACTTTCCTTTATTATTTTTCGATCCCTTTGGTCGCTTAAAAAAAATATTTAAATATGATTTCTCACGTAAAGAAGTTCAATTTTTTCGAAGAAAATGGTAGCCAAATTTTTCATAGGCACCAATGGGATTTTTAATGGAGTTTTTATCCTTGGCAAAAGTGCCTTCAATTGCCGTTGCGACGGAAACAATCCAAATTCAATGGCAGTTCTTAATAGCAAAGAATGGCAAATTTTGCTAATAAATCACAAAAAAATCGCACACTATGATCAAGTAAAAACTGGAAAATAATAGGAAGTATCTGAGAAGTTTGCGAAAAAGATTGCGACTATATAAGTTTATGACGAATGCCTCATACATATATTATGTCCATTCAGTCTTTATAGCAATTTTTTAAAATCTATGCAAAGCAATAAAAATATTATAAAAAGAGATAATAATATTATAAGTTCATAATATTAGTGGTATATATCGACGGTGCTTACGAAAACTAGCATGTTTCAGATTTCTTACGAAAACAAGCATGCTTGATATCTGTGCGAAAACTAGCATGTTTCGGCTTTTACCACGAACACTAGCAGTTTTCGACTTTCACCGCGAAAATTAGCGCGTTTCAGTATCACTGGAAGTGTTTCTCATTTTTTTACTCCACGTTTTTTGAACATCCTTTTTTACTCCAAATTGACGAAATATTTATGCTTGTCATTGTATACTGTTTTATTTTTTGTTTGAATTTATTTCATACATATTTTACTGTTTGAATTTTGGTCTGCTAGGCTTATCATAAGATGGCAAACAGCAAATGCCTCGTCATTTTGGAGTAAAAAAACCATGGTCAAAAAAATTAGAGAAAAGAAAATCGAAAACAATTGCAGTGTATGCAAAGTTAACAATGTCAGTTTTTTCCCTCTTGCTACTTCGTCCAAGACCTGACATTCCTCGAGATATCTCAATCGATTCTTTTGAAAATTTCGTCAACTGTACTTTATACTTATACTGTACTTTATACTTTAGTCATTGATCACTCCAAGATTGTGTTTTTGTTAATGAAATAAAAACACAATGAACGATTCTTCAGACTGTAAGTAGAATATACTTTTTATAAACAATAATGTTGTTCAATTCCATCGCTGACTCCGAAACTTGAATTCATGAAAAATATCATTGATGAACAATTTTAGTTTTTGAGGGATGGAATATTCCGTATCGTATTTGTGAATCGTATTTTCAATAATGTTATTATTTTTTTAATAGAAAACGAATATAAATGTTTAAGGGAGTACGGGCGATACACCCTTAATGTTTTTCATTTATTCCTTATAGTGCTCCCGAAAAAATTATTTAAACTTTTATTACTTTTTCCAGTGCAAATCGAAATATGCTGGTTTTCGCGACGGAAGCCGAAACATGCCACTTTTCGCGACACAAGCCGAATCATGCTAGTTTTCGCGATGAAAGCCGAAACATGCTAGTTTTCGCGTCGAATATCGAAACGTGTTGATTTTCGTGGTGGAATTCGAAACGTGTTAGTTTTCGTAAGAAATTTGAATCGTGCTACTTTTCGTAAGCAGCGTCGATATAATATATGTATGAACTCAGTTAGATACAGGGTGTCCCAAAACTAGTACGTCAGCGTCACACGATGGTTAGATTGACTTCGGACCTATCAGAATACACAAATACGATCTCATTAAAAATCTCGTGGTGTTCGAGCAAAATCGTCTTTTTTTATCTTTCGGAAAATCATCCGAAAAATTAAAACAGACGATTTTTCTGAAAATCGCTATTCTTTTTATCACGCTGTTGTCCTTTGTGCTTCTGACCACTTTAGGATTGAGTGTGAATTTGGACTTTGATTTACTTACGATTTGGACTTTGATAGCAATGATAGCAGAATAAAAAGTACTAGGTAGCGATTTTCCGAGAAATCAAAAAAGACGATTTTTCTCGAAAACCATGAAACTTTTACTGATGTCATTTGTTTGTTTGTTTATTCTGATAGATTCAGGGCCAATCTAACCCCCGTATCACTCTAACGTGCTAGTTTTGGGACACCCTGCATATATATATCTGAGTTGGTTTTATAAAAAAAGAAAGGAACGCTATACGAATTTACCATTGAAAATAAAACTGAAAGTTAATATTACCATTCAGTTTCTATGGAAAAAAACTGCCACTGGAGTTTGCCATTGGCTTTCCATTCAATTTGTATGGAAAGAAATTGCTATTCGAGTTTGCCATTGACTTACCATTCAGTTTCCATGGAAAGAAATTGCCATTGACTTTCCATTCAGCAAGCTGCCATTAAAAATTTTCCCTTGGCTTTGCCATACAATTTGCATTGTAAGTGTATGGTAATCAGCTTTTGCCATTAACTGCCAATGGCAAATTTTGCTAAGGGTTGACTACCATTTTCGTTCGAAAAAATTGAACGTTTTCGCGTGGCAAGGCATATTTATATATTATTTTTAACCGACTGGAAGAATGGAAAAATAATAAAAGAAAAGAAAATTTGCTATACATAGAAATAATTGAAACAAAAATTGTCTCGAGAACCAATGGAAGTAAAACATTGTAATTTGCTACAGCATCATTTTTTATTGTGTACAAGTGGATGTGAAAATGCCAGACGAAGTGAAAAATTGGTGCTGGAAGGTTAGGTAAGAATTGGCACAATGATCCATATACATACGAGGGGGGACCCAAAAAAACGGGAATTTCGTCATAATTGCTTTATTTTTTTATATTTTTACACCAAATTTTGATCACCTTCAAAGTATTCTCCTTTAACCACAACGCACCTCTGCAAGCGATCCTTCCAATGTTCAAAACATTTTTTAAATTCACTTATCGGGATGTTCTTTAGGCCTTCCAGCGATTTTTGTTTTACCTCCTCCACAGTGGCAAAACGCTTGATTGCTGCTTTTTTTCGGGGTCGTATCCATAGCACCACGATTCATCACCACTATTCACCTTGGAAAAAAGTTCAGGGTCCTCTTCGAGCTGATTAAAAACCGAGTTCAAAACATGCCTGAAGTCGACGCTCCCTTTGCTCGTCTGTGAGTAGGCGAGGGACAAATTTGGCTGCAACTCTGCTCATGTGCAAATCTTTGGATAAAATCCTCTGAATTGAACTCCATGATATCCCAGACATCTCACAGAGTTGATCAATGGTTCGGCGACGGTCTTCATGAATGAGAGCATTGATTTTGTCGACGTTTTCGTCACTTCTTGACGTTGAGGGGCGTCCTGAACGGGGTTGGTCTTCAATTGACATTTCTCCATTTTTAAAACGTGAAAACCACTCGTAGACTCTGGTTTTACTTAGGGCAGCATCTCCATAAGCAGTCTTAAGCATTACAGTAGTTTCCGCGGCCGATTTCCCCAACAGGAAACAAAATTTCACAGCCGCGCGTTGCTCTCGACAATCGGCCATCACGTTTTCGCCGAAATGGAAAAAGTTGTTTCACTACAAAAATTCCCACGGGCGAACCGATGCACTAACGGCGACAGAACTTCGCACACTAACTCAGGAGACGTGTTCCCAACGGACACCTGGTCGAGCAATGTGTTCCCCCACTCTCCCTCACCGCCGCAGCGCAATTCCCGTTTTTTTGGGTCCCCCCTCGTATCTATTAACTAGCCGTGCCCCGCGGTTTCATCCGCGTTAAATTTGGATTGTGCATTCATGCTATAATCCTCGCCCCTTAAGGTCATAGCATGAAGATATAAGGTCTAAGCCGTCCTGAATAAACGGACTATCGAATGGAAAAAGAATTTTTCAAATCGGATTAGTATTTCCCGAGATTAGTACGTTCAAACAAACAAACTCTCTATTATAGGAGTATAGATCTATCTTGTTAGACCAGTTAATTTATGCACGAGGGGCATTCAACTTCGTAATTTGATAATCGTCTTTTACGAATCGTATTTAGCCTTATCTCAAGAACTCAAAATATTGATGGAAGAACACGAAAATCCGAAAATGCTACATATTTCTTGGGTTTTATAAAAAAACGCGAGGGTGCGAAACGCTCGTGAAGCAATAAACTTGTACTACAGAATAACGTGGCCTCCGGGAAATGAAATATTTCCTCCTCCTTTCTCTCTTTCTCTCTCTCACACACTTTTCGATTATGTTTTTGTGCGAGATATCGAGTTTCTTCTCACGAAACAAGCTGATAAAGCGCCTCAACGTCAATATCAATATTATAACGTTAACGTTATATGCACAGAAAAGCGCTTGTCTGAAACACAATCGAGAATTATTTCCCGCGAGATTTCCACTTTAGTATCTCTATATACAGCCGGTCGAATTTATCCGGAGATATAAATTGCACGATTAACCTCGGTACCTCGGCAGCGAGTAGAATTTACAAACTGCGATATGGAAACGATGAAAATTGCCACGTGAAATACTATTTTACGGTACGATTAACCAGTTTGATCGATCTAAAACTGCGAGAGTGTTATATCGATAATGAAATTATTTGGTCAATTGGATACGGCGGACGGATAGAAAGGGAGAAAATGTTATACACAAGTTGGAAATTTATTTGCCAAGTTTGGAAAGTTCATTCATCATTCGGCAGATGAAAAATAATCGACACTGAAAGTGTTGATAGGAAATTCTCGATTTCTTTCACGATTTATATATACATATAACAACTTCTATGCACGGTATTCATATATGGTATCTATGTATCGATAATCGATATTTAACGGAAATAGATTTTACGATGTGTGTTTAAATGCCATTCGGGAAAATAGCTTATGTAATTTAATTGACATTTTGATACTCAAACGACTCTCGTGTGCACTCGAAACAGACATATTCTTTTGTTTATCATTATAGGAGTAAATAGCAGCGTTCAATGTCCTTACATATACGAGTAGATAGATCATACAGTATGTACGGGGTGTTCCAAAACTAGCACGTCAGAGTGACATGGGGGTTAGATTAGCTCCGAACCTATCGGAATAAACAAATATGACCTCAGTAAAAGTCTAATGGTTTCCGAGAAAAATCGTCTTTTTTGATTTTTCGGAAAATCGCTGCCTAGTACTTGTTATTCCGCTACCATTGCTATGAAAGTCAAAATCGTAACGAATCAAAGTCCAAATTCACACCAAATCCTAAAGTGGTCAGAAACACAAACGAAAACAGCGAGATAACAAGAATAGCGTTTTTCCAAAAAATCGTTTTGTTTGATTGTTCGGAAAATCGCTACCTACTTACTATCTGTTATTCCCCTACCATTGCTATGAAAGTCCAAATCATAAGCAAATCAAAGTCCAAATTCACAGTAAGTCCTAAAGTGGTCGGAAACAGAAACGAAAACAGCGAGATTACAAGAATAGGGATTTTGCGAAAAATCGTTTTGTTTGTTTTTTGGAAAAATCGCTACCTACTACTTATTATTCCGCTACCAATACTATGAAAGTCGAAATCCTAAGCAAATCAAAGTCCAAATTTACAGCAAATCCTAAAGTGGTTAGAAACAGAAACGAAAGCAGCGAGATAACAAGAATAGCGATTTTCCGAAAAATCGTTTTGTTTGACTTTTCGGAAAATCGCTACCTAGTACTTGTTATTCCGCACCATTGCTGATTTGTCCAGCCTATCGCACCCATACAGACATATTTTTTAGATGTCTATTTCCATGTTTTCCACATTTTCAAACGTACTGACATAAAAAAAAAGCGACTATAATTTTTCGTAACGAAGAATAATTCTTTTTAATGAAAATTGTATTTTATTTTATTAACGCTAGGAGTAATGCAATTTGTTATTGGAGACAGTTATTTTTGTTCAATTTGGGGGAGAGCAGTGCCATTTCATCGAAGTATTACATGCAGTCGCTGTTGATGTAGACGAAGTAGGAAAGAATGGCAACGATGGCAATCGTAAAGTTGCATGACTGACAACCAGATTTGGTAAAGCAGTAGTTGGGTCGGCCGTTGATGTCTGTGAGAGAATTAAGTTCGCTGCACGTGCCCGAAAATCCCTGCTACGCTGAGTCGAATTATGCGCATTTTTTTTAGGTCTACCTTTCCAGTTTTTAATTTTTTCCTCACATTTTTTCTGCCGGTAATCTCGCATATATTCTGCTCTGGATTTACCTATCTCTGCAACTCACGAAAGCATTAGAATTAAATTAGAATAATAAATATTTAAGAAATTATTAATATCAAATAAATTATCCTCGTAATTAATTAATTTGTTTTTTTTTATCAAAATAAAAAATATCAATTGAGCAACGACAGAAATTAACCTCAAAAGTTAAGAAAGCTATTTTTTTTTTAATCAAAATTAAAAATATCAGTTGAGCAGCAACGAGAAATCAACCTCAAAATTTAAAAAAGCTAAATATTCAAATATTTATTCGAATAATTATTCATTATTACTCACTTGCATTTTTTATCCATGATCTGCACTTTTTTCAGACACATTATCAATAGTAAACACATTTATTAATATAGTTTACACATATAAATTAGTTTATATAACAGCACACTTTATACACAACACTGTATGTTAAGCGCACAGCTGATGCGTTCTCCTCTATTTCCCTTCCTCTTTCTCGTCACACACGCACACGCTGTGTTGGCTGACAGTACCAACCTCTCGGAAAATGGATTGGTACCATCTGACGGCCAACGCTACCACCGCGCGCGCTCATTGGTCAAATCAAATAGCGCGCGCTTCACGGGCTTCCTGTTACACACTTCCGTCCCTTTTCGCGACATCAGTGCCACAGAAACCGAGCGGAAAGATATTACACATCAGAAACAACACTTTTTCCTTCGCGTAGGCAAAGTTTTCTCTCAGAGTAAAGCAATATGTGGTAAACAGCTTCCAGTACGGTTAATCTGCGTATTTGGTAAGTTATTCCTTTAATGTTATCCAGATTTCAAAGATCTACACTATACCGACACTGTCGGAATTTCTCATCGTCTTCGACGTAATGTTTGCAGGCATTTTTGAAAATATTCAAAATCGCGTTTAAAATTTGAACGATCTGTTTAACCTTCACGAAAATTATATCAGACAAAAGGGTTTGCCCTCCTTCCATAAGTAAGGAGGCCAAACCCTTTTGTCTGATGTAATTTTGCCTCCCCTCCGCGCACAAACATTTCGACATATTTTGTCATTGAAAAACTGTTTTTATTTCCACAAAAGACAAAAGTTTCCTCCACGAGAAAGTAAAAAAAATCCACTATCACTGAATAATCCTCATCTCGAACGATGTCGAGTCACCGACAGATAAAAGAGAGAAATACGATAAAATAACATTTTCTGTAAAAGGATATAAATCCGCGGGATACTAAAATTAGAAAAGATTCGTTGTTTTTTTTCTGTCTAGCCATGAATAAGCCCACGGTCGTGAGTAACTCTTTGTCGGGTGTTTACCTGTTGCATGCAATAAATGAAGCAGCTCGAGAAATGTTTCAAAAGGCTTTCAGCCTTTCAATGTAACAATCAATTTGTGTATTGTAGCTCGAGTTTCAATCATCACGCTGCATCGAATAACCGAGATGGTGCTCAATGTTCTAGCTCACATTTCAATCAAAGAGAAGAGATTTTAGGATCAAGGCCAAACGGTGCTGATAAATTTTTTATCGTTTATCCAGAAACTGATTTCAATAAATAAAACGACGTTACAAAGGTCCATGAGCGGAGATATGCTCGCCTAAAAATTGTGGTAGGGATCCAGCTGGATTCCTGTGGTTATCCCTACTGTCTGGTAAGGATCCGACCAGATATCAGATTGGATAACAACACGGAAAAGTCAGGCTTCGAAATTGGATCCTCATAGGGACTCCCGATTGAATTCATGACTCTATTCCGTCCGGATCCTACAGGGCTCTTAAAGGGTTGTACGGGATCTGATGGGATCCTCACATGATTTTACAGGGTCGTGAAATTGATGATGATTGTTCGAATCCTAGAAGGAAATTCCTTCTTGAAATTCGGAAAAGTTATCGATAGATATTTCACAGGGATATAATAAGTAGTCCGATTATCAAAACCGAAAAACTGCGATTTATATATTTGAAGTTTTACCAATCGGCGCTAATCGGAATACAACCCGGGGTTCATTGGAAATCTGGAGAGGAATCCCTTCATGAGGAATCACTAACAAATCCCGATCGGGATTTCCCTGGAAGCAGAGATACCCTGGCAAATTTCTGCATCGCCCATTTTAATGAAAAAACGTTCGAAATACTTTTTTTGTTACATCAATATATGGAATTGTGATGCAAGAATAACAATGTTTCATTATATTCCACTAATATGGAGAATTTAATATATGGAGATTTGGGAACCGACAGTAGTGGACGAGCGGTCGGTGCGCGGTTTCGGCGATCTCCCATGTTAAGCAGTATTGTCCATGGTCAGTACTAGGATAGATGACCGCTTAGCCGTGCACTGGCTTGCACGCCGACTACCGACCGGGGGAGGCAATGTTTTTCTGAGTCTCCGATGGTAATACCACTGAAAATTCCGTAAAAATAAAAGCCATCTATATCAGCACGGGCCTTCCGTAGTTTCCCCGTGGCCGTAGTTTCCCAGTGAAGCTAAAAAGCATCTGCGGACGCTCCGGAAATTAGGTTAATTAGCTTAGCATAATGCGGGTAGGGAATGATGGGAAGGAAAATTGTGTAGGATCAAAAGTAAAAACCCGCAAGGGCAATTGGAACACTCAAATAGTAATAATAATAATATCATCAATTGCTACGGACCATAAGATTATAACTGTTAGAATTTTTTGAAATTTCAACCAATCGAATGGTGTTCGACGAAAAGAGCAACACCGATAATGTTTGGGTTTTTTCGTAATTTTTCAGAGTGTCCAGCGTCGGAGGATGGAATGGAGAGATTCGCGTGTCCGACACCCGACAGAATGGGCAGATATCGTTGTATCGACGATCACGTATTATGCGACGGTTTCATCGATTGCCCGACCGCCGAGGACGAGGATAGGCAATCCTGCATGTTCTATAAAACCGTGAGTACATATCGATTATAAAGGAAAATATAAATGACTATATATATATATATATATATATATATATATATATATATGAATATGGTACGGCACACATTTATACGTCATCACTCGATGAAATTAATCTTCATAGGAATAATAACGGATTTCGCGATACGTTGAGTTTGTTTCATCATCATGTTATTGATAATAACGAAATTTATAACGACAACGTATAATGATAATTGGAATAGGAAGAGAAGTGGCACGGAAATTGCCATTAGACTGAGATTTGTTAGACGTACTCGGGATTATCGATTTAACGATTAAACACGATAACGGACAAGAGTGATGTACGTGTACTTGTGTCGTCAAAACTAATTTCACGAGGGACTGTGGCAATATCGTTGATGATATTCTCCTCGTGTTATTTTTCTTTTTTTTTTCATTCCCGTTATTCTGGAAATTGTTCTAAGGCCAGGCTACAGTGAAATTTAACATTTTCCAAACAATTTGATATTCTTCTATTTTCGAGTTTCGAAATAATGTTTGTTTTTTCTTCATTTGATTTTTAGTTTTTTCATTTCTCTACGAGTAAAAGTACCATCGAAGGATGTTCGTTATTAAAATTGAAAAAAATTCGATCGAGGGCGTTGTGAATTTTTTGGAATTTCGAATTTTTCTAAACAAACGATGTGTAGGTGTTTTTTTTTCGAGACTCTTGCTTGTGTAATTTGTGTCGACCTTGTGGGATTTCTGGGGTAAAATTTTCTCCAGAGATGGAACGTCATTGATGGATTATTGGGGTCGAATTTCCGCGAGAATCGATCATACATTTGCGACTATAAGAAATGTCAAATTATTCGGGAAAATTTTGGATATAAAATTGAGAATTATCGCGGAGGGGTGGCTCATTCAATGTGGCCGTTCATTCCCAGTTGACCGAAATCAGCCGTCGCGAATTAAAGCGACGTACAAATGTTCATGAGCGGGGATGATTAGCATTGGGGAACGGTAGTACGATCCGATAATCAGGATTATTACGGTTGATGTTTTTGTGCGAACAGAATCAACTGCGACAACTTGAAGGGTTGGGGGGTTGAGGGGCAGGGGTCGTTAGTGAAAAATAATGGACTACGAGGTCTGTTAAAAAAGTATCGCGAATTTTGAATTTCCGCGGACTACGTATATTCGATTTTCGATTTTTTTGTGACGTTCGGTTGGTACTCATGTCCCTCACTTATGCTGAAAAAATCGGCTATTTTGAATTTTTAGTTAATCGTTGACAGCTGTTTTGGTTAGACGTGTTCTGGCTTGTCTTCGATTTTTGCCTATTCCAAAAGATGGATCGAAGAATCTGTATCAAATTTTGTGTAAAAAACAAAATTAAGTGCGCGGACGCATTCCGAATGTTGACTGTGGCATATGGTGAAGCTACCTTGGACCAAAGGAACGTTTATCGGTGGTACAAAATGTTCTCAGAGGGCCGAGAAGATGCGAACGAAATGCGTTCCGGACGCCCGGGCACATCAACAACAGATGAAAACATTGATGAAGTGAAGAAAATAATATAGGGATGGGTAATCATGTGGACAGAGATATTTATTTAACGGGATAAAAAGTTAATATATTTAAAGAATAAAATCAAATTTGTACATAGTGAAAAGAGCTAACTTGCTCTAAACGTCTTTACTTCATGACCATCGGATTAGGACTGCCTTAAAACTACGTTCGTCACTCAGGCATACTCTCATTCTCTCAATACTCTCTTTATTCTCCACTGAGACCTCACAATTCGTCGCACGGGTCTCACGCACTCTTCCAATGACTTCTCCGAAAACCAAAACTAAAACACAATCGCAATCAAACCCGGAGAGCATTCATCGCACAACGCATATACTCTTTGTTTCACGCCTCTATCGGCTATGCTCCTAAACAACGCTCTCTTTCATTCGGCATTCTACGCAAAGTTATCGTCTCTAATGTTTAGCCTGTAGCTAACTCTTATTTTACAGCGTTGGCGACACAGCGCCATCTCACTCTTTCACAACACTTCTCGTTTCAATAGATTCTTTCACGCACAGCACATTTACACAAATTCACTGATCCCACAATAATATTGGCCAATCGTCGAATCACCGTTAGAGAAGTTGCTGAGGAACTAAACATATCGATTGGCTCGTGCTATTCGATTTTTACCAATGATTTGGGCATGAGACGGGTCGCCGCGAAATTCGTGCCAAAATTGCTCAATTTCGAACAAAAACAGTGTCGCGTTAACATTGCTAAGGAGCTGTTGGACTCGGTCCGCGACGACCCAAATTTGCTCCAGAGGGTCATAACTGGTGACGAATCATGGGTTTATGGTTATGACATGGAAACCAAAGCTCAATCGTCGCAATTGAAGCTGCTATTTTGGAATAGGCAAAAATCGAAAACAAGCCAAAACACGTCTAACCAAAACAGCTGTCAACAATTAACTTAACATTCAAAATGGCCGATTTTTTCAGCATAAGTGAGGGACATGGTGTGGGAGTACCAACCTAACGCCACAAAAAAATCGAAAATCGAATATACGTAGCCCGCGGAAATTCAAAATTCGCGATACTTTTTGAACAGACCTCGTACATCAAAATCGAAGAAAAGAATACTATTCATTGAAAAAAATTAAGAGATATTTCTGAAGAGATACCTTGTTGAGAATTGGAACAAAACAATTAATATCTTTGCATAATTAATAAAATAAATTGTTATTAATGTCTTTCTTGCATAAAAACATATATGCTGTAATACAAATAACAACGTACCATATAGTCAGTGTGTGTACTGTGAAAAATTAACGAAATGCTATTTGCCCAAAGAATGTCACAGTTATCGCGAAGAAATAATTTGGTACGATTCGGTACGGCGTTAGGCCACTCTAGAGGCCGAAAAAATAGGCTTTTTTGGTGACTTTTTTTTTCAGAAAAACTACAAAATAAATTGAGATTGCAAAATAGGGTGTTTATCATACATATCAGTGACTGTATACAATAATTTTTTTGAAGCGATTAATTTCAAAATGGCGGCTGTGCAGCGTTTTTGCGTTAACGTCTCCGTTTTTGTTGGCCGGAACCATAACTTAGACAATTTTCAACCGTTTCGCTTGAAATTTTGAATATATCTTTAAAAATACATTGTCTATGAAAGTGCGTGTGATTTTTTTGATATATTGATTTTTGGTCAAAAGGCGCACTTCTAAAGTGAAATGTGAAAAATTTGCTTAAAAAATCGTCAGAAAATTGTTAAAAACAAATGAACTATGCAATATAAAAAAAATCCTACGCACTTCCATAAACAATGTATTTTTAAAGATATATTGAAAATTTCAAGGGAATTGGTTGAAAATTGAATGCCCAAAAAGCCTATTTTTTCGGCCTCTAGAGTGGCCTAACCCGTTAATATACCGTTCACAAAGCATCGTTCACGCAAAAAAAAACATCGATTTTTTGAAAATTCTACCGTGGCCATACCCCGGTAACACGACACTAGCGGCAGAAAAAAGGGCCTAACTTTCACGATTTATTTTGAGAGTATGAAAAAAGGAGTGGAATTTCTTTTCAGAGCGTTTATTTAACACATATTGAAGTGAGAAAAAAAAATGTTATTATCATTCCGAAATAAAATAGCGGCAGCAGAGCCATTTTGAAAATCGTCGTTTTTTTTTTAAACACCTTCACGGGAGGACGGTTTTCTCGTAAAGTATAAAACCTAAAACAAAAAACGTACAAATTTCATAATCTATATACTATTGATTATGGAACTACGTAGAGATTTTTTTTAATCAAATTTTGTAGGTTTGGTGCACTTTTGAAAAAATGAATCGATTTTTCGCCAAACAAAAGCAGTAAATTGCTTATAAAAAGTAAAGCTTACATTAAATCAAAAAACGGCTACGTGCTCCGATACAGAATGTAATTGTGAAGCTCCTATCAAATTTTCAAATCGATCCATGAAACGTTGTTCAAGTAAAACGTCCACCTAGTTTGAAAACGACGATTTTCAAGTTGGGCTCTGTCGCCGCCATTTTGTATCAAAACGATAATAAAAAAATGTTTTTTATACTTCAATATGTGCTAAATAAACCCTCCGAAAAGAAATTCAATTCCTTTTTTCATACTCCCAAAATAAATCGTCAAAGTTAGGCCTTTTTTTCTGCCACTAGAATGGTGCTACCCCTTAAGGGAGGGGTAAGGGTTTCAGCGTAAAAAAAAAAACTTTTTTTGCGATTTTTTTTCTCAAATATGGATTGAGCAATTTTATTCGAACCTTTTGTACATTATTGAGCATACTTTTGACAATGTTGTGTAATTTTTTCATGCAGAAATATTGAAGCATAAGCCTGTAACAGAGCTTCCCCCAGAACGTCTTGGAAAAAAAACAATTTGCGGTGTTCACTATAACTCGGCCGGAAATTATCTGAAAATGAAAAACCATGAAAATTTAGTCAAATTATAATCACATCTTCCCCCCAACGTTCTCTGATAATTTTTTTTTTCATTTAAAATTTTTTGGCGTCCATCTAAAGTGTGAACTGTTATTTTCCACGAAAAATTCCGCCATTTTGTGGGTGGAAAACACCCTTAATGTAAAAAAAAAAAAATTTAACTAAACGTTGGGGGGGAGGTATTTTATATGTAGAAAATGTGTACAAAGTTTGAGATGAATCGGTCAAGTAGTTTTTAAATGGCAATGAACACGGAACACTATAGTTTGTGAAGTAAAAAAGTGAAGAAATTTTTTTTTTTCCAACTTACACAGAATCATCGATTCCAGCTCGTTTCTTCTTTTAAAATATTGTAGTGTATAGTATACACTATATACTATATACACAATAGCAATGAATAAACTGTATACCTGTTCGACAGCTGCACTGCTAGCCCGACCGCCCGCAGCTGTTAGAGGTATAGCGTTAAAGGCCAGGAGATTAATAAGACAATAACTTCAAGAATATTGCTTAGATCGGTTTAAAATTTTAAGGACATATTCTTGAAATGTTAAACAATAAGATAAGATAAAAAAAAATTCGATTTTTCGAAAGTGAAAACCCTTACCCCGCCCTTAAAGGCCAGGAGATTAATAAGACAATAACTTCAAGAATATTGCTTAGATCGGTTTAAAATTTTAAGGACATTCTTGAAATGTTAAACAATAAGATAAGACAAAAAAAATTCGATTTTTCGAAAGTGAAACTCCCCCCCCCCTTAATTCGAATTTTTTGACGAACTTGAAAAATGAAATCGCTGAAATAATGTTCAATGTCTCGTATATTCAACGGGCAAAATTCACTGTAACCTTACCTCAATAAGCAAACTTTTACTAATCAATTACTCAATGCTTTTTGTGTTATTTTTATGTAACTTTTGTGTATTTTGTTTGTTTTTTTTCTTCCTCACGCAGACGAAGGCCCACCTGGACGTTCTAGCGGATGCGCTTCTTCGATGGGCGAGAGGCCGCTAAATGATTGGAAAAAAAAAAAAAATTAACAATTTTGACTATCAGCATTCGACTCATTACTTGGAAATCCTGACGATCATCGCTCTCGCTCCCCAATTCCTCTACCTCAAAGCCTTTTTTTCAACGGGGAAAAAAAGAAAACAAACAAAACAAGACAAAAAAACCAAAAAAAAACAACCACAAATATCTCGCGAGGAACTCGTCGATCCGTTTGTCGCATTTTAATCAAAGTTCCTCTTGTCCTCGTCACAATCCCGCGACTAATAACTTTTTACTCGACCGCCACTTATTCCGCCGGATCGTGAACAGCAACTTGGACGACTTTCCTCGATTGAATTCACAAACTGTTTGACTGCGAGTGCGCGCGCGCCTGTGTGTGTATGTAAAACACGAAAAAAAAAAAACAAAGAGAAAAAAAAACGATCGCAGAGAGCTCGACGGAGAGAAAAGAAATATATATAAATATGAAAATTGTGCCACGAATGTTTTTCGATAAGTACCACACGACAAGGACAAACCATCGACGAAACCCGAACGGACGAGAATGATAATTGGAGAAGGGAAAAAAAACAAAACACAACAACGTCAAGGAGAACAACCAATCTCGAACGAGAGATAACATTCAACCGATCGACCGACCGCCAGTTACGGATTACAATGTCTCAACAGCGACAAAACAAAATCGTTATATCAATTTTACAAACAGTACGTGCATAAATTAATTCAATTGTTGTCACTGCAACTGGCACTTTCTTTCCTTTTTGTTCCGGGGGTTTGTCAATATGTCACGAAATTATTCTTATTTCAATGCTTTATAGAATAATAATATTGTCAACCTCCGGGAAAGAAAAACGGGCTGGCAAAAAACAGAAAGAAAACAATATGGCGAGTCAAGCTCGATGGAAAATTCGTTCGACGTTAAGGATTATTGCGAAATTGAGATTTTTCGGCTCTGCGAGCGCGAACAGTTGCAATTTTCACTTACGTTTATGTTTTTTTTTTCGTACGGAGCGAAATTTGTCATTTAATTACCAAAGTTTCTTTTTGCGACATCGAAGAAATTACCATCTTCGGAATTAAATGTGACAAATAGAGACCGCTAGTCCGACGTAAGAAACACGCGTGGATCGCTTAGGTATTTTCCACTCGACCGGAAGTCCGAGCGAGAGAAAACAAAAAATAATCAAAGAGAACAACGTAAGAGTTTGAATGTTTTCTCACCGTCTCCTCTCTCTCTCACACATCGATGCGATGGTCGAACGCGAGATGGATTCCAATTGCGGAAAAAAATCACTCGTGGTTGAAGCGTCTTTCATCGAAGCGTTTGAGGAAGCCACGGTCCGTCGTTTCAATCTGTACACGAGCTTACTCGCGAAAGAAAGAAAACAAACGTCAACGACCATCGCGTCAAATACTCTATTCAAACGAAACGGCATAACCTCACTTTGATAACCCAATTTCGTTTCTCTAACGCGATCCAGGGGCGTGTCAACTCCTCGTCGGCGAGTGCAAAGTCCAAATAGACGTAGCGAAAGTTGAAGATGGGTTAATCTCGCTCACACGGCTTGACGCGCCCCCTGTACCGCTCGCCCCAATTTTCGGGCGACGAGAGAATCGACCGCGCGGGAATTTTCAAATTTTCTACGTTTCACAAAGATTCACGATCCAACCTTACGGCAATGATTTCGTCAAATTACGAGAAAATCTCGGGCTATCCGAAGTTGAGAATATTTTTCGAGCCTTCGGAAGAATAAAAATTCCTGAAGAAGAGGAAGAAGAAAAAAAAACGATGATTGATTATTAAAAATTGAGAGTGACGTTGATTTTCAAATGGAAAACAATCGTGCAACTGATCGTGTGAATTAATAGCTATAAATCGTGTGAAAAAGATTCCCCGCGAGATAAACAAGATTTTCTCGTATTTTTTTTTGCGGAAGGGACGCTGGAGACGACGCTCCAACGAGGAGAACGAGAGATAGTATCATGTTTAGGTATGAGGGGTGGGGGAGGGTGCTCGCAGAGGCTTGTGCCGTTCGATCGACGTCGCTCGCCAATATTTGGCAAACTCTCCCACAGGGAGCGCGAAGGAGAGATAGAGAGAGAGAGAGAGAGAGAGAGCGCGAGGACGAATGGGCGGAGGGAAACAATTCTACGTCGCCGTAGCTCTCTCGCGAGCGTTTGGCGAACTACCAAAACGTACACTTCTTTTGTCCGTAATATTCGTGAGGGCAAGTTTCCATCAATGGATTTCCTCCTTTACGTAACGCGAATAACCGAGAAAGAGAGAGAGACAGAGGAGGAGGAGGAGAGATACATAAAATTCTGCCTCGGTGCGGAGGCAACGACCGCGCTTCTTTCGATTTGGTACGCGAAAGTAAATCGATGCGGATTTGTGTTGATGGAATGAAGAATAAAAAAAAACAAACAGAAAAGCAAAAAATAAAAAACAAAACGGCCACGCGCGTTTACGGTTTTGAAAACTCAGCAAATGTTCGATTATATATATATGCGTACATACTATATCTTTATATATTCTGTATGTATATGGGATATTTCGTGTCAAATTGAACGATCAATAATCGTGAAAATTTCTAACATGTCTTAAAGTATACTAAAAAAAAAAAAAATCCAAAAAATCATTAATATTCCCGTTGCGAAGGATCGCGCCTCGTCTTTTTCTCTTAACAAATTTACTTTCAATCAACACGACGATTTCCCGATTATTACGACAATGAAAAAGAAACAAATCCGTTCGATTAAGCGTGAAATAGCCCATACATGTATATACGTATTTATATGTTGGTTAGATCCGTATATAAGCGTGTCGAAGAGAAACGTTCAATTTGTGAGAGAAGCGAAACTTGGTCTTAAACTCGGGAATAATAATCTCAAGAGGATACACAATCCCCCTACTCCTATCTCTATCCCCCCCACCTTCCTCCTCACCGGCCAATAATACGCTTCTCCCCCCCCTGCCGACCGCCCGTTCGAAAGATTCACTCGCGTTCATTCAAATTTTATTCCCCCTCTCCATCGCGTCTCGCGATCCGGCTTGCAACCTATCGTCTCGTGTACATCCCCCCCCCCCCCACACCCAACTGAACTAGTCACCCCCTTCCCAAAACAAACTTCGTGTCGTCGTCGTCGTCGCGTTGTAAATACTTAAATTCGTCCTCGCTCCGCAGATTCTCGATACTTTTTTTTTTCTTCACGAGCAAGCCCTCGACGATTTAACGATTCTCGTTCGCGTTTCATGGTGTCGACATTTCGTTCGCGAACTGTTCGAGAATTGTTTTCGCGCAAAACTTCGTTCGTAACGCGACGAAGAGAAAACGGTACGGTCTTTGTGCCTGCGGCGAGACGGTGGAGAAAACGAAATGTTTGCACAAAGAGAAACGATAGAACGGAACGACGTGACTCGATGGAATCATGATTTTTCGTCAATTCTATCGTACGTAATTGTAATTCTTAAAACAAAAAAAAAAAAGAAAACAACCTCTTTATTGTCATCTCGATATTCGACGATCTTGATATATATATATATAATTATGTATATTTATATATAAATATATATTCGGTGGCTAATATTCCCTGTTTAATCTCAAAGTCCTATATAAATGGTCGTGTTTAAGATGAGACAAAAGAAAGAACAAAATCAGACGAAACACACAAACAAAAAGAGGGGTGCAAAGAATTTTTTTTCGTTTTGTCTTTCTTAAATATCTTCTCGTCGATTCGCTACATTTTATTCGAGAAAAAAAATGTACATCCAACGTGTCGTTGGCGTTTAAGATTAACGATTAATTCGCGACAGTATGTGATTCGTGACTTTTTTTTTTTTGCTCCTCTTTTCGGGACAAATAGCGCGCGGGCGATGGGGCGAATTGAATTCAGGAGGCTGGGATCGATAGAGAAATTACGGGAGAGGGTATTTGAGAGAGAACTCGAATGAATAAATATGAAAATAAAGTCAATATTGAATTTTAATCGAGGCAATGCTCAATATCTCGTTGCGCCGCGTCGGGCGTTGGGCGGGAGTTTTTTCTTTTCGTTGTTTGTTTGTTCTTTGCTTATTTTTTTTTTTTCACTACAAACGTGGAAACATTGAAAAAAAATATACTCTTGCCCATCCTGAGCCACCCGTGTTAGGCGCGATAATTTGTGATATCACATTGTCTTCTTGTGAGGAAATTCCTCGTTATGGAATTTCAATTAACAAAATTAGTCCTTTAATAGCGCGTCGGCCATTTGCACAAATTCAAAGACGAAACGACGACAACAATGAAAATAACAACAACAAAAAACATGCGCTAACGTACAATCGAGGTCGATGAGGTTCTCTCGAATCTGCTAAAATTTCTATAGTCCAATCATTACGTTGAAAAAAACGGGTTAGAAATGCATGTGAACCGAGAAAGCTGATTTTTGGATATTGTTCGGAGGGGGGGGGGGCTTAGGAAAGCTTAACTTCAAATTGTCGACCGAGATTTCCTATGTGCATTCTCCGTCATCTTGAAAAAAGTGTTAAATTTTGTTTTTTTGCAATAACTCGGCTCTCCGTCGAGATACGAAAATTGCGATGGGATACTTTTTTGTTGCTTCTTTTACGCTCTACAATTTAGGTCATATATATTTTTCACCTACCGTTCATCGTTGTTGAGATATCGAACGAGAAAGTAAAAATACTTTTTTTTCTACAAAAACCACCAAAATATTTTTAAAGATTGTTAAATATAATTTTATAGTTTTTTTGTCAAATTTACGTAAAAAAGTATCTAAGAAAAAAGTAAGTTAGTAAAAAAGCAAACATGAAAACATATCTTGCCGTCTCCTCTTTGTGCGGTGATTCGCACGTTGTCCATGCTCGCCCGACGATTTATATACATGTTTGTATACAAATGTGTACAGCCAAAAACAAGTTTCACTACCTGAATTTTTTACTTTCTCGTTCGATAACTCAACAACGATGAACGGTAGGTAAAGAATGTATATGACCTAAATTGTAGAGCGTAAAAGAAGCAACAAAAAAGTGTGTATCGCAATTTTCGTATCTCGACGGAGAGCCGAGTTATTGCAAAAAAACAAAATTTAACACTTCTTTCAAGATGGCGGAGAACGCACATAGGAAATCTTGGTCGACAATTTGAAGTTAAGCTTTTCTAAGCCCCCCCTACACAATATCCAACAAAAATCAGCTTTCTCGGTTCATATGCATTTCCAAATGTATATAATGACTGGACTACTAACGATACCATGGATTCGTCTCGCTTCCCCATCCCCCCCGTTAAATTGTCGTCGCCGCAAAGTGTATGTGAGAAGGGAAAGAAAAAGACAAAAAGACAAAAAAAAAACAAAGTTAATTATCGAAATATCGCTTTTAAAATATTCGTCGCCGATAGAGTGTAAGATTTTTTCCTCCCCTCGTTCGAATGTTTACGTGTTGTTCTATAATTCCCGGTATTATTATCGGATATATGTGTATATGAAACGAAAAAAAAAACAAAAAAACAAAAAAAAAATTGATTCCAATCGATTTCACGTCGTGCGAACAATCGATGAGCGTTGATCACTTCGAGCTATATAAACGAGCGAGCGCTCGTTGGATTTTTATCATCGCTCGGGGGGGCACACGTTCGAAATGCGAAAGAAGAGAATGAATGAAAATTATATTAAAAAAATAATTTATATATTTTTTTCCCCCAAAGACCGACTTTTGGGTTTATATTATTTTTTTCGAAAACTTATTGAAATCAACAATTAAAATAATTGAAAAGGGGGCAAAAGATGAAAAAAAAAAAACCATAGCGTCGAGACGACGAAACGATCGTGTCTAATGTTCCTTCTACACGAAATCTAAAATTTCACCGTTTAAAACCCCTCCCGGCACTAGCAGCCGTACCCTCGAGGCACAATGAAACACATCTCACGAATGAAACGATTGACAACAACAAAAAATACAAACACAAACAAAAATACCAAGAAATAACAAAGATAACGATTGATGATGAAAAACGAAAGATAGAAAAAAATAATAAAAAACAACAAAAAAAAACAAAAAAAATAAAACAAAATAATGAAATCACAATTTCGATTGTAACTCGACTGTTCGATACTACTGTTAGTTCGAGTCGTTCGGGACTCCGACTATAGCATAGAGTGTAGGTTTATATACCTAAATCAAGTTCGATCGTGTAAGTAAACACAATGATCAGGGTCCGATCAGGCTATCCATTGATTTGGGCGTCGTCGCTTAATTAAAGTGTGGGGGAGGAAGAGGATGAGAAATTCAAAACATCAACAAAGAAACGTTGTTGACGGTTCGTCGTTAGTCGGTTTAGGAAATAGAAAGAGAGAGAGAGAGAGAAAGGGACAAAGAGAGAAAGAGGGAGAGAGCTCCTGTACACGCAGGGTTCTTAATAAAGATTGATGTAAATTGAAAAGAAAGCAAAAAAAACCGAAAGAAAAAAACAATATATCGTCCATCGATTCTTGAGACTCATCCAATTCCAAAAAAAATATATATATATAGATGTGCGTAATATGTATTCTTTATATTATTATTATTATTATTACATCTGATACTTTTTTCATGGATGTTGATATACGTCGTATTACGGTAAAAAAAGAAAATTCGATATACGAAGAAAAACAAAGAGAAAAAGACGTTACGTATTTATGCACAATGGCGAAGTTTTACGTCAGGGCGGAACGGGACGAATTAAGGCCTTTCGAAACCCCTTCGCACCGATCGTCAAGAGGAATTAAGGGAAGGTTCCCGTCCAAAGACCCCAAAAATACCTACTAAATTTTTTTTGCATTCCAAAATAAATTATTCTGCAAAAATTTCGTTGTGGGTTTTATTTTTAATATAAAAGAAGTGTTGTACTGAGTTTTTTTCACAATAAAATAATTGAAAATGGCGGCTCCAGCTCCCGCCAAAGAAGCGGCTCCTGGCGCGAAGTGATGTGCGCGGTACCTTCTGCAGCCTCACCAAGTGGTCTGAAATCTAAAAACCAAAAAGATTCTTGAAATAGATGAAATTTGTGGGGCCCTATCGGTTGCCGATTTAAAAAAAAACCCTTTGAAACAAAATGGCAGCCGTTAAAAAAAAACTTTTCATGCTTTTTTTTGGACTTTAACGTTAAAAAAGAAATATTTACAGGAATTTGTTCGAAAAAAACGCTCCGTCAGGGCCCCCCAAATTTAATTAGCTTTAATTTGAGGGGTGAAACTTTGAAATCGGTGCATTCCTCGAAGCTGTAGAGCGTACCGCGCGTCGAAAAACGTTGTTTTGAGAAAAACGCGTTTCAAGTTTTATGCTACCAACCGTAGACTCACCCAATCAGGTCAGACTGCTCCGCCCGACCCCCTATATCTCGAGAACTACATTAATCGAAATATCCTTTCTCCCACGTATTCTCGACAACGTAAAGATGAAAATTAAGCAAAAAAAAAATTTTTCGATTTTTTCATCGCTTCAGCCGGGAACCTTCCCTTAAGGCCTTTCGAATTTCCGTTTGGACCGATCGTTGACCCGTCGTTACGTCCGGCTCGGCTCTTTCTCCCGTTTTCATAAAACCAAAAAAAAAACGAAAACCAGAGCAGGATGCACGGCCTCGAAATCCCTTCCATTCTCCATTGTGCACCAAAAGTCTTTACTGCTTATTCGGGGGGGGGGGGGGGGGGGGATAAACAAGAGGATCTATAAACGCGCCTAAAAGTAATAAAATAACCTCGCTCATAACCGCGAAACGTTTCAGCGAATATGTACGGCATTATCTCCCCTCGTATTATATCCTTTCATCCGTAACCTCAAAAGTTCGCCGTGTTCTTATAACGCTAACGTTATAAACAGGATAACCCGAGGACGGTTAGAGTTGAGACAAAAAGATCGAGTCCCCCGGAATTTATATTGCAAGCTCAGCGCGCAAAACTCGCCGACAGAGCCAAGTATATGTTATATTCGTTTCGGTGGGTAGGGTGGGGGGCAGACGGAGCGACACGGAAAGCGTAACGGGACTGAACTCGAAAGTCCGTCGTTTTCTCTAACCCCCTCCCGACGGGTTACAACCGAAACCACGATAACTATCGCGAGAGGACAGAGAGAAAGAGAGTTTAAAAACTCCCTCTCCAGAACATTCTCCCATGTCATCGTAATTTCTCTCGAACGGATAGTGTGTGTAATTTATATGAATGAGGGAGCGGGAAAGGGGAAAAAAAAAAGAAGCGAAGAATCATCGGGAAGTAACTCGAGCGTGTAACGTAATATATGTGTACGTATACGATTCTCGAACGTTTTGATGTTCTTTGACTTTTTCTTTAAGCCATTGTTGGTACCTCGCGTATCAATTAAGTTGCTAGCAATATTCTGTTGTTTTTTTTGTAACGCACATTATTTTCTATCGTCTAAAGTCTCAAGGGGACATGTACAATTGGACGGGACAAAAAATTAGCCAATTTTGCGGAATTTTTTTAAACTAAGAAATATTTATTCTACATTTATCAAACTTTAGGCACACTTTAATGGCACATTTAGGTATACTAAACGTTTTTTTTTAAATCATTTATCATCAAAATTACGGAACTGTGGCAAGAGTGTTGCGGTTAAGTTTGCGGCGGGAGTTTCAAATCGGCGCGCATTTTAGCTTCCCGTAGAATTTGATCCGCGACAAAGTTCAAAGATTTTTTTCACTCAGAACATGTGTAGCTTCCGTTTGACGGTAATTAAAATGAAAAAAAATTCGAATTTACAAAAATTGCGAGGATTTAAAGAAAAGAAATGGCAATTTCACGCGAAATTATGGCAAAATTTGTGGTATGAAGGTAGTTTTTTTTTTCGAATTATTCGAAAACAATTGATGTCAACTCGAAGATAATGATATTATCGACATTTCTGCGAAGTTTGTAGACTCCATCGGTTCAATATTTTTTGAGTAATCCCCCGTGCCAATTACGAAAATGCAGTTTTGAGACAAATGCGTTTAAAGTTTCTACATCGTAAAAAACATCAATGATTAAAATTACTTGAGGGTTAGTCAGCGATACCAGGCCTATATAACAAGACTTCAGCTTTATTATAAAGTGGATTTTCGTCCATTAATTCATCTCTTTTTTGCTTTTCGAGCCTCTTTTGTCTGTGAAAGACTGCGCCGCTCCTGTTGCTCTATTCGCCTTCTGATCGCTGTTGTCGGCGAAATTTTGTCGCATTTCGTCGAATTTCCCTTTGAAAATTCGGGATAACATTCTACACATATAGTTTTATGATGAAAAAAAGGAAAATAAATCGATTTTTTGATCGTTGTGATTGTATATGTCCCCTTAAGCATCACCAATCATACAATATTATTGAGAGGCTTATTGTGGCAGGACCGCGGTTCTAGAGATTCCAACTGTACACCTATCCAACTGTCACGACCAAACTGACACGAGCATACGAATATCTCGCAATATTGTCACGACAAAACTGTTCCCGAACAAAACTGTCACCGCACAAACTGTCACCACTCAACTCTCCCCGGTCTCTATATTGGACACGTGCAGAATCTTCACGAACAAAACTATCACCGTCTAAACTGTCACGGTCCAAACCGTCACCATCTAAACTGTCACCGTCTGAATTGTCACCGTCTAAACAATCACCATTTAATCTGTCACCGCTTAAATTGTCATCGCAGCAACTGTAACCGCGGCAATTGTCACCGGCAAAACTGTACACGGCACCAACCGTCACCGCTTAACGCGAGATTTACCCAACTCACACTCGTAGACGCTGTACCCGTTGGTAAGAGCGCTCGGGCTGCTTCACCAAGCGCGGCGCAATAGCGCGCGATATTTCGTGCGTGTCCGCTAATACTTACGTCATTCGCCGCTGTCGTCTCAACCACAGCCTTTGCACCGCGCGAACTTACTTGTGCTCAGCGATCGGTAATAGCGGACACGCACGAAATATCGCGCGCTGTTGCGCCGCGTTTGGTGAAGCAGCCCGAGCGCTCTTATCTACGAGTTCAGCTTATACCCGTGTGAGTTAGTTACATTTCGCCTTGGCGCGGTGACAGTTTTGCCGGTGACAGTTTTGCCGTTGACAGTTTTGCCGGTGACAATTTTGCCGGTGACAGTTTTGTGCGGTGACGGTTGGAACGGTGACGGTTGGTGCAGAATACAGTAGACGCCTCGACAGTGTAGACGGGAACTATTCTGCTGCGTTACAGTTGCGCAGAATACAGTTGAGACCGTGACAGCTTAGACGGTGATAGTTTTGCCGGTGACAGTTTTGCCGGTGACAATTTTGCCGATGACAGTTTTTTGCGGTGACGTTCGGAACGGTGACGGTTGGTGCAGAATACAGTAGACGCCCTGACAGTGTAGACGGGGACTATTCTGCTGCGTTACAGTTGCGCTGAATACAGTTGAGACCGTGACAGTTTGGACGGTGATAGTTTTGTTCGTGAAGATTTATACACGTGTCGAATAGAGATTCAGGAGAGTTGAGTGGTGACAGTTTGTGCGGTGATAATTTTAATGGTGAGAGTTTTGTTTGGGAACAGCTTTGTCGTGACAATATTGCGAAATATTCGTATGCTCGTGTCAGTTTGGTCGTGACAGTTGGGTAGCTGTACAGTTGGGATCTGTAGAAGCGCGGTCCTGCCCTTATCGTGAGTTGGGCAATTTGCTGTTATCCTAATTGCCATTATCAATTTTGTGACTTTGCAAGTTAAATCGTGGAAAATACCTCTTTGCGATATGGTTGAAGTTTGCGTTCTAGCAAAAAAAGAAGAAATTGAATGTGGTTAATTAGAGAAAACTTCCTCCTTAAATGAACGGGAGCATGTATTCGTACAAAAATCTCATGATTTATTCTGTCAATAGGCTTAAAAGGCGATAGGACGAAGCTCGGGCTGAATTTTGTTGAAAAAAATTATAAACCAAAATATTTCCAAAAGGAACTATGATGAACGTCCAAACGGAATATGGTCGTTCAGACCGGCGTTGGTCAAGGTTCCTTTCCTAAGTATTTTGGTTTATATTTTTTTTTACATACCAGAGAGTCCTATCAGTCTCCTCGTATAATCAAATAACAGGACACGGGCTTGCAATGCGAGAAATAATTGTTTTCTTCAACAAAACCGAGCCGGAGCCTCATTTTATCGCCTTTTAAGCTTATTGACAGTCTAAATCACGTGGTTTTTTTTGTACGAATATATACTCGCGTACAATTGAGGAGTAAGTTTTCTCTAGTTAAGTGCATTTGATTTTTTTTTTTTTACAAAACGTTCGTAACTTCAACGACATTCTTTGCGGATGTATATTCTTGATTTTCGGAAATTAACAAGTGTAGAAGCAAACTTTCGATGAGTTTTTCCACGCGAAAAGTTTGAGATCGAAAAGAATGAAAGGTTAGAAAGTAAATGGGACGAATAATGGCCGTCGCCTTTGTGACTCGCGCAGTAACGTATAGATGGCGCTTTCTCTCAGTCTCTCTCTCTGGCCATCTTTTGCAAAATCTTGCTCAGCCATTGCGCTCCAAGTAATGATGTTCCTTGCCTCGCGAATATATAGTGCCGTTTCCGAGATATAACAGAGCGAAAGAGCGAGGCTCGAGCGAAAGGAGAATGAGAATGTGTGTTTGTGGGTGTGTGTGTGGTGTGCATATGAGGACAGGAGAGAGAGATATAGAGGTCAACGACCTCGCGAACTAGGTCTCGTGGCGTTTGCAGAGAAAAAGCACAGTCTCGCGAGGGCTGGGAGAGGGATTGGGGGATGGGGTGGAAGCAGGGAAAACGACGAGAAATGAGGCTTTCGACTTGGATACATTGCCGTCATAACGTGAAAAAAAAAAACTACTAAAAGAAGAAAAGGAAGAAAACCCGTACGTAACAACCGTGGATAAAGGGGGGTTAGGATGAGAGTTGGGCATTACGTTCGAACGATATTCTGTACTTTGCCAAATTGTCGGTTACGTAACACCGAGATTAATCCATGTTTTTCGATCCATTTCCCGCGCATTAAGACGCGCGTTATCGAAATTAACGTATATATGCTTCCATTGAATTAAAATTAATGATTAATTTGTAATAATAATAATGATAAATATTGCTAATATAATAATAGTAATTATTCGAATTCCCGTTTGTCCAGCTCCTGCGGTGGCACGGTAACAATCTGAAAGAGAGGACAAGTTGTAAACAAAACTAACTACGAGTCTTCTTATTACGTCTCTATATGTTTTTACACAGTAGGACAATTCTTTTCTCATTTCTTTAAGAATCCCCGTGGGTGCATTTCTCTCTCTCTCTCTCTCTCTCTCTCTCTCTCTCTCTCTCTCTCTCTCTCTCTCTCTCTCTCTCTCTCTCTCTCTCTCTCTGTCTCTAGTCCCCACAGCTGGGAGATACACATATTTCATTCATGCGTACTTTGAATTCTTGTGTACGACGCTTTGTCTCAATTCCAAAGAACGCAAGAGATAGAGAAAACAAGGAATATAAAATTCCGTATTTTTTTTTTCTTTTCCTTCTTTCAATTAAAATGTATATTTACTTTTTTTTCGTTAAATAACGTTAAATAGTATTACCCCGATATAGCCAGAGAACTGTTTGTAATAAAAATCATTAAAAAATCCTCAAACATTTGGAAAACTTCTACTTGACTCGTTGCTTCGAGCAATAAATTATCGAAGCTCGAGATTTTACCCCGATATAACCAGAGAAATGTTTATAATAAAAATTCTGAAAAAATCGTCAAACACTTGGAAAACTTCTACTTGACTCGTTGCTTCGAGCAATAAATTATCGAAGCTCGAGATTTTCCGCGTTAAGGGATAACTCTAGCGACAGAAAAAAAAGCCCAAATTTGACAATTTGTTTTGGACGTATGAAAAAAGGAATGGGATTTCTTTTCAGAGGGTTTATTTAACACATATTGAAGTATGGAAAAAAAATTTTGTATTGTCTTTTGATAGAAAATGGCGGCGACAGAGCCCGTCTTGAAAATCGTCTTTTTTTTTAAAACAGCTTCACGGGGGGACGGTTTTCTCGTAAAGTATAAGACCTGGAAGAAAAAACGAAAAAATTTTATGATCTACATACTATTGGCTATGGGACTATTTAGGGTTTTTTTTTTTCAATCAAATTTTGTAGATATGGTGCACTTTTGAAAAAAATGAATCGATTTTTTACCGAAAAAAAGCAGTAAATTGTTTATTAAAAAAGAAGTTTACATTAAATAAAAAAAACGGCTACGTACTACCATGGAGAATGTGATTGTGAAGCTACTGTCAAAATTTCAAATCGATCAATGCAACGGGTTTCGAGTTATACGTTCTGCCAGTTTGAATAATGACGATTTTCAAGATGGCCTCTGTCGTCGCCATTTTGTATCAAAATGATGATAAAATTTTTTTTTTTCATACTTCAATATGTGTCAAATAAACCCTACGAAAAGAAATCCAATTCCTTTTTTCATACTGCCAAAATAAATTGTCAAAGTTGGACCTCTTTTTCTGCCTCTAGATTGGTGTTATCCCTTAAAACACTGTACAGTGTCGTAGTGGTGCTCTGATAATTGAAGGAAAAAAAAAAACTACAGCTTGACAATCCTGAACGTTAACAACACGACGAATCAATCGAACGAGCGTTAAATTAAAAGAAATAAAGTAATTATTACGTGGATATGAATCTTTTAAATTAGCATTTGTGTACGTGAATGAAAAAAAAATTGAAATATCGAAATAACGTCCGGGATATAAATGCTCGTCTATATTGGGGCAATGCGTCAGAGAGAGAGAGAGAGAGAGAGAGAGTGAGCTCGGCCCTACCTCCAGTGAGGAAAGGCGTCGCGCACAAAAACCCCACGCGTATTTCAACCCCTCTCATTTGTGTTTCCCTTAGCCTTGACACGAGCGCGGGCGGTAATGTAACACAGACACGCGTCATTTCCTTCATCTAATCTCTTTTATTAGCCTTGTCAAGCTAACCAGCCCCGTGTACTTCGAACCGTAACTGGTCATACAGGTGTATTATCGTTTACGATTAACTCGGTCGGTAAAACGAACATTTTCTATATCGTCAGCGAATCAATTAAATTCGAAATAAATTAAACGATCTTTCCTTCTCGTCAACGCTGTTTTTCCTCGATCGATTCTTCGTAAATTTGTTTTTTTTTTTTTTTTATCTTCGTCGTTGTTAATCTTGCACGAATCCGGGACAGTTTAGAAATAATTTAGCACGAAAGTAAATGAAAAACGTTGAATGAGTTTTTGTTGTTTTTGTTTTTTAAGTCTTCGTCGCTGTTAATCTTACAAGAATCCGCGAGAGTTTAGAAATAATTTATAACAAAATTAGATGAAAAACGTTGAACGAATTTTTGTTTTTTTTTTTAAGTCTTCGTCGTTGTTAATCTTACAAGAATCCGGAAGAGTTTAGAAATAATTTATAACAAAACTAAATGGAAAACGTTGAACGAATTTTTGTTTTTTTTTTGTTTTTTAACTCTTCGTCATTGCTAATCTTACAAGAATCCGGGATAGTTTAGAAATAATTTATAACAAAACTTAATGAAAAACGTTGAATGATTTGTTTTTTTTTTTTTTAAATCTTCGTCGTTGTTAATCTTTCAAGAATCCGGGAGAGTTTAGAAATAACTGATAACAAAATGAAATGAAGATCGTTGAATGATTTTTTGTTGTTTTTGTTTTTAAGTCTTCGTCGTTGGTGATCTTACGCGAATCCGGGAGAGTTTAGAAATAATTTAGCACGAAAGTAAATGAAAAAACGTGGAATGAATTTTTGTTGTTATGTTTTTTAAGTCTTCGTCGTTGTGAATCTTACAAGAATCCGGGAGAGTTTAGAAATAATTTATAACAAAACTAAATGAAAAACGCTGAACGAATTTTTGTTTTTTTTTTGTTTTTTAAGTCTTGGTCGTTGTTAATCTTACAAAAATCCGCGAGAGTTGAGAAATAATTTATAACAAAACTTAATGAAAAACGTTGAACGATTTTTTGTATTTTTTTTAAGTCTTCGTCGTTGTTAATCTTACAAGAATCCGGGATAGTTTAGAAATAATTTATAACAAAACTAAATGAAAAACGTTGAACGAATTTTTGTTTTTTTTTGTTTTTTAAGACTTCGTCGTTGTTAATCTTTCAAGAACCCGCGAGAGTTTAGAAATAATTTATAACAAAATTAAATGAAAAACGTTGAACGAATTTTTGTATTTTTTTTAAGTCTTCGTCGTTGTTAATCTTTCAAAAATGCGGGAGAGTTTAGAAATAATTTATAACACAAGTAAATGAAAAACGTTGAACGAAGTTTTGTTTTTTTTTTTACGTCTTGGTCGTTGTTAATCTTTCAAGAATTCGGGAGAGTTTAGAAAAAATTTATAACAAAAGTAAATGAAAAACGTTGAACGAATGTTTTTTTTTTTTTCTTGATTTTTATACTAATACGCAACGCGCACCAGCCTAGACTGAATTATTCATTTCACGACATTTATAAATTGCATTATCCATTAAATTTAAGTAAGTTCAGTTTTAAACGATATTACCTTCTCTCTCTCTCTCTCTCTCTCTCTCTCTCTCTCTCTCTCTATCTTTCTCTCTATCTCTCTTTCTCTTTACTCTCGTCACGTGTACATTAGGTCACACATTTCGTTCCTCTTTTGTCACTGCATTCCATCGAGAGTTAGGAATTTTTTCCTTCTTTTTTTCTCGATTTTTCTACATCATGAGATGTTTTAATTATTTTAGCATTTAAATAATATTATTGAAATCAAATTGTCAACTAAGTTTCGCTCATTTTCAATTTTATTATCGAATAATTATTATCATTTTAGTTATAATTTTCGTAGAATTGCAACCACAAAAAAAAAAGGACAAAAGAAAGCAAGGAAGAAAACCGAAGAAACGCTTTTACAACGTTGAAATCGTACTGTTGACTGTGTTTTATCATATATTTATCGTTATTGAGTTTAGCTTGTTGTAGCTTTAGCTGTTTGACTGTCGAGACGATGAGAAAACTGCCGTCGCGCGAGTATTTTTTTTTCTCTCTTCAAATTGACATTGTCTCTTTTTTTTTGTTTTTTGTCGCGCTCCCCAACTCTCGACTCGTGTTGGCGCCGCGTGGCAAGAAGAAGTAAAAAAATCGAGAGAATCGTGATTCCTGTCCGCGTCCTCATCCCGACACGTTCCGCAAACTTCGTGGTTCTATGACCACATCCGTGTGTTTGGGGGCGCGCGAGGGTGGGCCCAATAGCGGCCTACGGAATATAAATTTATCAGGCCAAGAGAGAGAGAGAGAAAGATGGGGAGGCCAAAGTTTGTGCTGCCACGAGAAATTTTTCTTAACGGAGAAAATTAAGGGACGGTGAAAAAGGCAAAAATATATATATCAGCGAGATTGGTAACGTTCAATCTGCCGTGCAATACGTAAAAATGCAAGATGTATTATTGAGTGTACGTCGCGAGCCCTTTCGTTAAGGTTTAAACTCGGGAGATCCTCTTTTTTAACCCTAAAACCTAGCTGCTCTTATATATTAATATATATGCCAAGGGTTAGTACGGATCGGGATCTCTGCGCACTTGCAATTCCGCCCTGAAACCTAATTTTCAAAATTTCGAACAACCCTTCAATCAACGTTCATTGGACAAATTAAGGCGGTTCTAAAGAAGCTTCGGAATTGCAGTTTGAAATTTTGAACCTTTCAAAAATTTCGGCCTCCATTTATATGATAAATTTGGGGCGAAGGGAGTTGCTAAATTTCACACGCTAAATTTTGAATCTCCCTTCAGCCGACATTTATTCGATAAATTTAGGCTAAAAAGTGGTTCAAATTTTGAAATCGAATTTATGAACCTCCCTTCAGCCTAGATGCATTCGTAAAATGTAGGCTAAAGGGTGACGGAAGAAAGGTCGAATTGAAGTTCTTAACCTCTTTTTTAACCATACGAATAGTTTCAATTCGAAATTATGAACCTCCCTTCAACCTACATTTATTCATAAAATGTAGGCTAAAGCGTAGCTGAAGGGAAGTTCATAATTTCCAATTAAAATTTTTAACCTCCTTTCAGGCTACACTTATTCGGAAAATATAGGCTAAAGGGTGGCTGAAGGGAGATTCATAATTTCGAATTGAAATTTTGAACCTCCCTTCAGCCTACGTTCATTCATAAAATGTAGGCGAAATGGAAGCTGAAGGGAAGTTCATAATTTCGAATTGTAATTCATAACGACTTTTTTAGTCTACATTATACGAATGAATGTGGGCTAAAAAAGAGGTTAAGAATTTCAATTTGAAATTATGAACATCCCTTTCAGCCTGCATTCATTTGTAAAATGTCGGCTCAAGCGTGGCTGATGGGAAATTCATAATTTCGAATTGAAATTTTGAACCTCCCTTGAGCCAACATTTATTCGTAAAATGTAGGCTAAATGGCGGCTGAAGGGAGGTTCATAATTTTTAATTGAAATTCATAACGTCTTTTTTAGTCTACATTATACGAATAAATGTAGGCTAAAAAAGAGATTCATAATTTCAAATTGAAATTATGAACCTCTTTTTTAGGCTCCCTTCAACCTACATTTATTCATAAAATGTTGGCTAAAGCGTGGCTTAAGGGAAATTCATAATTTCGAATTGAAATTTTGAACCTCCCTTGAGCCAACATTTATTCATAAAATGTAGCCTAAATGGAAGTTGAAGGGAGGTTTATAATTTCGAATTGAAATTCATAACCTCTTTTTTAGTCTACATTATACGAATGAATGTAGGCTAAAAAAAAGGTTCATAATTTTTATTTGAAATTATGAACCTTCCTTCAGCCTACATTTATTCATAAAATGTAGGCCAAACGGTCGCTGAAGAGAGGTTCACAATTTCAATTCGAAATTTTCTATCTCCCTTCAGCCTACATTAATCCCTAAAATTTAGGGGGCAAAAAGCTGTTCAAAAATCCAACTTGAATCTTCGAATCTTTGCCCAAATCCTTAAAAATCCAGGTAAAAGGGGTTTCAAAACCGCGAGCTCGAAGTTCAGCCTCGAAAAAGGGGTGCGACAAAGTTAACATATATTCTCCTCAATTCTTATGCACGGGCGTCTGGGCAGAGGGGCGGCGAGATAACATTTATATAACATAGAAGCCATATGTTTTTTTTCTCTTTTATTCTCGACGCAAACTCTGAACTTGCCGGGCAGTTTTCCATCGATCAGACGCATCTTCTGACTGATAATACAGACTGACACCGAGTGTACACGGTATGTGCATACAAGTCCTAATTATATACATATACGACAATACATACGTCCTTAACATTATTCTCCTCGCCCTCTCCTCCACCCTCCCCCTGCCCCGTTCCCCGTCATTGCCATCCCGTTAAAACAAACACGAAAAAAAATAACCGCTTAACCCACGATTATCCAAGTAGCATTTGTTCATATTAACAATCCGGTTTTCACGAACGAATACAATAGCGAAAGTGACAAAAAAGAAATACAAAAAAAAACATTGTCACGACGATAATGATACAATAAATTCATACGGAGAAAGATAAATGAAATATATATATATATACATATATATTCGTATAGATATGTTTATATATGTCATTTGTATCGCGACGAAACGAATAGCGAGAGAAGGGCGAAAAAAAAAAACAGACGTTCAAAAAGTGAAAGGAGAAAAGCAAAGAAAAAAAATCAAACACAAACGTATTTCTGGAATACGTGAACTGCGATGAGGAATAAAAGAAAGAAATAAACCCCTGAACGTTCATGCGATCACACGTAATATATACACATAGTATATATAATCATGAATAATTAATTTATCGTAACGACGATATAATAATACGAAATTAATGCGACTAGTAGCGTAGAAGTTGTAAACGATGCAAGAAAGTTAATAATCCAATAATTGATATTTGCAGAAAAGTATATCGATTAATCGATCAATATTGTACGAATCTCGAGTGCTATCTATATGTGTGGAGAAAAATGGAAAAACTATTCGATGGAAAATGACAAAAAAAAATAAAAAAAATAAACAAAAAACCGAAGAGAAGTAAAAGAGGGAAAATATATAAGAAAGAGCGATTCGAAAGAAGTATAAACGTAGAGAGGGAGAGATAAAGCATATATATACGTTTCAGATTATAATATATCTTTGGTACATAAAAAAAAAGGAGAGTAATATGAAGAAAAAAAAAACAAAAAAAAACAACCGACATCTATATGTTTCAGATTGTAGTTTATCGTCGATGCTCGAAGCTCACCACGAGGCACCTCGATTTCCAAGTCTCGAAAGCGTTTTTTTTTTTGTTCTCTCTTTGTTGAATTAACAATTGTAATGACGATTTACGACGGGAGAATGAGTGTCGAGGATGAGGGCGATTGGGGTATCGGTGAGGAATTCGATGAGCTCGATCAGTTTCGCCTCAAAACAGAACAGTACAGACGGGCCCCGAAAAAGCTGTGAATAGTTGGTAATATATATTTATTTATTTTGTTTTTTTTTTCTCCTCGCTTTCGTGAAGTTCATATATTTTTTAAGGATTCAGCGCGGAATAGAGCGCGACGAGCGACCTCTTGAAGTTCGATAATGATAATTGCGTGATCGACCGTGATAAATGAGAAAAGTTCGATTATTACTGTCGTCGTCGGATACTCGGATAAATAATAAAATACATTTTTGTCGCGCTGATCGAGAGACAATTCTCAAGAGGAATTTGAAAAACAAACATTCTTCCAAATGACTTGTAATTGACTGTTTTTTTTTTAATTTAATCGACGTTAATAAAAGACAAAAAAATAAACAAACAAATCTCAATCGTATTTTATTTGTAATCGATTAGTAACGACGACAATGGTAACCGATACCGACCAACGATACTCCGAATTCGTCGTGACATGATTCCTCACGTATCAGAAAAAAGCTGGCCTATATAGTATTATTTTGTAAAATTCATAAGTTACTCCAGAGTAAAGACGACGGACGAGGAAGAAGAGGATAAATATGATATAACTCCACGAGGCTCCTACCGTGCTACTGATATTCGCGATATTCGTTTTATTTTGATTTTTTTCTTCTCTGAGACAAAGGTCTGTTGGACGTTGAAAAACGATTTGCAAAAAAAAAAAGTCATACTGTGTCTATAGGACAATTGTAGTTATGAATTAATGCTTTCGTCGGATACGTGCGCCGAGGAAAACCGAGGAGATTGTCTCGCTGCTCGTTGACGAAGAGATTAGCCGGGCACTGTGCGCGCGTGGAAGAGAAGACACGATTATCTTTTTACTCAATTGTTTTTTTTTTTTTCCCAACGATTAGTCGGGTGCGCTTACTTTTTTTAAATGTAATCCGTAGAACCAGTACGGCACGTAAGCTCTCTTGAAATCGTCTTCGTAATCGTTACGCCCGTAAATGTATAATCCGAAGTTACGTGGGAGACGTAACGGAATATAGGGAAAAAAATGGTACCTGGAGAGTTGCCCCCCACCGCCCCCCCCCCTCCGAAAATTGGCAACCAGAACAATGGTTCCCGGAAAAATTGACCTTCCGGAAAATTGGCATCGAAAAAAAAATGGCCCCCTATGAAAAAATGGCACCCATGTGAATTGCGCTCGGGAAATTGAACTGCCGAAAAATTGGCATCGAGAAAAATGCTCCCCGAAGAATTGACCTTTCGGAAAATTGGCATCCGGACAAATGGCACCCGTGGAAATGACGGTCGGGAAACTGAACTCCCGAAAAAATTGGCATTCCGAGAAAGGGCCCGCGGAATAATGGCATTCACAAAAACTGCCTCCCGAAATATTGGCACCCAGAGAAATAGCCCCGGAAAAATGGCGCCCGGAAAATTGCCCTTCCGGAAAAATGGCCCCCCGGAAAATTGCCCTTCCGAAAAATGGCCCCCGGAAAAATGGCACACGTATAAATCGCCCTCGGGAAATTGATTTTCCGAAAAATTAGCATCCATAGAAATGGCCACCGGACAATTGGCGTTCAGTAAAATGGTCCCGGAAAAATTGGCACCCAGAAAAATGTTTCCTGGAAAATCAGCACCCAGAAGAATGATCCCCGGAAAATTACCGTCAAAACAGCGAGGGTGCGGGGGGGGGGGGCGTCACCGGCGACAAGAGGCCCGGCGACTCAAACGAACCTAAAAAAACGTCGTACAAACAGAGAAAAAAAATGTTAAGGAACAAACGCCTCTGTACAAAACATAATGGCCGATACGGCAATGTATATGGTTTTGCAGAAGCAAAGTCGAGATGTTGAAGTGTAATATACGAAGCACGAGAAGTATCGCTTAACAACAGTAGCAACGTGACAACCCTCCTTAATTTTACTTCGGTAAAATTTACATTCGAACGACAGAACATTTCAGTCTATTTTATCATCGAACGTGAAATATTGCAATTGACGGCCTAATAAATTTTCCTCGATTGAAACAAATCTATTCTTCACGGAAAAGCGTATTTTTTCCTGACACATACATATATATCTACAAGCTGAACATAGTATTATTATTTTCGTATTGCTCCGACGTCTTCGTACCGTCGAACAGCCATTTTTGTCACAATAACAACAACAACAAAAAGCCAAATTCACTTGCTCATTATATGATTCGTTGAGAGTTGTATCGATTGTAATTAATCATCGATCGAAGCTCTGTATCTTCAACGGGGCGTAAAAGATACTCGTACGATTATTATTATTATTATTATTATTATTATTATTATTATTATTATTATTATTATTATTATTATTATTATTATTATTAATTAGGAGTATTGGACGATCCCATTTTTTAATGTTATTTTACCCTTCGTCCTGTTAATGCGTGGAATTGGAAAAGCCAAGATATATGAATATATAAGAATTATTATTTAGTTATTAATTTTCTTAAAAGATCTAATTTTTAATTGTCCATTGCAATTAACCTCAATTTAAGCTGTTGAAAAAAAAAAAAAAAAATCTCCGAAATCAAAGCTCCCGAAAATACAATGTCAAATCAATGACGAGCTTATGCCGTTCTCATGTTTCACTGATCCAACAAAAAAAACATAAACAACAACCAAAAATACAAGAACAAAAACATACACACAAATAAACAACACCTGCATCATCCTTCGTGTCATCGAAACTTGTCTTATTCCCAATCCCATTTGTACGGGATCGGTGGCCTATCTTCACAGGGTTTATCTCCTTAAAAATGAAAAAAAAAAGCATCTTTCAAATGTGGTTCTAATGTCCGGTGTGTGTGTCACATTTCGTGCAACTAGACTAAACAACAGAAGTACTTGGATGAAAAAAAAATTTTATTCCTATGAAATTGTGCTGATTAATTAATTAATTATTACATTGATCAATACATTTGCGGAAATGGAAGAAAATCAAATATTTTGATTCGAACAAAATTTATTACACAAAGTGCATTCATTTTTTTTTTCTCATTTTCAAGATTCTGTAACGCGTTTGTATATATATTCGAATTTTATTCCTATCAAATTGTGCTGATTTATTAATTAACAAAACTAGCACGTCAGAGTGACAACGGGGTTAGATTGGCTCCGGACTTGTCAAAATAAACAAATATGACCTCGGTGAAAGTCTAATGGTTTTCGTGAAAAATCGTTTTTTTTTTCTATTTTTCGGAAAATCGCTACCTACTTGTTATTTCGCTACCAATGCTATGAATTACTGTGGGTTTTAACAAAAGGCACTAAAGCGGACGAAGTAGGTACCTAAGGCGGTGAGCAAACTGGTTCCAAGGAGGAAAAAAAATAGGATAATACCTTTGTGGGCGTATAAGGAAACGAAAAATAATAATATTTAATGATTCATTTAATTTTTACAACATGTGTTCAAATTTTCTATCTCCAACCTAAATACACAAACGGCACATATTTTGGGAGCACAATATGGATAAACCCAAAGCAATTCAAAGCAATGCGGAATAACAAGTACTAGGTAGCGATTTTCCGAAAAAAATCATGACACTTTTACCGAGGTCATATTTGTTTTATTCTAATAAGTCCGAGGCCAATTTCACCCCCGTGTCACTCTGACGTGCCAGTATTCGGACAGCCCGTATATATAAATCGATCTCATAAGAGACGTTGCAAGTTCGAAACAGAATTAAACCATACGAAAGTATAGTAGCTAGTAAGAGAGAAGAAAAAGTTGAAAGTTGAGAGAAAAAAGTAGTACACCTTTATAGGTAATAAAAAATATATATGGCTTAGAGAGCGGCGGTGACGAGGAAAGACGAAAGGAAAAATAAAAGTGGAAAGGAGGAAACGTGGCGAAAGCGCAACGTCTAATGTATAATAAGGAAAAATTTTAATGGTTATAATTGGAACGTTTGAGAAAGCATCAGAAAACTGTATTTTTTCTCGTCTGAACTTCAAAATCCTGAAAGACGTGGAATTATGTATTAATTTACAATTAAAGGTAATACGAGACGGAATACTCTTGCAATATTTAAAAAAAAACCCCCCTCTCTCTCTCTCGCTCTCCATACCATATAAATATATTAGGGTGTGCCATTTGGGGGCAACTTTTTTTTTCAACTGGGGATCAGGTTGTATACTTCCAGGAAGGTGAAAAACAAGTCTGTTCAAATTTGAGCCCTTAATATTAATATTCAGATGCGCCTCATCTCGAATTTCTATTTCCCATTTAAGGTAGTAGTCTGGTAACTTAAGCCGATTTACATGTCTTTTTTGGAGGGCGTTTTTTTTTAAGAAAATAAAAATGAATCGTTTTGAATATTTAGGATGTTTTTATTTACATATTAAAGATACAAAAAAAATTTCGTTGAAAAAATGTAATAGTTTATTATAATTATTATTATTATTGATCGAAGTTGGCACCTTGAAAAAGAAGCGCGTGGGTGGCCCCGGTGATTTTGGCTCTTGATGTTATCTGCAATCAAAAATTCTTGATAATTCTTTATCTATAGACATGTCGTTCTGGTCGGAACTACTGAAGTTAAATTTCATGGATGAGTAACAAAATGGCGGACTTTGGAAGAATTTTTTTTTTTCAAAAGTCCGCCATTTTGTTATTTATCCATGAAATTTAACTTCAGTAGTTCCGACCAGAATGACACTACTGAAGTTAAATTTCATGGATAAATATCAAAACGGCGGACTTTGGAAAAAAGTTTTTTTTCCCAAAGTCCGCCATTTTGTTATTTATCCATGAAATTTAACTTCAGTAGTTCCGACCAGAATGACATGTCTATAGATTAAGAATTATCAAGAATTTTTGATTTCAGATAACATCAAGAGCCAAAATCACCGGGGCCACCCACGCGCTTCTTTTTCAAGGTGCCAACTTCGATCAATAATAATCATAATAATAAACTATTACATTTTTTCAACAAATGTTTTTTTTGTATCTTTAATATGTAAATAAAAACATCCTAAACATCCAAAACGATTCATTTTTATTTTCCTACAAAAAAACGCCCTCCAAAAAAGACATGAAAATCGGCTTAAGTTACCAGACTACTACCTTAAATAACATGGGGAAAAAAATGTTTTCTACAAAAAAGTCATTTGAAATGTCTCAATAGAGTCAATAGTTTCGCTGTAATATTTAAAAAAAAAGATGAGTTTTTGTTCATTTTGAACATTGAACTCGGATATCATCGGAATGGCTACGTTTATCGAAAAACTGCGAGATATCTTTTTTGTAGAGCATTCAATTCTCTATAAAATATGTCATGCGTGTCATCGAACAATATGCCATTGCCGAAGTATAAAATTCCAAATATGAAAAAAAATTTTTCCCACGTTTTTTAAATGGGAAATATCAATTCTCGATGAGGCGCATTGCAATATTAATATTAAGAGCTCAAATTTGAACAGGCTTCTTTTTTACCTTCCTGAGAGTATACAACCTGATCTCCAGTTGAAAAAAAAAAGTTGCCCCCAAATGGCACACCCTAATATATATATATGGTCCATCTTGAATGACTTTATACAAAAGAAAAAATGATATTACAATTTTGACATCGGGGGAATATTAAGAGTAACGGCGCAGTTCAATGATTTTTAACGGATGTCAAAAAATAAACAAATAAATAAAAATATATATATAATATAAAGAAACTCTCCAAAGACCTGTGTCTATGTACCTGCTTAAACTAGATTTTTAAGAATAAAAACAACGCGTATCTCAGAGCGTTTAAATTAGAAACGGCTATAGTGTACGTTCAAGTTAAAAGAAGAAGGAAAAAACTCGATTGACGCAGAATGCAAAACACGGAGAGTTGAAAGTGAAAAAATAAATAAAATAAATAAATAAAATAGGAAAATCTTCGATTTAAAAAAAGCAAAAATGTAACAGAATTTTCACATTTTTTTGGGGTTGTTTCTTTCGCGGACGTAGACGCTGCTTCAATATCGCTAAGGACTACAACTTTCTTTACACAATTACAATTAAATTGAACAAAAGTGAAAAAAAAAAAACAATTATTTCGAAATAATTCGAAATAAACAACGTTCAAATTTCGACATATTCGCTTCTCGACGTTCACGATTTTCCATTGTGAAGTTTCCTTTCCTTTCCTTTCCGGATAAAAAGTCAAAAATTCACGAGCGTGTAACAAATATTGCGGGAAAAGACGTTGAACACTTCTCGTTATTCATTTTCCGAATTGAATAAAAAAAAAAAAAAAACAAAAACCAAACAAAGAAACAGCGCCAAAAGAGAATGAAAAATCGTGAAACGAAAACGCGAACGACGAGACAGAGAGAAAGAAGAGAACGGGACGGTAATGAACAAAGGAGGATCCGATGACAATCTTTAACGACGAATTTTAGCGGGTGGGCGAATTGCGAGAGCAAAACAAAGAAGAGGAAAAAACAAAACAACAATCGAATCTGTCTGTCGCCTTCGTAAAAAAAAAAACAAATAATAATAATAATAATAATAATAATCGTCAACGAACCGCTAAAGATTCGAAAAATTTTAATTTAAACATTCACGATTGCCGGCAGTAACGAATCCGTCACGATTGTCCTGTTACTCATCCCAAAATTTTATTTGGTAACAACAATTGACAATGACGAGCTGTTACTATCAATTGCCGTTGCGTAAAGTTCACGGAAATTTAACATTCGCCAGCCCGGCGGCCACGCGTTATATTTACGTTTACGTAATTCAAAAATTCGTTCTTTTCGTTAAAAACGGCAAAAAATGAACGATTATCCTTGCAAAACGAATTTACACCGGTCTTTCACGTGCAAATCTAACTTTTACATCCCTACTCCCCCCCCCCCCCCTCCCCTTTACCGCAAAACAGTAAAATTATTTGTTTCTTCACACCTAATTTATGCGATTGTCTGTGAGAAGGAAAAAAAATCGTCGTACCGTTCGACAGTGAGAGACCAAGTGATTTTCTCACTCATTGGAAAAACGCAGAATTTCATTCCTGGTCCCTGTACATATTACCAACAAAAAAACAAGAGTAATAATAATAATAATAATAATAATGATAATTAAACCACGGGGTAACAGCGAATTCGTGATTCTTTTCGTGTTCTCCGTAAATTTGAAAGATTAACACTAAACGTACCGGCACATAAGGGCTCATTTGACCCCTTACGAAATAAACGTTAATTTTCAGAAAAAAATTCATAATTATTAAACGAAATAATTCGTAACGCAACTGGTGATTTCTAATGACATAATCGAACAAATTTACCGAAAGTCAGATGAGCGAAAAAAAATCATAACAACAAATGTACGAATTTAAAGTAAATTTTGAAAGGGTTCATTTGACCTCCGCTCGGTACGTTGAGTGTTGAAACAAAAACAACAAAACAACTCATCCCTCCTCGTGATCGTTGAGGTAGTAGTCTGGTAACTCAAGCCGATTTTCATGTTTTTTTTGGAGGGCGTTTTTTTGTAGCGAAAATAAAAATGAATCGTTTTGGATATTTAGGATGTTTTTATTTACATATTAAAGATACAAAAAAAAAAATTTTTCAAAAAATTTAATAATTTATTATTATTATTATTATTGATCGAAGTTGGCACCTCGAAAAAAAAGCGCGTGGGTGGCTCCGGTGATTTTGGCTCTTGATGTTATCCGAAATCAAAAATTCTTGATAATTCTTAATCTATAGACGTGTCATTCTGGTCGGAACTACTGAAGTTAAATTTCATGGATAAATAACAAAATGGCGGGCAAAATAAAAGGACTTTTTTTTCCAAAGTCCGCGATTTTGTTATTTATCCATGAAATTTAACTTCGGTAGTTCCGACCAGAATGACATGTCTATAGATTAAGAATTATCAAGAATTTTTGATTTCGGATAACATCAAGAGCCAAAATCACCGGGGCCACCCACGCGCTTTTTTTTCGAGGTGCCAACTTCGATCAATAATAATAATAATAATAAGCTATTAAATTTTGTCAAAAATTTTTTTTTTTGTATCTTTAATATGTAAATGAAAACATCCTAAATATCCAAAACGATTCATTTTTATTTTCGCTACAAAAAAACGCCCTCCAAAAAAGACATGAAAATCGGCTTAAGTTACCAGACTACTATCTTAAGTTTGATCAGGTATTACATCTCCTCGTTCCATCCAAAGACTCTGCTCATCCAAAGGAAAAACAAAACAAAAACACACACGCGCGACGAAAACAAAGTCACTGGCGAGCGAAGAAGGAAAAAACGTAAACAGCCATCATCCACGAGTGTACGATGATACAATTAATTCTGAATTTATAATTACAAGAGTCTGCACGTGCAAAAGATATAAAACCCTCGTCTCCTCGTCCCCCCGCGCCCCGAATATTCGAATTTTTTTTTTTTTAATCTTCGAATGCCCGATTCATCGGAAAATTGATTTGAATTTTCACGATCGATTCAATGGAGATTTCGTGAAATGTTTTTGGCGGCGAGCGTGCAAGGAATTAATTTTTCAATTAAATTTCAACTAAGTTCGATCGATTTGTTTGTTTTTTTTTCCCATCGATACATAGTGCAAACGTGACTTCCGCTAAATGAATATATCTTCGTGTTTTTTTCGTTTGTTCTTTTCTTCTTTTTACACATTCTCTTCGTTCTTCATTCGTGTATACTTTGCGTTTACGCGTGTCAAATAATCGTAGAATAAAATAAAAGAACTTGGCACCCGATAAATAAAAGAACTTGGCACCCGACAAAACCCCTTTTTATACACAAAATACATCGTTCAGTTTTCCAACTAATTTCTGAAGACATCGGTGGAGCAATGGGTCTCGGACAAAATGACATGATTATAACTAGATAGCTTGCAATTGTTGATATATTTAAAGACAAGAAAAAAGAATCGATATGTTATATCAATACGATATTATTACGATAAATATGAATTACGTGTATATTTTACTATAATGAATGATAATGACAAAGAAACAACAAGAAGAAGCAGAAAAAACTTATTACACCTAACTCAATATCCGAACGACAAAGAAAAAAAAAATGAACGATTTATGTAATGCCATTAAAGACAAGAAGAAAAAATGTATGAAGATATAAGGAATTATGATGTTATTGTGAAATTCATTGTGGATATGTATAATTCGACGTCCGCGCCCAAAAGAGGCCGGTCCGTCTAACCGATAACCAGTGATTCTGACATAAATGAGTATATATGTATAAAAAAGAAGAAGAAGAAGAAAAAAGAGAAAAAACAAAATAAATGCCTCAGCCGATTTACGTCCAAACATTAATATTTATATCCTTCGTAATCCAACACCGGTTTCTACAAAATTTTGTTTTCTACAAATTGACTTTATCGACACGCATTTTTCTTTACATTTTTCTTATCGCAGGAACTAACAATGCCGGACTTTCCAATTTCAATCCGTTGAAAACGTGAGAACGTCGAATAAAAGCAGACTATTTCGTTACATTGAGTTAAGGCGAGAATGACGACGAAAGTCGTTTGGATTTTATGAGATTTAAAAATGTTCAAAGGACTTTTTCATTCAATCTGATGAGACGCTTTTGTAACCTTTCTCTATGTGTGGTTAGTGCGTCCGACGGGCCAGTTACAAAGACCCGCAGTCAATGCAATTTGTAGAAAGATGAAATTTCGAAGAAAAACAATTAGGCGAGCTCCAATAAGTTGACGCATCCGTTGTTGAATTGCTTCCACACCCACAGTCCGAATATATCGTGAATCAATGAATATGGCATTGATTACAGTTTTTGTTACCGACTGATTGTCTGAAATCGTTTGACCTCAATTATTTTATATACCCCGAATTTTTTTTTCCTCCTTTACAATCTCAACTTTACGTTTTCTCGGTTTCACTTCCGTTCTCAAATGCGACTATCTTTTATGAATTTCTTTACCGGCTTAATATTACCGCTGTTTACAACGATATTATTTCACGAAGGTGCTACACGCCACGATAGATGGCGCTCTCTGACGCCTTTGTTTCGCCGTAGCGCCAATATTTTTAATGAAACCTAAATGAAACGCGTGCGGTTATTAAAGCAACGCGGTAGCTCTTCTCGTCTTGCGTTTCATACCGCGATGAAAAAAAAAAAAAAAAAAAACAAGAAGTCAAAATTGCAGAGAGAAAATTACGATGTTCGCGGTTGAAGGATGCGTGAAAAAGTAAATAAAGTGGCATTTACTGTTTTCACGATGGAACAACAACAGCAACCTTTCAAGGATTTTTGCGGATCAATGAACATGCCGTACAAACGGGCGCCAGGATTGTTTGGTACGTACAATCGAAAAATATTAATAAACTAATTTGATCGTAATTGATATATCAACACGAACTATGGAAATACTTACAAATTTTATTTTGATTGTTTCGTGTCCTTTTTTTCCATAGACAGCCTGTACCGAAAATTTAGCTAGTTTATACTTGATTATCGAACGAGAGTATTCCGTCATAATCTCTAATTCTCGTTGTTGCCCAACATCGGCATTGTCCATCTCGTTCTTATCGTCAACGGGTTATTACCAATTGCAGGCGCGCCGGACCATATTAAAGTACCGACAGAGTCGAACACTGACCGTCGGGATTTTGACATTGTCCGATCTCCCGACACGACACTCGTGTATACCGACAGTTTATTAGTAGGGTGTAAGGCCGCGAGATGGCATTAATGGTTAAAGCGCAAATACATCGCGATTACCGATGGCGTTGGGTGCGCGGTTCGGCAGTCCTCAACAGTAAGGATATTCGAGGCTTCCCGAAAGGAAATTCTGAACAAGATGCAATATTATCGAGCACTAGAGTCTCCATGAGCCAACGGTACCTTGCAACCTACTCTAAACCGGATACTTCTTTATTTTTTACAATTACAAACATTTTTTTTCCTTCCGAATACCATTTCTTTCTCCTTCATTCGCTATCGCCATCTGTCGACGCCATCTGCCACTTCAATGTGTAAACCCAAACACGTCGGTCATTGCACTCACGACCTTGTCGTATGACCGTGATTTCAATACACCGACATCCCTCGCCACTGAATTGCGCGAGACAGGACCTGTATATATTTAAGACTGTGCCTGTATACGAACCGTGGTTTCGGCACGGTTTGCGTCGTTTACTTCATCATCCATGCCATCCATGCTCCGTTGGCATTGCGTCGTGTTTTGGTGATGCAAAGAAGACGGGAGGTTCTTACGACGCGTCGTTACACATTTCTAATTACGTACATCCGAAAGTAAGTGAAAATCACGATAATTGACAAAATTCTTGGAATTTGTTTTAAGATTTTTTTTCAAAAATCGACAATATCATTCCATGTTTTCAGCAATACTCGATTTGACGTCTCGTGTTCCTCCCGCCTTTTTTGCAATTAATTATCACCCAACAACAACATCAACGACAATAACAACAGCGACAACAACAACAACAACAACAGTTAGCAAGTAAGAAAAAATATGGCAATTCTTCCGCCAGATCCAATTTATGTTTTTCGAGGAGACGCTGGACCTGTGCACAGTCTATGCTTTAAAGTAACACCGTACGTAGAACATCTTTACGCAGGAGCGGAAAGCGGAAACATTCATATTTGGGACCTGAAGGTCAGAAATACAGCGGGCACTTACGTTGGAACCAATTATTTGTTGCGATTGTCGTTGATGAAGCGTTTCTGGAATAAATGATTTACAGAAAAATCGAGAAATCTCAAAGTTGGATGGAAAGAAAGATCCTTGCATCTCTCTGAGCGCCAACGACGAACGACTCATTACACAGAGAAAGGGTGGCGCAATTGATATATGGAGCGCCGACGGATCAAACTGGATTATGGAGCAAACCATTGAAACGTCTTATTGTGGTTTTTGCAGGTTAAAACTTTTTGACGATTGACCGCAGTAAATATTGCATTCATTATTGCTCAATTACTTTGATACAGACATTTGTCAATAATTGATTGATTTTGAGCGTATTTAAATGCAAAAACACAGTGCTATTTCTGCATAATTGAATCTGGCGAGTGTGAAAATATACAAATTTCACTCTAGCTTGCCGTTGAACACGAACATCTACACAACTTATTTTCAATTGCTCGCTAAATGACTTTGAAACTCGGTTAATTTGAAATTGAATCGAGAAAGGAAACAAGTTTGACTCAACTTTCATAGACATAATTTGGTATGTCGGACGAGAAAAAAAAAAAAAAAACCATCTCACATTAGCCTGCCACTTAAATTCCTGTGAATTAGTTTCATATTTAAAAGTGATAATTCAATTGCTAGAAAACAGTACGAATCCGTTTGTATCCCGCAGATATCAAACATTGGACAACGATATTTTACTCGTTCCACTTCGAAACTCGATTATCGGAGCTCTTTCTCTCAAGACAGGTGACATTGTCTATAAATTAGATTGCTCGTTGTACGATAACGAACGAGCGCTTGGCGAAGTAATGGCCATGAAGTGTATCGATAGCTTCGATAATTCGTACGTTCTCGCGTGTTACGAGAGTGGAGACACGGGATTGTGGGATTTGAGAGAAAAACGCGCCGTCGGTTGGTTGAAAATCGACGACTGTCCAATGGCGATTAATTTTGATAATTACTGGAAGAGAGGCATCATCGGAAGTCCGTCCGACAAACTGGAGGTCCGTTATAACACTAAAATTTCCAGTATAGAATCATGTGAAGTGCAATTTATTATTGTTTCTTCTTTTGTCATTTTGGAGGAAACCTCGGTTGCAAAGGAATTACTTTTGTCAAGCTTTTAACGAATGATCGTTAATGATAATTCCTCGAAAGTACATATTTCGAAAAAATAATAATTACACTTAAAATGTGCATAAGAGCATGTGAAAGATCTGTTTTTCCAATATAATTGAAGTGCCGACCATTGAAATTTGGCCTGAAATTTTTGGTCAAACGGCATTCCTAAACTATCCAACCGAAATAATTTGAAATTTTGTCAAGTAACTCTGGATACTGCCTGTTCGAAACGTAAAGACCAGAAAATATCGAAATTCAAAATAGAAATGTATATTTTCAGCTAAATACAGAGAGACCTACAACAAGAACAGATACAAATTAACTAACATTTACAAAACTAACTAGCATTTATTTGTTGCCGTATCTGTAAAATTAACGGAAAGGCATTTAGCCAAAAAATGGGCCGTTAATCGTAGAAAAGTGTCCCCGCGAAAAAGAATTTCGTTTATGTACCGCCCTCGCGATATTAGCAAACTCGAACGCGCGATTTACCTTGCTCAATGTTCGGTACATGGCACTTGGCGCCCGGCCTAAAACCATAGTGGAAAAAGAAGAAAAATTATCATTTCACAGTCTATTTACGAGGTTTTTTGCGTTCCCACCTGTCAAATTAGAAATTTGCTACCAAAATATATAGTAAATCGCTTCTCGCACCGTTATCTTGCGTATTTGGTACATGCACCTTGAACGTAACCCCGTTTTCAACGGTCGCTACTATACCGACGATGTTGAAGCTTCTCCCCGTCTTTCACATGCTGTCAATGTCACCACTTTGTGATTAATGTGCGTAATAAATTGAAAAAAAAAAAAAAAAAAAACGATTTCAGATATTTGACATAAGCAAGAGTCACGTACTTACCTCGAGACATAGGGTCGTTATTAAAAATCCAGGCACGTCAGTGATAGGATCGAGACCCGACGCCAAAGTGTTTGCTGCCGGTGGTTGGGACGGACGTTTGCGTATATTTTCGTGGAAAACTCTGCGACCGCTTGTCGTTCTTGATCAGCACAGAGGAACGATTCACGATATATCATATTCGACCGGAAAAATCGAAGCTTACAACTCCAATGGCCTTATGGCTGCCGCGGGAAAAGACGGAACGATATCACTTTGGGATCTCTACAATCAGTGATAACGTGACCCCGCTTCGTGGTAAATAATTCGAGACTTTTTAACACGAAACAGAACCAAAAAAAAAAAAATCATTCAACATACATTATTGACAGCGAGCACGATTTTTGTGACATAAATTCCTGAATTCAGATAACTCGAAGACTTTTTTATCACTTCGTTAAATCCCGTTTATAAGGAACGTTCGACGCATTTACATTTTAACTTAAAAATGAAAATTCAATGAACATTTTTGAGACTATCGTGAATTTCGTAGAGATCTTGACGTAAATTTGTGTGCATTCCTTGCGGAAGTTTTAGAAAAATTCCATCCTCTTACGGTGGCATTTTACAAAACAACAAGTCCGAATATTCAAAACATTTTTTTCGAGTACTTTCTCGACGTACTTTCATAATTTCATTATTATTATTTAGACTCGGTATCTTCTTGATGTTCTCGCAGCGATTTATCGATATTTCACTGTATCGTGAGGCACCAAAATTCTCATTGAATTTGATTTTTGTGATATACACAGTCCGAGCGTCCGCGACACATCGAGGGCAATTTTACAACGAAGGAATACGGAAAGTGAGAGTAATAAAAACAAGAATATTCATCGGCTCTATAAACATTTTCATTTTCTTTCTTTTCTTTCATCAAATGCATAGTCGTGGCTCGATCCCTAAACTCTTAGCGCAGTTGAAAAACAAAAACAAAAAAAAAACATCTTAAAGCTAAACATTTATCGTACATGACTATCGACGATCGTGAATATGTAATTTATAACGATCATCTATATTCTCAACGTAAAAGATATTATTTGCACCCTTGAGTTCGGCAGAGCCTTTTTTTTTGCTTTAGCTCTTGATTTTTCATTGAAGCTCGTTGCCGAATGAAAGAACAAAAAAAAGGTAAATATATACGCGTGAAAAATATTAATAACGTAGCACCGTGTACGCCCGAATGACGAGAAAATAGCGTGGAGTTGAAAAAAAAAAAACGAAAATTCGACAACGTCAAACCGGCACAAATTTGCTTCTTCGTTTGTTAATACGAATTTCCGTTTCTTCGTCGTTGATTCGTCGGCGTTTTCTCAGCGGTCTCGTTGCGCCGCTTCTACCATCGATCGTCGACGTATCATCAACGGAATTTTCATCGACATTAACGACGCCGAACGACGAGCTCGGTATCGGCGAGTCTCTCGTGAACTCGCGACTCTGATAATCCGATGAAATCTTTCCATCGCCGGCTGAACGTTTCGACAAATCCTCCGGCAGTGTACCAGCACCGATCTCGTCATTCATCAGCGAGCTCGAGCAATTACGATTTTTCTTAATCGCCTCCCGATTCTTGTAATCGGCAAGATATTTACCGATTAACGGTATCGGTATGGGTATTGGAATGGGAATTGGTATGGGTATTGGATAAGGAACGAGAACCGTCACCGGCGGCAATAGCGACGATGTTCCTTCGTTATTAACGTAATTTTTTGTATTCACAGAATTAACGGACGGACATTGGCTCGTTCTCGTCGGATAATTTCGGGATCTTGACGCAGGCGGTGAGTAACGATGCTGATTGAATTGCGGCTTAACCTGAGAACGAGGAATAGTCGCTGCTGGTTGATAATCGTTGAAAATCTGCGATGACCCGGGAGCAAAATTTTCGCCGAACCAGGATGGTGATCGCGAGACTCTGCGCTGTTTCGTACAGCGGGATGTGTGACGCTCGCGATTTGGATTATGAGCGAGTAATTTCTTAACGTCCTTGAGGTGAAGAGTCGCCTCGCAACGTTTGTCGATCGTTGGAATTTCCGATGTTAATTCGCTGACCGGACTAACCGACGAATTGTAACTGTGCGCGTGATCCGAGTCGCGCGAGGTTCCCTTCGTTGTGACGACCGAACAAATTTGACTTCTGCGCGATTCCTCGAACTTGAAGTCCCGACATCGTATTCTCAGCTCGTCCTGATCCCGCAATGATTCTTTTATCGCCTCTCTCACGTTTTCATCGTCGAAACTCGTGTCACCCTCGAAAGCCGTTGCGGCACCGCTCATCGACGACAATTTCGCCTCATGTAGCGGAACTCCACGCGGCACCGAACTCTCGCGCGACCGGCACGATTTTCTATGATTCGGGCTAATGTCAATTTCAATTTTGTGCCGTTCCAACGATGGCTCGTCGTCGACGATTAGATTCTCCTCGCTCGGACTCGGCGGTGGCGATCGACAATCCCGTAGCCACAATTCCGGCGTTATCAGACCGGCCGCGCACGTCGAAGGATTGCTCGATGACGACGCCAGTGTTGGAATACCGTGAAGAGCCAAATGCGCCTGGGTCTCCCGACAAAATATATTCATTTTGTACTGATTCAGGCACTTATCGCTGCAAAATTGCAACTGACTCTCGCCATCCTGAAACCAACAAATAATGTAGATGTTTATAATCGACAACAGTGGTCGCGCGACTCTGGCAATCACCCAAGTTAAGCAGCTTTCGCCGCGGCCACTACGCGGATGGATGACCGCTTAGACGTGCACTGGCTGACGCGCCGACTGTTGAGCGGGAGACTATTACTGAGCTTCTCATGTAGTAAATACAATTGAAACCAAGGCGGAAGTGAAGAGGAACTATCAGCAGAAAAAGCGAGAACGGAAGCGGACCCGGAACAGCTGGGAAAGGAGGAAAAGGAATATCAAGTTTCAACGGAAGAGAAACTCATGGCAATGAAAGCAACGCACGAGGGATACGGGGTGTGAAATTCGGAAAGTTGGAAATTTGGAAACTGGAAATTGGGAAATCTGGACATTAAAGAAGTGGTTGAGGAAACACAAGAGGGGAATGGAAGAAGAGGAAACGGAAACCGATTCGGAACAGCTGGAAAAGGAAGAAAAGGAATATAAAGTTTCAAAGGAAGAGAAGCTCACGACAATGGAAGTAACACACGAGAGGTACCGGGTGTGAGATTTGGAAATTGGAAAATTTCGAAAATGGGAAATTTGGAAATTTGTGTTGGATTTTACGTGTAAATTACGACTTCAAAAACGAATCTATGTACAGAGTTAATACGAAGGTCCTCGGCGATTTTCAGCCAGGCTTGGTTCGAAGGCTCCTTTTTACATTATCCATATTTTCCTACTTAACGGGAAACACCCTTAAGCTGAGAGCGGGCCTTGTTGTAATGAGGGTGACCGTCTGTCCGGCGCGGCCGACTCTGTTTATGGCACCCTGGACGAGGCTCGAGTTCCCGTACGTCTCAAATGCTATACTTAAAATTCTTCCGATAGTCCATTGCACCCTTTTGTCATTGGGTGGCAATACTTTTGGTCTTCACGACCAGCATTTAGTCTCTTGTAGAATTTAGAACAGAACAGACGTTCCTTTCTCGTACAAAGAATAAAGTAAAGATAAATGAAATATAATCTACTGTGTTTCCAATAGTTGGAAATCGGGAAATTTGGAAATTAGAAAATTTTGATAACTCGGGTGATCAGAGACAGGAAAAGTGCCCAGAGGGAAAATGGAGATTGGAAAAATAGACTGTCAAGTGAAATTTAGGGCGGCAACAAGGGAAGTGGTCGAGGAAGTAGAAGAGGGCGAGGATATGTAACTCATGGAACGGAAAAGGGGAAGATAGAGGGGAGGGATGCTACAAACAGATGGAGGAGGTAGAATAGAACGGAGGAACAGAAGAAAAGTGGAAGAAGAGCGGTGAAATTTTGTGAGGAAAAATGGAACTTTGAATATAAATATAGGGGATGAATGTGAGGGAAGAGAATGTAAAAACCCGGTAAGGGTATACGTGGAGATAAACAACTACCACAACTGAAACTCAGTAAAAACAAAGCCGTCTCTATCGACACAGGTTTTCCGCAGTTTTCCTGTGTCCATGGCAAAAGCGATACAATGTAGGTAAAACGTCCGCAGGCGCGAAAAAAGTTAGGTTAGCTTACCGAAGTGCGGGTACGGAGTAATAGGGGGAAAAAATGAAATTGGGAAGGGCTATGCGTAAAAACCCAAAAGGGTATAATCCGTTGGAACAAAGGAAAAAAAAAATATGTCGATGTATATATTCGTCGTTTTTATTTGATTTTTATCCGAAGAATTTCCAATTGTTCGAAAAATTAGGGATTAACAGTACATGCAGGAAAAAAGCTGCAAGTCGAAACTTACCAGTTGCTCTCTTAAAATTGCACACAGTGCGACTAATTTCTCACGGAGGAAGCTTTCAGCATTGCGTGCAATTTCGAGGAAACAACTGTCCAGTCTTTCTTTCGTTCGTCCTCTTGCCATACATTAGCTCGGGATTTTTCAAATTATCGTCCGTGTTAAGTTAATTTTATTTCCCCCTTCAAAGTCGAAATTCGATCGAGTTTAAACATTATTATAATTAATAAATATAATTACGTTATTGGATAAAACCATTTCCTTGCCTGGAAATCAACGTAGCTGACTGAATGACGAACGTGCTTGCACCAGTCGCACGTACGTGCTCTCTTGAACGCGGCCCGTCTTCCCGCTGCGAAACAACCCTCGCTGCAAAAACGTCCGGTATTGTTGCTCGTCAGTGTGAACGAAAGGGTTGCGTTTCCCGGTTCCCATGTTCCACCGGGACGACCGCACCACGAACAGTTGGTTGAGCCGTCTTTCAAAATAATATTAATTCAATTCTGAATTATACAGTTCACGTCGAGTAATTAAAAAAGGGCTATACGAACATACGTCCGGACATTTTTTCTAATTGTGATTTTTCGATGTTGCGAAATTTTTTTTTCCTTTCTCTATGTCCAAAAACGATTTCGCGCTCTAAAATCGCTGTAATGCTGCTTCCCAATACAATTGAAGCTCGCACTCTGTCCTCATTCTTTTCGCAACCATTTACCCTTTAAAATGCCGCTTGATTTATTGATTTACGTTTTTTTTTCAAATTTTTCAAGTTGCACTATCGACTTTTTCCATCGCATTTCTTTTCGCCGATTATCAAACTGCCGAGATACCGAGACAAGTGAAACGGCATTCTCTGAGTCTACTCGTGGGGTTTTCGAAACACTACAGACAAGCATAAATTGGCCAAACGGGAGGGAAGTTACAAATCTTTTAGGATTTTTTTTCGTTTTGTAAAAATACGTGAGCGCAAGGCACTGTCCTACAATGACTTCGTAGTAGTATAAACATCACTCAATACGTTCGTAGGATGACATATACCAGGGGTGTTAGTTGAAGTTTGCCGGTTTTACCAGTAGATGTCGCTAGCAATATGTATACATTTCTATGATTTGGCATGTATGTCATTTTTTTCTATTGACATTAACCTACAAAAATACGCAAGTCACATTCCGCCAAAATAATAGCGTCATATTTGTTTACCTCAGCGAATATGTCGAGTTTCGTTCCAAGTAAATCGCATTTGCGGCATTCGTTGCTTTTCTTACTTCATCAAAAGAAAAAAGCAGCTGTAGCTCACCGGTTGCTGGTAGAAACTTATGGTGAACATGCTCCAGTGATTAGAACATGTGAGATATGGTTTCGTCAATTTAAAAGTGGAGATTTCGATTTGACAGACAATGAACATCCTGATGCAGCGAAAAAGTTCGAAGACGAGGAATTGCAGGCGTTATTGGATGTTGATCCAATCCAATCGCAACAAAAATTAGCAGAAACACTAAATGTGACTCGAGGAGCAATTTGCCAACGTTTAAAAGCCATGGGAAAGATCCAAAAGTATGGAAAATGGGTGCCACACCAGTTGAACGATAGACAGATGGAAAATCGAAAAACCGTTTGTGAAATGCTGCTTCAACGATTCGAAAGGAAATCTTTTCTGCATCGAATTGTCACGGGGGACGAAAAGTGGATTTATTTTGAGAACCCGAAGCGAAAAAAATCATGGCTTTCACCTGGTGAAGCCGGCCCATCGACTGCAAGGCCAAATCGCTTTGGCCGTAAGACAATGCTCTGTGTTTCGTGGGACCAGTGCGGTGTGGTGTACTACGAGTTGTTAAAACCTGGTGAAACGGTGAACAAGGATCGCTACCGACAACAAATGATCAATTTGAATTATGCGTTGATCGAAAAACGGTCGGAATGGGCCCGAAGACATGGCAAAGTTATCTTGCAACATGACAACGCGCCGTCTCATACCGCTAAACTGGTGAAAGACACATTAAAAACACTTAATTGGGAAATATTATCACACCCGCCGTACTCTCCAGACCTCGCCCCGTCCGACTATCACCTTTTCGCATCGATGGGACACTCCCTTGCAGAGCAGTGCTTCGCTAATTTTGAAGAAGTCGAAAAATGGCTCGTCGAATGGTTTACCTCGAAAGAGAAAAAGTTTTTTTGGGATGGTATCCATAATTTGCCTGAGAGATGGGCGAAATGTGTAGAAACCAATGGTCAATACTTTGAATAAAATTTTTTTGAGATTCCTCTGAAAATTAAGTATTTTCTTTAAAAAACCGGCAAATTTCAACTAACACCCCTGATATCTACCATTTTGCATGAACATTTGAGGATGAGAAATCTTTGTTCGAAATGGGTACCGCGTTTGCTCACAGTCGATCAAAAACAACAACGACGAGCGTTCAGAGCGCTGTTTGAAGCTGTTTCAGCGCAATAAAAAGAATTTTTTCATGCGGTATGTGACAATGGATGAAGCACGGATCCATCACTACACTCCAGAGTCAAATTGGCAGTCAACTGAGTGGACAGCAAAGGGTGATGACCGTCCAAAGCGACCAAGAACGCAAAGTCATACTTATTACAAAAGTAGCGTCATTAAACCATTGTAACTGGTGAACTAAACGGCAGATTGTCATAAAATTTTGACACGCATGGTTTGAAGGTTGGCACTTCCTAAAAATCATATAGGTTTGTCAATAGTGGCGCCATCTATTTGTCATCCTACGAACTTATTGAGTGATGTGTTATAAAGTACAAGTGTGTCCGAAGGCACCACTAAACCGAGGAAACTCTGATACGCAGGGAATAGATTTAGAGGGCTCTATCAGAGCAGTGTGGTTCGTACCCCGATGGCGATACGATGCACGCACTGATAGATTCTCAAAGGTAAGCTCGTATACAAAACAGATGAGAGAGAGGGAGAAAAGTGAGATTGGGATTGTGTAAGGGGAGAATAGGTTTGAATTACAAGTTTGAAACGAGAACACGTTTCTTCTTTTTTTTTTCTCCCCCAACTCGACTGCACTCTTTAGAGCACCTGCTCTCCCTCTCTTCGCTTCGCTATCCCCGGTTACAAACAGCACAGTGTATAACACACCACGTTTTCTAAATATACATGTGTGACGGATTTTGGGTAGAAATTCCCGTGTTTGCTTTGCCGATTAAGACATATACCTACGAACGTTCGAATTTCATACGCTCCCGAAAAACATACCGGCGGGGATGAGAGGATTGCCGGCAGTTATTCGCGGCACTCTTGCACTCACACGTTGCAGCGAGGAATTCGTATTTTAAACATCGACCATATAACAGAGTTAAATTCTTGGGATTTCTTCCAGTACGAACGAAAGGCAGAGGAGGATGAACAAAAAAATAGAAACATACTGCTCGAGGAAAGACAAAAAAAAAAACGATCGAAAAATGTGGAAAGGAGTTGGAAAAGCTCCGCACCGATATTCACACACAATTTATTCTCGGCCATAGTAAGTTGTTGGTATCGGATTACGTTGCGCTATTCCTGTGGCCACCTCTCTCTCTCTCTCGGTGTATAAATCCGCTGCTTTGCCACTCTTCTTCTTCTCCTATTGCTTCTGGTTTTATTCTCTCTCCCTCTGGAAGCCAGAGTTACGAAAAATACTCTTTCTGTCCTTTAATTAGTTGCTTTACCGATAATTACCGCCAATCGGCAATTTTTCGGTAATTTTTCGAATTTTTCTCATCCAACGGCGATGACATCGTATAAGTGATTTTCAGAACACGCGAAAGCTTGAATATCTAAAGTGTCGGTCGATTGTACGTTCATTGAGTCGAACGAGCTTTTTATGTAGTACTTTACAATTGTAATACATGAAAAGGTACAAATTTAAACTTGTGCATCCGCTTCTTCCCCGTTTTCGAAAATTTTCAAATCTCCCTTTATGAGCATGTAGCTTTTTTTCGTTTTTGCTTTCCTCGTGGAGGGAGCTATGTGAATCTTCCGAAAATGTGGAGGAAGCGACGTGCAAGTTTTAAGCACCTTTTGCTTCCTGATGGTGATTGCTACGCTTTCGTGATAACTTTTTTTCGATTTTTTAAGGGCTGACATACCCCTGAAATTTTCAAAAAATCGTTTTTTTTCACAGATTTTTATTCTGTATACTTTTAAGAGTTACAGAAAAACTTTTAAGAAAATTCCACTCCGTTACAAAGTTATAGCAATAAATGTGAGCGGACATCGGGTTGGGACGTCTACCTGGCTAACTGCCGCGCCCCTCTCCCCGTAAGTTCACCTTGTACCTACCAGAAACTTTAAGGTAGTAGTCTGGTAACTTAAGCCGATTTTCATGTCTTTTTTGGAGGGCGTTTTTTTGCAGGAAAATAAAAATGAATCGTTTTGGATATTTCGAATGTTTTTATTCACATATTAAAGATACAAAAAAAAAAAAATGTTTGAAAAAATGTAATCGTTTATTATTATTATTATTATTGATCAAAGTTGGCACCTCGAAAAAAAAGCGCGTGGGTGGCCCCGGTGATTTTGGCTCTTGATGTTATCTGAAAAAAAAAATTCTTGATAATTCTTAATCTATAGACATGTCATTCTGGTCGGAACTCCTGAAGTTAAATTTCATGGATAAATAACAAAAAGGCGGACTTTGGAAAAAAAAAATTTTTCCAAAGTCCGCCATTTTGTTATTTATCCATTGGAAAAAAAAACTTTTTTCCAATATCCGCCATTTTGTTATTTATCCATGAAATTTAACTTCAGTAGTTCCGACCAAAATGACATGTCTATAGATTAAGAATTATCAAGAATTTTTTATTTCAGATAACATCAAGAGCCAAAATCACCGGGGCCACCCACGCGCTTTTTTTTCGAGGTGCCAACTTCGATCAATAATATTAATAAACTATTAAATTTTTTCAAAAAAATTTGTTTTTGTATCTTTAATATGTAAATAAAAACATCCTAAATATCCAAAACGATTCATTTTTATTTTCCTACAAAAAAACGCCCTCCAAAAAAGACATGAAAATCGGCTTAAGTTACCTTAAACGCGTTTTTCTCGAAATATTGTGTTTAGACAGTATCAGCACGATAACTTAGTCAATTTTAAATATTTTTCAACTTTTTTTTTAAATCTTGACAATTATTTTCTCTATAGTCTGGCGAGAGGTTTTTTTTAATTTTTTTGTTGGACAATTTTTTAAAAATTGCATACTAAAGTTTGAAATTTCTTTATTTTTGAAAAAAAAAAACCTCCGTCAGACTATTACTATTGCTACATTATTTTATTAGATTGTTTTTTAGTTTTGCAGATTAGATAATTTTTGGTGAAATGATGATGTCGACAAGGAGCCACCATGGTTTTCATCAATGGTCCATTTATACCCGTAAAAAATAAAGATAATATTTTTTTTTAATTAAAAAAAATTTGTTCTTATAGTTGAGAAGTTAATAAAAATGTGAAATCAACAATTTAATTTTGTTTTCACCATATAACCTTTATAATAATTATTTAAATTTACTCGAATTTCAGTGCGCTCAGCGAAACGTGAGTCCTTAATGCCAATACGTTCGAAATGTGCCAAAACGTCGAAAAATCACATTTACAAAAAATGTTGGTATGTGTGTGTTTGTGTGAAGAGTCTGAAAATTCAAATTGTTATATCTCGAGAACGACTTGACTAATTTGGGACTAAGTGGACTTGGAATTTGGGCATCGATCTTCCATAGACTTTGGCCATTGTTATCTGAAATTTTCTTTGAAATTACTTGAGGATTCGAGATTTTAGGGAATCTTAAAATTTTTGAAAAATATCTGCGCCCACTCTCACTTTTGTAAATTTTCAACAGTGGAGTAGAAACTTTTTACGAAAATGGGTTAAAGGACTGGGATATTTGGTATTGTATTTGATGAGAGTGGCTTGAGGCTTTCGGCTTTTACAAAATTTCAAACTTTTCGAAAAATCCTTGTACCGAAATAATTTTTCGAAAATTCAATATTTCATAAAATCTCCGCTGTTTTGTCGATTATCACAAAATTTGATACTAAACATTCTGTAAAGTAAAATTATTTATGCCAAAAAGTTGAACATTGATGGCTCGAAATGTGCCCGAATTAAATCGTTAGCGGGCTTTTTTCGAAAAACGTGGAATTTCACAGAAACTGAAGCCACTCTATCGATTCTCGCCAAATTCGAAATCAATCGTTCGCAATCCCTAAACTATTTGTGCAAAAAGTTTTGGCGCCGTAGCTAAAAATTTACGAAAGTCATAACGACGACAGACAATTTTTTGGAAAAATTAAAAATGCCATAAAACCGGAAGTCCTTAAGTGGTATGGTCGCGGTAGCGGGTATAAAATCATGTACACATTTAACAACTTTTTTTTTCTATGAAAAAGTGATTTATTTATAAAACTAATTATACATCTATTTAGTATAAATATCAAGGTAATAAAAAAAAACGTATCTTTTTTTGTTATAAAAAATGGCCGACTACTGATATTTGCTTTTAGTATCTTTTTTTTTTTTTGAGGCGTGACATTTGGCATGCACAATTTTTGACCTAGAACAAAAAAAAATCTCATTAATCTACATCAGAATACCTAGAGAAGTACGTACGGAATTTCTGATTAATACAAAATTTTCCATTTTATGAGCAGTTCTATACGAAATTTTTCACTGGAAATTCACCTTTCAAGTTCACCGGCTACAATATTCGAATAAAACAATATTTTTCAAATTCCCTCTTCTCTAGGTATTCTGATGTAGATTAACGAGGATTTTTTTTTGGTTCTAAGTCAAAAATTGTGGATGCCAAATGTCACGCCTCAAAAAAAAGATACCAAAAGCAAAGAATAGAAGAAACAAAAAAAAATGTTACTAGCTTGATATTTATACTAAATAGATGTGTAATTAGTTTTATAAATAAATCACGTTTTCATACAAAAAAAAATTGTTAAATGTGCACATGATTTTATACGAGCCACCGTGGCCATACCCCTTAAGTCGTTTAAATGAAAATAGAAACAAATAAGGAGATAACCTAGTGTAATTGTGTGTAAAATTTGAACGTCATTATCGAGGTATAGCTATTTTTATTTTGCAAACCTGTTACAAACACGCGCGCGCAGATTTTTTTCTAAATGTCATTTTCCAATGTTTTGGTACATTCTGAACGTAATGGCATTACAAATTTGACGTTTTTTTTTTCTTTTTTTCACAAAAACAACGGATCTTCTACGAGAAAGCAATGATTATAACAACGTTGTTTGTAACTGCACCTAACGACCCACCACGACTACACTGTCGTCAAAATTAATTAACGAAACGTGGCAGCGTGAATGACAAAAGTATGTAATAGGCAGTTTTGGACCGTTGGAATAGGCTCCAGTTACAAGTTCAAAGAGAAAGGAGATAGGTGCTGGAACGAGGAGAACGAGAAGATAACGTGAACGCTCGAATTTCGAGACCAAAAGGAAAATGATGATGAAGAGAGGAAGAGCAAGGAGGCAGATAAATACTAATTGAACACTTGGAGGTTCTCAGGATAATGTATACATATATGGGGCGCGAATGGTGCGGGATCTATCGAGAAAGTTCCAAGTTGGTTAACTACTCGTCTTACGGCAAATGCCGTTTTAACGTTAACGCATATAATTTGAGAGCTCTCTGTCGATCCAGTAGCATCGCGCAAGACTTTGCAGTCACGATCAATATTGATCGGCTAGCAAAGATGATTTCTGTTACCCCAATGAGGTTGGCAATTTTCCTAGATTATTAAAAACAATCCTGAGTAAAATTACTAATTATAGTCGGGAAGTTTTTTTACAGATATCGTTAATAAAATTTCAAATATGCAATTCAATATTAACGAGAGCGGTATTTTAAGGCCTTATGTACGCGAGAAATTTCAAAATTTTTCATTTGCTTTAAATTTTTTATTCCATTAGCCTGAACGGTTAGGAATATTTTGAGCATTAGAGAATTGAAAAATGTGTAGGATGCTATTAAATAAGGTAAGATCGCATTTATAATAGATACCGCGCGGCGTGCCCGACCGCCAACTTCAAAGCCGTTTTTCCACGATTCACTTTTTTGAACCTTGTGAAAGCTCTAACTCTTGAACGAAGATTCAGATCGCTTTGAAATGTTTACGACATATTCTTAGTATCATCACCTATCGTGTGAACCACAGAAACAAAAATTTCAATGACACGAAAAAATATAAAAAATAAAATACCGACAGGAAATTGAGTAAAACAATTTTAGTTTCGAATTTTTATTATAATAATTTTTTTTTATAATATTGTTGGTGCCCACTGAAGATACATTCATTATGCAATTATAAATATGTTCATTATTTTTTATCATCAACGCGTGCGTTGATGATTAATATTTCTGATTTTTTTGACACATGCTTAACTATGTGCATACATGATTTGTAAAAAAAATGTTGTCAATATATGCGTCATTTTTTTTTAACCGCGTCTAGAAAAGTACTTTCGAAAATCGGCGAAATCGCGTATATAAGGCCTTAAGGGGGAAATAGGGTTAGACGGTTCAAAAAATCGATTTTTTTTCATTTCCTAAATTGTTAATAAAACTATTGAAAAATATGTTCCCAAAATTTTAAATGAAAATTCCGACTCGTTCTATTGTTATAAGCCATTAAGGGGGGAAATAGGGTTAGGACAGCGTTTTCTCAATGATTTTCATGAATTTTTTTATAGTATAAAAAATGAATATAATTTATTGAAAATTTGAGAATATTTTATACATATATTTAAGTATATACTATAAAAAGGTTTGGAAAAATGTTTGAATTTCCTTGAAAAAACACCGAAGATATTACCGACCCCATATTACTTGTTTTTCTTGGTACTATTTTTTCAAACGCGTTTTTCTGAAAACGACTTTTTTTGAACTTGCGTACACGCTAGTTTGAAAAATTATCAACGAATCGTTTTGAAAATTGGCAGTTACTTTCTTCATAGTATTGCGCTCTATATGAACTTAAAATCGGAATATTATCATTATTTAAAATAATTTGTTTTTTGCAAATAAAGTTGTAAAAAATGGCAAAAAATCCTGCTTTTTTGTTTTGACCCCTGTAAAAAAATCAATTTTCTATTTTTTTGATAGCATATAGGTTCATATAGAAGAGAGACATATAATAAAAGAAAATTCCAACCTCGTTTGATTTCAGATGAAAATTGCGGCTTCCAGAATGTACGCAAAATGCTGAGTCTGATTTTGACCTGCAATATGGGGTCGCTAATATTTTCGGTGTTTTTCAAGAAAATTCTTCAAAAATTTTATAGTATATACTTAAATATATGTATAAAATATTCTCAAAGTTTCAATGAATTATATTCATTTTTTATACTATAAAAAAATTCATGAAAATTGTTGAGAAAACGCTGTCCTAACCCTATTTCCCCCATTAAGCGTGTGAAAGACGATGAGAAACTCCGACAAGGTCGGTATAGTGGAAACCTTTGAAATCTTGGTAATATTCAAGGAACAAGTACCAAACACGCAAGTTAACCAGGCCAGAAGCGATTTACTATATATATATATATATATATATATATATATATATATATATTTGGCTATATATTGGTATTTTACGATATATTTTGCTCCAGACAATTTTCATGGTGCATAGATTATTTTTGTAACCCCATTAAAGTTGTCAATTTTCCTAAATCGTTACAAAAATCCTGAGTAAAATTACTAATTACCCGCGGGAAACTGTTTTACCGATATCGGTAATGAGATTTAAAATATGCAATTCAATATTAACGAGAGCGGGATTTTAAGAGCAAGATCAGTATAGTGAGACTCTTTGAAATCTGGATAATATTGAAGGAACATGTACCAACTACACAAGTTAACGGTCCCAAAAGCGATTTACTATATATTTTGGTATTCTACTATACATTTTGCTCGCGACAATTTTCATGGCACTCGAAAAGGTTTCTTAACGGTCATCTCAATCCGAAATTTTCTCGAATAACGGAAAAAACCCGATTCGTGCACGATAATTATCATTGACTCGACCGGAAATGCGATCGGTCGGACGACAATGATACCGAATGACCCGCGTTTTCATCTCTAATGAGATACCCTCTTATATTATATTATACAGATATATATATATATTGATTTCTAAGGTTCCCCAATTATATACCTGCCCTCCAACAAAAGGGGAATCGAAAGATATCAATTTACATTTACGGGATATATTTCGTACGCAAACGAGATAACTGAGAAAAAAACCAGATGCAAATTAGAAACTTGCACTTAGCTTCCTCATTATTTTATCTCGCTGACAAATCCCCCTCCATGAGCAAGTTACTCCTTCAATGTTGACTTTCTCATAGAGGAAGCTTCGCAGATATTTTTTGATAACTTTAAAACGACGCGAAACCTCGAATCCTAAAGAAATTCCAACTAAAATTGCAGCAACCAACGGCGGTTTAGTGACCTAAATCCGTGCAAAGTTTGCAAAAAATCGGTCAATACGTTCTCGAGATATATGAAGTTGAACTTTTGGACCCTGTCATATACACACATGTATGTGTGCCCGTGTACAAAAAAAATGCCCGTGCAAAAATGTCCGTGTGTACACGGACATTTTTTCTGCATACGGACATTAAAAACTCAATTTTTGTTTCACGAAACCAAAGCTTCCTATATGAGGAAGCAAAAAATGATGCAAACTGAAACTTGTTTATTGCTTCCTCATCATTTTTGCACATTCACGCAGCTTCTTTTACGAGGAAGACAAAATTCAAAAAGCCTTTTGTTTTTATATAAAATACATAATAAAAAAAATGTTAACAAGGGCTAAAAAATGGTATCTCGATTTCGTTGTGCTATGTAAAATGAAAGCAACGCAGGCATAACCGAAATAGTCTAAAAAAAATTTCATTTCTATCAAGGTTCGTCTAAGTTCGAATAAAATCGATAACGACTCTTAATTATCAAATTAACCCTTTCCGATTGTTTCGAGCACATAGATTTTCTAAAAAATCTAAAAATTTCCGCGAGTCATTTTTTTTGTATCATCCTATAACATACTTAAGGCTGTCATCCCGTGTGAAGGCTCTTATTTTACGCTTTTTTTGGGAATTTTTTTTGGCGAACTAAATGAAGGTACAACTGCGAAATTTTTACCACATATTTATTCACATTTTGACCACACTTTACAATTTTTTCAGCCCGAAATCGTCGCTCATTGCTGAGGTACACGGTAACTTATCCATTCATTTAAGGAGGGGGTAGGGTTTTAAAATTATTTTTTTTGCATTTTTTTATAATTTTTTTCTGAATGAACGATATGTCGAGAATATTGTGTATAAATTTGAAGTCAATCGGAGTAAAACTAACGGAGTTACAGTGTTTCAAACGACCGGCCGTGATACCTGATTTTTCACGTATAAAAAACTTTAAATCGATTTTCCCAAAAACGTCATTTTTGAAGTTTGTGAACATTAGAACTCAAAATCTACTGAACCGATCCTTTTGAAAATTTAAACATTACTTCTTCACATAAATCAACAGGTAATCAGGAGTTTTTTTTTTTTCAATTTTTTTATAACAAATTAAGCGCGATTTTTTGAGCTAAAATTGCGTTTTTCACTTCCAAGTGCTGCAAAAAATAGAAAAAAAAAAAAAAAAAAAACTCTTCCTGATTACCTCGAGAAATACATCACCTTTAAAATGCATATCAATTTTTTTGTTTCAAACGATCCGGTAACGAGTTATAATGTTCACCGCAATACCACTTTTTTTCAAGACGCCTCTGGAGATTCAACGTCACCGGCTTATTTATCGATATTTTTCATTGGAAATTTTTTCTGAGATACTTCAATAGTTGTACACTGATATGTAATTCTATTTAATAAAATTATATTACTCATGTCGCCGCAAAAAAATCATAAAAATATGCTTTTTTTCGCCTTTAAAACCCTACCCCCCCCCCCCCCCCCAATAAAAAAAATGGTTACCACGATTGCGGGCGTTCCGCTTAGCTGAAACAAAAAAATCAAACGGCAATTTTAATCTATGAAGTTATAACTAGTCTTGGAACTGGGATTATTAAAAAATATTGAAAAGTTTTTTTGTCATGCTGAGGAAGTCGTGAAAAAAACCCAAATTGACGATAAGGGTTCAACAAGATGCCAAAAATTAACTTTTCAATATTCTTTGATAATTCTAGTTCGAAGACTAGTTAAAACTTCACAGATTACAATGCCGTTTCATTTCTTTCGTGGTAACCGTTTTTCAAAAATGAATGGGTAAGTTGCCGTGTACCTCAGCAATGGGCGACGATTTCGGGCTGAAAAAATTGCACAGTGCGGTGAAATGTGAATAAATGTGTGGTTAAAATTTCGCAGTTGTATCTTTATTCAGTTCGCCTAAAAAAATTCTCAAAATAGCCGTAAAAAAAGAGCCTTCATGCGGGATGACGACAAAGCACCCTTCTAGGCTAATCGAGAATTTTTTCGAAGTTTACGGGTTAGGCCACTCTAGAGGCCGAAAAAATAGGCTTTTTTGGGGATTTTTTTCAGAAAAAGTACAAAATAAATCGCGATTACAAAATCGGGTACTTATCATACATATCAGTGACTGTATACAATAATTTATTTGAAGCGATTAATTTAAAAATGGCGGCTGTGCAGCGTTCTTGCGATGACGTCACCGTTTTTGTTGGCCGGAAACATAACTCATACTATTTTCAACCGATTCACTTGAGATTTTGAATATATCTTTAAAAATACATTGTCTATGGAGGTTTGTAGGATTTTTTTGATATATTGATTTTTGGTCAAAAGGCGCACTTCGAAAGTGAAAAGTGAAAAATTTGCTTAAAAAATCGTCAGAAAATTGTTAATAACAAATGAACTATGCAGTATAAAAAAAAATCCTACGTACTTCCATAGACAATGTATTTTTAAAGATATATTGAAAATTTCAAGTGAATTGGTTGAAACCGGGTAGTACTTTCAATTTATTTGTATTGTACTCGAAAAAATTTGCAGAGTACCTGCAAGTATCAATAGTTAAGTGGAAAAAAGACCGATGTTGAAATATTTAATAGTACCTATGAATTTCGTTTTTAAACCTCGCAAAAAATCCTCGTTTAGTCTAGAAGACTGGCTTGAAGGGCAAAAAAAAAAATTAAAATAATGGTGAGGTTAACACAGCCAGGTCGAGTTGGCATGTAACCGATAGCCCATATAGATATTAAGATAAGGATTAAAAGAGTTACCCGGTGTATCCGATGCCGAGTCGCTGTTGTCCTGCGCTCGGGGACTAGCAGGTCCGGTCTGCAAGGACGACGAAGGCGACGATGGACGATGTCCTCCGCCGACGCTACCGTTATCCTTTACCGAACAAACGGAAACTCCGGTTGGCGATGAACTCGATGAGCCCTTGATACGACGAGTCGGTGATACGGATGACGTTGCCGGAGCATCGGTAACGTTTAACGAGCCGACGATCTCTCGTTCGCGATTATTGTCACGACGTGAAATCCCCGACGAACCAAAGTGATCCAGATTCAGGCCCCTCGTGCAACCGCTGTCAACCTTCTCGTAGCCGTACCAGCCGAGAAGTTCGCTCATTGCCGTCGCCGCATATTCCTATGTAAAAACGAAAATAAAACAAGGACTATTATCAGCAGCGGACTTTGTGGGATTGTACTTTTACTCTGAATTTTCGGTTGAAGAAACTAATTTTATAGACCCCTCCTAACCGAACGTCATGATTTTTGAGGAGTGACACCACTCTAGCGGCAGAAAAAAAGGCCTAACTTTGACGATTTATTTTGGGAGTATGAAAAAAGGAATAGGATTTCTTTTCACAGACTTTATTTAACACATATTGAAGTGGGAGAAAAAAAATTTTGATTATCATTTTGATACAAAATGGCGGCGACAGAGTCCATCTTGAAAATCGTCTTTTTCAAACTGGGAGGACGTATTACTTGAACACAATAACATTCTCTTCACAATTACATTCTCTATCGGAGTACGTAACCTTTTTTTTTATTCAATGTGAACTTTTTTTTTTATAAGCAATTTACTGCTTTTTTGGGAAAAACAAACGATTCATTTCTTCAAAAGTGCACCATTTCTATAAAATTTGTTGCTCGTAGCCAGAATTAGTTAGCTTAGCGAAGTGCGGATAGGGAGTGCATTGAAACAAAGAAACAAAAAAATAATTTTTTAAAAATGTTACAAGGTCTAGAAAGAAAAGGAAAAAACATTGCACCCTTAATTTGATTGTCGTCTCATGGCCATTCCGCTCTATGAAATTCGATATTTGAAGGAAAAATATACGAACTTTGAGTAGAAGAAAAAGAACCATCAAATTTCCATATGGGGAATTTTCAAACCAGCCACTTTTATCAGAAAATTGAGTTCTAAGAGGTAAAAACCACCCCTACAACTTGACTACAATTTTTTTCCGAAATATATCAACTTTTTCACTCGGGAAAGCATATTAACATTTTTGTTTTTTAAACGATCGGTAAAATCGACAATTAATAAAGGAAAGTATATTTTACTATGCGTGAAAATAATACGAAAAAAATTCTCTGGAGAACCAATGGAGTTATGCGAGGAGATAGGTTTAGGACAACGTTTTTTTTAGTGATTTTCATGATTTTTTTTGGAGAGAAAGAAATGTATACAATTTATTGAAACTTTGAGAATATTTTACACGCATATTCAAATAAACATCGTAATTTTTTTGAAGTATTTTCTCGGAAAATATGGACTGCCACCCATCGGAGGTCACCATCCGATGCTGTTTGCCGTATGCCGATGGTATGCCGTAGCTGTTTGTGTACATTCTGGAGGCCACAGTTTTCATCTGAAATCAATAGAGTTTCAAATTTCCTTTAAGGACATGTCTTTCTTCTATATGGACTAACTTCCCTCAGAAAAATTGAAGATTGCATTTTTTAGAGGTGTATAAACAAGAAAAACATAGCTGTTAAAATGATGCTTTTTTGTTTAAACACCTCTGAAAAATGTAATTTTCAATTTTTCGGGGGGAAGTTAGGTTTAAATACAAGAAAGACATGCCCCTAAAGTAAATTTGAAACCCTATTGATTTCAGATGAAAACTGTGGCCTCAAGAATGTACACAAACAGCTACGTCTGATGGTGACCTCTGATGGGTGGCAGCCCATATTTTCCGAGAAAATACTACAAAAAAAATTACGATATTTATTTGAATATATGTATAAAATGTTCTCAAAGTGTCAATAAATTATATACATTGCTTTCTTGCAAAAAAAAATGCATGAAAATTACTGAAAGAACGAAGTCCTGAACCTATCTCTCCTTAAAGCGCTGTAATTTTCTGCAGCATCGCTTCATCTTGTATACAACTAGATACGAAAATGCGACACCAAATGGAAATTTCGTGTCGGAAGGGTAACAAGGAAAGTATCCGAGGTGTTCCCCTGCGATTTTGTTGAAACTCGTGGATGTTATAGAGCATTAAAAACTATGCGATACGTATTTTTTTTATCTGCGGAAAAACGGTTTCAAGGGGTGAAATCGCCCCTTAAAGTTGCACAGGTCATGGGGCGATTTTGGAGTTTCACATACAAGCAGTGCATCGATTTCGATGAAACAAAAATTAAAATGTGTCCTATGAGAAGGAATGAAGAACCCACCAGATAATGAAAAAAATATATATATTTTCAGGGGTCGAAATAACCTTGAACATCTACTTCTTGCACCCTACATTGAAAACTTGCGGATCGATTACAATGGAAATTATGCTATTTTATATAGTGGAAATAAAATTAAAGTTAACGTATTTTTGTATGAGTGCAAGAAAACAGTTTTAGGGGGGTTTGAGTTTTTACATTTCCCTATTTGAGTTTTCACATTCCAGTTGTCTCCTTGTCATTCTAAATGTGTTTGCAGATACGAAGTCTTCTCATTATGCTAAAATTAACCATTCACCGTTTTTTTTTTAATTTTAAGGGATTGAAACACCCTTAAACATCTACTTTTTGCACCCTACATTGAAGACTTGCGAATCGAGTGGAATGAAAATTATGCTATTTTATAGCGCAAATAAAATTAAAATTGACCTATTTTTGTATTTGAGCAAGAAAACGGTTTTAGGGGGGTAAACTACCCCAATTTGAGTTTTTACATTCCAATTGTCTCCTTGTCATTCCAAATGTGTTTGCCGATACGAACTCTTCTCATTAAGCTAAAATTAATTATTCACCGTTTTGTTTTTATTTTAAGGGATAGAAACACTCTTCAACATCTACTTCTTGCACCCTACATTGAAAACTTGCGAATCGATTGGAATAAAAATTATGCCGTTTTATAACGGAAATAAAATTAAAGTTCACGTATTTTTGTATTTGTACAAGAAAATAGTTTTAAGGGGGAAACTACCCCTATTTGAATTTTTACATTCCAGTTATCTCCTTGTCATTCCAAATGTGTTTGCCGATACAAACTCTTCTCATTAAGCTAAAATTAATGGTTCACCTTTTTTTCAATTAGCACGAATACTTAAGGAGGCAGACCACCCTTTCTAGCCCCTTTTTAATAGATATTGAACAGTTTCCGACCCACTGCCAAGAAATTTTCGCATGTGCGAGGAGCATAATTAAGAGGGATTATACTATACGAGGTCCGTTAAAAAAGTATCGCGAATTTGGGTTTTTTCAAAAAGTATTTATTTATTCATTAATATTTATTTTGTCTCCTTCAAAGTAATTCCCCTCGGATATAATACATTTATGCCAACGTTTTTTCCCAATCCTCGAAGCATTTTAAAAAATCATTTTTTTTTATCTTGTTCAGCTCCTCCTTCGATGCCGTCTTTATCGCTTCAATCGTGGCGTAGCGTCGTCCTTTCATGGGCCACTTCAGTTTTGGGAACAGGAAAAAGTCACAGGGGGCCAGGTCTGGGAAATACGGTGGCTGCGGCATCATTAGAGTGTTGTTTTTGACCAAAAATTCGCGCACAAGCAACGATGTGTGAGCAGGGGCGTTATCATGGTGCAAAAGCCAATTTTTGTTCGTCCACAAATCCGGGTGTTTATGGCGGATTGCTTCGCGCAAATTGCGCATAACTTGCAGGGAATATTCTTTATTGACTATACGACTCTGTGGCAAGAACTCATGATGCACCACGCCCCTGCAATCGAAGAAAACTGTGAGCAAAACCTTCACATTCGACCGAACTTGGCGCGCTTTTTTCGGTCTTGGCTCATGCGGCAGCTTCCATTGCGATGATTGAGCTTTGGTTTCCACGTCATAACCATAAACCCATGATTCGTCACCAGTTATGGCCCTCTGGAGTAAATTTGGGTCGTCGCGGACCGAGTCCAACAGCTCCTTCGCAATGTTAACGCGACACTGTTTTTGTTCGAAATTGAGCAATTTTGGCACGAATTTCGCGGCGACCCGTCTCATGCCCAAATCATTGGTGAAAATCGAATAGCACGAGCCAATCGATATGTTTAGTTCTTCAGCAACTTCTCTAATGGTGATTCGATGATTGGCCAATATTATTTTCTTCATTTCATCAATGTTTTCGTCGAGTTGTTGATGTGCTCGGGCGTCCGGAACGCATTTCGTTGTTCGCATCTTCTCGGCCCTCTGAGAACATTTTGTACCACCGATAAACGTTGCTTTGGTCCAAGGTAGCTTCACCATATGCCACAGTCAACATTCGGAATGCGTCCGCGCACTTAATTTTGTTTTTCACACAAAATTTGATACAGATTCTTTGATCCATTTTTTAGAATAGGCAAAAATCGAAGACAAGCCAAAACACGTTTACCCAAAACAGCTGTCAACAATTAACTAAACATTCAAAATGGCCGATTTTTTCAGCATAAGTGAGGGACATGAGTACCAACCTAACGCCACAAAAAAATCGAAAATCGAATATACGTAGCCCGCGGAAATTCAAAATTCGCGATACTTTTTGAACAGACCTCGTATATCATTCACTAACCCATCCTATTTTTTATATATAATTTTTCTTACTTTTTCACATATCACTGTAGGAGTATTTTTATATTATTACCATGAACACGATGTTTATATACTATTAAATAATATTACCCATAATAAAGTGACTGGTTCTAATACAGGGACTAATTTGTCTGTGTAAAAATTGATAGTTTTATTTTGTGAAAGTCTGATATAGATTTACATTTGCGATATAATATAATCGCACTTCAATTTCTGACACATAATCAACGTTCAAGTCCGAGGTATAAGAATCTTTTCAAATATTCGTGGTTTAAAAGCAACTATGTAGCTGAAAAAACCAGGATACTTTACAAATACCGTTGAATTTGGATTTGGTGGCTCTATAACACATTGTGAAGTACCTGGTTGTGATAACGTAGCCGTTATTAAATGTGCGTGGTGTAAAAAATCGTTGTGCTTGAAGCATTTTTTCGATGACTACCATTTTTGCTCATGCTAGGAACCATGATTGGGGTTAAAAGTTGATAAAAATGCACAGTAGATAATGAACATGTATACAAAAGAAGATGGTAGCGTGTGTTAAAGTAAAGTTACTATGTCAATAAAGTGTGTAAGTCAAAAGCGCTTATGCACATATGATCCTTTCGAAAGAAGCAACCGATTCACTCGAAATATACTATTAAAGTTTCCGTTTCGAAGAATCTAGCACAACTGTTTTAGATAAAAGTAACTCCTAACTGAAGATCCACCCAGAAAAATTAGTCCCTGCATTAGAACCTGTCACTTTATTACGGGTAATATCGTTTAATAATATATAAACACCGTGTTTATGCTAACAATAACAAAAAAACTCCTACAGTGATATGTGAAAAAGTGAGGAAAATTATAATATATAAAAAAAAAGGATGTGTTAGCGAATGATGTATAGTATAATCCCTCCTAATTATGCTTCTCGTAGATGCGTAAGTTTATCTGAACACGAAAATCGTACCATCATAAAATTTCTTGGCAGTGGCTCGGAAGCTTTTGAATATCTATTTAAAAAAAGGGGCTAGAAAGGATGGTCCGCACCCTTAAGTAATCGTGCTAATTTAAAAAAAAAACGGTGAATCATTAATTTTTAGTTTAATAAGAATAGTTTATATCGGGAAACACATTTGGAATGACGAGGAGACAACTGGAATGGAAAAACTCAAATAGAGGTAGCTTACACTCTTAAAACTGTTTTCTTGCACAAATACAAATATACGTGAACTTTAATTTTGATTTCGCTATAAAACACTATAATTTTCATTCCAATCAATTCCCAAGTTTTCAATGTAGGGTGCAAGAAGTAGATTTCAAGAGTGTCTCAAACCCTTAAAATATTTTTTTTTTTATTATCCGATGGGTTCTTCATAACTTTGCATAAGAAATATTTTAATTTTTGTTTCATCAAAATCGATGCACTGCTTGTATGTGAAACTGCAAAAACGTCCCTTGACCTGTGCAACTTTAGGGGGTGGTTTCACCCCTTGAAACCGTTTTTCCGCAAATGAAAAAAATACGTGTCGTTTAGTTTTTAATGCCCAATAACATCCATGTGTTTCAACAAAATCGGAGGGGGACATCTCGGGTGCGTTCCTTGCAAGTGAGAATTGAATGAAACGACTCATATATTGATTCGTAAAAACATTGGAAACGAAACCAGGGGATTTGAAAATTTTTACCTCACCGAATGTTCGCAATGTGTACGAAACGTGATATCGTCGAAAATGAATATATTTCATTGTGCATTGCGCGGGTATCATATCGTATTCGTTTATTGGCCACGAAACGAGTATCCACGAAGTACATACGTGAAATTCATACAATATGACGTACAATTATTCGAACTCATTATTTTACTCTATTTATGAATTTAACTTTGTGTATCAGCTAAAAATATTATGGTGAAACGAGAATTTATACAAATTGTTCGTACGTGAAAATCCTTTCAACGGGAGCCCCGAGACTTAATATTTCGCACCATGTACATATCCTATGTATCACTCTCTCTCACTTTCTCTTTCTCTCTCTCTCTCCCTATCTCTTCCTCTTTGTGCGTACATGGTGTGGATATCGGGGATATCAAGTGACTCGACGGATCAATCCATTAGTCGACCAATGTCAGTTACCAGCTTGGGCCTCCGAATCGAGCAAGACGAACTAGCGAGAGATCAGATAAACTTTTAAAGAAAATATATATGCATGTTTTTATGTGTACGACGACCTGACAATTATTGTAAACGCGCCATACCCGACCGAATGCATAATAGCTCGATACGTTGTAAGGGTTAAATTCTGTCGATATTGTAAAGGTAAAATTTTTCAGAATTACGTTATACAATTATATTTATATCCAATTTTGTTTTAGACCTCTCCACATAACAGACACGCACACACATATCATGCGGGCATTTCTAGTAAATGTGTTTTTTCAACATTTTGAACAGATTGGCATTGAAAACTGTAAATAAAAATGTTCACGATGAGTTTCCCTCTGAGAGGAAGCAAAAAAATGTATATTGGGAATTACCATTGAGCACCTGAACCTGACCTCTCTTGGCCAAATTTCAAACCACTCTCTTCCAGTCGGTGCCCGATGATTAATGTGCGAATGTGTCACGTTTTAAACACAATTGAATATGTCTGCTTTATTATAGCAACAACATAATAAATAAAAGCTGGGAGAAGATGAACGATGTTCGATCCGAGGGATATGAGATTTTCAGCCCACGCGAAAGATCAAAAATGGATTTGTTCGTGTTGTGTAAACAACAAGAGGCGCGACTGAAATTGCATAATTGCTGAAAATTGAATAATTTATAAACATAACATTATCGCCATGTGATAGATTGATGTTATAAGTAAAAAGTTTATTGTTCTAAGTCATTTATTTAGCTGTAAAGTGCCGGGCAATATTTTTCTGATTTTGAGATTAAAAATGGCACGTCATATAGGTTCACCATATCCTTATGGCAATAATTCATTCCGTATGTATCCAATTGTCGCAGTTGATTCTGTCCACGCACAAATATTAACGGTTATAACCCTGATCAGATCATATTGGGAAATATCACGAAGGCGTGGCCTATTCACAAATCAGCCAGCACTAGTTACCATGGGGATCAGTAGTAAACCCTCGATTATCGTTTGTTTTCTGACGAAGTGTAATGTTTTTAGTACGATCTGATAATCAGAAAAATTACCGTTGATGCTTGTGCGGGGTCAGAATCAACTGCGACAATTGGATGCAGACGGAATGCATTATTGCCATAAGGATACGGTGAACCTATACGACGTGCCATGTTTAACCTCAAAATTAGAAAAATATTGCTCGCCACTCTACGGCTAAATAAATTACTTCGAACAATAAACTATTATTTATAACATCAAGCTACCACATGACATAATGTTATATTTATAAATTGTTCATTTTTCAGCAATTACGCAATTTCAGTCGCGCCTCTTGTTATTTAGTCGACACGAATAACACCCCACGGACTAAACATCGTCCATATTGTACCAATTTTGATTTATTATATTGTTGCTGTAATGTGCATTTTTTATTATGATTAAAACGTGACACATTCGCATGGTAATGCTGGGCATAGTTCGCATGGGGCACCGACTGGGAAAGAGTGGTTTGAAATTTCGCCTAGAGAGGTCAGGCTGCTAAATGGTAATTCCCAATAGGTACATCGTATCCTTATAACATTAATGGATTTCATCTGCATCTCTTTGTCGCAGTTGATTCTGTTCACGCGAAAACATCAACGGTAATAACCCCGATTGTCAGATCGTACTAAAAACATTACATTTCGCCAATAAAAATTACGATAAACGACGATTTACTACTTTTCCTCGCGCCAACTAGTGCTGGCTGACTTGGGCTACTGGGAATGAGCGGCTATATTGAATAGACCACGCCACCGCACCGTGGTAATTCCAAACATAAAACAGTTTTCATCAGTATGGGTCTCTGCGAGAGGCTGTTATTGAAAAATTCACGAGTCACGGACTTTGAAACTGTGCAAGTGTAGTATCCCTTTCTACGCAAAACATATTCATAATCAACCCTGTCTCACAATCTTCATTCAATCTAACTTTTCGTATCGTTTTATACGTTAAACGTTTTCTTAATCCTGTATCGATGTACTGTCGCGCCAAAAACTATGCCAAACAATATCGCATGTGCTCGTGAGTTTCGAGTATCGAAACTCTCGGATATAACCTTATTGTCTTATACCGTACCGGTAATGGGATGTTTATCCGAGAGGGATAAAGAGCGTAGAGTGAATTGTTCTTGAGATACACGCAACATGACATCGAACGTCGTTAATATTTTCTAACTGTGGGAATTCAAAGTCGCGTTTAATTCGCGATCGTTGAAAGTATATACGTACGTACAGTGGAGGGCATTTGCAGTTGAATTCGAATATTATTGCCGATTTTCGTGAAAATTTTACGAATAATGAAAACTAAAAGCAAAGTACATTCGAGGAAAACTTATAATCTCTCGAACGAAACCTGATCCCATTGAGATTGGTCAACGATCGCTTACGTGCGCAACGAAAATGTGCGGGGCTGTAAAATCCGGTGATACCCGTCGAGCTCGTGATTTAAGGGTCGGGGTGCGATAGAGGGTAAATATGGTATCCAACTAAAGGCTTACGAATAGGGATAAAAACTACTCCGAGAGCAATTGGATACGCAAACCCCTGGGAGTTGAGATTTTCAAAAATTCATCAAATTTTCGCGAAAATCAACGAAAATATTCGCAGTCCACTTCAAATGCCCAGCACTGTATATGTATTAGGGTGGTTCTTAATTTGGTGATGTTGGAAATTCTTTGGTGATGTTGGAAATTCTTTGGTATTGTTCCTCAAAAGTAATCAATATATCTAGAAAAAAAATTGGGCGCCAGCGAAATTTTGTCCAATAAATCTAACCCACCCCACCGAGCTGTCAAATTTTTATATAAAAAAATGCATGCATTCAAAATTTTGTTAAGAAAATTGTTTATTATTTCAAAACTATTTATGATAAAATATAATGCTCTACAAAAAAGGTATCTTGTAAAATTCTCGTGAATCTAATATTTATCACGTTATTAGCAAAAAACTGTCATCATTCATTCCAAAAGTCGATCATTATGGTCAAAACAGGAGTTTGACGTCGAATAGCTGCAATTTATTTTTCGTATGTATATAAGATTATGAAGAAATACGTAGCGCACTCAACAATGAAATGTAAACAATATTCAAATTTTCAATTTTATCAATTTTATTGTGAATTATAATGAATGAAGTCATATATTTTTTAAATCAACTTACAATAATGAATTACATCGGTTGGAGCAAAGTTGCTTTGTTAATATCAGGATATTTTTTTTTATATTCTTCAATTATTTGTACAATGAATTGTTTCTGATCTTCATCATGAGTGAGACGATCGTTGTACTCTGTAATAAGTTTTACTCCTCTTTCTGCAACATCGTTAACCACTTTAATTCCTTTAACTATTTTTAAGCCTTGTAAATAATTTTCATTAGAAATCCACTCGCTCACATCGATATCAAAAAATGAGGAGTTGATTTCAAATCTTTCGAAAAAAGCCATCGATTTGGAACTGATAAAGAAATCAATGTCCTTATCGATCAAAGAAGACAAATTTATCATGAATGATAATAAAATTGATAAAATTGAAAATTTAAATATCGTTCACATACTGTTATTGAGTGCACTACGTATCTCTTCATATTTCTAATTGCATATGAAGAATACATTGCAGTTTTTCGACGTCATACTCCTGTTTTGGCCATAATGATGGACTTTTGGAATAAATGATGTCAGTTTTTTGCTAATAACGTGATAAATATTAGATTCACAAGAGTTTACAAGATACCTTTTTTGCAGAGCATTAAATTTCCTATAAAAACACAATGTAAAATTTTTTTATCATGAATAGTTTTGAAATAATAAACAATTTTCTTAACAAAATTTTGAATGCATGCATTTTTTCATATAAAAATTCGACAGCTCGGTGGGGTGGGTTAGAATTATTAGACAAAGTTCCGCTTGCGCCCAATTTTTTTTCTGGATATGTTGATTACTTTCATGGAACAATACCAAAGAATTTCCAACATCACCAAATTAAGAACGACCCTAATATGTATGTACGTGAAACCCGTGCGACAGATAAAAGATATTTTTCAAAGCATCTTTATTCGAGGTTATTGATATTTGGGGGCGAGGGAGTAACGAAATCTCATGCTCTCCCATCAATTATCCGGGTCATTTTCCTTTTGTCTCAAGAGTCACCAATCTCCGGGAAAGTTTGGTTGAACATGATTTTTTTTTTTTCTTCTTTATCGATCATCGGCGTTTCACATTCTCCGCGAGTCCCACTTTTCTCGTTGTCGCCGGGCATAGCTGTTGTTGGCGCTGCGGCAACGTCCTACAGCGTATAGTAATTCAATATGGGATAAGGTGTTTCGTTACTTCTGACCCAACCAGCGCGAAAGCAGACTCAACGTTGCTTGAGATTGTAAATAAAATACTGCTGATGACTGGACTCGAAGGATTTAACGCCGAGGGATTATCCAACGGGACAAAAAATGTTGAAACATTAATGAACATTTCATTGATGAATATTTTGACGGGAAACATCTAGTCAGTAAATTATCGATTGAGGGTTTTCAACGAGAAAAAAAACTAGTTTATGTAGAGCCGAATGAGAATAGTTGAAGATGTTCGATAAACGACAATGATTTTTGACTCAACTGCCACGTCAAGTTACGATCAGTAGTGCCACTTACATTTTGATCTACAACGAGAATGGTTGTAATAAGTTTGCGATTATGATTGATACTAGTTTGCTGAGGAAAAAAAAGTAAAATGCTCGTTCTGTCGAGAGTCAAGTTTCTCAAACTACGAGAGAGAGAGAGAGAGAGCTTCGCGTTTCTCGCGGCGTCCAAGGAGATCCGTAGAGGCATTATGTTTCTGGAAGCTTGGGCGCAGGGATCGTCAGAGGGCGCGCGGGTCTCTTTCCGTGATGTGTACGTTTGTAACCTTACACCACGTCTATCGGCACTGTAACACGATATCTCATTCATTATTTTAAGCACGAGAGGGAAAAAAGAGTCAGTTCAGCGCGTGCAGTCAAGGTCAGTTGAAATCTTCGGTTATCCGTTTGTGAAACACGTGAATGCGTATATATAGATCTACTACATGTAGTAAAGCATAAAATAAGAAACACGAGAGGCTAGTTTCAACGAAACTTTAAGAACATTTAGCTAATTTTCATATGTGGAATTTAAATAACGATCATTGAATCAAATCGGGATTAAGAGTATGTGAAAGGTTTGCTTTACCGACAGAAGGCATTGAAATTTTCCGCCAAACGACATTCCCAAACTGTGAAAACGAATGATTTGAAATTTTGTTAATTCTGAACACCAATATTTATAGCGTGAGCACCAGAAAATTTTGATATTCAAAATATAAACGAAGATTTTCAGCTACAAACGGAGGTGTCTAACACCAAAATCGATATAATTAATATTGTACAACGTAATTTGATTCTTGCGATACACACAGATACAAACTCCAAGTACCGAGCATTTATCTGTTGCTGTATCTGCAGAATTAAAAAAATGGCATTTGATAAAAAAAATACATAGTAATCCTGCAAACGTGTTTCCGCTTCGTTTGTTTATATTCTACGGGCACGAATTGCAATCTCGAACGCGAGGTTTATCTTACTCAATTTTCAGTTCACAGACATTCTAGTGAGTTTTTGAGGTCCTACCGTGCAAATTTGAGGTTACAATACTAAAATCCATAGTAAATCGATTCTGGCACGGTTAAGTCGCGTATTTGTCATTTGGCCGAAAATTTCAATGCTTTCTGTGGGTAATACCGAGTCGATAAAACAGACCATCCACATGCTCTTAACGGTGGCGAAGATTTGATTAGGATTGGACCCTGGTGGCGAGCATTGGTACTAATCAATATGGCCGCCTGAAAATTACTTTTTACGCAATAATCATATGGCAGAACATCGAAAACTTTTGATAAGTTGTTAAATTTATTATATTGTAATGATAATAATAATACTAATAATGTATAACTCCGGTGTTTACCATGTCGCTGTATAAAATATGTCTTCCAAATGGATATGTAAATATATAGACGTAATCTACGCAATAAACGTAACGTTGTTGAAACTAATTCTACTTTCTTATTCTCATGAGGTTGATCACCTCGGGCGATACGCCGCTCGTTAATGCACACACGCGTCTCAGTTTCCGTTTGTTTTAAACGCGTATTTTATGCTGCCGAAGACGTGGCGTCAAGGAGGCAAACTGGCGGTGTGTGCAAGGTGGCCCGTGGTATAAAATTTCTTGGCGTATCACACACTACGAAAAAAAAATCTTTTTTTTAATCGCCTCAGATTCTAGTATACCTGTACTCATCGTGTACGTGCGTATAGAAATGCTTCTATATCCATACAGACTGCAGCAAGATGAATATAGATTTCTCGCTCGAGAGCGCCGTGATCCTCAAAGAAACGAATACACGTTGTATCTTAGTATAATCAGTGAGCTATATACACCGCTCTCGCCGAAGGATCATTTACAACTCTTGGATTACTGATTTACGCCTGCCGCCAATTTACACAAAACACGTCCTGTTTGCTGTAGCGACGTTAACGAATGTCTCGAGAAAATTACCTCTCGAGTTACAATATATATATTTTTCTAATACATTGATTTTACGCTATCGTATAGAGGAAGTAAATATTGTTTACGTAAATATTTTCAGTGTCAAAAGATCGGAAAACACTAATTTACAAAAAAATTATGCACGGAGGGATACATGTGTGATGGGGGTGGAAAATTGTAACCACTGTAACTTTGAATTAGTTTCAGCTGGCGGGCTGAAATTTGACACACAAGTGAATCAGTAAAGACCCTTCCTTCACTACGTGACGTATTTTTGTGACAATTGACACATCTTTTTTTGGATTCTATAAGATTTTGAAATTCTTCAAAACCTAAGGGTTGGTTCTGTCTACGCACAAACCATCAAAAGTAAAAACCTGATTATCAGATCGTACTAAAAGTATTACAGTTCGCCAAAAAATATACGATAATCGAGGACTCACTACTGATCCACATGGTAAACTTCCATCTTCACCAAACGCATATACCCCAAAGTCCGATGCTCCAAAATGCATATTTCCCAATATACATATCCCCCAAATGCATATTAACCAAAAGCATATAACCCAAATGCATATTAAACAAATGCATATAACCCAAATGCATATAACCCAAAAGCATATCCACCAAATGCATATTACTCAAAAGCATATATCCCAAATGCATAGTACCCAAAAGCATATAACCCTAATGCATAATACGCAAAAGCATATGCCCCAAATGCATATTACCCAAAAGCATATAACCCAAATGCATAAAATCCTGAAGCATATCCCCCAAATGCATAATAACCAATAGCATATCTCCCAAATGCATATTACCCAAAAGCATATAACCCAAATGCATAAAATCCTGAATCATATCCCCAAATGCATATTACCCAAAAACATATAACCTAAATATGTAATACCCAAAAGCATATTCCCGGAATGCAAAAGCCAAAAGTATATCCTCGAAATGTATATTTCCCAAAATGCGTATCCCCTGAATGAATATTCCTCAAAATACATATCTCACTAATGCGCATTTCGCAAAATGGATATGGGGCACCGATTCTAGTAATTTATGAAATGAAAACGGATGGAGAAAAAAGTCGGGATGAAATCACAGATGGTCTCTTCAGTATTAACACTTCGTCTACGAACGTTTTTTCCGCACCTCCCGTCTGTAAAGTGGGTCTTTCGCGTCCGGTCATTATTTCACCCCCTTAAATGCACTAAAGAATTCTGAAAAAATTCATGCTACTGTTCGAAATATTCATTTTGACGTACCAATTGTAAAATTCTCGAAAATTAAAATTTCGAGGGCGTCCGCCTTTTCCCTATTTCCCAGGAACAAACCAAAGGTGTTTTTGATCGGACACGAACGACCCAGATTTATAGACGAAGTGTTAAAAACAATATGAAGAAAACAAAATAAGTCGGTCCTAAAGTTGTGCGGGTTGGTATGGAATGCCCCATATCGAGTTTGCGGAATACGCATTTGTGAGATATGTATTTGGGAGATATGCATTTTGGCGACTATGCATTTGGAAGATATGTATGTTGGGGAATATGAATTTGGGGGATATGCATTTTGGGAAATATACATTTGGACGATATGGATTTGGGGGATATTCTATTGGTGATTATGCATTTGGGGGATATGCATTTTGGGGAATATGCATTTTGGGGAATATGCATTTTGGGGAATATGCATTTGGGGGATATGCATTTGGGCGAATATGTGTTTTAGGGAATATGCACTTTGGAGAATAGGACTTTCGGCTATATGCGCTTGGTGAAGATGGAAGCTTACCATCCACATGCAAACTAGTGCTAACTGACTTGGACAGACTGAGAATGAGCGGCCATATTGAATAGCCCACCTTTCCATGGTAATTCCCAATATGACGTCCCATTTTAATCTCAAAATCACAAATACATTGCCCGTGCCTTTGGGCCTAAATAAATGCCTTCGAACAATAAACTATTATTTGTATCGTCAATTCATCACATGATATAATGTTATGTTCATAAATCGTTCAGTTCTCACCATGTATGGAACTTCAATCGCGCCTCTCGCACCTAACATCGTCCATGTTTTCCCTATCTATATTATATTATTACTACAGTAACACAGTACATTATGTATTATAATTAAAACGTGACACATTTGCGTGATAATCATCGGGCAGCGACAGGGAGAGAGTGATTGGAAATTTGGCCGCGAGAGTTCGGGTTGCTAAACGTGAATTCCCATTAGTTCATTACAAAGGAGCCTCTGAGGATTGTGTCGAATTTTGAGGAAGTAACCTGCAAGTGTCAGCTCAATTGATCAAGTGATTGTTATTAATGTTGAGGAAGCAGCGCGCAAGTTTCATCTCAATTGATATATTGTTTTTTGTTAATTTGTTACGTTTCGAATTACAATAAAATCGAGTATCAATTGACGATCGATAAAATTCGATATTAAGACTATTTCTCATCGCGCTAACCACAAATTCTGTACTTCACCGTTGCATCCGTAATATACAGGATAACAGAAGAATCGCATTTGCAATGAGACGGGATAGTAATCTACGTCGTCTGGGTCCCAGGTGCACTTTCCCATAGCGGGGACGCGCACGCATGCATAATTCGATGCTTATAGGGCTCCACATACATATTAGGGTGGTTCTTAATTTGGTGATATTGGAAATTCTTTGGTATTGTTCCTCAAAAGTAATCAACATATCTAGAAAAAAAATTGGACGCAAGCGGAACTTTGTACAATAATTCTAACCCACCCCACCGAGCTGTCGAATTTTTATATGAAAAAATGCATGCATTCAAAGTTTTGTTAAGAAAATTGTTTATTATTCCAAAACTATTTATGATAAAAGAATTTTATATAACGTTTTTGTAGGAAATATAATGCTCTACAAAAAAGGTATCTTGTGAAATTCTCGTGAATCTAATATTTATCACGTAATTAGCAAAAAACTGTCATCATTTATTCCAAAAGTCGATCATTATGGTCAAAACAGGAGTTTGACGTCGAATAGCTGCAATTTATTTTTCGTATGTATATAAGATTATGAAGAAATACGTAGCGCACTCAACAATGAAATGTAAACAATATTCAAATTTTCAATTTTATCAATTTTATTGTGAATTATAATGAATGAAGTCATATATTTTAAAAATCAACTTACAATAATGAATTACATCGGTTGGAGCAAAGTTGCTTTGTTAATATCAGGATATTTTTTTTTATATTCTTCAATTATTTGTACAATGAATTGTTTCTGATCTTCATCATAAGTGAGACGATCGTTGTACTCTGTAATAAGTTTCACTCCTCTTTCTGCAACATCGTTAACCACTTTAATTCCTTTAACTATTTTTAAGCCTTGTAAATAATTTTCATTAGAAATCCACTCGCTCACATCGATATCAAAAAATGAGGAGTTGATTTCAAATCTTTCGAAAAAAGCCATCGATTTGGAACTGATAAAGAAATCAATGTCCTTATCGATCGAAGAAGAAAAATTTATCATGAATGATAATAAAATTGATAAAATTGAAAATTTAAATATCGTTCACATACTGTTATTGAGTGCACTACGTATCTCTTCATATTTCTAATTGCATATGAAGAATACATTGCAGTTTTTCGACGTCAAACTGCTGTTTTGGCCATAATGATGGACTTTTGGAATAAATGATGACAGTTTTTTGCTAATAACGTGATAAATATTAGATTCACAAGAATTTTACAAGATACCTTTTTTGTAGAGCATTAAATTTCCTATAAAAACACAATATAACATTTTTTTTATCATAAATAGTTTTGAAATAATAAACAATTTTCTTAACAAAATTTTGAATGCATGCATTTTGTCATATAAAAATTCGACAGCTCGGTGGGCTGGGTTAAAATTATTTGACAAAGTTCCGCTTGCATCCAATTTTTTTTCTGGATATGTTGATTACTTTCAAGGAACAATACCAAAGAATTTCCAACATCACCAAATTAAGAACCACCCTAATACATATATATACAATAATATAATAACGAGAGTACACGAATATCTTCAGAACATCGTATAAACCACGAAAAAATAAAACCTCCCCGAGGCAACGAAATCTGTTACTTCACATACTAGAAATCTCTCGTAAACACGTACACACAAATAACATCTAACACGCGTTGATATTGTACGAATTATATCGCGATAAGTGGGACGAAAAGTAAATTCGGTACGAGGGTAAACAAATTTCTCACCCCCTCGCGCCGCCAAAAATTGTCTCGCTTGGCGCGGAATTGCTTATATGGAAATTTAAGCGTATCAACATTTGTTATGGCGTAATATTCATTAAAAAAAAAAAGAAAAGGAAGCCCTCTTCCGTAACGCATCGTTATACGTCTCTCGCATATATCGCTCGGAGCAACCCTCAGCAAAACTAAAACTCGTATCTTATTTCCGCGCAACTTTCAATTCGTGGGCTGCGCATTGCGGCTGAGGCCTTCTACGTTTTCCATGCATCATCCATAGGTATATAAAATCACCATATATATATGCACACACACTTAAATATCGGCAATGTGTGCATGGGTATATTATACGTAAAATTATGTCCGTGCGTTCTCCACCGTATATCGTTCGTCATATGTATTTGTCGGTTATACGGTAGTGTAATGTACGCGGGAGTTTCGCGAAAACTTTTGTAGCACGAAGGCTCGGGCATCTGATCCCTTGCTCCTCCTCGCGCGGAACGTGGATTATCGTGCCGCCAAATTGTCTACCTACACAATTTTACGCTCTGCGCTTCGTGCTCCGACCATCCCTCTAACGATACCGGCAACACAACCCCTACCTACGCGAGACCAACAAACTTTTCGTAGCCACCGTTATACACAGACCCGTTGCCCGTTTCAACGTTTACTTTTACGGTGCAAAAACACGGCGAAAAAAAAAAAAAACAGAAAAAAAACCAGGAAAAAGGAAGAATTAAACAAAAGGGAGATTGTGAAAAACAAACGTGCCTGAAACACAAAGTTATTTCACGATTAAACCTCTCGTGTAGCACCGATGATATACAGGGTTGGTATAGGCTGTTTTTTTTTTTTTCTTCATTTCGACGATGGATCAAAGTTTGGGGTAAACGAGCTTATCGGGACAACCGTTGGAGTGGTGAAGAAAAAAAAACAATCTGCAAGTTGCAAATTGCTTCCTCAAAATTCGACACAGTACTCAAAGTCTCGTCTATAAAGTATTATGTCATTCGTTATTTTCTCTTCCTCGTTAGAGCCCCATCAAACTTTGAGCATTGCGCGAAATTTCGGGGCACCCATTTCAAAGTTTCAACTTTCAATTTTTTTCCTGCTTATTGTCAATTCCAGATTTTTCGAAAAAATTCATTCTCTCACTAAGTCGGAGCACAATAATGAAATGTCGCTAAATTCAATACTAACCATCATTTAATTGTATTATATTTATCGTCGAAGCTTTAATGCGACTTATTCAAATTTTGTAAACGTTGAAATCACAGATTTTTGGGAATATTCAAAATTTTAATAAATCCGAACGGTTTCGGTTATTTGGGAAAAAAGTTTTTTTTTCAAAGTCCGCCATGTTGTTATTTATCCATAAAATGTAACTTCAGTAGTTCCGACCAAAATGACATGTCTATAGATCAAGAATTATCAAGAATTTTTTATTTCAGATAACATCAAGAGCCAAAATCACCGGGGCCAGCCACGCGCTTTTTTTTCGAGGTGCCAACTTCGATCAATAATAATAATAATAATAAACTATTAAATTTTTTCAAACAAATTTTTTTTTGTATCTTCAATATGTAAATAAAAACATCCTAAATATCCAGACGATTCATTTTTATTTTCCTACAAAAAAAACGCCCTCCAAAAAAGACATGAAAATCGGCTTAAGTTATCAGACGACTACCTAAAGTCTTATTTGAATATTTTTTAAATTGGCCCGTTGTATCTAAAAAATTCAGAGGTGCGTAGTATTTTAAGTACAGGGTACTTAGTCAATACTTACAGTACTGGTGCTGGAAGTACTAAGTACCGGAAGTACATTGAATTATTCAATGTACCAGTACCGAGTACTGGTACATTGAATAATTCAATGAATAATTAGTAAGTACTCAACAAGGGACTGGTACCTGTTTCAAAAAAATATATATAGGTGTTTAAGACCCTAACTCGGGCAATTTCTGTCGTACTTTGTACGAAATTTTTTATTTTTCTATAAATTTCATATTTACAATGCGTGTAAAGGAAAAAGCTGCAAGCTGCTTCCTGAAAATTTCACACAATGCTTGATCTATGAGGAAGCGCAAATTGAAAAAAAATTACATTAGAGGTACAAGTAAGTTTTAAAGGATTTTTTGTGAAAATTAGGGCTCGATTGTGCAAAAATGGTAACAAGTTGAGGTAACAATGGAGTCTGGTAACAATTGGGGTCTACGTTCAATAATGCCCCCAATTCTGCATCTTAAACGTTTCTAGCCTTCCTTCACGGGGGGGTAAGGTTAATTCGGTGAAAAAACAGCATATTTTTAAGAATTCTTTTATACGCTGTAACTCGTACGCTGTAACTCGTCACTGGATCATCCGATAGAAAAAAATCAAAATGCGTTTATTAGGTGAGATGTTTCTCGAGGTAACACTGTCGAGTTTTTTATTTTTATCGATTTTTTCATTTTTGGTAGTACTTGGAAGTCAAAAACGCGATTTTCGCTAAAAAAAATCGGCAAATTTGTTCTTCTAAAATAAAAAATAATTGTAAAAAAAAAACTTGGCAGCGTTACCTGGTGATTTATGTGTATAAATAGTGTACAAAATTTCAAAAGAATCAGTGCATTAGATTTTAAGTTACATGGACTTCGAAAATGACAAGTTTCAGAAAAACACTTTGAACCGATCTGGAGCAACGGACGCTCAAATGCTCATAATTCCGTTAATTTTGCTCCCATCGACTTGAAATTTTGCCACAATATTCTTGAGACGTTATACATTCATTTAATATATTTTTTTTTTAATGCAAAAAAAAAGTTTAAATACCTTACCCCGCCCTTACCCCTTCACGTTCCTTATCCTCCGTGTCAAAATCACCACTTTTGAACCGTCTAAACCAGTACTCATAAGTTCAAATTGATGGAGCATGGTTCCCATAAGCCTCACACAACAATCGATGACCTTCAGCTGCCTTTTTCTTCAGATGGAAGCAGAGAAGTAAAGCTTCCCACAAATTACGGTTCGTTGGCACAAAAGTCGATATATTTGGAGTTCGAAAAAACTATGTTCTTTACACTGAAAAAAAAATGACACACACTGCAAACTAAAGCTTACTGGTGACACTTTAGCATGAACGTGATTAGGTAATCATCTGATGCGATTAAACCTTACTTGTACATCCAATTGTTCCTTATAGAGGAGGTTTTGAGCGTGCGAAATTTCGAGGAAGCAATTTGCTTGTTTCAACTTGGAGCTGTTATTTTTTTTAAGTAAATAATAGCGAGCTCACTGATTTACACACAATTATTTTAGAAAATAATCAATTGTCTCTATGCGACACCATATTGCGTATGTTAAGTGGGAACCCCACTGTGACGGGCTCAAAAAAGGTCCTTTTTCATGAATTTTTGTTTGCTACTTATTGAATTATTTCAGGATTGGGAGAATGGTAACTTTTTAAGAACACTTTGAAGTTGTTTTTTTTTTAATTTTCATTAAAAAATTTTTAAAAATTCAATTTCTTCAAGTTCTCAAAATAGCGGCATGTGAAAAAAAATAGTTAACGCGCCGCCATTTAGATAGAAATTAATTTAAAGAAAAACGGCTACGCTTGACGAACACTACATTTATGGAGATCAAGAGAATATTTTTGTTTTATTTTTCAGATGAACCATGCCAGAGATGTGGATTCCAACTTTAAAAGAAAAATGTTTGCGTACCGGCACTCTGTTTTATATAACTGTCATAATTTTTATTATTTTTTAACGAACATTTTTATACAACAATTTCAAAGTGTCCTTAAAAAAATACCATACTTCCAATCCTGAAATAATTCATTAAGTAGCAAACAAAAATTCGTGGAAAAAGACCTTTTTTGAGTCGATCACAGTGGGGTTCCCCGTTAAACGAATCGAGCGTGAATCTGAAGCGTGAACAATTACGAAGGAAACGAGCACAAAGCGGAGGCACACCTACATCGGAAAGATGAATTACAGCCATATTAGTGGGCTAACTCATTTTGCGCCAAAATACGAAAACAAAGTAGAATTTTTTAAAATTTCCTCCAGGTATCCCTGTATCGATGTATTTTTTCCTTCAAGGCAAAAGTACATTGTTAATTAAATCGAAGAAATATCATTATATTCAGAAATGTAATGTTTGAAATTAAAGTTGAAATTGAGTAAACTCTTCAAGGTGCTCCCGCCACATTGTGATTACATCAAGTTCTCGGTTGGGAGAGGCGAAACAAAATTTATATTCATTCCAACACAGAGAGAGAAATCTATTTTCGATTCACGCGAAAAGGGAAAATTCCCTGCCCCAACTTACAACATCTATGTACAATTTTCGATGTTTTCAGACTCGTGGAAAGCTTCATTTCTCTCTCTCTCTCTCTCTCTCTGTCGGTTATTTGGGTGTCAGAGTGTTTCTATATGAAGGATCCGAAATCGAGCCAGCTGGCTCGGCATAGTTCACATTTAAAGACCGAGCTCGGAACGACGAGACTGATTAATCGATTGATAAGAGAGCCAATGCGACAGAATCATTATTAAAAAAAAAACATATTCAATTGCTATAACGATAAAAGATGATTTCGAGACTCCATGAGAAAAAACAATTATGGAAAATCGTCGAAAGAACGAGTAAAGGAAAAAAAGTAAACTACAACAACAAAAAATGAAGAAATTGCCATGATAAAGTGTAACCGGAAGCCATTTCTTTTTTGTTTCGAAGCAGGGGAATAAAAGTTCCAAGTACGTATCCTCTTCGGTTCCGGTTGCTGTTTTCCGACGATCTATACGTGCACGTATATACCTGACACTGCAATTCGTCAAACAGCGGTGAGTCGCGAATTTATCAAATTTATTATATCGATATGGGTAACGCTCGGTTACACCATATTTCCATGACAGGCCATGATTCATAAACTATTGAGAAATAACCATTGAAAAGTTTAACGATCGTTACTGTTCGTTTATTCGAGAGGGAAAAATTCATTTCACCGAATCGTGTGGCACGAAACTATCCCAGTACTCCGGGGTTATGTAAAGTGTGTTATTCATTCGTGAGAAATGTTGAAAAATGTTCACGAGGATGGAAAGTTAAAGTAAGCTTTTTTTTTTCCTCTTAATGTCATTATATATGTATGATGAGAGAGCATGAAATACCGAGATTAGACTCAGAGCGGGAAAACCTTTCGTAATTCGTTCGTGAGATAGACGCGCAAAGGTCCGAAGGGTACCAGAAGAAATCTATTCCGGTAGCAGCCATCCGTTTATTTTAGATCGTGGCACGTGCTTCGCCCATTTGAATTTGCGCTTATACATATATATATATATATATATATATATAACTAGTGGCTTGGTCGCTTCGTCTTCTCGCATTTTTCGTTCATACGTAAAGTTCTCGTACTCTCTGACCGAACACCAGAGTCGCAACTCGATTTAAGTGATAGAAAACAAAAAAAAAGTCGATTGTGATATTCATAATCGGTGTATGCATTGATGTTGAATCGAATGCCCCATATATTAATGCACGTACGTATCATGGATACAGTATATTATGTTATAAACGCGGATAATGCATGATCCACGGACCAATAGCGCGACTCTATATCCCTATCTCCGTCTCGCACGAAGACCCGGGCGGATCGCGTACAACATAGAAATTGAACCCGCTCAGGTGAGCATACAAGGCAAGAGGTATAATGATGCGAGAGAGCGAGAGAGAGCCGACGGTGTCGTGTTTCAGCCTATTATGATTCCGAATAAATCAGGCGAAGGAGAGTAACACGAGACCGGGGGCGGGAGGCGCACCTTCGTCTGCCGGTTCATTCGGTTTTTGTATATACAGGATGATTCAGAATAGAATAGAATAGATTCAGAATAGATAAAATAAAACTCGACATTTTGTCCGGGTAAGATCCTGAACATAACCATACTTAGCTATTTCTTTAAATTTGATATAGTTTTTCAATTAGAGCCGTTAAGAACAAGTGAAATCATTTTCGGGCGGACTTGGTGATTAGTACAAATGCTCGCCACCAGGGTCCAATGCTAAGCAAATCTTCGTCGTGACTAAGTGCATGGAAAAGATCTCTTTTACCGACTCTGTATTGCCGACCGAAGGTATTGAAATTTGCGGTCAGATGCCTTCCCCAAACTGTAAAACCGAATGATTTGAAATTTGGTCAAGTTATTCCGGACATCTCTATCTCTATCGTAATGACCAAAAAATTTTGAAATTAATCATAGAAATGTACATTTTCTAGTAGAAACGAAGAGATTTAAATAAAAACGTCAATACTTATTATTGTATAGTGTAGTTCCGATAGATTTGACTATTACGGTATAGACGGATACCCTAACTGACCAACATTTATTTGTTGCTGTAGACTAGGACCTCGATCCTAAGGAGTTCGATTTTAAGGAAACTCAACGGTCTTTTGCCTCGCATGTGAATGGTGTGGCGTATCTATGTCACGACGGTCAGGACCGGTGGCCATATTGATTAGTACAAATGTTCGCCACCAGGGTATAATGCTCAGCAAATCTTCGTAATGGTTAAGAGCATGTAAAAGGTGTCTTACCGATTCTGTATTACCGCCAAAATATATTAACCTTTTCGGTCAAATGTCTTTAATAAACTGTAAAACCGAATGATTTGAAATTCGGTCGAGTAATTCCGGACACCTCTATCTCTATCGTAATGAACGGATAATATTGAAATTCAAAATAGAAATCTACATTTTCAGAGAAAAACCAAGAGTTCTAAAACAAAAACCGATATAATTATTATCGTATAGTGTAATTCCGAAAAATTTGACCATTACAGTATAAACGGAAACGTTAACTGACGCACATTTATTTATTGCTATAGATTAGAACCTCGATCGTAAAGTTCAATTTTAAAGAAAATTTCAGATTCGATATCTATTCTTAATTACCCTGCATAAACAGGGCACTCCAGGCCAAATCGACCGGATTGCGACATTCACGATTTATAATTTTTATTTTCTATTTAGTATTTTCGAAAAATAGTTTGATCCTCATACAAAGGAAATCAGTGCCTTTGGTTGTTGCTGATTTTTTTCGATATTGTTACTGTTATACATTTGCGGCAATGAAACAAGACCTATTGTCGCGAAAAACACGCGTTGCTGCTTCGAATTTTTCTATATTCTATTGAAAAAATTTTTTTTTTGTATTTCAATACGACCAATCGACCACACGGGCTTTATACCTACCCTCTGAGTAGTAACGGCGCGTAACGAGTTAGTCAATTCTCGGACCAAGAGTAACATGGAATGCACGAAAATTCATTACATTCCGCAAATTCTACCTTTGTGTCATCTTTTGTAACAACGAAAGGATTCGATTCTACGAATAGCCCGCTATCTCGAGCATTCAATATATACGATATATTGAATATCTGATATGATACGGAATAGATACGCCAGTACTGTTATTTTCAATAATTGGAATCGGTTTCCGCGCTTCGTGCGTTGCTTTCTAGGTTAGGTTCATCGTTTCCGAACGCTGCGACCTGAAGTATGGGCATGACCGAACGCCGAACACGTCATCATTACCCGAGCGGAAATTTGGTCCGGCTTAAATCCGGCCCATGTCAGGCTGCCCTATCAGCCTGGCACGGCCCTGATCAGGATCCGTATCAGGCCCACATCCAGCATGTAACGGAGTTGCGGATCCAGGCCTGATCCGGCCGTGATCCGGCACCGATCTGGCCTCGATCTGGCACTGAATTCCAATTTTCAAATTTCATATGAATAAAATCTATTTATCTTCTGAGAATTAGGTTATTGGCCATCGTATGTTAGTAGCTGGCCCATATAGTAATCTGTAACAAAAAAAAACCGGCCTCCACCGGAGTTCGAACCTGCAACCTTTCTCACTAGCCTCTATTCTCAAATTGGACCGAAAAATATTGAAAAAAAATGTTAATGAACTAACAGTCATTTTTTAGATGTTTTTTTGTTATTTAAACGATAACTGCGGTCGTTTAAAATTAATTTTCCAATCGGAAGTTGTGCTATTTAAACCTACCTATCTGTCTACCTACCGACTTAACGAACTAACGCTGTAACTACTACTCTATCGAGCACTTGTGAATTACTTTTAGGAATATCTTATATGTAGTCCAACCACCAGAAATGAAGATGGTGAATTATATTAAAAATTGTCTCCGTAGTAGATTTAATTTGAAGGTGGTGTAGGCTCTCGATTGAAAAATTGATGTAGTAATGATAATAATGATATTAATAATAATAATAATAATAATAATAATAATAATAATAATAATAATATAAATACTATATTATAATATTCTTTCATTATTCGTATTTCCAGCGTATGTTTTTGTCGGTTGTTTGAAAAACTCAGAAAAAGTGCTTCCCGTCCACTAGTGGGTAGACAAGCCAGTAAACGGCTAAGCGGTCACTCATCCCAGGCGAATACTACTGTATTCGCCGCAGTCAGTACTGGGATGGGTGACCGCTTACTTAACATAGCAGACCGCCGAAGCCGCGAACCGACCGCGCGTCCACTGCTGTCAATCTTATGATTATTGTTATTATTATTATTATTAATATTATTTAAATGTCAATCGAATAATGTCTCAAAAAGAATTATTCGAAATAATACGACACAGAGATTTCCCAATAACAGTATCCTCCGTCTATCCTATTAAATCGTCGAAAGATACTCATTTTAATGCAAAATTTCATCTTGTGTTGACAATGAACTTGTGTTAACATAAGTTCATTCTCGACACCTTAGGCTGCGCTGATAATTCATGCCGTATCAGAATATCATCCGCCTCTGATCTGGGCGTCATACGGTTTGCGTGATCAGGATTTCCCACGGACGCCTTAGCCGCACCTAATCTGGTCCTGATATATGTAATGTTAGGCTAGCCTGATAATTCACGCAGTATCAGAATATGATCCGGCCCCGATGTGGGGGTCATCCGGTTAACCTGATCAGGATTTGCCACGGATGCCTTAGCCGCACCTGATCCGGCCCTGATATATGTAATGTAAGGCTAGCCTGATAATTCACGCAGTATCAGAATATGATCCGGCCCCGATGTGGGGGTCATCCGGTTAACCTGATCAGGATTTGCCACGGATGCCTTAGCCGCACCTGATCCGGCCCTGATATATGTAATGTAAGGCTAGCCTGATAATTCACGCAGTATCAGAATATGATCCGGCCCCGATGTGGGGGTCATCCGGTTAACCTGATCAGGATTTTCCACGGATGCCTCAGCCGCACCTGATCCGACCCTGATATATGTAATATAAGGCTAGCCTGATAACCCACGCCGTATCAGAATATAATCCGCCCCTGATCTGGGCGTGATCCGGTTACTCTGATCAGGCTAACCTTATCGATGCCTGAACGGGGCCTGATCCTAGATCAGGTCAGCCGGAACAAATTTCTGCTCAGGTAGCCAATCAAAATGATGAGTCAGCCGGCTTCGGAAATAAATCACATTTCGAGATATTTCGTGACATATCTTTTTTATAGAAGTAATCAAAAAAGAACGAAATATTAAATTTAACAAAACGAAAGTTAAAATGAATGTAACATCGAACGAATTAAATACTAACGAAAAAAAAAAATACGAATTAGTTTCTTTTTTTTAAATACTTGTTACGTTTTATACATTCGACAATCTGCGTGCGCGTTTTTTAGGTTAGGGTCATCTACGAACGTGTGATCTGAAGTAGGCACACGACAAACACCGAACATGACATCGACAGTCAATCAGTATGATGAGTTAGCCGGCTTCAGAAACAAATCGCATTTCGAGATATTTCGTGACGTTCTTTTCTATAAGGAGGGAAATGTAAAAAGATCTTTGAAGGAGATTTTAACCGATGCCTTTATGCATGCTCGGCGTTTCCTCACTGCTGCTGGTTGTAGATGCTTTTTGCATTCTCTCTCTCTCTCTTTCTCTCTGTCTATCTCTTTTATTACCGATGGGAGTGCCTCCTGTACTATAATCGTTTCCTGCATTCGTACAAAGTTATAGCACTTCCACTATAGCTCGGTGGCTAATTCGATTAGTTGTTCCGGCACGTTATTCATCGTCACGTATTCTTCGTAGCTATTTACAAGTATTACGCGTATCATCGACCAAAATACTTTTGAATTTTCATTATTTTCCTTCCTCACAGAGCAAGCTTTGTTTTAGTGAAGACAAAATTCGAGTATATATTACCAATATGTATCAGAAATTGCCAAAATGTCGATATATCATATTTCGAAAAAAATGTCCGTGTGTGTGCGATGTCCCTTAGCAAAATTTGTCATTGGCGGTCTATGGCAAACTCCAATGGCAGTTTTGTTTCCATAGAAACTGAATGGTAATATTACCTTTCAGTTTCATTTTGAATAGTAAATTCGTATGGCATTTGTTTATTTTTTTATAAAATAATCTATGTATCAAATTCAGATATATATACTACTAATATTATGAACTTATAATATTATTATCTCTTTTTATAAAATTGTTATTGCTTCGCATAGATTTAAAAAATTGCTGTAAAGACTTAAAGGACATAATATATATATGAGACATTCTCCATAAACTTATATTGTCGTCATTTTTTTTTCGCAAACTTCTCAGATGGTTCCTATTGTTTTCCATTTTTACTTGATCATAATTTGTGTGCATTATTTGTGATTTATTAGCAAAATTTGCCATCTATCGTCATTGAATTTTCATTGCTTCAGACGCAATGGCAATTGAAGGCACTTTTGCAAAGGATAAAAACTCCATTAAAAATCCCATTAGTATTGCCATTGGTGCCTATGGGAAATTGAATGGTAACATTTTGTCATGGGCACAACTGCCTTGGCATTTTTCCCAATAACAAAAATTCCATTCAAACCCCCAATGGCATTGCTATTGTTTGTACCTATGGGAAATGAATGATAAATTTATCATTCATTTTCATAGACACCAACAATGGTAATACACTGGTAATATACTTGAAATGGTAATATACTTGAAATATATGTACAATACGAAAATGAAATGAAAAAAAATTTTTTTTTTTATAAATCCTGACTGCGTATAACCCCTTGAATTATAAATCCTTTACCTTTATTTCATCGTCCGGTACTTCCTTTTTGATCCTGACAACCGACGAATTTGAATCCGCGCCAGTGTTTTCGTTGCTCGATGATCTCAGTTGTAATCTTGACGCGTTTGTACGGGCAGTGTTCCCTCGCAAAGTCGACAACGAGGGCTTACTGCTCATCACGCTTTCGCGATCACAATCGTATTTGCCGAAAAAAACAGGCAATTTACGGCACTGTTACTTGATCATTATGGCTATTATTATTGTCATCATAATCATTATTAACATTAATATTGTTACGATGGAATTTTTTTATTTTCCAAATTCTTGATAATGAATGATCATTCGTATTTATTCCGGAACATAGGGGCGAGCTTCATCACAAAATAGCCGAGCACAAAACATCCCAGTTCAACTACGATGATCAAGTCCTTCGTTGATTATTCGCTCCTTTGAACTATTCATATCTCACAAACGCGCTAATCTCTCTCGTAAAAAGAAATACAAAAAAGTTTTTTCTATACTCGTCAGAAAAACTCACGAGACTCCGACATAACAACCGATTGTGTAATAAAGGTTGAAAGACCAGAAGACAAAACAAAAACAAAACAGCTCGATGCCACAATGCGTTATGCTTCCGTTTGATCGTCGTTCGACAATTGAGTCAAGGGTGCACCTTGCACGCTGCTTTTATATATTCACACAAGCTGCTGTATATAGACGAGAATTTTTTAGCCGAACGCGCATTAAACATACGGAATTTTTCGTGAAAACTCGTCAACTCACGCGCAGCCTCTATAACACCGTCAAGCACGTAAATGGACGAAAGGTGAATGCCGGGACGCGCGTGATTAAATAACCGAAACGTCAGTTTTCCGTTTAGTCAATTTCGAGAATGATATTGACACTTCGATGTCTCGTAAAATTACAGTGTAGAGTTTGTTTGTAAAACGTCGATGATTGTTTCTGAAATAACAAGTTTTACCCGCTAATTTTGAACACCCACGATTTGAGACGATGGTGCACGAACAAAGACGAGAGGAAGAAGAAATTTTTGAACAAAAAAAAAGGAAAAAGAGGGCGCAGGTTGTACTCGTTCGAACGCTCATTCGATACTAACTAAAGCGCGGCCTTCCGCTGTTACTTCTCGCGTTTCGTTAGAATTGTTTTCCCCCTCGACGCGTTTATACGATCCTGAGAATAGTTTGTGCGCGCGCGCGCGTGTGTGTATAGCGAGAGTATAGTTTAACTTGTCGCGTATCCACGAAACTTGGTGGGTGGAGAACACGAGCTAACGATGAAGCTTCGCACAGTCTAATGTCACGTCAAGCATAAAAATAACACCGGGCGCGTGGCGCTTATAGCGGTTGGTTACGAAGCGGCCAGCGTCGTGTTTATTCGACGATACTCGAGTCTCTTCGCCGGTAGAGGCGCTAGCATCGCCGCCTCTCTCCTCGCGAAGCGCAACGCCGTTGACACCAACTCTGTTTACGTTTTGAGCACGGTCTTGTATACAGGCCTGGGAACTCCCTCAAATTTCGGCGGTGCGGGGTGACCGTCTTAACGAAGTTCGTTTTACTTTCTGTATCAACCACTAGAGGCGTTCCGATCTTAGTTGCGAACTTATAATGCCAACAGACATAACCTGAAAAGCCCACGATAGCTCTCGCCATGGAGCCTAGAGTAAAGGAGTCCAATCTCTAATGGGGAACGGCCGAAAAAAGCGAACTAAAAAATTCAGCAAATAAGGTGTCGCTGCGGTCGCAAAGTAGTCCGATGTGAAGTGAGCAAGAAATAAACTGTACGTGGAACCTTGTTGAAGCTAGGCACCTACCGTCAATATACACATGACCCTTCGGTGTAATTGAGTGTAATCACGCGTCATCGTTAATATAACAGTTTTATGAAACTTTTAATTACTGCCAATCTGTAAAAGTAAGAACATAGAATATATATAGATATAGATAATAGCATTATATCGACTTAATAATATACTAACAAAAATAAATGAAATAGTTTGGTTAGTTATCTTCATGGGAGAAAGTAACATCCTAATGTCTGTGCCAACAGAAACTGACGACGGAACATCAGGAATATCTGAAATATCAATAGAAGAAATTTGTGTATGTTTAAATTACTTATATTTCATCTCTTAACAAAATACAATACAAAAGAAATTAGAAATAATATTCGGTATGTTAACACTATGCCCTGTTGGTTTTTCGCTCAGGAAAGACTCCGGACGTGAAGAGACGGTGCTCTCGCATGTCCTGACTTCGTATACAAGAATTTGGTATACTTTGTGACGTTGGCCAAAAATCTAGCGTCACAATACTAACAATGCACTTTCTGTTAAGTAGTGCTTTCTGGTACTTTCAGTTAAGGAAATTCACCGATACAAGTACTGATTCCTTGAATTGACGGTTTCGTGACTCTAAAGGACGGAACAGTGCTCGGATAATTTATTCCAAAATTCGAAACTTGTTTCGCATAACCATGCTCTGGCGCACAATTTTCCTTTTCTATTGAGACGTCATTGAACCTTGTTGGCACAGCAAACTCGTTGAGTCGCATTCTTTTGTAATTGACCTCACATATTGAAAAATACTTGATACGAGTAACTATCTTCTCAAACTATGTGTAAAATCTCTTCATTAAACTTACCCGTGCAATTACTTGGCCATTTGCGTCGAGCTTGATCCATTCGCGAACTATGTCTTGATGATTAAAATGCTGTTCACATAAACGATCCGTCTTTTGTAATTTTACAATGCCTGGAATAGACTCTTCCCACTTTTTCCGCACATCAATGTCTTTTGGCACGTGAAATATAGAACATTTCTTCTTTCCTTTGCTGCCGCTTTTGCAATTTGAGACCACACACTGATATCTCATTTTCAAGATAATTATCACTAATAGTCGTGATATAAACGAAATAAACGCAATATGCAAGGATAACAATATCGTGGGGTTTTCAGGTTATGCCTGTTGGCGTTATAAGTTCGCAACTAAGATCGGAACGCCTCTAGTGGTTGCTACAGCAATTAAGCTTGACTTCGTTAAGGAGGTCACTGTCAGCGAAGGAGTTTCCAGACCTGTATACAAGACCATGGTTTTGAGCACCACGCCTGTCGTTTTGTTTTATCGACTGGACTTCCGATTTTACCGGCTGATTTCGATACATAATTATTACTTTCCTACCACAGGACCTCGCGGCGTCAGCGACGCTACCGTAGCCGATTCCTCGAGACACCGTTCCGATTCCGATAACTTTTTACCGGTCACTTCGGCTTTTCTCCCATCAATCCCCGAAGTAACTCGAGTTTTTTCTGTTTCTCCCTGTTTCCCGAGCCTTCGCCCGTTCATTAGCGTTTGTCGACGCTAGGTACCCTCAAATACCATTAACTGAAATGATTCAATCTCTCACTCTCGCGAGAGAGAGGAAAGTTCCTGAGTCACTTCTACACTGCCGATTTTGTAATAGATTCTCGTGTTTCGGTTCTCGTGCGAAAAAAAGGTCGGGGAATTTGTTTGGGAAGGAAAACTTGAGATTTATTAATCTTTCGTTCGTTTATTTATTTTCACGATTATTTCGATTTTTTATCTTCAGTGATTCCGTTTAACGTTTACTTTATTTGGTTAGGGATACATATATAATCGTCGAGCCACGTCACGTCCGACATTTTTATTCTTAACAAGAATACGGAAACGGTTTTCCGGTTTATGATCGAGTACTACGCAATTCTTGGCTGGACTATGGCTAATTACTTAATGAAATTAAACGGATTTGGGTTTCATGACACTGCGAATGAAATTCTGGTAAGAATAAACTCGCGTGTATACTCGTACTTCGGGTTTAAGGGATTCGCACGGTCCACCAAACGAAAGAATACCGACGACCTCACCGTTGTAATCGACAAGGCTACCTTCGTCAATCTAAATGAAACGAAATACATATTTTATTATTTTTAGATATAAAAAATTTGAAAAATTGATAATTCATTATTATTGAAGCCCCGCCGACGATTGAGGTCCAATTTATGATCGGTGATTCAATATTGATAATGTTTCCTCTTTTCACTTACGTCGCAAGATCCCTTACATAGTCCACCTACGGAGCAAAGTTGTACGTCGCGAATTGACATACGGATTTTGCATCTATCTAGACTATCGATAATCCATATCGATCATATGTGAGATAGAGTGAGAGAGAGAGAGAGAGAGAGAGAGTGAGAAAGAGAGAGACAGAGACTACGCGAGCTCAAGATTGCAACCGTCGACCTACTGATTTAGAGGCCGAACTAACCACTGGACCAAAGTTCCGAATTTTTCGTAACAATTATTTTCAAGCGCACCTTTAATCGCGTCAGTAATGAAATCCCTGTAAGACCAGACATTCGTGTACCAATCGGGTTTGCCACTTGCGCATTGTGGAGCTGACAATATACCGACAACCATGTTGTTACGTACGAGCGGGCCACCTTCGACACCCTAAGTACAGAAGAAGGAGATGATTTTTTGCGTCTATATCAAAATGTGAAAATGTTAAAGAGGTCGTATTGCATGTATTTCTTAATCAATTGCTCGTTCAAACAGAAAGAAAAATAGTCATTTTATCCGCACTTACGTTCGGATAAATGAGTGATGGTCCTCGAAAAATGTTCTCGGCCTCGAAGCTCATCATAAAAATATGTGTGACGAGCTCGGGTTGGAAATGGGCAATTTCTCATAATTCTAACGAGATTTCGTGCTTTTTTTTTTGTTCACTTACGGTGCAAGTTCCAGAAGGCCTGATAGTAGTCATACAAAACCGCGTATCGAGCATTGGCGCAAACAATTTACATAATTCTGGGTCGGCAATCTCAACGTCAATGTACATGAGATAGATCGGATCGTTCCCCGTTGCCGTCCCGTCCCAGCCGGCTATGACTGCTACGGGCGTAGCAGTCATAGCCTCGATATTAGAAGATGGTAAGTAGAGAACAGGGTATCGCCCGCAACCTATCGCATTCACGGAAGTCTCGAGCTATAAATCGAAATTTATTATTATTTTTTAATCGTACATATTAATGGTGCGCACTATGAGATATATGTATACTTTTAACGTACAGAACGATTCACACCGTACGTACAATTTCCTTCTCATATCTTGTTGCATTCGTGGGAAGATATTAATTCGACCGTACATAATATCGAAATAGCAGTCGTTGATTAAAATTTTAAGTCTCGATTCCATAGTTTATTGGTAAGCCGTGGAATGATATCCATATTTTTTCATGTAGCAATTTTATATAAAACATAGCCTCGAAAATTTAAATTGCATCGAATGGTGTGGATTATTCATTGAAAAAACTGTATTAACGAAAAATTATTATAATTATGTCTTCCAATGCCTAACAGCGTAGATTACCGCGCGCACAACTCGTGATCGATAGATAAGAATTTGTAACAACGGAACTAGACAAAATAGCTTACCGTGATTACTGCTATATCATCACGTAGATGCCCGGATTCATCGGCGTATTATTGAAATTTGGGTGAATCTTGATACGTCCTGCCGTATGACGTTCAACGTCATGGTCGTAGAGACGCAGTGTACCAGTCACAATGGAAAGTCCCGCGCTGTTACAACCATATACACATTGAGCTGCCGTAAGTACGTGATTCTCACTAATTAGACCACCGCCGCATTTGTGGAGACTGTATCGTTGCAACGAAACTTGGTAACCAAACTCAGGAACGGATGCTGTGTGATCATAATTAGTGACAAATTTTTATTATGAATGTCGATAATGAGAGAGAGAGAGACTACGATATCAAGTTGCCGCTGGACGAGATGAGTAGATTTTTTTTCCATTTCAATTCCCACTTGTTTCAATAGATTACCTGCAAAATCTCCGGTCACCAACAGAGTTATCGAGCTCAAGATAAAATTATTGTGGTAACCCATTACGATTTTTTACCCCGAACACTGAACGACTGATATCGAATCATAAGTTCGCGCTCTTTATATATATTTCCCACCGCGTATTTTTTTGTCGCCTAAATAAAAATACCCACAGCTAGGTGGCTTCGGCCAAAGTTCGAGGCGACTATTCTCGATCTATCTAATCTTTTGTCAAAGGAAAAATAAAAAATAAAATTGAAATTTTATATTTTATTTTATATTTGTTTTGCGACGCACACGTTTCCGGGATTTTACGACTTTATGCGGAAGAAAAAATTAAGTTTATTTTTAAGCACATCATGCCTTTCCTTTACAGCTTTGCGGAAATGCATAAAATTGCACGTAACAGTTCCAAGCGAGTATTCTCGATCTATCTAATCTTTTGTGGAAGAAAAAATAAAAAATATAAAATGAAATTTTATATTTTATTTTATATTTATTTTGCGACCCACACGTTTCCGGGATTTTACGACTTTAAGCGGAAGGAAAAATTAAGTTTATTTTCAAGCACGTCATGCCTTTCCTTTACAGCTTTGCGGAAATGCATTAAATTGCACGTAAAAGTTCGAGGCAAATATTCTCGATCTATCTAATCTTTTGTGGTAGGAAAAATAAAAAAAAAAGCACATCCTCCCTTTCCTTTACAGCTTTGCATAAAATTTCACGTAACAGTTCCAGGCGAGTATTCTCGATGTATCTAATCTTTTGTGGAAGGAAAAATAGAATATGTAACATGACATTGAAATTTTATATTTTATTCAATATTTGTTTTGCGACGCCCACGTTTCCGGGATTCCACAACTTTATACGCAAGAATAAATTGAGTTTATTTTTAAGCACATCATGCCTTTCCTTTACAGCTTTGCGGAAATGCATAAAATTGCACGTAAAAGTTCGAGGCGAATATTCTCGATCTATCTAATCTTTTGTGGAAGGAAAAATAAAATATATAACATGAAATTGAAATTTTATATTTTGTTTTATATTTGTTTTGCGACGCATACGTTTCCGGGATTTTACGACTTTATACGGAAGAAAAAATTGAGCTCATTTTTAAGTACATCATCCTTTTCCTCTAGAATTTTGCGGAAATGCATAAAATTGCACGTAACAGTTCCAGGCGAGTATTCTCGATGTATCTAATCTTTTGTGGAAAGAAAAATAGAATATGTAACACGAAATTGAAACTTTATATTTTATTTTATATTTGTTTTGCGACGCACGCGATTCCGGGATTTTACGACTTTATACGGAAGAAAAAATTGAGTTTATTTTTAAGCACATCATGCCTTTCCTTTACAGCTTTGCATAAAATTTCACTTAACAGTTCCAGGCGAGTATTCTCGATCTATCTAATCTTCTGTGGAAGGAAAAATAAAAAATATAAAATGGAATTGAAATTTTATATTTTATTTTATATTTGTTTTGCGACGCACACGTTTCCGGGATTTCACAACTTTATACGGAAGAAAAAATTGAGTTTATTTTTGAGCACATCATGCCTTTCCTTTACAGCTTTGCGGAAATGCATAAAATTTCACGTAACAGTTCCAGGCGAGTATTCTCGATCTATCTAATCTTTTGTTAAAGGAAAAATAAAAAATGAAATTGAAATTTCATATTTTATTTTATATTTATTTTGCGACGCACACGATTCCGGGATTTTACGACTTTATGCGGAAGAAATAACTAAGTTTATTTTTAAGCACATCATACCTTTCCTTTACAGCTTTGCGGAAATGCATAAAATTGCACGTAAAAGTTCGAGGCGAATATTCTCGATCTATCTAATCTTTTGTGGAAGGAAAAATAAAATATATAACATGAAATTGAAATTTTATATTTTGTTTTATATTTGTTTTGCGACGCATACGTTTCCGGGATTTTACGACTTTATACGGAAGAAAAAATTGAGCTCATTTTTAAGTACATCATCCTTTTCCTCTAGAATTTTGCGGAAATGCATAAAATTGCACGTAACAGTTCCAGGCGAGTATTCTCGATGTATCTAATCTTTTGTGGAAAGAAAAATAGAATATGTAACATGAAATTGAAATTTTATATTTTATTCAATATTTGTTTTGCGACGCCCACGTTTCCGGGATTCCACAACTTTATACGCAAGAATAAATTGAGTTTATTTTTAAGCACATCATGCCTTTCCTTTACAGCTTTGCGGAAATGCATAAAATTGCACGTAAAAGTTCGAGGCGAATATTCTCGATCTATCTAATCTTTTGTGGAAGGAAAAATAAAATATATAACATGAAATTGAAATTTTATATTTTGTTTTATATTTGTTTTGCGACGCATACGTTTCCGGGATTTTACGACTTTATACGGAAGAAAAAATTGAGTTCATTTTTAAGCACATCATCCTTTTCCTTTAGAATTTTGCGGAAATGCATAAAATTGCACGTAAAAGTTCGAGGCGAATATTCTCGATCTATCTAATCTTTTGTGGAAGAAAAAATAAAAAATATAAAATGAAATTTTATATTTTATTTTATATTTATTTTGCGACCCACACGTTTCCGGGATTTTACGACTTTAAGCGGAAGGAAAAATTAAGTTTATTTTCAAGCACGTCATGCCTTTCCTTTACAGCTTTGCGGAAATGCATAAAATTGCACGTAAAAGTTCGAGGCGAATATTCTCGATCTATCTAATCTTTTGTGGAAGGAAAAATAAAATATATAACATGAAATTGAAATTTTATATTTTGTTTTATATTTGTTTTGCGACGCATACGTTTCCGGGATTTTACGACTTTATACGGAAGAAAAAATTGAGCTCATTTTTAAGTACATCATCCTTTTCCTCTAGAATTTTGCGGAAATGCATAAAATTGCACGTAACAGTTCCAGGCGAGTATTCTCGATGTATCTAATCTTTTGTGGAAGGAAAAATAGAATATGTAACACGAAATTGAAACTTTATATTTTATTTTATATTTGTTTTGCGACGCACGCGATTCCGGGATTTTACGACTTTATACGGAAGAAAAAATTGAGTTTATTTTTAAGCACATCATGCCTTTCCTTTACAGCTTTGCATAAAATTTCACTTAACAGTTCCAGGCGAGTATTCTCGATCTATCTAATCTTTTGTGGAAGGAAAAATAAAAAATATAAAATGGAATTGAAATTTTATATTTTATTTTATATTTGTTTTGCGACGCACACGTTTCCGGGGTTTCACAACTTTATACGGAAGAAAAAATTGAGTTTATTTTTGAGCACATCATGCCTTTCCTTACAGCTTTGCGGAAATGCATAAAATTTCACGTAACAGTTCCAGGCGAGTATTCTCGATTTATCTAATCTTTTGTCAAAGGAAAAATAAAAAATGAAATTGAAATTTCATATTTTATTTTATATTTATTTTGCGACGCACACGATTCCGGGATTTTACGACTTTATGCGGAAGAAATAACTAAGTTTATTTTTAAGCACATCATGCCTTTCCTTTACAGCTTTGCGGAAATGCATAAAATTGCACGTAACAGTTCTAAGCGAGTATTCTCGATCTATCTAATCTTTTGTCAAAGGAAAAATAAAAAATTAAATTGAAATTTTATATTTTATTTTATATTCATTTTGCGACGCACACGTTTCCGGGATTTTACGACTTTATGCGGAAGAAATAACTAAGTTTATTTTTAAGCACATCATGCCTTTGCTTTACAGCTTTGCGGAAATGCATAAAATTGCAGAAAAAATTAAGTTTATTTTTAAGCACATCATGCCTTCCATTTATAGCTTTGCGTAAATGCATAAAATTGCACGTAAAAGTTCGAGGCAAATATTCTCAATCTATTTAATCTTTTGTGGAAGGAAAAATAATAAATATAAAATGAAATTTTATATCTTATTTTATACTTGTTTTGCGACGCACACGTTTCCAGGATTTCACGAATCTATACGGAAGGAAAAATTAAGTTTATTTTTAAGCATGTGCTTAAAAATAAACTTAATTTTTGGAAGGCATGATGTCATGCCTTCCATTTACAGTTTTGTAAAGTGGATACCTCAGCAGCAAGATACGCCGAAGATATATTACGAGTACATCGTGGACTCTTTTTTGGTCTCTCGCTATTTTGACCGGTCGACTTTTTGGTGTCTCGCTATTCGACCTACCCTCAAAAAACATTAAAATATATTGTAATTATATTGTTTGCTATTCTTTACGGAAAAACATTTTATGTGAAAAATAAATATGTTTTGTTTTTTCGATGTTTAAAAGAGTTACAAAATTGGTATTTCGATGTTTTTTGATTAAGAAAATGTATCATTTTTTGAATAAAAATCGTGAATAACAATAATTACACGATAAACGATATAAAAATGTCTTTCGTTTTAAACCCTACGTCTAGCATACAGAGTTTTCAGTCTTTCACCGCCGCCCCATAAGGGTGGGTTCCGTACGGTTTAAATCGTTCAAGTTTTTTTCGGGTCACCCTTAGGGGTCTGGGCCTAAAATGTGCTAGAAAAGCACGAACAATATGAGAAATTAATTTTTTTTTTAACTTGTTTTCATTGCGTTCCACCGATGCAAACTTCGGCATCATAAAAATTCATAAAAAATTTTCATTTACTTTGACATATTCACCTTGAAAAGATATAACATGTAGATAAAATAACTTGACGCTAGAAACTTCTTTCATAATGAAAGTTTCATTCTTAACGAACACAATGGAAAATATCTGCCGGACAAAAAAATCTGAACTGCTGTAACTTTTAGACCATTATCTATTGTAATGTCCATTGCAAACTACATGGGAAGTGAGAGTCAGAGCGGTCTATGATTTATTTTCTGTTTAAAATCTTGTTTCACAGGAGTGAATAGTGAAACTCTGTCTTTTTACAGCGAATCAAACGAAAAAGATGTCAGACCATCTTTTTTCTGCGAACCGAGTAGTGAAAATCCTAAATAAAAATTGACCACTGATTTCACTGAATGGGATTACAGTAGTTACCCTAAGATTTGGTACGTCAATGTTATTTGTACTGTCATAAAAACACTTGATTCAGCACAATCGTTTTAATGGAATAATACAAATTCAACTGGTAACTCCGCCAGTATGGAGTGAATATGTCAGTACTTTGACGCAAGCTACACGCGAAGTGAGAGTAAGAGCGGTCTGTGTTATTCTTTCTCTCAGATTTTTTTTTCAGCAGAGTTGTTAAGTTGAATATATTGTACTATATCGTGCTTTAAAAGGAATGAATACGTGAGACTATACTACGGTATAGATCTCATTTCTTTTTAAAAATCAAGTGCAAGTATTTTCCCCGTAACAGGAGAGAACACTAAAAATCTCAGAGATTTTTTCGGCGGATCAAACGACAAAGATGTAAGAGCATCTTTTTTCTGCGAACCAAGTATTGAAAATCCTAAATAAAAATTGACCACTGATTTCACTGAATGTGATCACAGTAGTTACTTTAAAATTTGATATATCAATGTTATTTGTACTGACATATTCACTTCGGACCGGCGGAGTTACCGGTTGAATTTGTATTATTCCATAAAAAGATTGCACTGAATCAAGTGTTTTTATGCCGGTACAAATATCGTTGATATACCAAATGTTAAAGTAACTACTGCAGTCCCATTCAGTGAAATCAGTGGTCAATTTTTATTTAGGATTTTTACTACTTGCTTCACAGAAAAAAGATACTCTGACATCTTTGTTGTTTGACCAGCTAAAAAAATCTCTGAGATTTTCAGTGTTTACTCGTATTACGGGGAAAATACTTGCACTTGATTTCTAAAAAGAAATGAGATCTGTACCGTAGTATAGTCTCACGTATTTATTCCTTTTAAAGCACAATATAGTACAATATATTGAACTTAACAACTCTGCTGAAAAAAAATCTGACAGAAAGAACAACATGGACCGCTCTTACTCTCACTTCCCGTGTAGTTTGCGTTAGAATTTAACAATAGGGAATAGTCTAAAAGTGGTAGTGATTTAGATTTTTTTGTCCGACAGATATTTTCCGTTGCATGGGTTACGAATGATACTTTCATTACCGAAGAGGTTTGCAAATCTACATATTGCAAATGCAAGAGTACAATTTAAAAGAATTTTTATTCGATTCTTCCACAATTTTCTCACCCAACAGCTGACACGTACTCGTTGATTATACAACTTAACAGCTGGCAGCTGACGCACGGCCGGACACGCATTCTTGTTGACTGCACAATTACAAACAATTATTATACACATTAACACTTGTCGTTAACTTGTCGTTATTATACACATTAACAAAATGTCATTTTTATTAAATTATTGCACATTTTAATATCTGACAGCTCACGCGACTCGCTGACTGCATACTCATGCATGTAGGAACTCCCATTAGCGCCGCCACCCGCAATACTGGCGCACCAAATTTTGGGTATTTCAGGGTAAATTCGCTATTTTTTTTAGAAAAAAACGGCAAAACCTATTTTTTCGTTCATTTTTGCATGGAATGAGATGAAACAAAGCGCAAAATGTGTGTTTTCATCTTACCTAGTGGCTAAGCTTGGGACGTAACAATCCGCTCGGTGTAACAGTGAAAAATTTAGTCATTTCTGCCATGGTAACTGAAACTGTAGAAAAATTTTTTGAAAATTTCGACACGCCAAAAGCTTAGCCACTTTTTGCCACCGTTCAGACTTCGTAGCCAAAATTTCAACGCGATCGGTCGTACCGTGTCGAAAAAAGTAGTTTTCCCGTTTTCGAGCCTGTCGAAGTGAGTGATACATCGCCTCAAATATTTGCTAGTCCGTCATGTCCCTCGGTTTTCAATGACGGTTTCAATCGTCATTGCCATCTCGCGGCTATATACGTACTATAAACAGTCGGTACACGCGCGACAGGCCGTGGTGTGTTTGACTGTCGGGATTTTGACTGCCAGGATTTTGACATTATCCCATTATTTCTTGATTATTTATGAAGAAATTGAAAAAGTTTAAATCCATTTCTTCTGTTCTTTTTTTACCTTTTGCGGACGTTTCATTTTGTCACACACGACAGTGAATTCTTCATCGATCTCGATCTCTCAGAAAGATTCCGAAGAGATTTCAGCCTGGTGGTATTTATCGACGGGATTTGAGGGTTCGGACGAATGGTACCGTTACCTTCGAAATTTGCAAATAAATCACGTGTAAACGGTTTTATCGGGCGGGAATTTTAATGGGAAAGCGAAGAATGCAATGAGAATGAAGTTTTTTTTCTTAAATAATGTCATTTTATATAATTGTTTTAGCACATAATATGCAGTATACACGAATAACAAAATACATCGAGCTTAGAACCTCCGACTACTTACAATCCTTCTGATTTAAGTACTTGAATTGTACACGCGAATAGCTTATTCGAATATTGTCAATTCCCTGTAGATTTTTTTCTTTCATCCCTCATTACATTTACGATTTCTCGTTAACTCGGTCGATATATGGTTACCATTGCGTTTCGTGAAAATATCTTCTCTCCTGTACTCGCGACTTGACTTCTTTGAGTTTTAGAAGCTCGTTATGTCGTTTTTTACGCATTTTAGTTACAATTTGACTAAGTAATTGACGTTCACAGAAAATCCTCTTACGAATTAACTTTTGATCCGTACCCGTTATTAACACTGCTCCAAAAATATGTATAACTTTGATTTGCGAAAATTTCCATAAAAAAAAAAAAAACAAGTACTGGCCCGATGACATTTTTCATCTAGAAAAATCTTTCGAGAGCATCAAACGAAATTTTCCCGTCTTTACATAACGAGGAGATATTATTTAGGGGATTATGAATAATCGTGAATTAACGTCGAAACCTTAAAACTTGGAATATTCTCGACTAACGTTGGGAGAAATGAGAAAAAATCGATAATTAGTCATTGGGGAAAGCTCGAAACACGAAAATTTTCGGAATTAACGTGCAGTTAATACTTTAAATTCGTTCACACCGATAACTAGCCTAATTATCAGTAATAATTCGAGAATACAAAGTCTATGGACTTTGGGCGTAGATTATACTTTGAGAAATCTAATATCATTCGATATTTCAAACGAATAAAGAAAGTTATGGATAAATGCTTCTCGAGGGCTGAATATAAAAATAATTAGGATAGACTTTCGAAAGTTCCGCATTAATAATGAGTTTCGTAATAATCCTGTACGTTTCTCTTTAGTCCCAATAGCATGCAAGCAAAAAAAATTTCTGCAAACAATTGATACGCAATACATTTTTTTCCTAAAAATCGTGCAAGTGTTATTTCCACGTTGCAATTTCCCACGCTAGGGTTTTTTTTTCCTTAAAAATCGCCGAAGTACCATTCCCACGTTACGATTTTCCACGCTGACAGTTTTTTCCCTAGAAATCGTAGAACTACTATTTCCACGATGGGGTTTTATTTCCTAAAAATCGTGAATTTACTATTTCCTCATTGCAATTTTCCGCGCTGGCGTTTCTTTTTTCTAAAAATCCGGAAGATCCTATTTTCACGTTGCAATTTTCCACGCTAGGGTTTTCTTTTCCTTAAAAATCGGCGAAGTGCCATTTCCACGTTGTAACTTTCCACGTTGAGTTTCTTTTCCTAGAAATCGTGGAATTACTATTTCCAAATTGCAATTTTCCACGCTAGGGTTTTATTTTTCCTAAAAATCGTGGACTTTCTATTTCCACGTTGCACTTTTCCACACTAGGTTTTTTTTTCTTCTACAAATCATGGAAGTGCCATTTGCACGTTACAATCTTCCACGCCAGCTTTTTTTTCCTAAAAATCGTGGAAATACTATTTAAGCTTGTGCATTCGCATACCCGGAACATAAAAAAATGTACGTTATTTCAATTTAACTACAACGACTATCGTATCAATTGTTTGCGGCAAATTTTCTTTTATGAGCACGCTATTGGGATCAAAGGGAATCGTATAGGGGTTATTACGAAACTGAATGGTAATGTGGGGTTTCGGAAAGTCTATCCTATAATTAATCGTACGCCTCAAACTCTATTTTAACTAAAATTCAATTATCAACATTTGAACATTTGTGAAGATCGATCGTACTTTTTCGAGCCATCAATTGCCGTTTCATCCCTTTTTATCCAGCTTATATATATTTATAATATAGTGTGCGTTCTATCCAGAATTCGATTAATGGCACGACGGATAATAACGTTTCGTATAATCTGCTTTACAATTATTCACCGTAATTTCACGAGATTTCTCGTTTTTTCTTCTTCATTTTGTATCTATCGAAAGCAGTGCTTTCGAAAAAGTCGTTGGATCGTTCGACGAACGAAACGATACATTAAACTAACGATCACAAAACTCGTGAAATATTTTTTCGCCACGAAATATAAAAAATAGTAACGCGAAAGACATTAATGATTGAGTGGAAACAGAAAAGACAAACGATTAGAGTTCGATCATAAATCGTTTAAAATTATTTCTATCGGTGAAAATTTTGTTTTCATGATTTTTTGTTGTCGTTATTGTTGTTTTTGATATCTACGCGCGCATCGGAGCCTTCCCGTTGTTGCATAAACTTTCCAGCTCTCGTCCTTCTGAAAATACAAACATACATGGACAAATCGGTGTATTATCGGTGTATGATGTGTAGATTCAAACAAAAATTATTTCTCACTATAAAAAAATATATATAGATATACAGGGTGTCCCAAAACTAGCACGTCAGAGTGACACGGGGGTTAGATTAACTCCAGACCTATCAGAAAAAACAAATATGACCTCACTAAAAGTCTCATGGAAAATCGCTACCTAGTACTTGTTATTCCGCTACCATTTCTACGAAAGTCCGAATCGTAAGCAAATCAAATTCCAAATTCACACCAAATCGTAAAGTGGTCACAAACATAAACGATAACAGCGAGATAACAAGAATAGCGATTTTCCGAAAAATCAAAAAAGATGATCTTTCTCGTAAGCCATGAGAAATGTTACCCCCGTGTCACTCTGACGTGCTAATTTTAGGACACCCTGTATATTTGTACGTTGATGCGGAGAAGGAAAGATAATTCTTAGCAGAATAAAAGCCTCCACTAGGCCGTGCACAAAGATTTATCAACGATGATTATTTCCGGAAGAGATATTGATTAAAGTAAGAGGAGAAGTGAGAAAAAGAATTGGATAGAGAAGCCGGATTAACAGAGAAAGAAAAAAAGTACGAAAATAAGAATTTATTTTCTTATTCACGGCGATTTGGCGGTTTTCAGATGATTTTGGAAACTTTTCGAGGCTCCAAAAAAGGACAAACCTCGGTCAATTGAAAGAGCGTGGTTGAGGATCGGCTATGCGTAGCAACAGAAGCTTATATTATACAATAAAAAATCTACAATATTTTAAAAAGCGTATCTACGAGCACGATAAAACTGTCATTCCATCTTTTTTTTCAACCGATAAATCTCAACACGTCAGTAGTATGGAGGAGCGTGGTCTCTCCTTTAAATAGTCCATTCTCGTTAATTCCGTCGTTTTGTTTATTCCATTCAACAGCGGAGCACTCTCGGCGTAATCCGCGTATCTATGATCCTTGAAATATTCGTCGGCATCATCCAGGGAATGGGAAGCACCGAATTTGAAGCAGGGAGAGTAATTCCGTTGATAAATTCGCGTCGAGCATCGCACAGGCATTTCTAGCAGTCTACATCGTATTTTTTTCTTCCAGAACCTACCTTCCTGCTCTATAGACACGGTAATTTCCTTTGCAGATAAATTCTCGATCTCATCAGCCACGACGTTTCCTATAAAATTTACGTTCAACCGCCACCACCAACACCAAATAAATTTATCATGCTTTTACAGGTTTTACGCTAAGGGCCCAAACTGACAAAATATTCAACGTCCACCATTTTTAAGGGATATGGCCACGGCAGCAAGTATAAAATCATGTGCACATTTAACAATTTTTTTTTTGTATGAAAAAGTGATTTATTTATAAAACTAATTACACATCTGTTTAGTATAAATATCAAGCTAATAAAAAATATTTTTTTTTCTTATACAAAATGGCCGACTGCTGCTATTTGCTTCTGGTATCTTTTTTTTGAGGCGCATTCACAATTTTTTACCTAGAACAAAAAAAAAATTCTCGTTAATCTGCATCAGAATATCTAGAGAAGTACGTACGGAATTTCTGATTAATTTAAAACTTTCCATTTTATGAGCAGTTTTATACGAAATTTTTGACTGGAAATTTACCTTTTAAGGTCAAATGCCTACAATCTTCGAATAAAACAATATTTTTCCAATTCCGTACGTACTTATCTCGGTATTCTCATGTAGATTAACGCGAATTTTTTTTTGTTCTAGGTCAAAAATTGTGGATGTCAAATGTTACGGCGCGGAGCGAGTCAAAAAAAAAGATACCAAAAGCAAATAGCAGTGGTCGGCTATTTTGTATAACTAAAAAAAATATTTTTTATCAGCTTGATACCGAACAGATGTGTAATTAGTTTTATAAATAAATCCCTTTTTCATACAAAAAAATTGTTAAATGTGCACGTGATTTTATACCCGCTACCGTGGCCATACCCCTTAAAGTAGCACGAGCACGCGTTTGATTATCAGATACGTTACTGAATTTTTAATATGGGACAAATAATGCACAGAGTAGCGTGTGTGTAAGAACTCTGGCGACATTACCGGTTATATACACTATATAAATGGACCCACAATCGACAGATTTATTGTGGTTTCTTATGGAAAAGGCGTTAAACATCGCACTTTCGTTTGGGATTGTTTGTATTTCCTGATTGGATGCATTTAGGAGCAAAATGCGTAAAATATTCCGGGAATTTCAGAGATTTAAACGGAGTTATAAAAAAATTCGGCTCACCGAATGTTTTAATGAGAATTTCGTAAGTAGGAGCCGTGTGAAAGACGATGAGAAATTCCAAGAGTCGGTATAGTAGGGACCTTTGAAATCTGGATAACGCTCGAGGAAGAATTACTATGTATTTTGGTATTACAACTTCCCAAAACCCCAAAAACTTTCGACAAATTGTTTGTGAATTGAAAATTGATTAAGGAAAATGTCGTGTTTGGGTCAGCGACTATCGCCAGTGGAATATAAACGAACAAAATCACTGTTCCACGATTACCGTGCATTTTTCGGCCAAACGCCCGATTGGATGCATATAGGAGCAAAATGCGTAAAATATTCCGGAAGTTTCAAGGATTTAAATGGAATTATAAAAAAATTCGTCTCGCCGAATGTTTTAATGAGAATTTCGTAACTAGAAGCGTGTCAAAGACGATGAAAAATTCCAAGATTCGGTATAGTAGGGACCTTTGAAATCTGGATAACGCTCAAGGAAGAATTACTATGTATTTTCGTATAGCAACTTCCCAAAACCCCAAAAACTTGCGACAAATTGTTTGTGAATTGAAAATGTCGCGTTCGGGTCTGCGAGTATCGCCGGTGGAGCATAAACGAACTAAACCACTGTTCCACAATTATCGTATATTTTTTCGGCCAAATGCCATTTTCGTTAATGTTCTGGATACACCAACAAATAAATACTTCTTTGCTCGAATTTCTTTATCCGTCTATATCGAAATGGTAACATTTTCCGGAATTACGCTATGCAATAATAATTATATAAATTTCTGTTTTAGACTTCGTTTGTAGTTGGAAATGCACATTTCTATTTTGAACTTCAACATTTTCTGGTCATACCGATAGAGATAAAGGTGTCCACAATTACGTGAAAATTAAACAAACATACAATTTCTTACAAAATATAGAAATGAAAAAAATTTAATATTTAATAAAATCTTAACCCTCTCACGGATTAATGCATAATTCGAGACCAATCATCCTGTAGTGATGGTACATTCATGAAAGAGGATTTAACCCGGGATCTCAAAACGTTTGGGAATAGAATCAATCTCAAAAATTTGTCGAAAAATTAACAACGTTTGTCCAAAAAGATTTTACTCGATAAATGAAAATTTACGAAAGTTAGAACGATCACAACGATTTTTCGAAAATTCCAAAATGGCGGAATGCCAATGAAAATTGCACTAAACAACGAAGGTCTGATGCCCTAAATACGTGCATAGTTTGCAAAAAATCGATCAATTCGTTCTCGAGATACATCGAGTTGAATTATTGGGACCCTATCGCACACACACACATACGGACATTTTTTCTAGATGTGATTTTCGGATGTTTTGACACGACTAAGCATACAGATATTAAAAATGCGATTTTTTTTCACGTGACCAAAGCTTTTTCTATGAATAAGCAAAATAGATGTGATTATTATGGTTTAGCGTAATTCCGAGAAATATTACCATTACGATAGAGACGGATAAAAACCTTAACCAACAAGTCTTTGTTTGTGTTGTATGTGCGAAATTAACCACGTGGTATTTGGTCAAAAAATACACAATCATCGTGGAAAGGTGTTTTGATTTAGTTCGTTTATATTCCACTGGAGCTACTTGCGGGCCCGAATGTGAAATTTTTCCGACTGACTTTTCAATTCCAAGACAATTTTCGGGTGATTTGCAGGTTCTACCTGGCAAATTGGATGTTATTATATCAAAATATATAAATAGATCGATTTTCGCACGGTTAATTTGCGCATTTGGTACATTTTCCTTGAATATTACCTAGATTTCAAAGGTCTCTACTACACCGACGCTGTTGAAGTTTCTCATCGCCTTTCACATCCTCTTAATGTGGCAACACTATGAATTCGGGTCCAATCGATTTGAACGAATCGATGAATTTCAAACTCAGTGTCGATCATAAAAAAACAACAATGAGCTTGGTCTGTTTAAAAGTGTCTCATATGTTCACGTGTCGAATTTTGCCCTCTTCCCCACTGCTTCCAACAAAATTAGTCAAAATTCGTTTTGTCTAAACGTACCAAGCGAAGACAAATGACTCCTTTCAAAATTTACTTAAAAATCGTACATTCATTGTTATTTCGTTCGCTCAAACCGACTTTCTGTAAATTTGTCTGATTATTTTATTAGAAATCAAAAGTTATGTTCCAAATTATTTCCTTTAATAAATTAAGAATTTCTCTCTAAAAATCAACGTTTATTTCATAAGGGGTCAAATGACCCCTTATGATAATAATAGGTATATGTAAGGGGCCGGTGCGTTTACTGTTAACTAGGTACTCCGCTCATACTACCCAAAGCCCATAGACTCTTATCCTAACGTTAGATTCAATGAAAATTGAGAAAAGTCGTTATTTTTGTCTTTTTTTTCGAATTTTGCAGCTAAAATAATATAAAAAATTAAAACTAATTTCTGACGGATGTGGTATTTATTGAAAAAAAGTTGGCGATGACATTTTATTTGAATAAAAAAAAAACAATTGACTGATCAATTTCCTTAGCCTTTTATTCTCGAAATCGGATATTTAAAAATGAAGGCATAAGTATTTCTAAGCATGATAAATCAGTATGAGTATGGAAATTATGGTAAGCGCCCGTTTTTTCAAAATGGGTTTATTAATATTTTTTGGTTTTATTATTGTTCAAAATCAATGTACCCGATGTCTTCTTCGGTCGATATTTTTCGCGATTTATATCATATTGCGATACAGACAAATTCTCATCGAATCTAACTTGTGAATTTTCATTAAATAATTAAATACTTATCATTCGACAAACCATTTTGGAGACGTTTCTCGAGATTCTCGTTATCCGGCTTCTCCTCTTTCACGCATCTGACTAGAAACATCGCTAGAGCGCCGATTATCGGTGGAACTCCGGCTAATATAAAGGGCAACTCGTACGAACCTGAAATTCGTTTAAAAATGTTTAAAAACATGTTTTAACAGCTATTCATTTTGTCCATTCACTGTGAAATAAAGTTTGTACGAGTTGTATTATATTATAGAATATTAAAAGCAACAAAAACTACGATATGCACAAAAAATAAAATATATCCCTTTACATATATCGCATATATTTTGGCAAAAAGTTGGAATCGATACTATTTTTCTGCTCCTCCACACGCCCCATGAAACTAAAGTATATTGAACAGTATATTTTTCTTGATGTGTTAATTGCATATTCCATATATATCTGGGATATCGATTTCAGCATGAAAGCTCAGATCAATTCGAAGTTACGTAATAGCGATTTTAATTTTACACCCCTATCACACAAACACACGTATGCGCGCATCCACACATTTTTCTTTCCATTTGATTTTCCGATGTTTTCGAACATTTTGAACACAATGACATTAAGATCAAGATTTTACTTGCTTTTTTTAATAAAAGAAAGCTTCCTCTAAGACGAATGCAAAATGTGCGGGAAATATACCTAACATGTATATAAGGATTAGGGTGGTTCTTAATTTGGTGATGTTGGAAATTCTTTGGTATTGTTCCTCAAAAGTAATCAACATATCTAGAAAAAAAATTGGGAGTAAGCGGAACTTTGTCCAATAATTCTAACCCACCCCACCGAGCTGTCGAATTTTTATATGAAAAAATGCATGCTTTCAAAGTTTTGTTAAGAAAATTGTTTATTATTTCAAAACTATTTATGATAAAAGAATTTTATATAACGTTTTTGTAAGAAATATAATGCTCTACGAAAAAGGTATCTTGTGAAATTCTCGTGAATCTAATATTTATCACGTAATTAGCAAAAAACTGTCATCATTTATTCCAAAAGTCGATCATTATGGTCAAAACAGGAGTTTGACGTCGAATAGCTGCAATTTATTTTTCGTATGTATATAAGATTATGAAGAAATACGTAGCGCACTCAACAATGAAATGTAAACAATATTCAAATTTTCAATTTTATCAATTTTATTGTGAATTATAATGAATGATGTCATATATTTTAAAAATCAACTTACAATAATGAATTACATCGCTTGGAGCAAAGTTGCTTTGTTAATATCAGGATATTTTTTTTTATATTCTTCAATTATTTGTACAATGAATTGTTTCTGATCTTCATCATAAGTGAGACGATCATTGTACTCTGTAATAAGTTTCACTCCTCTTTCCGCAACATCGTTAACCACTTTAATTCCTTTAACTATTTTTAAGCCTTGTAAATAATTTTCATTAGAAATCCACTCGCTCACATCGATATCAAAAAATGAGGAGTTGATTTCAAATCTTTCGAAAAAAGCCATCGATTTGGAACTGATAAAGAAATCAATGTCCTTATCGATCGAAGAAGAAAAATTTATCATGAATGATAATAAAATTGATAAAATTGAAAATTTAAATATCGTTCACATACTGTTATTGAGTGCACTACGTATCTCTTCATATTTCTAATTGCATATGAAGAATACATTGCAGTTTTTCGACGTCAAACTCCTGTTTTGGCCATAATGATGGACTTTTGGAATAAATGATGACAGTTTTTTTGCTAATAACGTGATAAATATTAGATTCACAAGAATTTTACAAGATACCTTTTTTGTAGAGCATTAAATTCCCTATGACAACACAATATAAAATTTTTTTATCATGAATAGTTTTGAAATAATAAACAATTTTCTTAACAAAATTTTGAATGCATGCATTGTTTCATATAAAAATTCAACAGCTCGGTGGAGTGGGTTAGAATTATTGGACAAAGTTCCGCTTGCCCCCAATTTTTTTTCTGGATATGTTGATTACTTTCAAGGAACAATACCAAAGAATTTCCAACATCACCAAATTAAGAACCACCCTAATAAAGATACACAAAGAACCTATCCGAAAGTCGTATTTTACGCAGCAATGTTTCGTAATATTCAGCAGTCGGTATATTAGAACCCGAAAGCAAAAGCCACACAACGATAATATACCAGTGACCTTGAAATTAACATTTAATGAAATAAAGCAGCTTCTAGGTCACCTGGCAGTTGCAAGTTTCGTTGAAAAAAAAAACCTAACAATAAGATGTAAGTCTCGATAGAATTTGGAATTACCACGCATGCGGGCCTATTCAATATGGCCACACATTTCCAGTTAACCAGCACTAGTTAGCACGGAGAACAGTAGTAAACCCTCGATTATCGTATATTTTTTGGGGAAATGTGATGTTTTTGGTATGATCTAATAATCAGGGTTATTACCGTTGATGTTTGTGCGTGGAGAGAATCAACTGCGACAATTGGATACAGATAGACGTGGATTATTGTCATAAGGATAGAGGAAACCTATATGACGTCCCATGTTTAACCACAGAATCAGAAAAATATTGCCCGCCACTCTACGGCTAAATAAATGACTTTGATGTTTTTTTTTTAATACCTGTACGATCGTACAAACGGCCAGCAATCGGTGGTCCCACGGTCAATGGTATCGAGCACATGCCGAGTAAAAAACCAATGGCCTGTGTTGCACCCTTCTGGCCGCAAATGTCAAAAGCTATTGGGCCGAGTAGCGATATGAAACATCCGTCGAAAAGGCCCATACACAATGCTATAAGAAGCAACAATCCGAACGTTGGTGTTATCGGTAACAGCATCGTCAGAACACCGATACTAACGAATGAAATCTGTCAAGAAAAAATCAATTTTATTTTTTTCATTATTATGGAAACCTCTCTACATTATATAAATATATCGCCGATGCCGCCACCGCCGAGTACAAGAGTTGGGGAGGTCAGCATCGCCAAACGGGCCGACCACTCACCGGTATTGTGAAGCTGACCTCCAAAGACGAGTGGGGCTCGCGAGCGAATGAGGAGGGGGGAATTCAGAGGTAATAAAGGAAGATCCCGTGGGAATGACAGAGAGATCCAGAGTGAAGGAGGAAATATCCCGAGGGATTTAGAGGGAGATCCCAAGGGAATGAGAAGGAGATCCAAAGAGAAGGAGGAAAGATCCCGTGGGATTGAGGAAGAGTTCTCGAGGGAAGGAGGAAAGATCCCGGGGGATTGAGAGGACGATCCCGAGGGAATAAATGGTGCTCCCGAGGGAATTAGGAATGCCCGCGGAGGGGGATGACGCGCGAATCGCGCAGGGGGGCAAAACCCCCGTAGTATATATTTTTTTCTTTCTTCGTTTCAACGTATTCCCTTTTAATTTTTCCCGTATCACTCCCCATACGCACTTCGCTGAGCTGACCCAATTGCGCCCACAGACCCTGTCTTAGCTACACCGTATCGCGTTAACCATTGACACAGGAAAATTGCGGAAAACATATGTCGATACAGATGGCTTTATTTTTACTGATTGTGAGTCTCAGTTGTACTGCCATCAGAAACTGTGAAAAGCCGCGTCCCGTTCGGTGAACGGCGCGCCAGTCAGTGCACAGCTAAGCGGTCACCCATCCAAGCATCGCCCATCCAAGCATCCAAGCTGCGCACCAACCGCGCGCCTACTGTTGTCTTTTTTTGTCTCCATTATCATTATTATTCAATATTTCAAGCGGATTACGGTTTACCTGTTGCAATAAAATTCTGTTGACCCGGGGCAAATCAGCGATGTAACCGAATACGAGACGACCGATACCGGAAGTTATACCGATGCACATAACCGGCAATTTTTTATCGGCACCCTTGAACGCTATCGAAACGAATTTTCCTATGTGAACGTACGGCACGAAGTATCTGAGGAGAAATTAATCGAAATTTTTTGCTTTCGCCTTCGACTCATCGCGCAAAACAAAAACAAAAAAGAAACATAATTTTATAATTTACTGACCCAAACAGAGCGAGAGGTATCGCACTTGCCCATACAACGTATTTCTTTTTCTTCCAGATAGAAACGTTCACGACCTCCTTAAGCCTCGAACAAACATCTACTTTCGCTTTTTCGATTCCTCGAACCCCCGTCGCTGTTTTCACTATTTCGTACGAATTTTTAAATAACGGAATATTAATATTTAAATTTTCGGAGAAAATAACAATATTTGGATACTGTAACTCACCAGGTACTGGTTTGAAGAGAACGGCGCATGCCATTACGACCGAAGTAAGAACGGCAAGGCTCCTTAGAGTACCCACGAGGCCAAAACGTTTGAGCAAAGGTTCAATGAGATACGGCATTATTATCGTAAAAACCGAACTTCCGGCTGTCACGATCCCGTTAACGAGGCCGAGATATCGCTTAAAATAATGTCCAAGAATAACCAAACTCGGTGTGTAGGCGAGACTAGCCCCGAATCCGTACATCACTCCGTAAGTCAGGTACAATATCTCGACCTGTTGAACATGTGTATATATATTTTTTTTAAATAATTAAATTAGTTTCAAATCGGTCAAGTTGAAATTTTAGTCGCACTTGCCTTGTGAGAGAACATCGACGCTAGTAGCATACCACCGAAGGCAAAAGCTCCGCCCAAAAAGGTCGTCAACTGAATGCCAAATTTGTCGGTTAGTATACCGGCGACAGGGGACAAGAAAAATGTTGTGCCTATTGTCAATGAACCGACGAGAGCTGAAAATAATTGTATCATTATTGCCGCAATTAGTATCGTCATTATCATTTCGTCGTCGTTCTACGAACGCTCAGGAAGCTTCGTTCCCTTCGCAAGAAACATTTTTCGAAATATCCGCGCCACAGTGTCGAAAATTTTCGTTTCAATATATCTGAGAATTTATCAAGTTTTCGAAGCAAAAACGTTGTCGCACGAAGTTGTACGAATTTCAAACTTTGAGCCCTAGCACACTGGGACCTCGATTTTAAAGGATAACACCACTCTAGCAACAGCAAAAAAGGCCTAGCTTTGACGATTTATTTTGGTAGTATGAAAGAAGGAATAGGATTTCTTTTCAGAGGGTTTATTTAACACATATTGAAGTATAAAAAACAAAAATTTATTAACATTCTGATACAAAATGGCGGCGACAGAGCCCATCTTGAAAATCGTCTTTTTCAAACTGGGAGGACGTATTACTTGAACATCGTTGCATGGATCGAGTTGAAATTTTGTTAGTAGCTTCACAATTACATTCTCTATCGGAGTACCTAGCCGTTTTTTGATTTAATGTAAACTTTTTTTTATAAACAATTTACTGCTTCTTTTTGGCAAAAAAAATGGATTCATTTATTCAAAAGTGCATCATTTCTACAAAATTTGATTTAAAGAAAAAAAACCCTACATAGTCCCATAGCCAATAGTATATAGATTATAGAACTTTTTGGTTTTTTGTTCCAGGTCGTATACTTTACGCAAAAAACCGTCCTCCCGTGAAGATGTTTTAAAAAACGACGATTTTTAAGATGGGCTCTGTCGCCGCTATTTTGTATCAAAAAGATAATAAAAAAATTTTGTTTCATACTTCAATATGTGTTGAATAAACCCTCTGAAAAGAAACCCTATTCCTTTTTTCATACTGCCAAAATAAATCGCCAAAGTTAGGCCTTTTTTTTTGCCGCTAGAGGGGTGTTATCCCTCAAGGCGGTAGTCTGGTCTAGAAATTTGAAAAAATCGATTTTATTTTTATTTTCTTATTCCCTAGACCTTTCTTCATACGCTCCTGAAAACCGTTTATTGATATTTCGAAAATTAGCCGAGAAATAAAAATTCTAAGCAAGCCGCGCGCTCAGGTAGCGCGGTCGGGAAGCAGCTAACGCAGAGGCTACTGAGTCGCTCATTTAGGGGTGTCAAAACTTTGAACACGTTTATCTCAGAACTATGTTTTTCAAATCGGCACCCACGATATCTCGATAACTAATGGACCGATCGAGCTCAAATTTTGCACGTACCTTAGGTAGCCCGTTTATGAGGACTGGTAGCAGAATTGAGTCGAACAATAATTTTGCCAACATTTTATAACTCGTTAAATACCCGAAAATGTATGAAATATCATTAATGAAAGTTCAACAGGCCGCCATTGTGTCAAAAATTTTTTGTAAGTACCAATTCTGCTACCAGTGCTCAGAATACTCATACAGATTGAGAGTATATATATATATTTTTTTTCAGATGCATACAACGTCGTCCAGAGTGGGCGCCGTTTGAGGCGGCTTTCGGCGCACCACGTTGCAACAAGGCAAAAAACTACATAAAAATATTTAAAATAATTTTTTTATTTTTATGTACAAGTATTCTCTAAGGATCAATAAATGCACGTGTAAATTTTCATCAAGACAACTTCAACGGTTTAAAAATTATTGCACATTAGAAATGACGTCAAAAATCTCGCTTTAGACCAGACTACCGGGTTAAGGAAAATCTCCACTCTTTTGCCTCGCCTTTACATGGTGCACGCATCTACGTCACGACGACCAGGATCGTAGTCGTTTTGCTCTTAAAAGTCATTGGGACCCTTTTTAAGTTAGGTTGCCGGCACGTTAGCATAACGTAGCGTACTTATGTTAAAAACCTAAACATTGACGAGAAAGGGCACCCCGATCATATGCTATGAAATGGTCCTGGCGACAAGTCCGTGAGTGGCTGTTTGCGTTATAGGGGCTGGGCTTGGGCATCCTCGATCATAAGAACTTCCGGTCCCAGTTTGTTCTTGAGATCGTGGTCCTAGTGTAGATATTTTTTCGTAAACTATATATATTTTCAAATATAAATGTCATTTCCGTTCGAAAATATTATTATTTATGTGATCGAACTTATTGGGAAGTGCCATTGGAGGCGTGGTGTATTCAGTATGGCCGCTAATTTCCAATCGGCACCAGGATAGCATGGGCAACAGTGGTAAACCCTCGATTATTGTATATTTTTTTGGCGAAATGTAATGTTCTTGTTACAATCTGATAATCAGAATTATTACCGCGGAGGTTTGCGGACAGAAACGACTGCCACAAGTGGATACAAACATTATTGCCATAAGGATACGGTAAACCTGTATGACGCGCCGTGTTTAACCTTAAGGTAGTAATCTGGTAACTTAAGCCGATTTTCATGTCTTTTTCGGAGGGCGTTTTTTTGTAGGAAAATAAAAATGAATCGTTTTGGATATTTAGGATGTTTTTATTTACATATTAAAGATACAAAAAAAAATTTTGTTGAAAAAATTTAATGGTTTATTATTACTATTATTATTGATCGAAGTTGGCACCTCGAAGTTGGCAGCCCGGGTCCTAACTTTTTTTCTACCGAACCGATTGCTATCAAATTTTAACAGGCTACTCTACACACTTATAGTTCTCGTCGGAACCACCGAGAAATTTTTTCACCGCTAACTTTTTATTTTACAACCCCTTCTTTGCTAAAATAAGAGGGTTTTAGCAAAGAAGGGGTTGTAAAATAAAAAGTTAGGGGTGAAAAAATTTCTCAGTGGTTCCCACGAGAACAATAAATGTGTAGAGTAGCCTGTTAAAATTTGAAAGCAATCGGTTCGGTAGAAAAAAAGTTAGGACCCGGGCTGCCAACTTCGAGGTGCCAATTTCGATCAATAATAATAATAATAATAAAATATTAAATTTTTTCAACGAAATTTTTTTTTGTACCTTTAATATGTAAATAATAACATCCTAAATATCCAAAACGATTCATTTTTATTTTCCTACAAAAAAACGCCCTCCAAAAAATAACATGAAAATCGGCTCAAGTTACCAGACTACTACCTTAAGGCAACAGACCACGGTGCGTGCACGGTACGAGGGTGTATTTTTCATAAATTTTTTCGAGCAAATGATGAATGGTTTTTTTTTATTGATACTAATATTCAATATATACATACAGATGACACTACACAAATTTTGTTATTCGAATCTTAAGAATAGTTTGCGTTGTACGCCGCTTCCAAAAGGACACTTCGACGAAGCTGCTGCTTGGTGGTTGACAGCAATTAAACCATACGGTTCATTTGAAAAATACAAAAAAAATATATTTAGAAACTAGACATATAGGTTTATAGCATCACGTAGGGGAATTTCCCACTAGCTGACCCGACAGATGTTGTCCGGTCTGAGCTATGAATATTCAAGTCGAGCTGGAATAAATAATTTTAAAAAAATTTTTTTTCAATAACATAGTATTTATTGTAATGTTTTTTGATACACAACAGTGTTAGTTGTGTTTTCTGGCGCGTAAATAAATAATGTTGATGGTTTTCCGACACGGGAACAGGCGTCATACAATTAAACGTTCAGATCGAATGGACTGTGCACTAAGAAATGAATAAATGAATTTTTTGATCGATAGATGCCGTCCAATACATCTATTAAATCACATTTGCTTCGCGCGAACTGTCAAACGCGCGAACTGTCACTTTTATTAACCTTTAATGTACTCTACCACTACTGCTGCTGGCGTCATTCTATCTACATCACAGAACACTTCCCTTTGCTATAGGGTTACCTCTATGTAGCCTATAAGTTGGTAGTCTCATAGGCGCGAATGTTTGAATTTAAATTTATCGCTTACACAATGAATTTTTCGATCGATAGATGCCGACCGATGCATCTATTAAATCACATTTGCTTCGCGCAAACTGTCAAAAGCGCGAAGCTTAAATAGTCGTTGAGTTCTCTGAAATTTTCCAATTTTCTGCGCAATTTTCTTAATTTTTCTTTCCGTAAGAACCTTCTACGAAGTATTAGAGAACTTAAAAAAAAAAAGATGAATGAAATCGGTAAAGTTGTTCTCAAGTTATGGCGTGACCAAGGGAAAAAGGGATTCATTTATATATATATAGATTTTCACAGACAATTTTCATCGTTTATGACTTTATGAGAAAAAAAAATTGAAGGGGGACCTTTACTTAAAAAAATCCCTACGTTTCGCCACAGAGACTGGATTTTCGAACATTTTTAGACTTGGTATATGCAAATCGGATGAATAGTTTTTTAAATATTTTGTCAACCAGGTTGAAAAACGTTGTTTCGAGAAAAACGCGTTCAAAGTTTTGCTGAAGGATAATTCGACATGCAAACTAAATTTTAAAAATGCTGTATCTCCGTCAATTTTACGAATTTCTTTACAAAATCTGGTGAGAGCATTCTTAACAAATGCATGCTTCAGAAAATGAAAAAAAAATTAAATTTTACCGAGGTCTGGTGCCTTAATCTTGGCTTCTCCATAGAGAAAGCTTTCTGCAATCAGAAATGTCGTGAATGCAACGTGCGAGTTGCAATTTGCAACTTGTTTTTCCCTACATATATATATTGCAAACGCCAATTTGCAAATGCCATGTTTCCAATAATTTGAAATTGCATAAAATCGCAACGGTTTGTAAACTGTAAACATATTGACATTGAAAATTGATAACACATTTTTCCTCGCGAATACAAAGCTTTCATCATAAGGAAGTAAAGTCTGTTCAGCGAAAAGCAACCGTCGTCAATTCCTAAGGAGCAACCGCAGCGCCATCTGCCCTTATTCGTTTGAATCTCTGTTTCGTGCTCTTTTGCGCAATATATCGTTGGCCGGCACATTACGTTATGGAAATTAATGAATTCATTACCTTCACAATGGGTGCAAAATTCTTGAAACGATAGGAGCCCCCGATGTTTTTAGTAAATCATGCGAAAGGACTGAAACTGAGGTATAAAGTGGCTGCAAAATAAATTAAGATATGGGTAAAGCGATATTTGGAGGTTGGAAATGTAGACAATCTGCCGGAAAGGGGACGAGCTCGCGTGACAACAACGAAGGAAGATAAACGATCTTACGTCTTTTTCAAGACAAGTCAGGCCTTTCGCTGCACTGTACCCAAACATGAAACTCCGCAAAAAAAGGAATTCGCGTCTCTCTGAATACGATTCGAAGCCGCCTTCATGAGAAAAAAAAAACGGGTCTTTTCGATGAACTTTGAAAAAATCTTTATTATCAGAAAAGTACATTGGAAAAACGACTGGCAGGGACAAAGGAAAATTTGAATTGAGATTGGGACAAAATGTTATCTTCACGAACGAGTTTTCTTTCTGGGCATGGTCTTTCTTATCAAAAGCGTGGCCAACAAAGAGTAATAGGATTCTTCGGCGCACAGTAAAACACCCTACAAGAATGCATGTTTGGGGATGCTTCTGTAAACGCGAAGAAAGTCTCGTCGTAAACATGGAAAAAAAGTATGAAGCTATAATCAGTAACGGAGGTGATTGGACGAGATATTAGGCAATTGCGCAATAGCTAGTAATATGTACTTAAATTTAAAAAAAAACTTTGATTAAAATCTTTATTTTTTCCCCGATTATGGCGGTCATTTTCTTCTTGAACAGATTGTACGTTGGTACATTCTAGAATGTTGGATTGTCCAAAATAAACGATTAATGTGTTGTAAGAATGAAAAATGCTTGGATATCATTATTTCATGTTGAAACATAAAACCAAGCTGGTCACACGGAAAATTCGAAATTTCCGCATAATTTATTTCACCATTGATTCCCGGGTTGAACACAAGAAGGATATTGTCATTGCCAGTGAATGTATGACGCGGCCATTTGTGATCGTCGATTCGCAGCAAAACGTAATTGACCCCCAAGCATTATTGACAAAAGGGGATCTTTGTATATACATAGTTTAGGAGTTACACATCGATAGGGAGAGATCAATTGAGCGACGATGATTTAGCAAAGACATTGTCGTCCGAGGATGTGTCTCGAGTGATACCTTATGTCTTGTCACGTGCCCAACGATCCACAATGTGTTTTATTATAAAATACTAACATACATGCCACAGGCGAGAAATTAATTCTACCTGCCTTTAGCGAGAAAAGGGGTTTTTCTATTTATTCGACGGTTCGTTAGACTCTCGTGCATGTTCTTCGCGACTCTTTGAAATACGATGCGTTTTGAAACTCGATCCTCGCCTGTAATCGTGATACCAAGTATAAGTTCATATTTGTTGATTTTTCTTCCTTTCAAAACTCGTTCGCATCACGTTTCTTTGAACGATAAAATATTAATGTAATTCATTGATTTTACGCGCATAAGAGCGCGTATATTAACGAGTACAAGCAAAATGAATTGGGAATTACCACGGAGGCGTGGGCTATTCAATATGGTCGCTCATTCTAGCCCAAATCACTTAGCACTAGTTAATATGGAAAACGGTAGTAAACCGTTAATTATCGTTTATTTTTTGGCGAAATGTAATGTCTTTGCTACGATCTGATAATCGGGCAAAAAATCGGAAAATTGATGCGCAATGCTTTTTCGTATCGCCCTCCATTGACATTACAATAAGGAAAAATAAATAGAAACAGTGAAGTTCCCAATTTTATTGATTAGTCCTGAGGTACACTTTGTGGTATTGAAATTTCGTGTAGTATGTCAAAAATCTTTATGTAATCGACGAAAATTAAATATAAAACCAATGTATCTCCGCCCAAAATTATAAAGCAGAGGATTTTAAAGTCCGTGTCTTTGAATTGTATTCCCCGTTGCTCGAACAATCGCCCAATTGGGATACATTATAATTTTTAATTCCAACATTTTCTGGTCATTACGATAGAGATAGAGGTATCCAGAAGTACTTGACCAAATTTTAATTATAGTAAGATCTCGATTTTAAGAACGAACTGGGACCGAAAGTTGTTATAGTTGTGGCTGAGGCGAGGCCTATTTAATATGACTGCTCATTCCCGGTTAGCCCAAGTCAGCCAGCACTATTTAGCATACGAAACAATAATGCATCGTCGATTATAGTAAATTTTTCAACGAAATGTAATGTTTTTACTACGATCCGATAATCAGGCTCATTACCGTTATTACTTGTGCGCCGACAGAATCAATTGCGTCAATTGGATACAGATGGAGTGCATTATTGCCATATGGATGCGGTGAACCTATAAGGCATCCCATGTTTAACCTCAAAATCAGAAAAATATTGCCCGCCACTCTACAGCTAAATAAATGGCTTTGAACAATGAACGATTATTTACAACGTCAATCTATCACATGACATAATGTTACATTTATAAATTGTTCACATTTCAGCATTTATGCAATTTCCATCGCGTCTCTTGTCTCCACGACAGGAACAACGATTTTTGATCTTTCACGTGGGCTGAAAATCGCCTACCCCTCGAACCGAACATCGTCCGTGTTCTCCCGATTTTTATTTATTATATTGTTACTGTAATGAAGCGGTACATTCTTAATTATTATGAAAATATGACACATTCGCGTAGTAATCATCGAACAGCGAGTGGGAGAGAGTGTTTTGAAGTTTGGCCGTGAGAGGTCAGGTTGCTAAATTGAGAATTACCACGGAGCCGTGGCCTATTCAACATCTTCGCTCATTCCCAGTCAGCCCAAATCGGCCAGCAATAGTTAGTATGGGAAGTGGTAATAAAACGTTGATTATCGTATATTTTTAGAGGAAATATAATGTTTTTGAAGTGAAACTTCTTGGGCGGCGAGTGAAATTTCAAGGACGCGTCACGTTTAGGCACATTTCGTTACACGAGAGAGAAGAAAGATATTATGTAGAGAGAAGGAGAAAGAGAGCTATATATTCCGAGACTACGGGAGTGGGGCAAAAGAGAGCTGTACATTGTGTAGCCACGGCAGTCGGGCGAAAGAGAGCTATGTATTCTTATGTCACGAGAGTGGGGCAAAAGACAGCTATGTGTTCCGATGCCGCGGGAGTGGGGCAAAAGACGGCTATGTATTCCGATGCTACGGGAGTAGAGCAAAAGTGAGCGACGTATACACGATACAAAGCGATAGAATAAGATAGGCTCGCGCATGCGCGCGTTATAGATGTATGCGTCAGTCAGACGCTGTATATGTACAACTGAGGTACTACGCATGTGCTTTATAATTAATATTTATCATTATGTTTTGTGATTATTTATGCGGCCATCTATATATAACCGAACCAGAGTCTCGTCGATATAATATATTTCATACACCGTTCCCTACTGTTTTACAGTTATACAGGTGGTGATGCTCTTGGAAGAGGTGAAGATAAAATCCCTATGATTCTCGCGGGAGATTTTAAAATAAATTTTGCATCAAATGATTCTTTAGCGCTAACTAACTTTCTTCGCGAAAAGTTTGGTCTGTACATGAACAATAAACCCAACGAGTCAACAACAAAATCGGGAACTACAACAGATGCAATTTTTACACGTTATCTCGAAAACATCGAATCACGGACATATATTTCATATTTTAGTCGTCATAAACCATTAATATCATTATTACCAATTGAAGCACCAACCAATGATAATGTAAATATTGAATAAACCGAATATTTTTTAGGCAAATTTTGTATTATTGTATTTATTTTGAAATGCTCTCTTTCTCTCTCTCTGTCCCTCACACTAAATCTCTCTTATTCTTTTTCTTTATTTTTTAAGAAGTTTCACTTCAATCATGTGCACGGTGCTGCACACGCAACTTTTTTTTTACTACGATCTGATGATCAGAATTATTACCGTTGATGTTTGTGCGTGGACAGAACTGCGACAATTGGATGCAGACGGAGGGCATTATTGCCATTAGTATACGGTTTAACCTTAATGGCGTGCCATGTGTAACCGCAAAATTAGAAAAATATTGTTCACCACTCTACGCCATAATGTTATATTTATAAATTGTTGATTTTATCAGGAATTATGTAATTTCAGTCGCGCCTCTTATCGTTTACACTACAGCAACAAAACGGTTTTTGACCTTTCGCGTGGGCTGCAAATTTCATACCCCTCGAACCGAACATCGTCCATGTTCTCCCGATTTTTATTCATTATATTGTTACTGTAATAAAGCGGAGTACGTTATTAATTATTATTAAAATCATCAGGCACAGATTGGGAGAGGGTAGTCTGAAATTCGGCCGAGAGAGGCCAGGTCTCTAAATCATAATTCCCAATATCGTACCACTTGCGAAAAGTATATACGAGAGACAGAGTGACGTCAGTTGACTCCTATTAGGACTAATGCCCGTGTAATTGATGATTAATTGAGAGCCAAGAGAGGCTCGTAGTAATTTAAACTAGTCTAGGGCATTAACTCTTTGTATTGTTCAACGACCCGACTAATCGATAGGCCGTGTATTCGCGATGAGCAATTAATAACAGCCCCGATAATCATCGTCGTCCTCGTCGTCGTACGACATTAAAATACTTTCTCTTGGGATCAATAAAACGATTTGCGTCGTAACGCTTGACCCAAATTCGCAAAATTAATTGTTCGTTAACGTCACGCTACGATATCGTTAGAAACGTGACGGGGACCTTTTTATAATTTGCTCCGTTAAGATTGATGAAGTTCAGAAGTCAAACAACTGATGAAGAAATTGTGACGACGTTGTGTACGAGCAATTTTGGTAGAGTCTGCTATGTATAAACGCTCGTAAATCTCAAAGAGTGTCATCGTCGTCGTGTGCGTTATTTCACGCTGAGGCCAAGCTCATCCGAGGACTTTTCAATCGCGTCAAATTCGTTCTGTGAAGATGAATTTGGTTGCGCACAAAAAGAGTTCGGTCATTTCCGTCGAGTGATGTGTGTTACACTTTTGTACTTTCGTTATCAGGCATCTCGGATGAAACTCGAGCCAACTGGATGAACTGGCTATTGGGAATTACAATTTACCAACCTGACCTCTCGCGGCCAAATTTCAAACCGCTCTTTTCCAGTCCGGTGCCCGATGATTACTATGCGAATGTGTCGCGTTTTAATGATCATTAAAAATGTACCGCTTTATTACAGCAACAATATAATAAAGAAAGAACGGGAGAACATGAACGATGTTCGGTCCTAGGAGGGTATAAGATTTTCAACCCACGCGAAAAATCAAAAACCATTTTATTCGTGTCGTGTAAACGACAAGGGGTCGACGGTGTTGAAATTCGGAACTGTGAAAGCTCCGCAAGTGTAAAACTGCCAATTTATGTGCGAGGATCCGAAGAGTTTAGAAAATTCGAAAGTCCAACATTTTTGGAACAGGAATGTCATTGCCAAGAATAGTTATACATCAAGGATTAAATGACAAGAATAATTATGCGACCGACTGATAACGTACCGAACATCAACACCCAACTACATTAAAAAAAACCTTTATTTCATAATTAGAAAGCGGTAGAGTTCCGAAAAAAATTGTGGTTTTGGAAAACCGAGTTCCCGAACGGTTAAGTTTCATACGGGAAAGGGTTGAGAAAAAAAGAATATCCGAAGTCAAATTAGAATTTGAGTGTCCAGAAAGGTTAGAGACGTCGTAGTGTATAAATCCGACAGAGCAAAACTCCGAAAGAGCAAAACTCCAAAAGAATTCGACTCCGTTCGCTCGTGAAAAACGTCCGTAGACATAACGCCGACGATGATGCTATCTACAGGCTCAAATTACAAATTTTCGAAATCTCGACACTTCTAAACTCAAATTTTCGGAATATCGCATCGTCAAGGCTGTGATTTTCGGAATCCGGAACCTTCGCTAACCAGATAAATCTTTTCTACAATTTCATTATGCTTAAATTTTCCGATAGCTTGTCGTTCGTCAATCTAATTGTCGGAAATTTGTAGATCACTAAACATCCGTTGTTCGGAATTTTTCAAATAGTACTACTGACCGTTCGATAAATTGTTTCGTCTTCCGCGTACTGTTTCCAAAAAGTATTTACTATATGATATTAAATGTGTATCATTGTTTTTATCGCTATTCATACCTTTCGATTTTATTTACCGTCAATTATGTACACTTTCGTCGAAATCAAGAAACGCGGCGGCGTCTTGACGCCGGGTATTAAAAAAGAGTTTTTAAGGTAGTTCTAACACAAGAAATAGGAGGGGATAGAAGGAGCGGTGCGTGAGGCGGGCAGCCACGTCGCGCAGCGACGTTGTCATGCTCACGAGTTCTTCTAGCCTCAAAACAATATTTTTTCAATAATCCATACTTTTTTACTGTATGGTCGAAAATTTACTGTAAAATATATGTTATTCTTCATCTACTAAACTACTTTCGTGCCAAATTTCAAGAATTTTTCATTACTCCTTCGTACATTTTGGTGACTGAATATCCGGAAAGTGCTCATTTCGTACGGTATAGGTATACGTTCGTATGCAAATTTTGCAATTTTTGATAAACGATATCTTGAAAACGGTACGGTGAAACAGTCTCAAATTTCGCACAAGTATTCTTCAGTACTTTTTCTAGGTTTTCCCAAAAACTCATAAAATTTGCATTACTTCTTCATTTGTGTTAGAACTACCTTAAACTGTGCCGCTGTCTCTATGCTTGTGTGTTTGGATTTGTTTGGTTTTGTTTGAGTTGGTGATAGATCGATGTTATAAGCAATAGTTCATTGGTCGAAGTCATTCGCGTAGCCGTAGAGTGACCGGAAATACATTTCTGATTTTGACGTTAAACATGGCACGTCATAAAGTTTGACCGTGGGGATGATTTGGGGTGGCTGGAAATGAGTGACCATATTGAATAGGCCACGGCTCCGTGGTAATTCCCAATTCAAGATCCTGACCTCTCGCGGCCAAATTTCAAACCACTCTCTCCCAGTCACTGCCCGATGATTGCTACGCGAATGTGTCACCGGGAAACATTGAACTATCGGATTTGTGTTTTTGTGTTCTCATTATATCTTTTATGATTCAAAGACGTTCTTAATACGAAACGTTCAAGTTATTGAACGTTCGTTATTTTGAAATTCCACATCCGTCCAAAATAGTGGTTGTTCCGAATTTTGACCGTCACCTAAAAATTCACGAAATAAACAAAGCTTCGTCGATGAGGAAGGAAAATTTATGATAATCATAGTTCTAATAGGAAACTATAATTCAAGTATTAGTCGATTTCCACATCGAAGAATCAGCGCTCACTGAGTTCGACGAGATAAATTTATAAATTGCGTAAAAATCGTTTCAAAATAACGAATAATATAATATCCCATCGAACAAGGCAACCCAATGATGGATCAAAATACGAGTTCTGTTCATAAAGTATCACGAATTTTGAATTTCCGCGGGCTACGTATATTCGATTGTCGATTTTTTTGTGGCGTTAGGTTGGTACTCTTGTCTCTCACTTATGCTGAAAAAATCGGCCATTTTGAATGTTTAGTTAATTGTTGGCAGCTGTTTTGGTTAGACGTGTTTTGGTTTGTCTTCGATTTTTGCCTATTCCAAAAAATTGATCGAAGAATCTGTATCAAATTTTGTGTGAAAAACAAAATTAAGTGCGCGGACGCATTCCGAATGTTGACTGTGGCATATGGTGAAGCTACCTTGGACCAAAGCAACGTTTATCGGTGATACAAAATGTTCTCAGAGGGCCGAGAATATGCGAACAACGAAATGCGTTCGGGACGCCCGAGCACATCAACAACAGACGAAAACATTGGATGAAGTGAAGAAAATAATATTGGCCAATCGTCGAATCACCGTTAGAGAAGTTGCTGAGGAACTAAACATATCGATTGGCTCGTGCTATTCGATTTTTTTCAATGATTTGGGCATGAGACGGGTCACTGCGAAATTCGTGGCAAAATTGCTCAATTTCGAACAAAAACAGTGTCGCGTTAACATTGCTAAGGAGCTGTTGGACTCGGTCCGCGACGACCCAACTTTGCTCCAGAGGGTCATAACTGGTGACGAATCATGGGTTTATGGTTATGACGTGGAAATCAAAGCTCAATCATCGCAATGGAAGCTGCTTTTTTGGAATAGGCAAAAATCGAAGACAAGCCAAAACACATCTAACCAAAACAGCTGTCAACAATTAACTAAACATTCAAAATCGCCGATTTTTTCAGCATAAGTGAGGGACATGAGTACCAACCTAACACCAAAAAAAAATCAAAAATCGAATATACGTAGCCCGCGGAAATTCAAAATTCGCGATACTTTTTGAACAGACCTCGTACATATGAACGTTGTTATAGATCTCGTTTCAATAGTTCCAATATTCGTTCGTTTTTTTAAATTATTATCTCTGCGGTTTTTCACTTCGCGCGTCTCCCAACATTAATGTATATAATTCACAACGATTATCGAGTTTCAATCCCTAGATGCATTATTGAATTACACATTTTTTCGTAATTGAATATACACCGCTTTAAGGACGTTCTAACACAAGAAATGGGAGGGGATAGAAGGAGCGGTGCGCGAGGCGGGCAGCCACGTCGCGCAGCGACGTTGTCATGCTCACGAGTTCTTCTAGCCTCAAAACAATATTTTTTCAATAATCCATACTTTTTTACTGTATGGTCGAAAATTTACTGTAAAATATATGTTATTCTTCATCTACTAAACTACTTTCGTGCCAAATTTCAAGAATTTTTCATTACTCCTTCGTACATTTTGGTGACTAAATATCCGGGAAGTGCTCATTTCGTACGGTATAGTTATACGTTCGTATGCAAATTTTGCAATTTTTGATAAACGATATCTTGAAAACGGTACGGTGAAACAGTCTCAAATTTCGCATAAGTATTCTTCAGTACTTTTTCTAGGTTTTCCCAAAAATTCATTAAATTTGCATTACTCTTCATTTGCGTTAGAACTACCTTAAGGACGTTGGAACGTTTCACACTAGTGAAATGAGTGTTAAATTTTTAACATCTTTTATACAAAGTATCGTGCATAAATTGTCTCGAGTCAATTGTAATATACATTACATCCTCTTAATCGAGAAAAATATTAATAACATTGCATTGTCAAAAATATTAACTGATTTGTGTCAATTTTCAAAAAGGTCAATCTCAAACGTTTTTCAAACACGTGATAATTTTATAAAATCTCAGCCCCTCGAGCGATTCTTTCAAAATTTAATAGCAAACATCCTAGTCTATCCGTTTTACGTGGAAAGTTCTGAGTCGGTATCTGAAAATTTACGGATGTTACAGCACACACAACTTTCGAAAATTTTCGAAATACCGCAAAATCTCTTGTAACCTCTAATAACCCTTAAGTAATTGCAGCGAACAATGGAGGTTCAATGCTCCAAATCCGTGTAAAGTTTGCAAGAAATCGATCAAGTCGTTCTCGAGATATAAGAAGTTGAATTTTTGGAGCCACCCACACACACACGCGCGCGCGCGGCATTTTTTTGAGGTATAATTTTTCAGTCTTTTGGCACATTTTAAACATATTCCCACCCTATCAAAAAGACACATTACGTAATTCCCCGAAATTGAATTTATTTCCGAAACCGACTATTGGAAATAGGGGTAGATAAACAAATGTTAAACACAGTGGATTAACTTTAATTTTGGTTCTTCATTATATCACACGAGAAAGGAACGTCTGTACTGTTTGGAAATCTTCAGGAGACTCATAATGCTGGCCACAAAGACCAAAAGAATATCGTCATCTAACGACAAAGGGTTAGGTTTATGTTTATGTTACTTCTCCGACACGCGCTACGTCGCTTCGTCTTTGAACCCATAATTTTGATCAAATAATTCTCAGTAATCGCTCCTAGAAAAAAAGTCACGAAATATCTCAAAATGCGATTCATTTCTGAAGCCGGCTAATTCGTCGTTATGATTGGCTGTCGATGTCGTGCTTGGAGTTCGTTCATGCGCATACTTCAGAATTCACGATCGCAGACGACGAACTTAACCTAAAAAGTAGCGTGCGCCGCGCGCACACCGATTCTAGTGAGATAAAATAATCCAACACCAACTAACGCCCATTTTCACGTCTCTTAATCGAAGTTTAAGGGCGGGGTAAGGGTTTTCACTCTCGAAAAATCGAATTTTTTTTGTCTTATCTTATTGTTTAACATCTCAAGAATATGTCCTTAAAATTTTAAACCGATCTAAGCAATATTCTTGAAGTTATTATCTTATTAATCTCCTGGCCTTTAACGCTATACCTCTAACAGCTGCAGGCGGTCGGGCTAGCAGTGCAGCTGTCGAACAGGTATACAGTTTATTCTTTGCTATTGTGTATATAGTATATAGTGTATACTATACACTACAATATTTTAAAAGAAGAAACGAGCGTCAGTTTGTCGTTAGACGTTGATTCTGTATAAGATGGAAAAAAAACTGTTTTTCTTCACTTTTTTACTTCATAAACTTTAGACGCGTTTTTCTCAAAACTACTTTTTCAAAGTCCGTGTTCACTGCCATTTAAAAACTACTTGACCGATTCATTTCAAACTTTGTACACATTTTCTACATATAAAATACCTCCCCCCAACGTTTAGTTAAATTTTTTTTTTTACATTAAGGGGGTTTCCCACCCACAAAATGGCGGAATTTTTCGTGGAAAATAACAGTTCACACTTAAGATGGCCGCCAAAAATTTTTAAATGAAAAAAAAAATTATCAGAGAACGTTGGAGGGAAGATTTGATTATAATTTGACGAAATTTTCATGGTTTTTCATTTTCAGATAATTTCCGGCCGAGTTATAGTGAACACGGCAAATTGTTTTTTTTTCCGAGACGTTCTGGAAGAAGCTCTGTTACGGGCTTATGCTTCAATATTTCTGCATGAAAAAATTACACAACATTGTCAAAAGTATGCTCAATAATGTACAGAAGGTTCGAATAAAATTGCTCAATCCATATTTGAGAAAAAAAATCGCAAAAAAAGTGTTTTTTTTACGTTGAAACCCTTACCCCCACTTGAACTCACTTCAGCCTATATCCAAACCATACAAAAAAGAATAAACCTCATTTAAACCCCGTCGGTAGAAACCGACGTAACTCGTCATTATGATTGGCTATCGATTTCGTGCTCAGTGTTAATTCCTGTGCATACTTCAGATCGCACGATGAACCCAACCTACAAAAACAGCGCGCGAAGCGCGTACACCGATTCCAGTAACGTTAAAAAGTCAATTTTCTTTTTATCACGATAACAAAGCTTCCTTCATGAGGACGGAAAATACGGATTATTCTCCGAAAAGAAAACCTGACGGAATATCTGTCTGTTTGAAAATTGTCACAAACCTCTTAATATTTTTGCCGATGCATTGTTATTAATGTTTTTTCTGGTTAAGAACACACGCTGTAATACAAATTTCAATTCATTATAATTAATTTATGCCCGATTCTTTGTACAAACGATGTTAAAAATTTTGGCACCCATTGAACCAGTGTGGAACGCTCCAACTTCCTTAAGGATTAACACCACTCTAGTGACAGAAAAAAGGCTTAACATCGACGATTTATTTTGGGAGTATGAAAAAAGGAAAAGGATTTCTTTTCAGAGGGTTTATTTAACACATTGAAGTATGAAAAAATAAATTTTTATTATCATTTTGATACAAAATGGCGGCGACAGAGCCCATCTTGAAAATCGTCTTTTTCAAACTGGGAGGACCTATTACTTGAACACCGTTGGATGGATAGATTTGAAATTTTGATAGTAGCTTCACAATTACATTCTCTATCGGAGGTACCCAGTCGTTTTTGATCTAATGTAAACTTTTTCTTTTATAAACAATTTACGGCTTTTTTTTTGCAAAAAAATCCATTCATTTTTTTAAAGGTGCACCATTTCTACAAAATTTGATTAAAAAAAAACCCCTACGTAGTCCCATAGCCAATAGTATATAGATTGTAAAATTTGTTGGTTTTTTGTTCCAGGTCTTATACTTAACGAGAAAGACGTCCTCCCGTGAAGGTGTTTTAAGGCCTTATACGAGGTCTGTTCAAAAAGTATCGCGAATTTTGTGTTTTTTTCAAAAAGTATTTATTTATTCATTAATATTAATTTTGTCCCCTTCAAAGTAATTCCCCTCGGATATAATACATTTATACCAACGTTTTTCCCAATTCTCGAAGGACTTAAAAAAATCATTTTTTGTGATCTTGTTTAGCTCCTCCTTCGATGCCGTCTTTATCGCTTCAATCGTGGCGTAGCGTCGTCCTTTCATGGGCCTCTTCAGTTTTGGGACAGGAAAAAATCACAGGGGGCCAGGTCTGGGGAATACGGTGGCTGCAGCATCATTAGAGTGTTGTTTTTGGTGAAAAATTCGCGCACAAGCAACGATGTGTGAGCAGAGGCGTTATCATGGTGCAAAAGCCAATTTTAGTTCTTCCACAAATCCGGGCGTTTATGGCGGATTGCTTCGCGCAAATTGCGCATAACTTGCAGATAATATTCTTTACTGACTTTACGACCCTGTGACAAGAACTCATGATGCACCACACCCCTGCAATCGAAGAAAACTGTGAGCAAAACCTTCACATTCGACCGAACTTGGCGCGCTTTTTTCGGTCCTGGCTCATGCGGCAGCGTCCATTGCGATGATTGAGCTTTGGTTTCCACGTCATAACCATAAACCCATGATTCGTCACCAGTTATGACCCTCTGGAGAAAATTTGAGTCGTCGCGGACCGAGTCCAACAGCTCCTTAGCAATGTTAACGCGACACTGTTTTTCTTCGAAATTGAGCAATTTTGGCACGAATTTCGCGGCGACACGTCTCATGCCCAAATCATTGGTAAAAATCGAATAGCACGAGCCAACCGATATATTTAGTTCCTCACCAACTTCTCTAATGGTTATTCGACGATTGGCCAATATTATTTTCTTCATTTCATCAATGTTTTCGTCTGTTGTTGATGTGCTCGGGCGTCCGGAACGCATTTCGTTGTTCGCATCTTCTCGGCACTTTGAGAACATTTTGTACCACCGATAAACGTTGCTTTGGTCCAAGGTAGCTTCACCATATGCCACAGTCAACATTCGGAATGCGTCCGCGCACTTAATTTTTTTTTTCACACAAAATTTCATACAGATTCTTTGATCCATTTTTTGGAATGGGCAAAAATCGAAGACAAGCCAAAACACGTCTAACCAAAACAGCTGTCAACAATTAACTAAACATTCAAAATGGCCGATTTTTTCAGCATAAGTGAGGGACATAAGTACCAACCTAACGCCACAAAAAAATCAAAAATCAAATATACGTGGCCCGCGGAAATTCTAAATTCGCGATACTCTTTTAACAGACCTTATATACGCGAAAAATTTCAAAATGTTTCACTTTTCTTGTTATTTTTTATTCCATTAGCCTGAACGGTTAGGAATATTTTAAGCTTTACAGAATTGAAAAATCCCAAAAATGCTATGAAATAAGGTTAGATTGCATGTAGAATAGACGTCGCGCGGCGCGCCCGACCGCCAACTTCAAACCCGTTTTTCCACGATTCACTTTTTTGAACGTTGTGAAAGTTCTAACTCTTGATCGAACGTTCAGATCGCTTTGAAATTTTTACAACATCTTCTCAGTATCATCACGTATCGTGTGAACCACAGAAACAAAAATTTCGATGACACAAAAAGATATAAAAAATGAAATACCGACAGAAAATTGAGTAAAAAAATTTTTCAGTTTCGAATTTGTATTATAGTAATGTTTTAAAAATATTGTGGGTTCACACTGAACATACATTCATTATGCAATTATAAATATGTTCATTTTTTTTTTCAGACACCCACATCGATGCCGAGAACTTTCACCATCAACGGGCGCGCAAAAAAATACATTGCTTTATTATGTTATATCTCCGCCATTTGTTAATATTTCTGATTTTTTTTACATATACTTAACCATGTGCATAAATGATGTATAAAAAAAATGTTGTCAATATATGCGTCATTTCTTTTTAACCGCGCCTAGAGAAGTACCTTCGAAAATCGGCGAAATCGCGTATATAAAACCTTGAAAAAAGGACGATTTTCAAGATGAACTCTGTCGCCGCCTCTTTGTATCAAAAGGGTAATAAAAAAAAAATTTTGTTCATACTTCGATATGTGTTAAAGAAAAGAAATCCTATTCCTTTTTTCATACTCCCAAAACAAAATCGCCAAAGTTAGGCCTTTTTTTCTGCCGCTTGAGTGGTGTTACCATTTAAGGTAGTAGTCTGGTAACTTAAGCCGATTTTCATTTCTTTTTTGGAGGGTGTTTTTTTGTAGGAAAATAAAACTGAATCGTTTTGGATATTTAGTATGTTTTTATTTACATATTAAAGATATAAAAAAAAAATTTTTTGAAAAATTTTAATATTTTATTATTATTATTATTATTGATCAAAGTTGGCACCTCGAAAAAAAAGCGCGTGGGTGGCCCAGGTGATTTTGGCTCTTGATGTTATCTGAAATAAAAAATTCTTGATAATTCTTAATCTGTAGACATGTCATTCTGGTCGGAACTACTGAAGTTAAATTTCATGGATAAATAAGAAAATGGCGGACTTTGGAAAAAAAACGTCCTTTTCCATTTTGTTATTTATCCATGAAATTCAACGTCAGTAGTTCCGACCAGAATGACATGTCTATAGATAAAGAATTATCAAGAATTTTTTATTTCATATAACATCAAGAGCCAAAATCACCGGGGCCACCCACGCGCTTTTTTTTTCGAGGTGCCAACTTCGATCAATAATAATAATAATAATAAACAATTAAATTTTCTCAAAGAAATTTTTTTTTGTATCTTTAATGTATAAATAAAAACATCCTAAATATCCAAAACGATTAATATTTATTTTCCTACAAAAAAAGGCCGTCCAAAAAAGACATGAAAATCGGCTTAAGTTACCAGATTACTACCTTAAAAACGTACCAACATCAACCCACGTAATCCTCGGATAAATAATAAAAAATAAAAATAAAGAAATCGAAACTCACCGGCCTTCGAAGACGCCTCGGTTTCGCCAGTTTCCTCGAGTCTCTTTTGCAATTCCACGTAAATCAGAGAGTACGTATTAATGACGCTAAAGAGAATTCCATTGATCAAAAAACTACCGAGCATTATCATCCACGCACGAATTCCGCCATCGGGCGGTGAGTGCTCCTCGTCGTCGCTGATTCCCTCCTTATCGCTCGTCGTCAGTGTATCCTTTGTCCCGTTACTTTCGATCTTTTCCGCGTCACCCGTGAGACTCAATATTTTCGTATCAAATTTATCCGGAAGTATGACGATTTTTGTGCGTCCGACGTTTGACAAAAAGGGACTATCCTCCTTCGACGGTGTGTCGTAAGATTTTTCCAAATTCTTCATCGTGTACTTCCCATCGTTCGGTAAACGTTTATTACCGTCGGATACCAGTACGACACTCAAATCCGTGGTCGAGCCCACCCTCTCGTTGATCGTCATTTTATCAACGAATTGATCCTTACTGATGTTATTCTCGATTCACCGCCGATCAGGCCCTGTAACATTGGAAGAAAATCATTATTTTTGTTTGTTTTTTTTTTTTACATAATCGTAGTCGTTGTTAAAGATAAAATCATCAATACTATGGTCGTTGACCTGTCTCTGTCTCTCTGTCTCTCTCTCTCTCTCTTTCTCTTTTACGCATTTCCCGCGTCACTTATCGTCACACGTTATCGTGACATACAGAACGCCATGCCAGAATGACTAAGTCACGAGGTTCAATAATTCGAAAAAAAATTGCAATATGACCCGTCTGAGATTCTCGTGGGGAAATAGAAAGTTACGATCTACTATTTTTTGTTTTATTTCGTTTTTTCTTTTCATTTATGATTGACTACACAATCCAAAGTACATTTATACCTCACTCCGCCGCTTGCACTCTCATAGCAACCGATAACTTCTTCATAAATTCATAATTCCTACTGTGGATATATACAGGGTATCCCAAAACTAGGACGACAAAGTGACACAGCGGTTAGATTAACGCCAGACCTATCAGAATAAACAATTATGACCTCAGTAAAAGTATAATGGTTTTTCGAGAAAAATCGTCTCTTTTGATTTTTCGAAAAATCTGTACCTACTATACTCGTTATTCCGTTACCATTGCTATGAATTACTTTGGGTTTATTCATATTTTGTTCCTAAAATATGTGCCGTCTATGTATTAGGGAGGTAGGTGATTTGAACACATGTTGTAAAAATTAAATAAATCACTGAATATTATGTTTTTTGTTTCGAGAAAAATCGTTTTTTTTTTTTTTTTTTTCGAAAAATAAAGAGAAAAATCGTTTTTTTTTTATTTTTCGAAAAATCGCTACCTAGTACTTGTTATTCCTTTACCATTGCTATGAATTACTTTGAGTTTATTCATATTTTGTTCCTAAAATATGTGCCGTTTGTGTATTAGGGAGGTAGGTAATTCGAACACATGTTGTAAAAATTAAATAAATGATTAAATATTAAGTTTTTTCTATAGATAAAAAAAGACGATTTTTCTCGAAAACCATTAGCATTTTACTGAGGTCATATTTGTTTCTTCGGATAGGTCCGGAGCCAATCTAACCCCCCGTGTTACTCTGATGTGCTCATTTTCAGACACTCTGTATATATGCAGTAGGAATTATGAATTTATATTATTATTATTTATTCATAATTCCTTTATTTATATTATTATTATTTATTCATAATTACTGCGGATATATATATATATATATATATATATATATATATATCTGCAGGAATTATAAATTTATGAAGATGTTATCGTTTGTTATGATCGTTTGGTTCAAAACTGTACGCATTTTTGTTTTCGAGTTATCAATGTCAACGTGTTGAAAATCTGACAAAACGTCGAAAAATCACATTTAGAAAAAAATTTCTCGAAGTGTTGGTGCGTATGTGCGTATGTATGTGGCCTGAAAAACCCAAACCTTCATATCTCGGGAACGGTTTGACCTACAACGCTGCAATTTCGCACGCAAGTAAAGCAGCACTTCCGCTTTATTTATTATAATTATTATAGAAATTTATAAAGTAGCACGGATTTTGTGGCTTTTTGAAACTATTGAAAAGGTTTTTCAATAGTGAGCTCTCGAACTTCCGCAATTTTTCAGATATTGGGCAAATTGTTTTTATACAAATATAAAATGTCATTAAAAAACGGCGGATATTGAATTTCACGATAATCGGCGAAACGGTTCAGCCTTTATGAAATTTTGAATAAAAAAAAAAATGCTTGTGATCGTTGTACTATTGTACAAATTTGTAAATATCGCTGTTAATATTTTTTTCTATGAATAGAGTATCGTGTGAAAAAGTTTTACACAAAAAATTTGTCGAAAATCTTTTCAAACGTTCGGAACTAATAAAATTTTTAATTTTTCGGAAAATTGTCGCTGACAGCTCTAGCTTCCGCAAATTCTGACGGATCGAACTAAATTTTGTATATTAATAGAATATTATTAAATTGCGCGTTATTATTGCGAGAATCAATTCCGGACATGGGCCGCGAATATTATCCAAGATCTGTTGCGCCTGTGGGTCGTTTTAACTTTCACAAGATTTTACGAGATCGCGTTAAGGGGTTATACGCAGTCGGGATAAAAAATAAATAAAAATTCTTTATTTCATTTTCGTAATGTACATATATTTAGGTACGAGCTGTGTCCCGCGGGTTCACCCGCGTTAAATTTCCGTCCCCCGATTCAACGTGCCGCCGTCGCTCCTTAGGAGCATAGCATAATATTATATGGCGTAAAGCCTTTCCGAATAAACGGGCTATCTAATGCAAAAATAATTTTCCAAACTGGATTAGTATTTCCTGAGATTAGCGCGTTCGAACAAACATACAAACATACAAACATACAAACATACAAACATACAAACATACAAACATACAAACATACAAACATACAGACATACAGACATACAGACATACAGACATACAGACATACAGACATACAGACATACAGAAATACAGAAATACGGACATACAGACATACAGACATACAGGCATACAGGCATACAAACATACGAACATACGAACGTACGAACATACGAACATACGAACGTACGAACATACGAACATACGAATATACGGACATACGAACATACGGACATACGGACATACGGACATACGAACATACGGACATACGGACATACGGACATACGAACATACGAACATACGAACATACGAACATACGAACATACGAGCATACGAACATACGAACATACGAACATACGAACATACGAACATACGAACATACGAACATACGAACATACGAACATACGAACATACGAACATACGAACATACGAACATACGAACATACGAACATACGAACATACGAACATACGAACATACGAACATACGAACATACGAACATACGAACATACGAACATACGAACACACGAAAATACGAACGTACGAACATACAAATATACAAGCATGCAAACATACAAACATACAAACATACAAACATACAAACATACAAACATACAAACATACAAACATACAAACATACAAACATACAAACATACAAACACACAAACACACAAACATACAAACGTACAGACGTACAAACACACAAATGTACAAACGTACAACCATACAAACTCTCCGGCTTTATTATAGTAGTAACATACGCACAGAAAATTTCACGTGCATATGTTACTTGTGCATATGCATATTTGTAAAGACGCCTCGGAGCGTCAGAGCATGATTTTGAAAGTTTGAATGCGTCTTTCTCAAAACTGTCTTTTTAAAGTCGGTGAGGAAGATTCCTCGGAAACGGCAAAACCGATCAGTCTCAAATTTTTACATAAGGTTTATAAACATATTTTATAGCGATTAATCGAAGGTTTTTTCTCGCCGATAAATATTTTCCATTTTATAAACACCTTAAGGCCAAAATTTTTTTCGAAAATCGAAATTTTTTTTGAGTAGCCGCCATTGTGTTAAAAATAAATATTTTGCTTGGTTCTTCGATTAAATACTAGATAATACTTTATATTTACGAAATCTTTTTTGTTTTTTCATTTTAAATGATCCAATCCAGAGATATCGTGCTCACCGCAAGACACATTTTTTTAGAGGAGCTCCTGGAGATCGGCTTTAAAAATTATTATTTTTACAAATGAAAAATATGAAAATAAAGTTCAAAGTTACCACAATATGTCGATAAATTTTTACGTTAATAAATAAAAATGTCTTTCCAAGAAAAATTCTTAAAAAACCGCGTTTTTTCGGTCTCCTCACTGCGTTTAACTCCTTAAAGCCACGACAATAAATGAAATATAATGAATGATGATTGGTATTGAATTTAGCGAGATTTGATGGAACGGTTCCGATTTCGTGGAATTTAATTTTTTTTTAAATATCCAGAATGCCGATTCGGAAGATCGAAATAATTGTTTCGAAAAAATTCAAAATTTTATAAAACCACGACCGTTTCGTGGATTTTCACCGAGTTTGACATCAAACATTCCGTAACGGCAATATATTTGTTGCAAAAAATTGCATATCGATGACTCGAATCTCGCTCGAGTTAAATCGTTAACGAATATTTTTCAGCCCGAGCTCAAAGCAATTCACAAAATTACAGCGGTTTCATTTCTTCATCCCTATCACACATACACACACACACATCCCTTCGAAGATTTTTTGTGAAATTTCGAGGAATAAATTGCAACTTTCAAGCTCCAAACTGAAAATTTGCAATTGCTTCCTCAAAATTTCATAATTTTTGCTTACTCTCAGAAGCAGCGTTGAGCATTATGCAAAGTTTCGAGGAAGGAATTGCAAGCTTTCAACTTGGAGCTTTTTTTCCTACGTGTATTGTCAATGGACATAAAAATCACGACTTTTTTCACACAGAAAGAACGCTTCCTCTATGAGGAAGCAAAAAAGCTGCAATTTAAAACTTGCAAATTACTTCCTCGAAGTTTTACCCACGATAAAGCCACCTCTATGAGGAACTGTATATCTTTCTCAATTTTTGTTTCCTCTTCCTTTCTCTGTGTGTAGTGTGAATGGACGATACGCGCAGGGAAAAAAGCTCCAAGTTGACAGTTTGCAATTGCTTCCTCGAAATTTCTCAATTTTTGCTTCCTCTCAGAGAAAGCATTGAGCATTGTACGAAATTTCCAAGTTGAAAAGCTCCAAGTGGAAAGTTTGCAATTGCTTCCACGAAATTTCTCACAATGCTCAATGCTTCCTCTAAGAGGAACCCAAAATTGAGAAAGATATATACAGTTTCTCATAGAGGTGGCTTTATCGTACGTAAAATTTCGAGTAAACAATTTGCAAGTTTCAACTTATAGCTCTTTTGCTTCCTCATATAGGAAGCTTTCTTTTCGTGAAAAACAAAAAATCGTGTTTTTAATGTCAATTTGTTTAAAATGTGGCAAATCATCGAAAAATCACATTTAGAAAAAATGTCCGAATGGACGTGTGTGTGTGTGTGTGATGAAAAATTGAAACCGCTGTAATTTTGTAAATAGCTTTGAGCTGGGTCTGAAAATTATTCCTTAACGATTTAACTCGAGTGAGCTTCGAGGCATCAATATGCAATTGTTTGCACAAATAAATTGCCGTTGTGGAATGTTCGATATGAAATTTAATGAAAATCGACAAAACGGTCGAGATTTTATAAAGTTTTAAATTTTTTAATAAAAATTATTCCGACTTTCGAACTCAGAACTATGTACAAAACACATTAGAGAGAGGAAAAAAAAGCTGCAACTTGAAACTTGCTTCCTCGAAATTTTACCCATTGGGTAAAATTTCGAGGAAGCAAAAAACACTCAAAATCTCCTCTAGAAGAAATTATATTTTTTTCCATTTTCGCGTCCTCATAGAGGAAGCTTTGAGCATTGTGTGGAGTTTCGTAGAAGAAACTGGCAAGTCTCAACTTGCAGCTTTTTCCCTACATGTACATGTAAATCGCAAATTTTTCGAACAATTTGAAATTTCATAAAATCATTTCATCGATTTATCACGAAATTCGACCCCAATCATCCATCAATGAAATTTTAACTATATTTTCATACGAAATTTGATCATGAAATCTAAAAAGTTTAACACAAATGGCACGAGCTAGAGTCTTGAGAAACGGCTTTATGCGTTATATCGTTATTTTGAATTGGAATAAAATTCCAATATTTCATCAATTCAAAACGCCTCTATCGAATTTCTCGAAATTCTATAGCGAACATCCTTCGATGGTACCCAATATACGTACGAAATTTCGGCTCGATAACCAAAAGATTACCCTGATTCTTAAAAAAAAAAAGACCTAAATGAATGTTTTGAAAAAAATTAATAAAAATTTTTTAAATCCAAGACGCCCGAATCGACTTTATTCAAAATTGGTACGAAATATCCTTTCATAGTATCCAATCGATGTACGAAGTTTTTACTGAATAGCCGAAAAATGACACGAGCCAGACGCTTAAAAAACACCTATAGCGACTTTTCGAAAAATTCGAAATTCTATAACATTGGAAAGTCTCAATCGATTTGCCCTTAATTCAATAACCAACTGTATTTTATGATAGACTATGTGTGTAAAATTTTCTAGTCCGATAGCTCGAAAATCGCGTGAGTTACGCCTCTTAATACACTTTTTTGAAAATTTATACAACCCAAATAAATGTATTAATTGTCACAAAAATCCCAGTGAACGAAGAGCCAATATTTCACTTTTGTGCCAAATTTCAGCTCGAAAGCTCAAACCAGTTCGAAGTTGAAAACACAAACATGCGTCGCCCATGTAACCGGCCATTTTTTTTAAGCGTGATTTTTTTATGTTTTGGAAAATTTGACAGTAAAAACACGATTTTTTTTTGTATTTTCATGAAAAGAAAGCTTCGTCTATGAGAAAGCCAAAGAAGCAAATTAAAAATGTGTCTATAGTTTCCTCATTATTTTTGCGTATACACAAAGTTTCCTGTGTGAGGAAGCCAAAATTGTAACGGCCTCTTTGTTCATGGAGGAAAATTATTGAGTGCGAAAAATTGATGAGGAAGCAATATGCAAGTTTCAATTTGCATAATTTTTTGTTTTGTTTTTAACAACGCATTTTATTTTTCTATCAAGGGCTTACATACCCCTGAAATTTTCAAAAAATCAATTTGTTGTTACAGATTTTTTTTATACTTTTAAGAATTAAAAAAAAAAAACTTTTAAGAAAATTCCACTCCGATACAAAGTTATAGCAATAAATGTAACCGGACAGTAAATTCACATTGTACCTACCAGAAACTTTACACGCGTTTTTTCTCGAAACTGTGGTTTTCGACAGTGCCAGCACAACTCAGTTAATTTAATTTTTAACTTTTTTTTTAAATCTTGATAATTATTTTCTCTATAGTCTGACTGGAGGTTTTTAAATTTTTCCTTTGAACAATTTTTTAGAAATTTTTAAACACTATTTTTTCTTTTTTTAATCGCATACTAAAGTTTGAAATACTGTAATTTCTTTATTGAAAAAAAAAAAAAATTGCCTCCATCAGACTATCACTACTACATTATTTTACTACATACTTTTTTATTTTTGCAGATTGGATCATTTTTGGTGAAGTTATAATGTCGACAAGGAGGCGCCCATGATTTTCACCAGTAGTCCATTTATACCCATAAAAAATAATGTTAATATATATATAAAAAAAAATTTTAACATTTTTCTTCTTATAGTTGAAAAGTTAATAAAAAATGTAAAATCGACAATTTCATTTTTTTTTCACCCTATAACATTTATAATAATTTTTCAAATTTACTCGGTTTTCGGCCCTTAATAATGTTTGGTCCACATGCAGTAAAACCAATTTTGAGGATCAACGAATCGATACGAAATTGAGTAAAAGAGAGAAAAAGCTATCGAAAATTAATATTGCCCGTTTGGATTATTATTTGAAAAAATCCAAAAGGAAACGCAGTCTCTTTTTTTTTTGATAAACCGTTCAATTATGTTCATTGATGATTATTTCTTATTTGGACAAAGTTAGTCCCCTGAAAGATAAGCACATGGTTGTCGCGATCGCACTGGCGCGCTTTATTTTCAATTATTTCGTTACGGGCTCGAGAAATAAAAAAATATCATACAGCTCGACGTGTCTCTAAATCTAATATGATTTCTTTGACCGAAACGAAAGTCTCTTTCAACTCACTTCACATTACACCACGTGTAAATGTAATATAAATACTTTTTAGACACACACACAAATATATATATATATATATATATATATATATATATATATAGATATACTAATTTAGTATTTTTCTCTTGCTCTTTATCCCTTGCTCTTTCTATTTATTACCATTTAACACTAGTACGCCGGAATTAAGAGGATTTCTTCGATAGAGTTAACGAGGAGGAAATACGAGATGCGAGAACCGCGAAGAGATCGATGGTGCAAAAGATCGAGAGACGAGAATCGAGATAGAACGAAGGAGGACGCAAACCGACCGTTGGTAGGGTCGGACGTGAACTGGCGGTTTGTCAACGAATGGTCGAGGGACCGCGTGGAAAAAAAATAGAAGACAGGAAAAGAACCCACGGACAACGCACGATTAAAGAGAGAAAGAGTGAAGCTCCGGAGAGTATGAACGAGAGGGGATACAGTGTGTATATATATATGGGGCATTCCACGTTAGTTTGATCTAGCTGCGACCCTCGTGATTATTTTTTTATTCTTTATTTTTCCTTTAGGCGTCTGTTATGAAATGATGAAAAAAATACATATGTTATTATGCGACAATTATTATTATTATTTTTATATGACAAAAAGATTATGTTGTAACTTGTTGCCCATTTTGTTTCAATCAGACTCTAGCCTTGCCAATTCGTTATATTTTTTTTATCTACAATAAATGATAACAGAAGAATTGAAACATTTGTTGGAAATAAATTGCATCCTGATTTATGATCCACCTCAAAGAAAAACTACGTGGATAAATTCGTATAGTCTCAAAAAAATGTTGTTTTCGATGAAGGAATTTACTGTGTGAGTTTAAACGAAATCGATAACGGCCCTGATCGTAAAATTAACAGTTTAAATTATTCGGAATTATCACGGAGACATGGCCTATTCAATATTTTTTTTTATATTATTTTAACTGCAATTTATTATTATTTTTTAACATTCGGCAATTCTGCTGGCTGTGGGTGTTTTTGCGTGTCTCTAGTCGGCATCCAGCGATGCCCGTCCCTAGCCATTCCGTTGTATTCAGTTAGGTGTCCTGAATCTGGTGTTTAAGTCCCTTGGTTTGTGTCTCTTCAACCTTCTTCTGATGTTGTCTTCTCTGAGCAGGTTTACTGCGAGCAAGTTGGGGTGGCTGTTTATTCTTGTTGCATAATTTTCACTGAGTCTGCTCACTTCCTCTTTGACTGTGTTGATTTGCAGGTCCTTATGTATGTTTGCGTTTGTGACGTAGTAGGGGGCGGTGGCGATTGTTCGCAGAATTTTCGATTGCAGTCTCTGTAATATTTCTATATTCGAGTTCGATGCTGCGCCCCAGATTTGAGCCTATTCAATATGGCCGCGCATTCCCAGTCAACTCAAGTCAGCCAGCACTGGCCAGCACTAGTTAGGGTTCGGTAGTAAATTCTCGATTATCATATATTTCTTCGCGAAATGTAATGTTTTTAGTACGATCTGTTAGTCAAGATTATTATCGTTGATGTTTGTGCATGACGGAATGCATTATCGCCATAAGGAAGTTTAAAATGTCTTTCATTGAGCTGTATACTTTTTTGCGAGCGAAGAAGAAGTGTAGTACAGATCTGAGAGCCGTCGTCTTCCAGGCTTCCGGAAAAAAACGCTGGTATATTCATTTCCCTTTTTCCTATTCTTTTGTTCATTATGCCATCAGTATTTTTTTTTTTTTTTTTCTTTATTGTGTGTTCCAACGTATACCCTTTCGGGTTTTTACGCATGACCCTTCCCAATTCCATTTTTTCCATTTTTCCATTTTTCCCCCTATCGCTCCCTACTCGCACTTCGCTAAGCTAATCTAACTTCCATTGCGTCCGCAGACGTCTAAACTACACTGTATCGCATTTGCCATGGACACAGGGAAACTGCGGAAAACCTGTGCCGATACAGACGGCTGTTTTTTTTTTTTTTGAATGAATTACAGTTGTATTACCATCAGAAACTCAGAAAAACTGCCTCCCGCTCAGTAGTCGGCGTGCAAGCCAGTGCACGGCTAAGCGGTCACCCATCCCAGTACTGACCGCGGCCAATACTGCTTAACATGGGAGATCGCCGAAGCCGCGCACCGACCGCGCGTCCACTGCTGTCGGTTGTTTATGCCATCAGTATATAATTGATAATTTGATAATAATCGTGTGGCAATTCGAGTTATGAAGTATTATTGAATTGTTAAAAATATTATACAAATATTTAAAAAATGTCAACGGGAAGTCGCTGTTATTTGCAGGTAAGAAGGCAAATTATTTATTGTTAATTACGTCAATATCATTAATATTTTTTTACATATGTATTGAATTTTCATCATTGTACTATGCATACCTCGTTTTTTATTAACTTTGCACCCAATAGCGCAACATTGAACGCGTTATAACTTTGAGAATATTAACTTTAGATAAAAAAGTTTTTAATAAAAGTTTTGGGAAATTTATGGATTTAAAAGATAAGTTATTAGCATTTTATTGTTTAAACAATTATTAGGAGAGATACAGGTCAAAAAGTGAATGAATAAATTTTAACAGTCGCATAAGTCGTAAACGGTGAGTGATACAAAAAAAATTATTTAAAAAAATAGAGAGGAAATTCAATTATCTACAAGAAAGATTATTACTATTTTTTGCCTAAAGTGCACGGTAACGGAGATATTGGCCAATACGGTTTTCCTCAAAATGGCGGCACTTGCGCTCCCTTAATTTGTAAGGATTTTGTTTATTTACATTACATTACATGTAATGGGCTCCCTATTGATTGTATGCGATGAACCTATACGACGCGCCATGTTTAACCTCAAAATCAGAAAAATATTGCCGGCCACTCTACGGCTAAATAAATCGTCTGCGAACAACAAGCTATTACTTATAAAATCGATCTATCACATGACGTAATCTTGTATTCGTGATTTGTTCATTTTTTTTCAGCAATTATACAATTTCAGTCGCGCCTCTTGTCGTTTACGCGACACGAATAAAACGATTTTTGATCTTTCGCGCGGACTAAAAATCTCATATCCCACAGACCAAACATCGTTCATCGTTCTCCCGATTTTTATTTATTATATTGTCGTCGTAATGAAGCGGTACATTTTTTATTATAATTAATACGCCAAACATTCGCGCAGTAATCATAGAGCATGAGATTGGAAGAGTGGTTTGAAATTTGGCCGCGAGAGGTCAGGTTGCTAAATGGTAATTTCCAACCGCTACAAAGATTCCTTTTCAACTTGCAATATCACACACCTAAACGATAAACTATTTTCACGCTTTTTTCAGCATTCTCGAGTAATGCTACTTTTACATGCATAGGACTACGCACATAGTCACTACACACAAAAAAAGTTGAATCAAGGAACGCAGCCAAAAGGCCGCGTTCCTTAATTCAGCTTTCCGTCATTTTTCGTCGTCGTCCCTCTTCAATATAATGTGTGCGAAAGAGACGGAATGATCAAAAGCAAAATGATGGGGCGCAGGCATAGTTTAATATGGCGGAGAAAGGTTATGTATGCCATTTACGCGTTACCTACATTCCTTTTCAACTCGCGATATCACAACACCTGAACGATTAACCATTCTCACATTTTCTCAGCGTTTTCGAGCAATGCTACTTTTAAATGTTCTCGTTTCTATGTGAATTCTTAACCCCGCGTGTGTACACTGGGTCTTTAAAGAAACAGTCAAAATTTCAAACTACTATGTCTCTCTCTATCTGTCAATTTTTATTATCAACGGTTTTAAACTTTGAACTTTGAAAAATCCTGCGCCATGTAGTAAACACTTCAAGAAGTAATCCAGAATTTTTTCAGATTGTTTGAGAGCCTAGATAACTCTGAAAACTCAACTGGTCCCTCAGAGACCCAGTCTACACGTCATATCTCGAAAAATATAGTGTACACACGAGGGAGTTCAATCTCGTTTAGAGGTTAGACCGAAAAAAAAAACGTGTCGTTTGTGCGTATCTAGTAGAGGCTACGAGCTAATCATGTAAACTTCGATTGTAATAATCTCGACGTGGAAACGGTAAACCTTGTTGAAGTTGCAACGGAGGTCCCGATAACAAATTCAATAAAACGCTAAGTTTAAAAAGAATTATTAAATAAATGATTCTATGAAGGTAAAATTTCATAGATGTTGAATCGTCAAGCTGTTCCTTCCCAAATGTGCGCAGAATTTAAAGAAAAGCCACAAGACAAGATGCGCTTATAACTTGGAATCTGTCAGGAAGGAAAACATTTTGTTTTTCTCGATCCCAAAACAACATACTTGCCAACGACACCGTATCAATTTTTGGAAAATAAAAACATGGAAGAATTGGTTAGTCACAGAGCTAGGTAGAGTTGGCGCAAAATAATCCATAAAGATATAGTGATACAATTAGTTCAACCAAGCGGAATCAACGGAACGAACCCTTCTCATCGTCCGTAGCCTTTCCAAAACCGATACCGTAACGTTGACGCGGACAATCGCGCGGTGTAGTATTTGAAATACTGACACATAACACGCCCATATACTTAGTATTGTGTATACCTATAGTTGACTCTTCGGCCATCACTCTTTTATATATCTGTCTCTCTCTCTCTCCTGCCTAGAGTGCCTATAGGGTTGTCACAATGATTCGGTCGTGTTTGGACTGTGCGTCGCCCTCTACTACTCTGGATATAACTTCGTTACAGACTTTATTGCCTCCCACAGATAGAACGCTCCTAACAAAGGTTTAGAGCGCTTCGAGTGTACGCAGGGGCATATAGGGGTCAATGATGAAGAATCACTCGACGACTTTCGTCGTTTTTTCATAAATCAACGAAAGGAAAATACCTTTCACGAAAGATCAGAAATATATTCCTTTCACGGAACACATTGCACAATGGAGAAGAATTTTTTGGATTACGACGAGTTTCTTTTTGTCACTGTTCAATTTTCCGGATGTATTCGAGATTTTTTTACACATATAATTTAAATCAGCAAGAACTGGCTTAAGGAGGTTCGAGCGAATCTTATATAAAACGAATTTTCCAAGTTTAAGATTTGAAACTTAGCATATATATAAAGGAATATTTTATTCATGTATTCTCAAAATTTCAAAACGATCTACTTTTTACTTTATTAGAAAAAATAGTTTAAAATTTGACTATTTTAACGTTCTTATACACGGACTCTTATGACTGACAAGCTTCCGTCATGACTTTTTCTATTATTTTATATATTATCTTCCCAACTTTGAAGAATAAAAAATCACATGCAATAAGTTGAATACTTTAAGCGAATCTTATATAAAACGAATTTTCCAAGTTTAAGATTTGAAGCTTAGCATATATATAAAGGAATATTTTATTGATGTATTCTCAAAATTTCAAAACGATCTACTTTTTACTTTATTAGAAAAAATAGTTTAAAATTTGACTTTTTAACGTTCTTATACACAGACTCTTATGACTGACAAGCTTCCGTCATGACTTTTTCTATTATTTTATATATTATCTTCCCAACTTTGAAGAATAAAAAATCACATGCAATGAGTTGAATACTTTAAAAATATTATAAGATTTTAACAATGTATCTTCACTTTTGTATTATTTAAATAATTGAAGTTAAAAATTTACTTTTTAATCTCGTTTATTGACAGTGATACATATTACTGAAAGTTTGGCAACGTTGCGGGAGCAGCTGAGAGAAAAGAAAAAGATAGAAATATAATGAAAAAGAGACGAGATGAGAAATTCATTTGTCTCTCTTTAAATTTTGAAATTGATGTTTCAGAGTTTAAAAAATTTTAGTTCTTGTATAAATAAATAATATATTTGAAATCGTTCATTAATAATACTTGTTCAGTGTATTAAAATATTTATTGATTCTATGAAATTTATATATAAAATAATAGATATATTCTAATCGGTCATTGCTCATTAAAAATCATAAGTTTTTAATAATATTATAATATTAATTATTAAAAATTACTATGGGTGGTAAGGTATATTTGAATATAAAAATCCATTCATTCAGTTTAACAAGTTTTTTTATTATTAGAAAATGTAACTAAATAACGTCTGTTGAGTGCATTACTGGAACTTCCGCTGCTGTTAAAATTTTATTTAAATTAGTACTTCCAATGCCACTCTCAATAACACCTAGTAGGAAAAAATAATCTCGTTAAAATATAATTTAAAAACTGAGAAATCATTACAATATCTTGTCTCAAAATAATCACTTATCCACACCATTTACAATCTTAAAGTTGACAGTGTAGGTTGGTCTGGTTGATGAATTTTTTTCAGTTGATGTATTCACTCGAAATATTCCATTGCAAGTCATTCATTTCACCTGGAATACACTCGCTAACCCATTTCTTGATTCTCTGACTGCATTTCCCAAAGACAAGGGTTTATCACAAGAATGACACCACAAATCTTTATTCAATATATTTATGTCGATTAATCGCTGTCCAACTAATTCTGAAAGGCATACAAAATATTTAATCAATTATTTTCAACTAAACATTTTATATGATGATTATTACAAATACTATAATAATCTACATCAATATAGTAACATGGATATAACCTCAAATTAAAAAATAACAAATTAATAATTACCTATGAAGTTGGAATTTTCTTTATCTTCTTTTCGAGCTTTATTGCTTTTTATAGCGTTATTTTTCCATTTCACTATATTTTTTTTTACATAATTTACCTTTGTATCTGCAGCGGTTCATGTTTACCAAACGTCACATGCATATACACATACGCCGTTATATAAAAATGCAACAGCGCGCTGTTGCCACATCTTTTTATCGAACCATATGAGTCCAAAATAACGAAGTCATTTCGTTACTTTCTTCATTAAACAAGTAACAATTATCAATTTATTAACTTGTTATATTATTCTAAATTAAAATAATAAATTTTCATTAATATTTGAAGAATTAAATAAACCAAAAAAATTCAAACACTGCTTTGACTCATTAGTTTCGCTCGAACTTCCTTAAGCCTGGAAAGATCTCGAGAACGGTTTGAGCTACAGCACTGTAGCTCAAACCGTTTCGCACACTTTTTTACAGAAACTTACCAAATGGCTGTGGGTTTTTGAAATTTTTGAAAAATTCCTGTGCGCCCTCGGGTTTCTGCTATTTTTGAGATATCGGGCTATTTTTTTAAATATAGATACACAATCACTAAAGAACGTTTGGTCCTTAAATTTGGCGATACACAGTGAAAGCGTTCGGACGGTGGGAAATTTTGAATTTTACGAAACATGCTTGTGGTCGCTGATGTAATTTCCGAAAATTTTGCGATATCGAAACAAATTTTTGTTTGAGTATTGAATAGAGTATCATTACTGAACGTTTAAGGCACCACACCACGGTACGCGCGCGGTACGAGGGTGTATTTTTCATAATTTTTTTCGAGCAAACGATGAATGGTTTTTTTCTTATTGATACTAATATTCAATATATACATTAGGGCGATTTTTTTTTTCAGTCCCCACTTGAAATTTTGTTGGATATGTCGAAAAAGAAATTCCCTGAAAGTTACAGCCCTTAATATTATTTCTAAGTACTTTCCCTTAGCGTGAAAAGATTTTCCATCTAAAATACACGTAAATCGATTTTTTTTTTTTTTCAAAATTCACTCAGCCGCATTTTATGTTATCATATTGTTCTTGGTGTCGTTTTACTCAGAATAAAACAATCTAGAAAAGTGCCTATTGCGGCGAAAGTTTAAATTGTACTGGTGAGTTGGTACGGGTCACTGAAGTTGATTTTTACCCAAAATTCTCGTTTTTTTGCTGTTATCTCCGAAACAATTAACTTTACGAAAAAAATGTAAATGAAAACTTTGTTGGAAATTTAATTTCCTACAAAAAAGGTCGTATCGACCCAATTGCTTAGATTAATATTTCTTGAGATATTGAACTTTAACTTATGAGTAGTATAAAATTTTTACGGTTTATTCTTGAAAAAATGAAATAAAAATGTTATACTACTAAAATTTTTACGGTTTATTCTTGAAAAAATGAAATAAAAATTTTATACTACTCATAAGTTAAAGTTCAATATCTCAAGAAATATTAATCTAAGCAATTAGTTCGATAGGACCTTTGCTAAAGTCCTTTTATTTTAGCAAAGAAGGGGTTGTAAAATGAAAAGTTAGGGGTGAAAAAATTTCTCGGTGGTTCCGACGAGAACTATAAGTGTGTAGAGTAGCCTGTTAAAATTTGAAAGCAATCGGTTCGGTAGAAAAAAAGTTAGGACCCGGGCTGCCAACTTCGAGGTGCCAACTTCGATCAATAATAATTATAATAATAAACTATTAAATTTGTTCAAACAAATTTTTCTTTGTATCTTTAATATGTAAATAAAAACCTCCTAAATATCCAAAACGATTCATTTTTATTTTCCTACAAAAAAACGCCCTCCAAAAAAAACATGAAAATCGGCTTAAGTTACCAGACTAGTACCTTAAAGCTATGATGAAGCCAAAATTAAGAAATATGTCGAAGGAGTTCATTAGAGAGGGGATTTTTCGAGCATCATGTGGAATTTCAAGGCGGCCATTTGCAAGTTTGATCTTGCGACTTTTTTTACTGTTTGTTTGGTGAATTGACTGTAAAAACAATATTTTGGAATTTAAAAAAAAACCAAATTCAGGCAAGTCCTCAAGTGTGGGACTAGCTAGATCCTAAAGATTTTTGTTTTCCTCTACGGCGATTTAGCCGACTGTATATCTCGTTCGAACGAAAAAAAAAAATATGCATTATGTTTTTTCATTCGCTGTGATTATTGTGTATAAGCCTCTCGAGTAAGTGGCTCGAGGGTCATTCGTCTTTCCGTTCATTCAATCACTCTGCCCAAATTTAACTCCAGCGCTACGACGCGATGCGTAATAATATATTTAATATTCTGGCTTTCAGGGCGATTGGTGAAGTTTTTCTTTCTTTATTATTGTGTTCCAACATATATCCTTTCGGGTTTTCACGTATGACCCTTCCCAATTCCATTTTTTCAATTTGTTCCATTTTTGTCCATTTTTTTTCACTTTTTCCATTTCTTCATTTTTTTCTACTTAAAAATTTTTTTTTCCTTTCCTTCCATTTTTTTTCCTTCTTTTTCATTTTTTCCCATTTTTTCCACTTTTTTTTCATTTTTTTTATATAATTTATTGAAACTTTGAGAATATTTTATACATATATTTAAGTATATACTATAAAATATTAGGGACCCCATATTGCAGGTCACAATCAGACTCAGCATATTGCGTACATTCTGGAAGCCGCAATTTTCATCTGAAATCAAACGAGGTTGGAATTCACTTTTATTATATGTCTCTCTTCTATATGAACCTAAATGCTATCAAAAAAATAGAAAATTGAATTTATTACATGTGTCAAAACGAAAAAGTATGATTTTTTGCCATTTTTTACAACTGTATTTGCAAAAAAAAAATTATTATAAATAATGATAACATTCCGATTTTAGGTTCATATAGAGCGCAAAACTATGAAGAAAGTAACTGTCAATTTTCAAAACGATTGGTTGAAAACTTTTCAAACTAGCGTGTACGCAAGTTCAAAAAAAGTCGTTTTCAGGAAAACGCGTTTGGAAAAATAGCAAAATGCTGAGTCTGATTGTGACCTGTAATATGGGGTCGCTAATATCTTCGGTGTTTTGCAAGGGAATTCTTTAAAAATTTTATAGTATATACTTAAATATATGTATAAAATATTCTCAAAGTTTCAATAAATTATATTAATTTTGTATACAATAAAAAAATTCATGAAAATCATTGAGAAAACGCTGTCCTAACCCTATTTCCCCCCTTAATGGCTTATAACAATAGAACAAGTCGGAATTTTCATTTAAAATTTTGGGAACATATTTTTCAATAATTTTACTAACAATTTATGAAATTAAAAAAAAATCAATTTTTTGAATCGCCAACCGCCAAAAAACTTCACCAATCGCTCTGAATTTTTACAAACAGAAATAAATCGAACCGTTTCATATATTTAAGGGGGGAAATAGGGTTATTTCCCCCCTTAAATATATGAAACGGTTCGATTTATTTCTGTTTGTAAAAATTCAGAGCGATTGGTGAAGTTTTTTTTCTTTATTATTGTGTTCCAACGTATATCCTTTCGGGTTTTTACGTATGACCCTTCCCAATTCCATTTTTTCGATTTGTTCCATTTTTGTCCATTTTTTCCATTTCTTCAGTTTTTTCTACTTACATTTTTTTTCCCTTTCCTTCCATTTTTTTCCCCTTTTTTTCATTTTTTCTCATTTTTTCCACTTTTTTTCATTTTCTTTCATTCCTTCCATTTTTTCCATTTTTTTTTCATTTTCTCCCCCTATCGTTCCCTACTCGCACTTCGCTAAACTACCCTCTAACTTCCATTGCGTCTACAGACGTCTTAGCTACTCTGTATCGCATTTGCCATGGACATAGGGAAACCGCGAAAAGCCTGTGTCGATACAAATGGGGCTTTTTGTTTTTTAACGAGTTTCAGTTGTATTACCATCAGAAAAATTCAGAAAAACTGCCTCCCGCTCAGTAGTCGGCGTGCAAAAGCCAAGTGCACGGCTAAGCGGTCACCGATCCCAGTGCTGACCGCGACCAATACTGTTTAACACGGGGTAAGATCGCCGAAGCCGCGCACCGACCACGCGTCCACCGCTATCGGTTATTGGTGAAGTATTAAAAATGCAACAAAAAAAATGAAGCATTTGGTATTTTTAATGGGCACCACTTTTGGCTCTCCACTGTAAACAAAAAAAATAATCGCTCCAATGAATAAACGTATTTGAGAAATATTTTAAAAAAACCAATTGGAATAAATGAAGAATTCATTATTTTGTCGGTCATTTTCGATTTTTCTCACTGTCGCCATATGTCGTCAATTTAAATATTCATAATGCTACGTACGCTGTTGGATATTTAGTTACAAATTTATCCATACCTTATTATCTTTCGTCGAGAATATAATTGATTCTCAACTATTTTATTAGTTCATCAGCAGTACGCGTTTTATCGCGCGAGGATAAATCGTCGAATCGTTGTCTTATTTGACATTCCCGAACGGTAATGATGTACACTTTTGGTGAGTGCGTGCTGTTCGATGATTCGAAGCTTATCTCTTGTTTTAACGTCGAGCACGACGATTGCATAGCGCAGCTGGTGAAATAAGTATATACACAAATGTCACGTTCGCAAGAATTTTCGCATAATTCAAAATTTCGTCGCGCACTCAAGAGTTCAATATTCACTTTACTTTTTTCGCGTCACTTGCACAACCAACGACGAGGCGCTATTCGTAGTAAGTTTTACGATTAAAATGATAGAGAAAAATAATGCCAATAATGAAAAAGGATCATTGTTTACAGCGAGGGGAAAAGGAAGCAAATGGAAATTATGATTGTGATCTTTTTTTTTTTAGTGGCGGAGACATACACGTGGCGCTTAGTACGGTCTGACTAGCGACTATGTGACCCAGTCCCGTCGCCTCGTATCAGGGACAACCGATAGGTTGCTTCATCCCTCTCTCCCGCCCGACAAACTGAGAACCCTGACCTTACTAAGCCATCAACGGAACTGCGCGCGGGAGGTGCGAGTTCACCTCGTGTTATGGATCGCAGGACCGTGTATATATTCGAAACGCACGTGGGGGGTTTTTCATCATCGCGCCATCTATGGTTCGAAACGGAACGACAAAGCCGATTTTAAAACCAACGAGGCGGAGCGCCTGTCAAAAATATAACACGTAAGTTGATTCTCTATTTCCTTATTATTTTCGGGTTATCCGAAAAAGCTTCGGAATATCTCACGACAGTTTGTACAAGGGGAATTTATGAGAAAACAAAATTATTAATACACTCACCCGAAAAAAAAGCGGTACACTTAAAATTTGGAAAAAAAATCACTAAATTTCAAATGACGGTAACTGCGTAAATAATGAAGATAGAAAGGTCTTTAAAAAATGAAAATAAAGCTTGGTATCTCTACTTAAAGGATCGATTTATTTCAATGTTGCGAGATTAATTTATTGAAAATGGCGGATGACAAAGCGAGAGCGTGCGGAATTGAAATATATTGGTCCGAGTTTGCGACGACCCATGGCGTGAGTCAGGTGTCGCAACACAATGGGATAAAAAGCATGTGATAGTACAGAGTCTCCTCTTCAAAATGCTTTTTTAATCGTTTCGATCCGATGATTTTTCGCCGAGTTATTCGCATTTGAAGAAAAAGGATGTTTTTTTACTTTAAATGCGAATAACTCGGCGAAAAATCATCGTATCGAAACGTAAAAATCAGCTCTTTACATTTTCTTACACTTTATTTTTTAGGTTTTGGAAAAGTGTTCCAGTTTTCAAAATTAAGTAAGTACGAATGAAAATAAATTCTTCAACTTTTATCTTTATTTGAGTACCTGCAATTTTCACAAAAATATAATGAAAAAGGATCAAATTAAATATATGAAACGGTTTTATGTATTTCTATTTTTGTAAATGAATACTTTTGTTTATTTTATAGGATTTAAAAGAAAGTCTAACGGAGATCGATCCATCAAGAGGTAGACAACTATTTCGCCTAATATATATTTATATGACAGATATTTACAAGTAGTTTATCATGCTCGATTAACAGTTTGAATGTTTAAAACCCGATTCAAATTAAGAGCATATTTTTTCAGTATATTCATTAAAGTTGACGGGATTAATAGCTTATAATTACATATAACAAATGTGTGTAACGCGGTGGATTCCGTTAGTGGGACAGAGACGGACAACCATCGAGGGGTTTTCAGGTTATGTCTATCGGCATTATCTGATCGCAACGCCTTTAGTGGCTGTTACAAAAATTAAAAACAGCTTCGTTAACGGGCCGTCCCCCACCACTGAAATTTGAGGGAGTTTCCAGACCTGTTACAAGACCGTGATAGCAACAGACACGTTTCGCGCGTCTTGTTTCATGAAGTTTTTAGGTCAGGTATTATCCCTCAGTCGAGCCGAGACTAGAGTGAAGTGGAACGTTGGATGACCACGTGACCAAAAGGGGCCTTCTGATTCGTCCGTATATAGGCTTCGTTTTTTCAAAATTCAATGTATCGAAGTTCGATCTTCGAGTGTCATCACTTTAAAAAATAAAAAAGAAAGTAAAACAAAGGTCCGGTTGTACAAACGCACCTTACACGCTCGTTTAATTTTTTAAAAATATACTCTTGAGATAGGCTAGACCCGATTCTACCAAACTTCAATCGAACTTGACGGAGTTAAACTTAGTTAAGCCTATCTCCGCACTATAAAAAAAAAAATTGAACCCCGTTTAAACCGCGTCTGAGGAAACGAGCGTAATCCGAAGTTGTAGAACTGACCGTAAAGGTGTTACCGCTCTGGGTTTGAAATGAAGGGATGAATGAGATACGCCATAAACTTTGTACTATTAAAATAGATTTTAATAACGTTAATCCATCAGCTTTCGCGGTTCTCATGTCAATATTGTACAAGAGGTAATAATCGTAATATATCTTTGTTCTTGACCTTAACAATCATTTTAGTTTACGTATAGCATAATGAGATTACGAATATTGTCGTAGATTCGATAAAAACAATTACGAGCCGACGTTCACCGTCAAAAAGAATAAAAAATATATGTATACATATTTATATGCGTTTAACGTACACTGACGTACGCCGAGAATTAAAAAATATATATTTATAGAACAAAAAAAAACAACAAATTTTACTGTAGTAAAATGATACGTGACGTACGAATTGTCGTACGGGTCATGGACCGAAAAATCTCGTAATTCAACGTATTCCTCGTAATTGGATACATGTGAGCATGATAAATAACAAAAGGCATGGCGAGTATTTATAACGAAGATCCTCAAACTCCGTCCAGGCCGTTTCGAACGAGCTATCCCAACTAACCGTCCATCAGACAGGATAGCGTCAAGATTCTTGGCTCAGTATGACTTTAAGATCTTCGGGCAATGTGCGAGTAATATCGTTTATTCTATCGCACAACATTTCCCGCACGGAATTCGTTATCGGCACATCGTCGTCGTAACTTTTTTCCAATTTTTGACGTATCCTCAATATCATATCGACTATTTCGACCTCCTGCTTGTCCGTCACCCACGTCTTCAAATCCTGCCGAATAAACGAATTATTTATTTACTTGCGCGTCATTGTGAAGTGAATTCGTTAATAATCGTTCGCTCAATTGCAATCGTCGAACATAATAAAAACAATAGTATTCGTACCGCTTGTGAAAGCGCCTCCAATTGTATAGCCTGCAACTTTTGGGTGAGCTCCGTGTAACGAGAGTGAAACCATCCGGAGAAATTTGGCGATCGGAAGAATCTTCTGTACAAACCTACCCAGTCACCCTTTATGCCCGTTGTGAGTTGCGGACCTGCGGTACTGAGAGTCGACAAAAAATCATCGGGATTGAACAACTGAGGTATCGGCGTTGCCTGAAATTTTACAGTTTGAAAAATTTGGTTTAGACACAATTTAGCTTTTACGAACGCTCTGATATCGAGGTGATTGAGTCACCAAGATTTGTCAAAAATTAAAACCACTATAACTTTGTAGCCCCAACGTTTGGACGAATGACTAGTAAATTTTGTTGAGCGCAGTTAGAAAAAAAAAACGTTTTGCTTCCTGACAATTTTTGAAGCACAGTTTGAATTTTTTAATATTTTGTACATTATGCATATGATTGGAAGCAAACTGCTTAACAGATCAATGTCTATGAAGTTTTAGACTCGTGAATTCTTTGTTACAACCTTCTACGGGGTGAACATGGTAGATTTTTTTACTTTGCTCTGTGCCCAGAAATATTGACAAATTTTATAAAACATAAATTTCACGAATTAAAGAACGCACCCAAATGCTGCATTCCGCGATTCAGCTTTTTACGCAGATCTGCGTAAGTACGCAAAAAAATCGTTCGACTATTCCGGCTCCTTGACGTTCTTTTGTTTTTCGAAGATGCATCAAAGACGTTTCGGTATTTTTAATTTTCATCAACTGTTAAAGCGTTATTTTACTGTTAACTGTGTAGCTACCAGCTTTTTTTCTTTGCGAAAGCGCCATTCCACAATGCACCCTTTACGAAGATGTATAAATGTACATAAAAATCGTTCTTCTATTGAAGTTGCTGCTTAACGGCTATTCACTGATAATGCAAATAAAAGAACGCGTTTGTAGATACAAGACGCATAGGAATATTTGTGGACGTTGGATTGTACCATGGATGTATCGGCTACGTTATTTTATTTAGCTTTTACGCGGGAATTGCGCTGCGGCGGGGAGGGAGAGTGGGGGAACCCATTGCTCGACCAGGTGTCCGTTGGGGACACGTGTCCTGTGTTAGTGCGCGAAGTTCTGTCGCCGTGAGTGCATCGGTTCGCCCGTGGGAATTTTTGTAGGGAAACAACTTTTTCCATTTCGGCGAAAACGTGATGGCCGATTGTCGAGAGCAACGCGCGGCTGTGAAATTTTGTTTCCTGTTGGGGAAATCGGCCGCAGAAACTACTGTAATGCTTAAGGCTGCTTATGAAGATGCTGCGCTAAGTAAAATCAGAGTCTACGAGTGGTTTTCAAGTTTTCAAAATGGAGAAATGTCAATTGAAGACCAACCCCGTACAGGACGTCCCTCAACGTCAAGAAGTGACGAAAACGTCGACAAAATCAATGCTCTCATTCGTGAAGACCGTCGCCGAACCATTGATCAACTCTGTGAGATGTCTGGGATATCATGGAGTTCAATTCAAAGGATTTTATCCAAAGATTTGCACATGAGCAGAGTTGCAGCCAAATTTGTCCCTCGCCTTCTCACAGACGAGCAAAGGGAGCGTCGACTTCAGGCATGTTTTGAACTTCAAAATCAGCTCGGAGAGGACCCTGAATTCTTTTCCAAGGTGATTACTGGTGATGAATCGTGGTGCTATGGATATGACCCCGAAACAAAGCAGCAACCAAGCGTTTTGCCACTGTGGAGGAGGTAAAACAAAAATCGCTGGAAGGCCTAAAGAACATCCCGATAAGTGAATTTAAAAAATGTTTTGAACATTGGAAGGATCGTTTACAGAGGTGCGTTGTGGTCAAAGGAGAATACTTTGAAGGTGATCAAAATTTGGTGTAAAAATATTAAAAAATAAAGAAATTATGACGAAATTCCCGTTTTTTTGGGTCTGCCCTCGTATTTGGGATTTAGCCTGCGCCAAAAAAGCTGAATTAAGAAGTCAAGGAACGCAGCCAAAAGGCCGCGTTCCTTCCAGCTTTTCATCGTTTTTCATCAAGGTGTCTCTTTTTAATACAATGTGTGCGAAAGACAGAATGATCAAAGGCTGAATGAAGGAACGCAGGCAAGGAGTTTAACGGAGAACACCGCTGTGACCCCCTGTTTTTTATTAATAATTATATATTTAAAAAAATAGGCACGCCTTTGAAATTAACTTTAATTTCAAAGGCGTGGCTATTTTTTTTTAATAATATTTTTCCAAATCCCTGTGTACTTCTCTTCAAAATATCATATTATTAACGAAAACACTCGGTATTTTTTTTCAGATCGACGTTGAAGAGAGTTCTGCTGCGTGCCGCGGAAATGACAGCACCTGACGCGAGAGCTTCCCCAGCGCCACCCTGCGGCGTGAAAAATGTGAAAAAAATGTTTTTTTCACATTTTGATACATTAATAAACAAGGAACAAAACCCAAAAAATTTTTTCGAATATCTCTTTTTTTTCCCACAAAAAAAAATTCTTGAAAAATGTGAAAAAAAACAGGGGGGCACAGTGGTGTTTTCCCTTAAGGCGGCGATCCGGATGGAGGTTATATGTGCCTTACGCGTTACCACATTCCTTTTTAACTCGCGATATCACAACACCTAAACGATAAACCATTTTCACATTTTTTTAGCATTTTTCGAGTATCCCTACTTTTAAATGTCCTCGTTTCTTTGTTGAATTCTTAAATCTCGTTTAGGGATTAGCCCGAAAAAAACGTGTCGTTTGTGCGTGTTTGGTAGAGGATACGAGCTAATCATGCCAACTTCGATTGCAATTACCTCGATTTGATAACGGTAAATATTATTGAAATTGCAATGCAGATTCCGATAATACAGTCAATCAAACGCTATGTTTTAACATATTAAATAAATGGTTCTATGGAGGTAATGTTTCATAGATGTTGAACCGTCAAGTTGTTCATTCCCAATTGGGTGCAGAATTTAAAGAAAAGTCACAAATTCAAGATGCGCTTATAACTTGGACTCTGCCAGGAAGCAAAACATTTTCCTTTTCTCGATCGCTAAACAACATACTTTATCAGTCATTCGTCTAAACTCTGTGGCAATTATAACACTTTTAATTTTGACATATTTTAAGGAGACGGCAGTACGTATACCTTGAAGGGTGATATGTTCTTCTGCAAAGGCATGAGACTCGCGACGTATCTCTCAAGTGGAATCATAAAACTCTCTGTGAGTTCCATCAAGTGACGTTTCAACATAGCCGTTTGTACTTCCCTCGGTCGTTTAGTTTGCGTACCGCGCAACAATTTTTTCAATATGGCTTTGTCCTTGTGTAGAAATGGTTTGTACTGGGTATAAACGCCCGGTTTCGAATCGAGAACTTTCAAATTCTCGACTCTCTTTATTCTATACTTTGTTTGTCCCTCTGCGAATTTAAATAAGGCACGGTTACGTTACGAGGTAATAATCGGTTATCGTTTTATTTAATTGTTACCCGAACTCACCAACGTTACCACTCTCACTTATTCTTATTATATGCGGCCATCTTTGTAGAGTTTTTGCGAAAAATGGATTTGTCACACCGAGAATCACTGCCGGCGGTGTTGGAGCATCCATAGTGTATTCCTTGAACTCGGAGTCGTGAATGGTGAAATAAGGACGATAGTCCGAGCAATACTTGAGCGGTGCGATTGTACTGATAAATAAACGAAATTCGTTATGAATGAACATTTTTTAACTAAATAAATTATAACAAGTGCGATTTCGTTGTCTGAATAGTCGTTACTATTTTTTTCGGAGAATTCAGTGTATATATGGGGCATTCCACGCAAACTCGATGTGGCTGTGACTCTTTTTTGTTTTTTTTTTTTTTTTTTTTTCAAACATATTATAGTCTGACAGAAAAATGATCCACATCAATTTTCATATTTGTGAAGAAAATTCCTGTGTTCGTAATAATCTAAATTGTTAATTCGACAATGAGGGCCGTTATTGATTTTGTTCAAACTTATACAGTAAATTCCTCGATAGAAAACAACATTTTTTAGACTATTTTGGTTATGCCCGTAGCTTTATTTCAAATAGGACAATAAAATGAGGATACAATTTTTTTCCTTCCACGAAAGTTGGAGTTTTTCTTCTATTACTTATGTAATATTGAAAAAATATTTCTGTGACGACGAGAGAGTGCGAAAACAAAAATAGTCTTCGACGTATAATATATTATGTTTATGGCATTTTTCACCATAATTTTTATACCCAAAAAAAAATTTTAACTCGAAGTCAAATTTGTTCAATCTCACCCTCGCTCCTTGTCATAGAAATATTTTTTGAAATATAAAATAAATAACCGAACAATTCCAACATCTGTTGAAAAAATGTAAAAACATACCTAAAAAGTCATAGTACGCTCATAACCGAAATAGTCCGAAAAAGATATTTTATATCACGAAATTTACTGTTTACGTTTGAATAAAATGAATAACAGTTCTCATTGTTAATTAACTGTTTAGATTAGTATGATTGAAGCAATTTTCGAGAAAAAAAAAAATTGATAATTGGTGAGACTCACGGTTAGGTAGACTTAAGATGGAAGGCCATATATATATATTAGGGCGATTTTTTTTTCGACTTTTTTTTTCTCAGTCCCCATCTGAAATTTTGTTGGATATGTCGAGAAACAAATTCCCTGAAAGTTACAGCCCTCAATATTGATTCTAAGTACTTTCCCTTAGCGTGAAAAGATTTTCCATCTAAAATACACGTAAATCGAATTTTTTTTTTTTTTCAAAATTCTATAACTCAGCCCCCTACTCAACTCTTGTACACGGCGACGGCGGCGGCGATATATTTATATAATATATATATTGATATATTAATTATTTTCATTCTGAATAGTTTTTTTTTAACTTGACTCACGCAACTAACGCCTGAACCATTTCGGCGCACGTGGTCGGCGAACTGGCCATTACGACGATTGGTTCACTGAGCAAAACGAGTTCCCAAAGAAGATGAACGTGAGTAACGACACTGCCCAAATTTCGAAACATATCACTCTCGTACGACGAGGTGAGAATTAAACGACGCAACGTTTCTATGTTAGTCGCGTGATCCAATGCGCTCACAGACGGTACGTTGGTTTTGTAATTTTTGTTTGGAATGTATGTCTGTAACGTTATTTACAAAAAAATGAGTTTAATATCGTTCGCGAGAGTTCGGATTTATCGATGAAACACGCAATACGCGGTAAATTGACAAACTTGAAACAGAACTCCTAGTAGTGGCAAGTGAATCGTTTGTCCTGGCATCGGAGGAGGCCACTGATCGATCTCACGAGCCGCAACTTCCATCACCGTTGCACCCGATTCGAAGAATTCCGGCGCGAGAAGAGCGCACAATTCGCCGAATAAATTTATAAACGGCAACTTGGAGATTATCACAACGCTCTGCGAATAAATTTTACAACTGTTACATCTTTTTGTTCCGACCAATTTTGTTATTCATATTACAACAATACGCTATTATAAATTACTGTTAATACATTTTTTTAAACTTTTATACATCCAAAATTTCATTGAAAAAATTAACGACAAATCGACCCTTTCAAAATCAATACGTTCTAATAAATCACTAAATGTTTTTCAATGCTAAAACCTCGTGCTATGGATATGATCACGAATTATCTCCGATTTATCGATAAAACATTTTTCAAACGCTTGTTGAATTTTACCATTCTGACGCAGTTGTTATTTTGATTATAAACAACATGTAAAAATATATACTACCTTCTGGAAGTATCCTCTGGGCAAAGTTTTATCTTTTACTTGACGAAAGTACACGTATCCCCAGTAATAGTCCTTGTCGGATTGCAAGAAGGTCGCCGATTTTCTGTCATACTCTTTGAGCGCTTGAGAATTCTTGATGGGCTGTTTGTTTTGTCTTATTCTAACATGATATTGAGTATCTCCCATACAACCTGAATTGGAATCCGGAAATGCCAGATAACAGACGTTCGAGCGTTCTTGCTCCGATAATTTGGCATGATTCGGAAATATAGCCTGAAATAAAAATCAATTATTGTGCGCAACGGATAAAAAATGAGAAAAAAATAATAATAATTCTGGAATTGCGTAAAAAATTTGCACACAGTCCGGCGACATCGTACCTCTACAGCCTGACCAAGCTCCAGATCGAAAGTAACGACGCATATGCAATGCACCCAATTCTCAAAGTTTTCCCACTTTCTCTTAACCATCTTGGTTATCTCTTCCATCCTACCGTTCCAATGATTCTTCGAGGTGGACGGTTCCGACATTCTTCACTCTCATAACTCTCTTCGCGTTTCTACCCAAATTCTGTCTTACATCATTATTTTTTCTATCAAATTTGACAAAATTATTTCGATTAATTGTTAAACACGATTGTTATATGAATAAATACATTTTTCATGGATATAAATTTTTGTTGTCGATGATTGACGGTTTTACTCAAGAATCTCAGCGGAATTATATTCACAGATGCCGTAAATTTTGTTGTTTGTTTTGTTCGCTCGTCAGTAAGGTCAGAAAATCGTTTAATCTTTGGGTATAAGGGTACTTGTATATATAGTGTTGTAAAACAGGATCAACATTGCCAGAAGCCTTACTTTGGAAGCTCTATTAAATACTGTTAAACTTATTGAAATTCATAAAATCTTTTATCATCGTGTAATATATATTTTCTCTGTCGAAAAAACAACAAATGATTCTACACTTTTTAATGCCATATATCTTCTCGTCTCTCGTCGCTCAGGAGTCTTATGAAAATTCAACGTATCGTAAACTGCTATTGTCCGGAAAACAACGGTGAAAGTTTTCATTATCGTCGCGATGATTTATCCGTTAGTCGAACGTTCGATCAAGATATTCATTAATTATCGCGTCGAGTCTGTTACTTTGTCATAATGGAATAATGTCTTTCTCGTTAATAAACAAAAGAATTCGATGCTTTTTTGTAAATCACGGGAAAAATCTTACATCCGCTGGCCCGTTGGGTCTCGTGGAAATCGTCACAATCCAATTATCCGACTGGATTCATCAGGATTTTTGATGGACGCCGATGTCCAAATTTCGTACACTTTTTTTTTCAACACAATCATTTTTTCGGCACTTTCATTGGTTATTAATGTTATTCGCGTTACGCGATTATTTGTACAATCGTTATGATGTTTACATTCATCGTTCGAACAGCTTGAAATGTTTTTAGCACAGATTTTGTGCAGTACGGCTGTAGAAGGGGTACTAGATGCTAGAGCTTTGTAGGTGGGGTGGGCGGGAAGCATCGACAGTTTGAGGCTGGAGCATATCGTATTATAAGGTTTAACCTTGAAAAATATCTCCCCACTCAACGATGTTTTCGTAGTAACGCATTACTCCCACTTTGCGTCTAACGGATATTATGTGATCCGTACAGTACAAACGATAAAAACGATAACGACTCTGTGCGGTTTTGTCAGAAATTATTCAAGCTTTATTCGAATGTTTTGTTTATTTTAAAAGGTACTTGGCATACAGACCATTCTGGACAGAAATTAGCTAAGAAATTTTTACTGATCGGTGGCGCCATCTGTGATCAGATATACAAAAGACAACGGTGAGAATAAGAATGAAAATGGCGATGAGAAAACAAGCACGTCGGTATGGCGGGTACCATTGAAATCGGGATAACATTCTCCATAAAAGCCCATGCACTAAAAAGGTTATAGTACAATCAATAGGGAATATTGTGGCGCATTAAAAATAAACGACAATTTTTTTTCTTAATTAGGTTCAGTATCACGTACCGAATGTAAATGAACAAAATGGTTACGAATTAAGGGAGCGGAAGTGCCGCCATTTTGAGGAAAACCGTATTGGACAATATCTCCGTTACCGTGCACTTTAGGCCAAAAATGGTAATAACCTTTCTTGTAGATAATTGAATTTCCCATCTTTTTTTCTAAATAATTTTTTTTGTATCACTTACCGCTTACGATTTATACGACTGTTAAAATTTATTTATTCACTTTTATATAGTGAATATAAATATTAATGATATTGACATAATTAACAATAAATACCTTCTTACCTGCAAAAAATGCCTTACCTACTTCATACCTTTGGTGGTTGTGATCACGGTCTTATATACAGGTCTGGAAACTCCTCCGCTGAAAGTGACCTCCTTAACGAAGTCAAGTTTAATTGCTGTAGCAACCACTAGAGGCGTTCCGATCTTAGTTGCGAACTTATAATGCCAACAGGCATAACCTGAAAACCCCTCGATATTGCTATCCTTGCATATTACGTTTATTTCGTTTATATCACGACTATTAGTGATAATTATATTAAAAATGAGATATCAGTGTGTGGTCCCAAATTGCAAAACCGGCAGCAAAAGAAAGAAGAAATGTTCTACATTTCACGTGCCAAAAGACATTGATATGTGGAAAAAGTGGAAAGAGTCTATTCCAGGCATTGTAAAGTTACAAAAGACGTATCGTGTATGTTAACAGCATTTTAATCATGAAGACATAGTTCGCGAATGGGTCAAGCTCGCAAGCTCGACGCAAATGGCCAAGTAATTGCACGGGTAAATTTAATGAAAAGATTTTACACATAGTTTGAGAAGATAGTTACTCGTATCAAGTATTTTTCAATATGTAAGGTCACGTACAAAAGAATGCGACTCAACGAGTTTCCTGTGCCAACAAGGTTTAATGACGTCTGAACAGAAAAGGAAAATTGTGTGCCGGAGCATGGTTATGCGAAACAAGTTTCGAATTTTGAAATAAATTATCCAAGCACTGTTCTATCCTTAAGAGTCACGAAACCATCAATTCAAGGAATCAGTACTTGTATCGGTGAGTTTCCTTAACAGAAAGTACCTATTACGTTGTTAGTATATAAAAATGATGAAATAAAAGTAATTTAAACCTACATAAATTTCTTCTATTGATATTTTAGATGTCCCTGAAGTTCCATCAAAAATATGATTCCTGTCCAGTGTGTCAAGAAGCTGTGAGATTGAAAACCAGCTGCGGATCTTCAGAGTCGCAACTGGTGCAAATTAAATCATGCAGTGGCCTGATTCACGCAAACCCTCATTTCTTTCATCTGATCCGTCATATCGAAGCATCATTTACAAAATATTCCTCTCGAATTGATGTCTTCGATATGACTCTAGATGAAGTACTTGATTCTTACACCTTCACTTATCCCTATAAAGAGCATGGATCTGAAATCCTTTCATATGCGATAATTTACTATGTAACATTAAGAATGAGACAATATTGCCTTCAGGAAAATTTTAAACTGAAAAAGAAATTTGTTATTAAAAAAAATTGTCCAAATTAACTAATGAATAAATGTTATGTTAAGTTTTTGTAAGTGTTCTAGCTGTCAACATCAAGGAAGTATGAATAAAAATAAATTCTTTAATTTTTCTCTTTATTTGCGTTTTGTCAATATTCCGAAATAGACTATTTAACAGCATGCCAGAAAATAGTAGATTAAGGTAAGTAAAAATCAGCTCTTTCCTTTCTATTACACTTCATTTTTTTAAGTTTTTGCAGGTGTTCCAGTTTTCAAAATCAAGTAAGTATGAATGAAAATAAATTCTTCAACTTTTATCTTTATTTGAGTACCTGCAATTTTCACAAAAAAATAATGAAAAAGGATGAAATTAAATATATGAAGCGGTTCGATGTATTTCTATTTTTGTAAATGATAACTTTTGTTTATTTTATAGGATTTAAAAGAAAGTCTAACGGAGATCGATCCATCAAGATGTAGACAACTATTTCGCCTAATATATGTTCATATGACATAGATATTTACAAATAGTTTATATTTATCATGTTCGGTTAACAGTTACAATCTTCAAAACCCGATTCAAATTGAGAGCATATTTATTCAGTATATTCTTTGAAGTTGACGGGATTAATCACGCTTTCATAATTACATATAATAAATATGTGTAATCCGGCAGAAGTCGTTAGTGGGACAGAGACAGACAACCGCGAGAGCTATCGTAGGCTTTTCAGGTTATGTCTGTTGGCATTATAAGTTTGCAACTAAGATCGAAACGCCTCTAGTGGTTGCTACAGAAAGTAAAACGAACTTCGTTAAGACGGTCACTCCCCACCGCCGAAATTTGAGGGAGTTTTCAGACCTGTATACAAGAGCGTGCTCTAGGCCACTCTAGGCTCCGTGACCGGTACGTTGCCGGTACGCCGTGACTTGAGATCCCCGGGAAATCAGCTACGCGCCGCCGTACGAATTTGAAAACCCCTAGAATCCCGGGATTCCCGATGTCACGCGCGCGCCTTTCAGCCACCGGTCAACTTACCTAGTTCCTAAACCGCCTAGAGATGGCGACTTTTTTTCGCAAAACGAAGTACGAAAAAATCCGAAATATAAACGCGGTCAGCGAAACGAAGAATTAACTTACGCTTTCCTGCAAAGGAGCAACAAGGTATCTTGAAAGAGACCTCTCGCTTTCCTGCAAAGGAGCATACACGATATTTCGTAAGGGACCATAGACGGTTTCCTGCAAAGGACCATACGATTTCTCGAAAGAGATCATAGGGGTTTTCCCGCAATGAAGCCAAAATACATAGGGAACGAATCCTGGAGGGAATAATGGAGAGGTATTCCGGAATCGAAAAGGATGGTTCTATCTAAATGTACAGGTACATTTTCTCAGCTGTTTTATTTTGTGTTCATATCAAATTTCGTATGTTAAATAATTATGAATAAGTTAATATCAAGTTATTTTTTATTTGTTATTTTTATAGGTTGTATCAGGACTTCAACTAGAAATTCTTGATATAATTGTTAGGCACCGTGGTTCGACTCACGATGCTGTGATATTTTATCAAAGCGGTGTGCGCTGTCGTTTTGAGCTAGGACACCTGGACGGAAATTTACTTGATGATAGTGGGTATGCGTGCGGCAGCTATCTTCTAACACCTGTTTTAAGGCCTGAGACAGACGCAGAAATTCGATAGAATACTGCCCATACCAAAACACGAGTTATCGTTGAACAACTTTTTGGAGTTTGGAAACGTCGATTTCCATGCCTGTATTACGGCTTAAGAACAAAGTTGCGCACAACGGTGGCAATTGTCTGTGCCACTGCTGTTTTTCACAATGTGTGTATTCAAAATAATTTGCTTTTATTTTAAGACATTTTTCTTAAATATGAAACAGTGTTGTGAACCAATTGTAGTTTTTATATTAAGTTTTTATTCATGATGATTGGCATGTTGTAATAATGTTAATCAAGATCAATTCATACAAATTAGCATTTGTACATATGTTTAACAGTTTGTACATATGTCCAACTGTTTAACTCGGTTAACAGTTGGAATGTTGCTATGTTTTTACGTTTGATATGGTAAGTAAAAGTTATAAATTTCTTATACTAATAAGAGTGCGCTAGCCGCACTTGATTTAGTTATTTACATTTTTTAGCTACTTGCATTTTTTCGTTTTCTTCGTGTAGTGGCTTATATGTGTATTCATACTTAATTTAACCTATTTCCTTAACGTATATTCTTTGTGTTATTTACAGGGTATGGTAGTTTGTTTTATGGTTTTCTATTTACAGTTTGTCAGTTGGTTAAATCTTTTTGTAAATAATAATTGAATTTTTCTTGTTTGCGTAGGTGTGTGCCCGTGGTATCGCGGGCAGTGAGATTCTTCCGGAACCCCTTTGACGCAGCGGGTTGAGGACTATGCCGGACAGTGTGTAAGTGTTTAACTTATGTTTTTATAACTAGTCATAATTATGTGCATTTATATATACAGGGTTTTTTACTTCTACACTAATCTTTTGAGCATTTTGCCTTTTAGCTTGGTCGTCGACTCGGTTCTCCGTCTCTGGGTGTAGCGGAGCCGTCCGTCGCCTCTGGAGTTTTCGAAAGAGTCTCATCGACCGAGGTAAGGTCTTTTTTGGTTTTTATCTTGGTTGTTTAATTTGAATGTATATTAATTATGTTTTTTTCTATTTACACGTCAAACTGCGACGGGGAGGATTTTTTAAGTGTGCGTAGGCCTAGGAAGCCTGCGTACAAGAATGTGATCCGTACAGTACAAACGACAAAAATATAACGGCTCTGTGCGGTTTTGTGAGAAATTATTCAAACTTTATTTGAATGTTTTTTTATTTTAAAAGGTACTTGGCATACAGACCATTCTGACAGAAATTATCTGAGAAATTTTTACTGATCGGTGGCGCCATCGGTGATCAGATATATAAAAGACAACGGTAAGAATTATATTTAGAGCATGAAAATGACGATGAGAAATCAAGCACATCATAAAAGTTCATGCCAGTACAGAATATTTGAAAGAAGCGGAAACTATTAAAATCTGCAATTGCATGGAAAAAACCTAAGGTCCAAATAAGATTTAGTGTCTTTACGCTTGTATATTTTTTAGCAAATCGACGTATATATTATATCAAAATATATGTATATATTATAATATGTAGATATAATTCTGTATACTACATAACGAATAATGTATAAATTCTTGTTATTCTCATTTTACTCATAAAAAAATCTATATCAACATCTTATAATTATAGAGAGACACTGGATCTTTGTCATTAGTTTAGACTCCGCAGGAGTTTTTGTACGAAATGCAAGATCGTCGAAAAAACTTTTGTTGCATCGCATAGATTCTGATAATGAAAATGTTCTCATTATTTTCAGGATATATTAACAAAGTCATGAATTGTATTTTCCACTTTGGATATGTCTAATCCTTTTGTCAGTTTTACGTTAAAAAAGCTACTTTAAAAAAGTTAGACACAATTTTCTGCTACGACCAAAATATATTTTGAATTGTGATATTTTGAAATTAGCAACATTGCCGAAACAACTTTAAACAAATTTGTAGCTCTGAGAATATCGTTGACTATATTTGAATAGAACTTATTGTTATATATCGAGGGTAATGTATGAGGTGTTTGTTTCTGTTTTCTTCGATACGGTTAATTCTTTTGTAACAAAGAGGCTAAGGATACATTTGAAAATGCGTAACTCCATATCTATTGGTCATAGTGAAAACTTCATAGGAGTTTTATTTAAAATTAAAATTCATCTAAAGTGACATAACATTCAATGGGAAAAATAAAATCCATGAATTTGTTAATGAACAAACGATATTAAAAACAAAACCAACAAATGAAGAAAAACACCTGCTATATTAATGTTCAGGTCAAAATATATTGAATTTGGCCAAGTTATTTTGAAAGGGAATCGTATCCCATGGGGCGTGTCTGAATAACCTGGCAGTTCAATTCTATAAGAGGACTTCGTTCAAAGTATCAAAATACTATAAAATTATTCGCTACATATCGATTAAGATAATGCAACGCATGTCACATGGATAAAAAATAATGATAATAATAAAATTCTGAATGAAATGGAAAGTGATTTCCACGAACAACGTAACTCTATAATGTACTATAAGCAAAAATGTAAAACCTGTCAATCGTTACTACAGCTCGTGAAAATCGTTGGTTCGAATTGCGATCAACTATTTCTTGGATTCAGTGCTCTCAGTGGGCGCATGTTCGATTTTGCGTACTCGCTCCAACACACACTAACATAAAAGTACGATTGACAGATCGTCGGAAATCAAGACTGATTAATACACATAAACATATTTGCAGCGTATGGATAACGCTAATGGAACACACGTTATACATGTCAAAAAAAAATGATAATGAGTTTGTAAATGAAATAAAAAAATGTTTTTTTTTCCGTAATTCACGGTTCAAAAAAAAGAATAAGAATTAGGATTCTCGCCGTCTCTAGATGAATCGGCACTTCGTATTTCAGTCGATTATTTTGTGGGTTTGGTGGGTACTTCTTTGGCTTTCTTCGATCTTCTTTTCCTGCGAGATTTATCACCTCCGGTCCAGCCTTCACCTCGTCTGCAGTAATAACCGAGTTGTTTACACTTTTCGCATAAATCCGATGGATGCTGTTTTTTGTTGTCCGGCGCAGACATACGGCCAGGTTTTTGCAACGGGCACTGTCCCAACGAGTATGGTTATTGTAGGGTCAACAAAAGCTTGTTTTCCATCACCAAACGAGACACTTACCTGCGATCGCGGATACACATTGATACGACAATTCATGCATTCTTGTCCCATGTTTGCCCAACTGTTGCTAGACATCCACTGACGTTTACACTTTGAGCAAACGTAATGTCCGAAGCACCGTCTCTTGCCCTGATAGGGGGTCAACTTTTCTTCGTCTTCCTTTTTTGCCTCCTTTGGCGTCTGAGGGATAAACAAAAAAATAATCTTGAAGAACCAAGATATTAAACAAAAATTTAAGACAGATTGAGAACATGTTTTTTGCAGGCAATTCAATGTGCTTTCACCTCGGGGAGTCCCTTTTTGAGCCCATAAAAAAAAAAAATCTTTAGGAACCCCAAAATAGTCCTACCCAGATTATCTTTGATGAAGTTTCGAGCAAAAGCCACTTCAAATAAAACTATTGTGCGCAAAACTTAGTTTTGCCAACCAGTATAGTTTCTTGGTTGATCAGTGAAAAATATTAAAATGCTGTAGTGAGTGTAGGTATTGATATCACTGATTGTTATTTTTATAATAAAATACAAGTATTAATAATTATTTAGAATCAATGGAATGGGTGTAAGGTTCACAGGAAGTAAAATAGTTTTTGGGCATGATCATCGATTTGATTGCTCTAAAAAATTCCCTTTCTTTGTATCATGTTAAAAGCCTACTAGGTCACAATTATAATTGGTACGGGAGATAGATACCGTGACTACGAATTAAGCAAAGTTTATCATGCGTCCTACCTCAGACCCTTTGTATCTTAAGTACGAAGCAACAAAACAAAATGTTTACGAATAAAATAGAATCATACAAATCTTAATTTTCAAATGACGAGTGAGTTTGTTCAAAAAATGTCCCCCGACCCACAATAAAAATGTATCTTTGATTAGCGGAGGGGTTATTTTTATTCTTCAAACTTTTAGTGAATGTAGATTAGGATGAAACAAAAGTGAGATGCAAATTAAGTATATTCTAAAAAAGAAATTGTTTTTAGAACTAATTGAATCATTAAATAATCAATTAATTTGGTTGATTATATAATTATTGAATTGCAAAGGAAACAAAAAAAACGTTAAATTTTTTCACTAAATTTTTGTTTTATTATGAAGAAAATGTAAAAATTTGAAGAAACAAAAATGGAATACACTCGGGTAGGGTTTTTTTTAATTTATGGGTCGCTCCAATTTTTTGGAAATCTCTAATTCTTCATTTGCAGAGAGGACATTTTGACGTATATAATTGACTGATGAACTTCTTTTTTTTCGTCGATTAATACCCAACATCGGGAAAATGATACATTTTGGCAACGAATATAGGACTCTATATCTGCGTTTATTTGAATAAATTTTGCATACACGGCATCTACTATATGAATTATAATTACAGCATATAACTTCCGACGGGACGCTATTTACAGGATAAGAAGAATGGCAAATTTTGAGGAGCATCACAATTGCTGACTGCCTGCTAAAAAACCGTTCCACATTCCGACCAGTAGAAAAAATAATTAGTAATAATTTTATCATTATTAGTATATGGACTGAACGGGAAAAGGGTGTATCTTCTATGCTTATACGCACAACACACTCCCTTTTGCTATGAGTCATGTCATTTAGTGTATGTATATACACGGTATTGTTGCACTTGAAATTACGTTACCATGCTGAACCGCAACAAGTGTACCGTAGATCGTCAAAAGTCTGACTAGAATTGATCGAAATTACTTTTTTTTAAGCCTAGTGTGGCTTGTCAGTCAGGATTGAAGACCTGTGCTACTATCTTCAAAACCAATTTCTCCTGCTTTGGGTTACCGCCGATCGCCACAGTCTTGCAAATTTCATCAAATCGACACCAGTGATACAACGACGAGAACGAGACACTCTATAACTTTGTATAACAACGTATAGGTTACAATTGGTTACAATCAGCCATGTGCGTTCGCAAAATTGCTCGATTCATTTAAACGCTTGAGCACCTCTAGTAATGATACGTGAAAGGGACTTCCTCCAAGAAATTGGTAAAAGCGAATTCCCCCCCCACCGCCCCAAAAGGTTACGAAATGCCGCGGGATACAAAGTCTCGGACGGATAAAATCTCGAATGGTCAAACTCTCGAAAACCATGTAACGTCACACCTTTGTGAAGCTGGCCGGTCGATTTTGAGTTTTTGAAATGTGTTTTTCTTTAAACGTTTGTTGGTCGTTTGTAGGTGTTCGTTAGTTTAATCAACACGTTTATTGGTTTATAATTATTACAGAAAATCCGAAACTCAATATGGTGTGAACTTAGCCGGAAAATTTTTATTCATATCGCATTGAGGCTTTCGAGGGGCCTAATGAATACGTAATCGTTTATAGGTCCAGTGCAGAGATTCTGTACTTGTCTACCGACAAATATCCGTGTCGTTAGCGAGCGATAGCCTATCAGAGTCGCGCCTTTCCGCTGGAATCTTCCTTGCAATTGGCTGTCGCTCGCTAACGACACCGATAGTTGTCGGTACATAAGTACAGAATCACAGCACAGGGGTGCGATTCTGTACCAGGGGCTGAATTCCGTACTCGTCTACCGACAACTATCGGTGTCGTTAGCGAGCGATAGCCTATCAGAGTCGCGCCTTTCCGCTGGAATCTTCCTTGCAATTGGCTGTTGCTTGCTAACGACAGCGATAATTGTTGGTAGACAAGTACAGAATCCTAGCACAGACGGAATATCATAGCGTCTGACGCAAACGAGCGACAGCCAATTGCAAGGAAGATTTGGTCGCTATGAATTGCGTTGAGTACAGAATTGCACCCGTGGGGTGCCTATGAGAGTCGCACCTTTCCGCTGGAATTTTCCTTGCAATTGGCTGTCGTTCGTTTGCGTCAGACGCTATGCTAATGCGCTTGCGATGGGATTTTGTACTTGTCTACCGACAACTTTTGGTGTCGTTAGCGAGCGATAGCCTATGAGAGTCGCGCCTTTCCGCTGGAATATCCCTCCCAATTGGCTGTCGCTCCCTAACGACATCGATAGTTGTCGGTAGGACAAGTACAGAAACCTAGTGCTGAGATTCCGTACTTGGCTACCGACAACTATCGGTGTCGTTAGCGAGCGACAGCCAATTGCAAGGAACATTCCAGTGCGCAACTCTGATACCCTATCGCTCGCTACGACACCGATAGTGTCGTTAGAAAAGTACAGAATCTCAGTAAATAAATAATTAAATAATATATCGATGATAAATCATTTTTTTTAAATTACCTTTCGCTTCACCGATAAAAATATTCATTCTATGGATAAATAATATCTTATGATATTACCATACTTATATCTTATATTACCATTATATTATATCTTGTATTACCATACTTAAATTGATTACACGAAAAAAATATGAAACAATTTAATCATTAATAAGATTCTATATTGATTGGAATGCATCTTTTCTCTAATATTATATATGAAATATAAAACATTTTCGGAAACTTATGCCACCCAAACAAAATAAATTTCGCTTATATTTTTTTAGATATTTCACCAATATAAATTTTCATGGCACGTCAAGCCGACCTCGATCTTCGAGGCTCCCACAGGAGAGGAACAATATCGCCGATGCGAAATGCCACGGTGGAAAATTATACTCCTCTAATGAAGGAATTGTAAACAGAGGCGCGTGCGAGAATAAAAGAGATCCTGACATACCGCGAGTTTTGATACCGATTAATATAGCGAACATTTCACCTACATATTGTATTACATACATATGCATAATCGTGCAAAAGCATCTTTTCCTCAGAACGATAAATATCAGTAATAACATGTTGTGTCGATAGTTACTAGTAGCGGTTTGGCCTCGTCCTATAAAATTGTACGGAAGACCGGGGGCAATTGTAACGGTTTTTTTGTCACCCACCAAATTTTAGTACGAAGTTGGACAAGTAAACAAAAAAAAAAAAACGAAATAAACAACGAAAGGATTCACTGACCGTGATCCTTTAACGTCAAAATGTCGGATGGTTCAGCAATTATAAAAGCGTTTGTGAGCAATTTCAACGAGCAAAAAAGAATCAAGTTTGAACGGCAACATAAGCTATTTCAAGTAACGTAGCTTTCTGTCCACGTTAAAATATACTACTCGGTATATAATGGGAGAATGCTACGGATGTTCTTAAGGCCGTAGTCTGGTCTAGAGCGAGATTTTTGACGTCATTTCTAATGTGCAATAACGTTTAAACCTTTGACGTTGTCTCGATGAAAATTTACACGTGCATTTATTGATCCTTAGAGAATACTTGTACATAAAAAAAAAATTATTTTAAATATTTTCATGTAGTTTTTGCCTTGTTGCAACATGGTGCGCCGTAATCGGCGCCCACTCTGGACGATGTTGTATAGATCTGAAAAAAAATATATATATATATATCAGGGTGGTCCTTATTTTGGGCACTTTCGATTTTTTTTTCACGATAGTCATACATTGGTTCTACATGAATTTAAAAAAAATCGTGCCAAATTTTAGCTTTCTATCTCAATTTTAACCCGTGCCCCCCAGCGGTCGGAGTATTAAACGGAAAATACGTGTATTTTCCACAATCAACTGCTGTTCTTATTTTTTTTATCTAGTAAGAGTTGATATAAAAAATTGAATGATGGCCTAAATTCGCTTTGTAGTATAAGGTGTAATTGCTTTTATATATTAGTTTTTTTTTGTTCACAGCCAAAGGGGCCAACGTTCACTTGGCCCCTTTTTTTTAACTTAGATTCAATTAATTCAAGAATATCGGTTCATAACCCATTTTTACAAATAGTTTTTTCAAATTTTGTTTTTCGTATGTAAAAGTTTTCGACTTATGACTTTCATTAACCCTGAATTCAAGTCCAAAAAAGTGCCAAAAATCAAAGGTAACGCCATCTGTTACTCCAACCGATCGAGTTCGAATAAATACTTCTTATTGGACAGTTAGCTTAATCAAATTTGGTGTTTGGAATTCGGCCGGACAGTACTCGGCAATCTTCGCTTCACGATCACGAGTCTTCCTCTCATACACAGAGAATTTTGAGTTCAGCTGCGCGTCCGCAGCTGAACTCAAAATTTACAAGTAGTAAATGACTGTGCTGAAGGATCGATAAAGTCAATGGAAGATTTTAGTGGTCGATTTACCAAAGATGAAAATCAACAGCAGTATTACAAGTGGTGAACGTTCATCGACGACAATATCCTAATTCGTTAAAGAGAACTAATTTGAAATAATGAATGTACCTTATACTTATCAGTTGTAAATTTTTGTACTTCGCTTAAAAATACATCAGACAGATATTTTGTTGAGAAAAAAAATTGTTGTATCCATAATTATTAGCCTCGAAAACGATGAATACTCAAATAAAAAAACTGAAACTTAAAACTAATAAATTGCGAGTGAATTTTGTTCCTTCTTATTTCTTCTTATATTTTCTTATTTCTTGTTATTTAATTCGTATTCGAGTAAGCTATTTCGGTAAAATTTTGGAACAAAAAACAACTAATATGCAACAGCGATTAAACCTTATAGTATAAGGAAAGTTTATCCTAACTTTCAATTTTTTATATCAACTCCTGCCATGTCAAAAGAATAGACAAGCAAATTACTGTGGACAATACACGTATTTTCCGTTTAAAACTTTGACCGCTGGGGGGCACGGGTTAAAATTGAGATAGAAAGCGAAAATTTGGCACGAATTTTTTGTTCGTCATGTAGAACCAATGTATGACTATCGTGAAAAAAAATTCGAAAGTACCCCAAATAAGGACCACCTTAATATATATTCCCAATCTGTATGAGTATTCTGAGCACTGGTAGCAGAATTGGTACTTAAAAAAATTTTTTTATTGAGTCGAACAATAATTTTGCCGACATTTTATAACCCGTCGAATACCCGAAAATGTATGAAATATCATTAATGAAAGTTCAACAGTCCGCCGTTTTGTCAAAAATTTTTTTTAAGTACCAATTCTGCTACCAGTGCTCAGAATACTCATACAGATTGAGAATATATATATATATATATATTTTTTTCAGATGCATACAACATCGTCCAGAGTGGGCGCCGATTTCGGCGCACCATGTTGCAACAAGGCAATAAACTACATGAAAATATTTAAAATAATTTTTTTTAAAAATGTACAAGTATTCTCTAAGGATCAATAAATGCACGTGTAAATTTTCATCGAGACAACTTCAACGGTTCAAACGTTATTGAACATTAGAAATGACGTCAAAAATCTCGCTCTAGACCAGACTACGGCCTTAAGGGAGGGGTAAGGGTTTCAGCGTAAAAAAAAACACTTTTTTGCGATTTTTTTCTCAGATATGGATTGAGCAATTTTATTCGAACCTTTTGTACATTATTGAGCATACTTTTGACAATGTTGTGTAATTTTTTCATGCAGAAATATTGAAGCATAAGCCCGTAACCGAAAATGAAAAACCATGAAAATTTAGTCAAATTATAATCAAATCTTCCCCCCAACGTTCTCTGATAATTTTTTTTTTCATTTAAAAATTTTTGGCGGCCATCTAAAGGGTGAACTGTTATTTTCCACGAAAAATTCCGCCATTTTGTGGGTGGGAAACACCCTTAATGTAAAAAAAAAATTTAACTAAACGTTGGGGGGAGGTATTTTATATGTAGAAAATGTGTACAAAGTTTGAAGTGAATCGGTCAAGTAGTTTTTAAATGGCAGTGAACACGGACTTTGAAAAAGTAGTTTTGAGAAAAATGCGTCTAAAGTTTATGAAGTAAAAAAGTGAAGAAAAAAATGTTTTTTTCCAACTTACACAGAATCATCGATTCCAGCTCGTTTCTTCTTTTAAAATATTGTAGTGTATACTATACACTATATACTATATACACAATAGCAATGAATAAACTGTAGACCTGTTCGACAGCTGCACTGCTAGCCCGACCGCCCACAGCTGTTAGAGCCATAGCGTTAAAGGCCAGGAGATTAATAAGACAATAACTTCAAGAATATTGCTTAGATCGGTTAAAAATTTTAAGGACATATTCTTGAAATGTTAAACAATAAGATAAGACAAAAAAAAAAATTCGATTTTTCGAAAGTGAAAACCCTTACCCCGCCCTTAAACTCAATTCAAATTCCGATATTCTCGATTTCCGTATATAACATATCGGCTGCTAACATCTGAATGTCGTTGAATAAAGATCTGAAAAAAATCACACATACATTTGACAATTAACGAAAAGATGACACAAAGTTTAAACCAATTCTGAGCGAGTCAGACCTTTAGTCAGATCGTTTTTACGTGGAATTCCCTACATACGTATCTATATTACCTAAATATTTCGCCGCCGCCGCCGCCGTGTACAAGAGTTGAGTGGCATAGCAACGGTCGTCCTAGCAAACCGTAGAGGTTGGATACGAGGGCGCGTAGCGACTGAGCCGTACGAATCCCTCATCTAACTACTATAATAATCTATACCTATAAGTCTATACCACTATCAAGGAGAGGGCGCCTGCTCGTCATCACGGATTTCGCTCGAATTTACAGCATATGCAGGGCTTGGCTAGAAATGAAAGTACCCGAAGTGGGAACTCTCCAGACGGCCAAGCGTTTAGAAAATAGAAATTTTGACGCGGCTCTGGCACCGTATAGGCCATTTATGTGAGCGTGTTTGCCAAGCACGCTTGGCCATCTGGGGTTCCCACTTCGGGTACTTTCATTTCTAGCCAAGCCCTGTATATGCTGTAAATTTCATCCGTGATGACGAGTAGGCGCCCTCTCCAAAGCTGTTTGTTTGTTTGAACGTGCTAATATCAGAAAATACTAATCCTATTTGAAAAATTCTTTTTGCATTAGATAGCCCGTTTATTCAGGAAGGCTCTAGGACATATTGTCTAGGACATGTTCAACAGTCTTAAAGATAGGAGAGCTCTGCACTACGACCTCTGTACCGACATTTACCGATACTTTTTAGCTCAGACACAAACCCCTTAGCCGCGACACAAGCCAGCGGGGGGTGGGGTTTGGACGTTGATGGCTTAGGGAGCTGGGGGCATTCAGACCAATGTTTCACATTCGGTGCGTGCAATTGCATAAACACCAGCCGTTGTTGATTTCTTGGATTGACCGACAAAAACCGGACGGGGCGGGGTGGAGGCGAAGGAGGATGGCATACTTTTCAGTCACACCGTCGAAAGAACGATGTGTACAATCTTGCATATTATTTGATATCGTCATGGCGCTCTCCCTCGCCTCCCTCCCTCCTCGCTCCCTTGCCCTCTCTCTCTCTCTGAGTCTAATGTCAGCTATATCGTTCGTACGATATTACCCTGAAGCGGATATTTTTCACGGCATTGAAATTCCTCATGCATAAGATTACCGATTAAATAATAATTTAATAGACAATTATCAACCGTCGTTGATTTCTTGGATTGACCGACAAACACCAAAGAGGGGGCAGCATCACAGACTGTTTCGGTCACGCCGTTGAAAAATAATCATTAAATAAACAATTACTGAAGGAAGTTGATTCTGGGAACGGGGAATAAAGAGCGACCAGCTGAGTGGCGCGGCGGTGGGGCGAAGGGGCGGGGGGCATACTGATGATTCACTCTTTCGATATAGATCTGAGTTTATATTAATATCCTCCTAAACTTATGCAAAATATATTCCACGTATTACGTACATGAATATTAATATAATTTAATTAACGGCTTACAGGTCAAAGTGTTAAAATCTTGCTACGGAAGTAATGTAGGCACCATTGGCCTCGCTGGAAATACATCTGATTCTCTCATTGCCTCGCTGTCATCCGAGGATCCTTTTATCCTTCCCGTCGTTGTACTGGATAACACTAAGAAATCAGTGAACAGTGGCCCGGTGCTACCGAAATTTCGATACAAACTACATATTTTCGTGGTTACAACATCTTCGTTGATGGAACTCCAAGCAATTCTCATGGACATAAAAAATTCTCGCTGGTGGAATCACATGTCGTACTTTTACATACTCGACAGGCCGCCTATGGAGAACGGTTGCTCGAAAGCATATGAATATTTGTCGACAGCCTGGAATATGAATCTGCTCAAGGCAAATTTTATTTGCACTCGTGGGTCGAAAGAACGATTGATTTATACTTTCAATCCGTACACAAGTGACGCGCCCGATCCTTGGAAGGTGGAAAAAACATACATGGCCTGGAATGATCATCCATGGACTCTGTTGGTGCGAGAATATCGTGAGGATCGTGACATATGCGCGAACATTGATTTTGACAAAACGAAAGATCTCGGTGGCTACGAAATTCGTTCGGGGGCGACAATGGTACCGGGTGGTGTGCAGGCGAATCCAAATAAGACCGGTCTCGAATCCATTGGTGGCTTTCAGGGGAGCATTGTTCGCCATATTTTTCGCACTGTTAACGCAACCGTCAAGTTGAAGATATACAACAGACATGACTTTCCGGGTACCGTGAATGACAAGGGAATAGCTACTGGTTATCTGGGGGATACGGTCAATGGACTGATGGACATCTCACTAGTTGCTAGGACTTCAGTGACCCTGATGAATACCGTGTCGACCTATCCATACTATAATACTGGGCTATCTGTTATGACGAAGTATAGAGGCGAAGTGTCCCAATTGAGCAAGTTATTTTCTGTAATTGATGCAAGTTCGCGAATTGGTGTGGGCCTCGTTTTACTCGTTACTCTAATTTTTCTTAAATATTTCGTACGTCAGTCATCGTCTACAGCTATTTTCAATGTTATTCGTATGATTTGCAACGCCTCTCTCACCAACTTACCCCATAATGTTCCTCCAAGAATTTATCTCACCACTTTATTTATATTCGTGGTCACGATTCAAGGCATTTTTCAGGGACGATTGTCTTCCCTTTTATCGAAGCGGAAGCCTCTAAATAATCTAAGCACGATGGAAGATCTGCTGAACGCTGATCACACAATTTATATTCCCAACTTTATAAGTCCATTGATTAAAGGTCGAATCCCTAAGGACCGTTACGTCGAAATCGATCGCTTGAACTGTACGAAATACGTATTGCATGACGAGGCTGCTTGCTTGAGTTTTCGGATTCTGCTCGTACACGAAGCTGCAAAATTTAAACTTCATCTCTCTAGCGATATCATCGGCAAGCTGTATTTTAATTACCCGATCCGAGATGACTGGCCTTTAGAACAGCGATACAATAAAATTATTCAGAGAGCCGTCGAGGCTAATATCTTTGTACACTTGGAAAAAATAGATATAGAAGCATCATCGCGTGGTGTCGTGGCCAATAATGATGAGAATGCGGACAAGTATACGACTATCAGAGTTCTGAATCTCGATGACTTGAGCTTTGCATTCGCAATTCTTGGTATTGGTTTGGGACTCTCCGCGACAAGTTTTATTGTCGAACTGGCAATTGAACGAATAGCACGTACGAGAATCGCGAAAGCTCGTCGATGTTTTCGGTCTCGTTTCATCCACTAGTTTCGCGGTCTTTGTCGTCCAGAGTTGCACGAAAAAATCTCACAAAAATTGCAATCGCATTACACACTGATTGAAAGTAACACCTATGATAATAGTACTTCAGAGCGAAACATTTATCTTGCATTTGTATGTAGGGACTTGTAGTCCTTTAAATGGTGTCCAAGAAGTTGTATGCATAAGGTGGAGTATCCAACTCAATAATATACGAAATGATGATTATTATAGTAGTCTATATTACTAAAATAAAGCTAGAGAGTTTGTTTGTTTGAACATGCTAATTTCAGGAAATACTAATCCGATTTGAAAAATTCTTTTTGCATTAGATAGCCCGTTTATTCGGGAAGACTCTAGGCCATATAACTCCGTGTTATGACCCTGAGGAGCGAGGGTCATAGCATAAATGTATAATCCGAATTCAACGAGTGTGAAACCGCGGGGCACAGCTAGTATTAATAGTATTTATAAATGTTTGTATTGGAGATCTTAAAGATAAAAAGAAAACGCCACAGCCTAATTAAAGTATCTATCCACAAAAGAGAGCGCAAATGTTTTTCGACATAATATAATTTTATAATTTATAACATAATTTCGTTATAACACCGTTCCCTGTGATAGGATGGGAAGGAATTTCCCTACTAACGTCGTCAGCGTAGTAGAAAATACTTCTACATCTATCGAGGGGTGCTCAGTGAATTTAGCGTCATCTTTAAATCGAAATAATTTTTTTTTAATAATTATTGTGTGTTTCATCGTATACCCTTTCCGGTTTTTACGAATGACCCTTTCCAATTTCACTTTTCCATTTTTCCATTTGTTCCCCCCTATCACTCCCAACCCGAACTTCGCTCAGCTAATCCAACTTCCATTGCGTTCGCAGACGTCTTAGCAACACTGTATCGCATTTGCCATGGACACAGGGAAACTGCGGCAAACCTGTGTCGATACAGACGGCTTTTTGTTTTTGAGTGAGTTTCAGTTGTATTACCATCAGAAACTCAGAAAAACTGCCTCCCTCTCAGTAGTCGGTATGTGAGACAGTGCACGGCTAAGCGGTCACCCCTCCCCGTCGCCGACCGCGCATGGAAGATCGTCGAAGCCGCGCGTCGACCACGCGTTCACTGCTGTCGGTAAATCAAAATAATTTAATTGATTCGAAAAAATGGTAACCAAGCATGGCTTCATGGAAGCAAAAGACGTCGTAACTCTACTATCGATATTTAACTGAATCAAGGGAGTCAAGTTAGCTGATTTTCAATTTGCGTAAAGTAAAGTTCTGAATGAATTCCGTTCTATGACATTTCATTTTCTTTCTAATCATCATTCTACACTGGGTGAGAGTGTGACATTATTTTTGATACGATATTTAACTGACGATATTGACGATATTTAACTGGATTAAGGGAGTCAAGTTAGCTGATTTTCAATTTGCGTAAAGTAAAGTTCTGAATGAATTCCGTTCTATGACATTTCATTTTCTTTCTAATCATCATTCTACACTGGGTGAGAGTGTGACATTATTTTTGATACGATATTTAACTGACGATATTGACGATATTTAACTGGATTAAGGGAGTCAAGTTAGCTGATTTTCAATTTGCGTAAAGTAAAGTTCTGAATGGATTCCGTTCTATGACATTTCATTTTCTTTCTAATCATCATTCTACACTGGGTGAGAGTGTGACATTATTTTTGATACGATATTTAACTGACGATATTGACGATATTTAACTGGATTAAGGGAGTCAAGTTAGCTGATTTTCAATTTGCGTAAAGTAAAGTTCTGAATGAATTCCGTTCTATGACATTTCATTTTCTTTCTAATCATCATTCTACACTGGGTGAGAGTGTGACATTATTTTTGATACGATATTTAACTGACGATATTGACGATATTTAACTGGATTAAGGGAGTTAAGTTAGCTGATTTTCAATTTGCGTAAAGTAAAGTTCTGAATGGATTCCGTTCTATGACATTTCATTTTCTTTCTAATCATCATTCTACACTGGGTGAGAGTGTGACATTATTTTTGATACGATATTTAACTGACGATATTGACGATATTTAACTGGATTAAGGGAGTCAAGTTAGCTGATTTTCAATTTGCGTAAAGTAAAGTTCTGAATGAATTCCGTTCTATGACATTTCATTTTCTTTCTAATCATCATTCTACACTGGGTGAGAGTGTGACATTATTTGTGATACGATATTTAACTGACGATATTTAACTGGATTAAGGGAGGAAGTTAGCTGATTTTCAATTTGCGTAAAGTAAAGTTCTGAATGAATTCCGTTCTATGACATTTCATTTTCTTTCTAATCATCATTCTACACTGGGTGAGAGTGTGACATTATTTTTGGCATTAATATGTCATAAAACTATCATACCAACGGTCTATAATTATATAGCAGGTTTATCATTGTATGATACGTAATTATTATAAAGGAATTACAGTTTCCGACATAAAATAATCAACATTTTATTACCTTTTTCGAGATGCAATTCAATTATTATCGAAATAATCTTATTTCTATCTAAAGTAGTCTTTAATTGAAAAACGATTGTTTCTTACTCCAGTGGATCTATAGTTAATTACTGAATTTTATAGAGCCGGATGTCCAGGAGATCGTGAAGATATTAAGGGTTGATTTCGTATTATCTTTTTATCCGAATCTAATTTTTTCCTTCGAAAACTTCGGTGAAATAATGATAAGAACCGGCCGGATGGTTAACCGAAAATTGACGGAATGAATAAATAAGGCGCAATATTGTTAATGGACAACCATGTTGCGAGACTCGTTTCGTCGACCCAAGAACTTTTGGATGTATTCTATACATAAGTACATAAGGTTACTTTTCGAATTGTTTTCGGTTAAATCCTGCACGAATTCCCAGTCCGGGAATTGGATATTGCGGGCATTCACGCATCATTCCTCGAGGGTGGTTCAGCTGTTTTTATCCCCCAGTAATAGAAACTATGGAGCGAAGGTCATACATAAAGATAAAATCGTGTACGGGGACCTCGACACCACGGGTATCTACGCGATTCCGCGAGATGCTTCAGAGTAACTGCTTTTTATCGCCGAGTAACAACAACTTTAAATCGAAGTTCATATGAGGAACACAAATCGTCTACGACATCGTGAGCATCCACACGATTGCACGAAGTGTCCCAAGGTATACCTGTGTTATCACCTAATAATAAAAACTGTGGAGCGAAGGTTGCAGACATGGACACATTACGAGCATCCACTCGTTCACACTAGATCGTCCCGTACGAAATGATTATTTAATATTGTTATGAAATTTGTGTATTATTATTATTGGATAATAATAGAAATGATAATAATAATAATAACAGTAATATCAGATATTATAGCATTAAGTGATAGCTAATATTAGGACCTGGAATAAGTTCTCGCTGTTCCCCAACAGATGGCGTTACGAGAACGACGTGCATGTAATTTAAGATGGTAACGCATCTATAAGAAAGTACTGTAGGCAAGCTTAAACTTCAGTGTAGGCTAGTTCTCCGAAGTGTTAGCAACTTTTTTTTCCATAGTTTTAAACATGTCGAGTTTCGTGCCATGAAAAGAGTATTTGCGGGGAATTTTATTGCACTATTTCATTAAAAAAAAAATCTGCAGCTGAAGCACACGTAATTCTTGTTGACACTTACGGTGAGCATGCTCTGTCGAAAACGACATGCAGAGATTGGTTTCAACGCTTCAAAAATAATGATTTTGATATTGAAGATAAAGAACGGTCTGGCGCACCGAAAAAGTTTGAAGACGAAGAATTGAAGGCACTACTTCACGAAGACTCACGTCAGAAGTTATCTGGACTTGCAAAATCATTACGAGTAGATGACACAACAGTTTCGAAACGTTTGAAAGCATTAGGAACGATTCAGAAGCAGCGACATTGGGAGCCGTACGAGTTGAAGCCGAGAGACGTCGAAAAGCGTTTTTTCACGTGTCAACTGCTGCTTCAACGGCAGAAAAGGAAAGGCCTTTTGCATCGTATCGTGATTGGCGATAAAAAGTGGATACTGTATGATAACCCTAAGCATAAAAGATCATGGGGTAAGCCCGGCTATGCATCAACATCGTCGCCAAAGGCCATCCATGGTTTGAAGCTTCTCCTCTGCTCTGTATTTGGTGGGATCAGTAGGGTGTAGTTTATTATGAGCTGCTCAAGCCGAACGAAACTATCACGGAAGATCGCTGTCGACCGCAATTGATGCGTTCGAACCGAGCATTGAAGGAACAATGGCCGCTATACGAGCATAGACACGACAAGGTGATTTTGCTACATGACAACGCTCGGCCACATGTTGCAAAATCGGTGACAACCTACTTGGAAGCGCTTAAATGGAAAGTCCTACCCCACCCGCCGTATTCACCAGACATTGCCCCTTCCAATTAACTCTTGTTCCGTTCGATGGTACATGGCCTGGCTGAGCAGCACTTCCATTCTTATGAAGATGCCAAAAAATGGGTCGATTCTTGGATAGTCTCAAAGGACGTGTTGTTTTTCCGACGTGGAATTCATATGCTGCCAGAAAGATCGGAAAAAGTAGTGGCTAGCGATGGGCAATACTTTGAATGACATGTTTATTACGACTTATTTTAAAGAAAGCATTAATTTTCACAAAAAAACAGCGAGAACTTATTCAAGGTCCTAATATAATATTATTATAGTAATTATGATTGTAAGAGAATGAGGATGAGTTTGAGGTGCCGGTTTGATGGTGTTGCTCGTTGAGTAATAACAAATGCGCAGAGGTTGTAAATCAATAAATATAACTATTTACTTAACAATAAAGAAACTCGGTGATACAGCGATTTACATACAGCTTTTAAGTTACAGCCTAAATTGTTGACACAATCAATTGTTTAAATTATTTGAAATTTAAGATTTGAAGTCTCTCAAACACCCGAGATACAATAATTGCGTTTAAATGAATCTTGTCGAAAAACCGATAGCAGTGGACGCGCGGTCGACGAGCGGCTTCGGCGATCTTCCATGTTAAGCAGTATTGGCCGCGATCATTACTGGGATGGGTGACCGGTTAGCCGTGTACTGGCTTGCACGCCGAATACTGAGCGGGAGGCAGTTTGTTTGAGATTCTGATGGTAATACAACTGAAACTCAGTAAAAATTAAAAACAATAAAAGCCCCCTGTATCGATACAGGTTTTCCGCAGTTTCCCTGTGTCCATGGCAAATGCGATACAGTGTAGCTAAGACGTCTGCGGACGCAATGGAAGTTGGGTTAGGTTAGCGAAATGCGGGCAGGGATAGGGGGAAAAGTGGAAAAAAAATGGAATTGGGAAGGGTCATCGCGTCGAAACCCGAAAGGGTATACGGTTGGAACATACAATAATAAAAAATATATTACATCCAACATATTATATCGCCTATTATTCAATATATTTTCATTCGCGTGCTTCATTCCATATATTTTGTGTTTCAGCTTTGGTACTTTTAAGCTTTGTACAATTAATCTTTCGTCATTATTTTTTTAGCTGCCAATTTTGAAATATTCGCTTTTTAGAATTTGCGGGACGTTCCTGTAACGAACATCAGTCTATCAATCACCTTCAAGCCTTAAAAAGTGTAATATATAATTTTTCTACGAAAAAACCAACCGTAAAATCATTTGAAAATTCATTTTCAAATACCTCTTCCGTATTCTTAGCAAGTCGTTGAATCAGCAAATCCTAAACAAAAGGTTTATTGTTTTCATCGAATGTTGCAACAGATTTTGAATAGCGCAGCTCGGTAGCGCCTTTATAGGTACTGCTGTTATCAAGAGTGCGGTAGCGATTATATATATATATATATATATATGTATACATGTATATAATTTGTATTTCGGCGCCTACATTCTCTTGTAACCATTCCACGGTCAATCGTAGCCTTCACGAGCTCGTGACCTTTGACTGCCTTTGACGCACAATTATTCTTTCATCGTGTTATTGTAATTAATGACTGCTGAACGTCGTAATTTGCCTACTTGGACAAAAAAAAAACAAATTATACAAAAATTGATATATTTGGTCGGCTAACTTAATATTATCGACTATTAGCTAATCTCGATGGCAAAAATCCCGACAGTCAAACACACCGCGGCCTGTCGCGCGTGTACGGACTGTTTATAGTCCGTGTATAGCCGCGAGATGGCAATGACGGTTGTAACGCAAACACATCGTGGTCAGACGAAGAACGTAGTTCCAAGTGTTCGGGTTCTCAAAAAAACCGGGGATACAGTCAATGTCTTGAACACGGTCTTGTATACAGGTCTGGAAACTCCCTAAAATTTCAGTGGAAATATTTCATCTAGAATTATATCGAAGACATCAATACGAGAGGAATATTTTGTAAATGATGCTTCGATATGACGGATCGGATGAAAGAAATGAGGATTTGCGTGAATCCGGCGCGTGATTTCATTTGCATCAGTTGCGACTCTAAAGATCCTCAGCTGGTTTGCGATCTCACAGCTTCCTGACACACTGAACAGGATTCATATTTTTGACAGAACTTCAGGGATATCTGAAATATCAATAGAGGAAATTTATGATTTATGGTTTAAATTACTTTTATTACATCGTTTTATATAATAACGATGCAATACATACATTCTCTTCAGGAAACTTACCAAGATGAGTACTGATTCCTTGAATTGACGATTTCATGACTCTGTAGGACGGAACAGTGCTTGGAGAATTTCTTTCAGAATTCGAAACTTGTTCCACTTATCCATGCTCTGGCACACAATTTTCTTTTTCTACTCAGATGTCATCGAATCTTGTTCGCACAGCAAACTCTTTGAGTCGCATTGTTTTGTATGGGACCTTACATATTGAAAATACACGATATGAGCAACTATCTTCTCAAACTATGTGTAAAATTTCTTCATAAAACTTACCCGTCCAATTACTTGACCATTTGCGTCGAGCTTGACCCATTCGCGAACTGTGCCTTCATTATTAAAATGCTTTTCACATATACGATTTGTGGGTTGTAATTTTAGAATGCCTGGGATAGATTGTTCCCACTTTTTCCACACATCGATGTTTTTAGGCACTCTGAATGTACAACATTTTTTGTTTATTTTGCTACCGCTTTTACAATGAGGCACCACACGACGATTCGTCATTTTTAATATAATAATTACTAAAAGACTGTGATGTACACCAAATAAACATAAAATTCACGCATAGCAGTATCGAAGGGTTTTCAGGTTATGTCTATCGGCATTATCTGATCGCAACGCCTCGAGTGACTGCTACAGAAATTAAAAACAGCTTCGTTAAGAGGACCACTCTCGGCGGAGGAGTTTCCAGACCTGTATACAAGACCGTGGTCCCTACCATCGAGTGATATCGAGACGGATGTGGTAGCAGTCATAGCCGGCTGGGGCCGCACGGAATTGTCGGACTATTCGAAACAACTTAAGTTCCTTAGCGTTAATATTAGCACCCCAGACCCATGTAATTCGTCTGCGCTAATCCTCGATACGCAATTTTTTACGACAACTACCGATGGTTCTGGAGCTTGCACCGTAAGTGACCAAACAAAAATCACGAAATCTCGTTAGAATTTTGAGGAATTGCTCAGTTCCAACCCGAGCTCATCACACATATTTTTACGATGAGCTTCGAGGTCAAGAAAATTTTTTCGAGGACCACCACTAATTTATCCGATCATAAGTGCTAATGAAGTGACTAATTTTCCTTCCGTTTGAACGAGCAATCGATTAAGAAATACGTGCAATACGAGCTTTTTTACATTTTCACATTTTCATATGGACAAAAAATCATCTCCTTCTTTTTTACTTAGGGTGACGAAGGTGGCCCGCTCGTCATTAACAACACGGTTGTCGGTATATTGTCAACTCCACAATGCGGAAGAGGCAAACCCGATTGGTACATGAATGTCTGGTTTTACAGGGATTTCATTACTCACGCGATTAAAGGTGCGCTTGAAAATAATTGTTACGAAAAATTCGGTACTTTGGTCCAGTGGTTAGTTCGGCCTCTCAATCAGTAGGTCAACGGTTGCAATCTTGAGCTCGCGTAGTCTCTGTCTCTGTCTCTTTCTCTCTCTCACTCTCTCACTCTGCCTCATATATGATCGATGTCGATTATCGACAGTCTAGATAAATGCAAAATCCGTATGCCAATTCCCGTCGAACAACTTGGCTCCGTAGGTGGAATATGAAAGGGATCTTGCCACGTAAGTGAAAAGAGGAAACAGATTAACAATATTGAATCATCGATCATAAATTGAACCTCAATCGTCAGCGAGGATCAAAGCTTCAATAATAATGAATTATCAAATTTTCAAATTTTTTATATCTAAAAATAAGAAAATATGTATTTTGTTTCATTTACGTTGACGAAGGTAGCCCTCTCGATTACAACGGCGAGGTCGTCGGTATTCTTTCGTTTGGTGGACAGTGCGAATCCCTTGAACCCGAAGTACGAGTATACACGCGAGTTTATTCTTACCAGAATTTCATTCGCAGTGTCATGAAACCCAAATCTGTTTAATTTAATTAAGTAATTAGCCATAGTCCAGCAAAGAATTGCGTAGCACTCGATCATAAACCGGAAAACGGTTTAATAAAAATAAAAATGTCGGACGTGACGTGGCTCGACGATTATATATGTTATGTAACCAATAAAGATTATACATGTAACGACGATTATATATGTAACCAAATAAAGTAAACGTTAAACGGAATTACTGGAAAATATTGAAACAATCGTGAAAATAAATAAACGAACGAAAGATTAATAAAGCTCAAGTTTTTCTTCCCAAACAAATTCCCCGACCATTTTTTCGCACGAGAAAACACGAGAATCTATTACAAAATCGACAGTGTAGAAGTGACTCAGGAACTTTCCTGTCGCTCGCGAGAGTGCGAGATTGAATCATTTTAGTTAGTGGTATTCCAGGGTACCTAGCGTCGACAAACGCTAGTGAACGAGCGAAGGATCGGAAAACAGGGAGAAAGAGAAAAAAAAAACACGAACAGTATTTGACGATGCGAATGCGAGAAAAAAATTTGATAACGAAACAATTAAGAAAAAAAAGCGACCCTTACAGTAGTCGCATATGATGTGTAACATCTGACATCTCACCTTGGTAATAAGCAACACTAACATTATATCCCGAAAAAAATGATTCAGGTATTATTTGAAATGATTTTTCGTAACGAAGAATAATTCTTTTTAATGAAAATTGTATTTTATTTTATTAGCGCTAGGAGTAATGCAACTTGTTATTGGAGACAGTTATTTTTGTTCAATTCGGGTGAGAGACATTTCATTGAAGTATTACATGCAGTCGCTGTTGATATAGACGAAGTAGGAGAAAATGGCTACGATGGCAATCGTAAAGTTGCATGACTTACAACCAGATTTGGTAAAGCAGTAGTTGGGTCGGCCGTTGATGCTGTGAGAGAATTAAGTTCGCTGCACGTGCCCGAAAATCCCTGCTACGCTGAGTCGAATTATGCGCATTTTTTTTGGGTCTACCTTTCCAATTTTTCATTTTTCCTCACTTTTCTGCCGGTGATCTCGCATATATTCCGCTCCGGATTTACCCATCTCTGCAACTCACGAAATCATTAGAATTAAATAAGAATTATAAATATTTAAGAAATTATTAATATCAAAGAAATTATCCGTGTAATTAATTAATTAATTTTTTTTTTATCAAAATAAAAAATATCAATTGAGCAGCGACAGAAATCAACCTCAAAATTTAAAAAAGCTAAATACTCAAATATTCATTTGAATAATTATTCATTATTACTCACTTGCATTTTTTATCCATGATCTGCACTTTTTTCAGACACATTATCAATAGTAAATACATTATTAATATAGTTCACACATATAAATTAGTTTATATAACTATATAACAGCACACTTTATACACAACACTGATGTTAGCGCACAGCTGATGCGTTCTCCTCTATTTCCCTTTCTCTTTCTCGTCACACACGCACACGCTGTTGGCTGACAGTACCAATCTCTCGGAAAATGGGTTGGTACCATCTGACGGCGAACGCTACCACCGCGCGCGCTCATTGATCAAATCAAATAGCGCGCGCTTTTCAGGCTTCCTGTTAGACACCTCCGTCCCTTTTCACGAAATCAGCGCCACAGAAACCGAGCGGAAAGATATTACACATCAAAAACTCGAGTTACTTCGGGGTGGGATGAGGGAAAAGCCGAGGTGACCGGTAAAAAGTTATCGGAATCGGAACGGTGTCTCGAGGAATTGGTTACGGTAGCGTCGCTGACGCCGCGAGGTCCTGTGGCAGGAAAGTAATAATTATGTATCGAAATCAGCCGGTAAAATCGAAAGTCCAGTCGATAAAACAAAACGACAAGCTTTTCAAATTGTATTCTGTCGGTAATACAGAATCGGTAAAACAGACCTTACACATGCTCTTAACCTATACTTCTCTTACGCTTGCGCGCCAAACAGATGTCTGCGTTCTCGTTCGTTCTGTTCAATTTCATTGTCCGATCGTTTTTATTAACCCCTGTCTCGGATAACAATTGTAACTGTTACAAATCGTAAAATTGCGAATCTCGGGACGAATATTTTCTCAATATGGCAATGTTGGCCGAGCCACGAAGAAAACAAAAGTGGACGCTCAATCCACGGGGAAAACACTGGAGCGAGGGTTATTATACAATTGTTTTTCCTCGCAAAAATAGCCACGACTGTTGTTAATTGTGCTCTATTTTTATGAAAATCCTAGATTCCAACAAATTTGGTCAAAAAATGTTGGAAAAGATGGGTTGGACAAGCGGCAAAGGTCTCGGAGCAAATTTGGATGGTATGACGGAGCACATAAGGGCTCGGTACAAAAACGATCAGGGCGGTCAGTGAGATATCATAAGATTACATTTTCTATACAGTTATTGATTTTTAATAAATGTGTTTTACTAATCTGGATGTATCTATGCACACAAATTGAAGGATAATGAGATTTGCGAAGATAATTAACGCCACTCGCTAGTAAACATATAGCTTCTATAATGTTCTTTCTTATTCGATCCTAAAAAAATAACCTGCGCGTTGAGAATTAAAAGATGTAGGCGAACGGTACTCATTTTTCTGTTGTTCCTCAAAGGAATTGGTTTTTCGCACGACGAGTATGAGAAACAATGGACGCAGCATCAAGAAGGGTACAATGAATTGTTGCAACAGCTTCAAAACGGCGAAACAGCAGGGACGAGTTCTAAGGAGAATGAGCTCAGCGGAAAGTCGCTCGAGCTCAAGTCTAAGCAGAGTCGCGCTAGATTACAGTGAGTTCTATTTTGTCTAATTTTTTATAGCTAAAAATGTCCCTCATACATAACAGCGCTGGTTTAATTTCGTTTGCGACTTTTCAAATCTGTTGAATGAAGTATTCTACATGCAGGATTAACTTGTAGCGTGTCGCAAGTTTGCCAAGAGCCATTAGTTTTTTGCATAACGTAAAATATAAGACCAAGCATTTTCGGAATTGAACAGTGGAGAAAATCGTTATATTCTATTAAATTGTTGATTTCCCCCTGTTATCCACATAAAACTATAACGTTGACTACCCGTTGCTGACAAACTGTAATGTCAATAAAACAATAACAATTCTGTTATATTTCCATTTTTAAATCAGCATTTGAACAGCAACTGATTTTTGAACAAATACCCTTTAAGTCTAAATGGAAAAAAGCAATAGTATTCCGTGCACACAGTCGTATTCTCGATCGTGAAAGATATAGCACAGAAATTATGTTTTTCAATTTTGCACTATACAATTTGTATGACAATTCATTTATTTGTTTATTTATTTGTATTGACAGGAAAACTTTTTTGAAAATAGTTATTGCAAAATGACACACATTGGCCAATTTTAGTAAACAGAAATATAGTATCAGTGTAAAAAACAACGGCCATATTGAAAATAGTAAGAACGTCTAAATATAAACAATGCCAAAATAATAGAGCAGTAAAGAAAAAAATATAATTATCAAATATTCAAATGTTTGTTTTATGCGGTTTCAATTCGTTATTGTTAAGCGAACAAAAGTGCTGTATCGATGAATCTGGTTAGTTAATGCCCTTGAAATTTGCGCACGTTTAATACAGAGCCTGTTGAGCGAAAAATATACGCTAAACATTCTGAAATTTCTCGACATTTTCCTCGTATGGCTGTGTTTCATGATTCAGCTTTTATGCAGATCCGCACAGGTTTGCAATAACAATAATTCTTCTATTCCTGGTGCTTGACGTTCTTTTATCGTTGGAGATCAAAGACGTTTCCGTTCTTTATCATCATTTATTGTACTAGCGTTCTTTTACTGTCAACCGTGTAGCTATTGGCTTTTTTTGTATCAAAGCCACGTTCCTTAATGCACTTTTCAAGCAAATATACTGAAAAACCGTTCTTCCATTGCGGTTGGTACTTAACGACTAAATCGACGATGCAAATGATCGAACGCATTTGTTAGATCAAATAACGCATAGGGATATTTGGGTTGTATCGTGGATATAGCTGCGATTTAGAGTGCAACAAAAAAGCTGAATCAAGGAACGCAGTCTATAACGACTTCGACACTGAAAAAATATATGGTAACGTAACGGAACAACAATAACTATAAGGGGACAACTATTTTAACATACTTTCATCCATACCTCTTCATATATTTTTGTAAAGTACATATTGGTCAAAAAATTCTTCTAAATACCTTCAAAAAGCCACTCACTCCTCCGCAACATCTCGCATATCTAGTCTCAAATATAGACAATGATTTACGTTACCGTATATCCTTAAAGTACGTGCGTGACGGATCGTAGGATCATTAGCGATTACTCTCATTTCAGTTACCAGAAGTTTACGCGCGGCAAGGACGTGAACAAATACAGCACGAAAGACCTTGCGAATATATTTGGCAAGAAGGATATAGACGAAAATCTGAAAGCTACGGAGCAAGATAAAGTGGATATCGAAGAGAGTAGTGAAAAAACGATCTCGGAACAGTCAAGAACGAGTGAAACGTCGCACGGTGTCATCACGATAAAAGGTGGAAACATAACTGATTATTTCAAAAATAAAATGTCATCCATCGGACGTAAAACCGTTAAAGACGTACCGAACGACGATAAAAATGATTTCGAGAGTGAGAATGAGAGATACGCGGGTTTTGGTTTCGCGGGAGCACGTACAAAAACCGAAGAGTCGATTAAATCGACGGAAAGTCGAAATTACATGTTCGAAAATCGCGCACTTGATAACGGTAGCCCGCGCGAAATTAAAGTCACTCCGGGCAAGTGTAAGAAGGATTATGTTTTCGAAAATCCCGCCCTTGAGCTCGGTGACGGTCCAAGCAGGCCTGACAGAACGCCAAAGCGACGAAAGAGTAAATTTGCCTTTGAGAACAATGGTCTCGATCTCGATTCCGTCGATAATAACGAAGAAACACGAAATTCCTTCGTAAAGAGGGAAAAAATTAAATTTGCACGTTCGACGGATAACACCGAGGAAATTGTGAAGAGCGAGGATTCTTCGATAAATACGGAATCTGTCGAATCGGTGTCGAAGAAAAAACGTGGAAAAAAATCGAAAGAACGTTGTGCCGTTGTCGGCGAAGGTTATATCAACGATGCATTGAATCTCGAGACCCGAGACGATGACGACAGCGCGAACATTGAAGAATTCGAAGTACCGAGATCGCACTTTGGCCTTGCCAATGACGCTCTCGACTTGACCGACGAGTCGAGCGGGAAAAAGCGCGTTACGTTCAACGAGACGGTCGAGTACGAGACGGAATTTGGCCGAGCACGAGGTAAAAAGAGAAAAAACAAAAATGCCGGTAAGCTCGACAAGTTCGAGGTTGATAATGAGAAATTGAAGAAAAAGAGGAAAAAAGAGAGGATTTTGTCGAAAGAGATTGTCCCGATTGGCTGTGCGTTTGTCAACGAGGCGATGGACGTTGAGATTGTGAGCCAAGAGGCAAACGACAATGCGGCGAATGAGAAAAAAATTGAGAGAGCACGGAAAAAGCGTGGACGGCGAATTTCGAGTTTGGAAACAATCGTGGAAGCACCCGAGGACGAGAGAGAATTGACGATTGTCGGTGAAATAGTGACGCTCGACGAGAGTTTCGTGGGCGAGGCTAGCGAGAATCTCGGGATTTTGACCCTCGGGACGCCGGAACAAAAGAAAAAGAGGAGGAGAAAGGACAGGAGGGATGGAGAAATGATCCGGGAAGACGAGTATACTTCGAGGATAATCGACGAAAACGTCGAGGACGTTGAATCGATCGAAGAAATTCGAACGACCAAAATGTCTAATGACGAAAATTCGTCGTTGGAATTTAGAACAAAGGCGGATGCTGTTGAAACTATCGTAATCGTCGATGTGGAAAATACACGAAAGAGAAAGAAGAAGCGCAAGAAAGAATCTGTCAATGGTGATGAAGCAACAGCGATTCAAGTGGTCGAGGAATTCGACGAAATTGTAACTTTACCGAAAGGAGAAAGACCGAATAGGAGGATTAACGAGGAATCGAGAGAGAATGTGAACAAAGAAAACGTCGAAGTGATTAACGAAAATACGGATGTTTTAGATTCCGCGAAGAAGCGTAAGAAACGGAAGAGGGAGAAGAAGGGAGCTTCCAGCGAGAAGGAGGAGACGGGAGAAACGTATGATGTGCGAAAGAGTGAAATTTCATCAAAAGACACTCGAGAGCTTCGCGATAAAAGTATTGCCGACGAATGGGACGGCGAAATGGTCATTTGTCACACCGAGATGCAAAATGGTTTGCGTAGTCAGTGGGAGGGTAAGGCTAGAAAATCGAAAACGATATTCAAGGCTCTGTTCGCGAAAAGTCCCGTTGCACATTTCGCGGGCTCGAACATAAACGAGATAAAAGGTTACGGATTGGACCTAAATTAAGTTTATCTACAATGTTATCGTTTTTTCAAAATAATGTTCTCAACCGGAAAAGACACGTCAAGATCTTTTACGGGGGGTTTTTTTTTTATAGTGAAAATGATATTTGGTGCGTTTAGTATACGTAAAATGATACTACGAAATTTTGCCGAATTTTTTAAGATGCGATAATGTATTTTTTTTTCAAAGTAATTCTTGTGGCAACTAGTCAAGTGATTGACTACTTGAATCATAATATCGTTAGAGAATATTATAAAATCTGAAAAGAAAAATGTTTAAGTTATTGCCAGAACGTATGATGACTATGTTATACCACTTGGACTAATTCAATCGCGCTTCCGGTACGAGTGACATCGCGCCGAGCTTGTTGAAGCGCTGCGCGATATTAAAAATGTTATGTCAAAAAAAAATCGAGGAACGTCGAAGAAAGTCGTTTGACCATATTTTACAAATTGGCAACATTTCACTTAAAGTATTTTGTTGTTTCGCTATTTCAACCCCTACACGCTCGGGGGTCATCAAATTCGTCAAGATTCCACGTTTTGGTACCATTTGCTCAACGTCTGCGTGCGACGAACTCGAGAATCGACTGTTTGGCTCTCGTGTCCGAGTGAAACGATCGAAACTGATGGGTTTTCCAAGTTTTCAATGATCATTCACACCAAATTCGCATGATTCCAAACATTGCAAACGTAAAATCGTGAGTTTCGATCGATTCAGCCGAAAAAACTGATTGAAATGGTCGACTCTCGTTGTTAGTCGATGTTAGACAACGAGGGCCGCACCCCGATCCCGGTTAATCTGGCCTCTACTTTACCATCAAGGACATCCCCACAAACGTTTTGTAAAAATGTCAATTTCTGGTAAATTTTTCATGGCTGGAGCAGAACCTCCTTAAAAAGTAGTGTTCAAGAATCAACGTCATTCACATTCAAGGCCAAGGTACAAGGACTGTACATTAAAATCGGGTGGGAAAGAAACCCCAGGGATTCCGTTTCACAAAGATTTGCACAGTGTTGTCTTTTTGGTTTTTAAGGCCGTTTAGCGTACATAGTCATAGTCAAAAGGTAGATTTAATAATTTGAAAAAAACTGATAAAGTCTGAGAAAAAGTACAAAGCTTCACGGTTTCATTGACTCATCAATTTTACAAATACGGTCGTTCTAATTTTTTTTTCAACAGTTGAGAATACAGAATCGTGACTGTTTGTAAATAATAAATGTTCATTGAAAATTAACCACGATTAATACTTCGTGAGAACATTTTTTCTGTCTGGTAAATGAATTTTTGTATTTCTTATAAGTGCATTAATATTATTTTGACACTGTCATTTGTATTTTTAACATTTTCATTTAATTTCGATGCACCAAACTTCTTGGCTCTTCGAATTTTTCATTCTCACCCCGTACGCTAATCGTGTTTAACGGTGTGCATCGCGTGACTCGAACAGCCAATCGTGAATCTTCTGAATTCCCATTTGAATATTTTGTAAACGTACGAATTTCTTTATTCGACATATAATTCGCTAAATAAGAACAAGACGGGATTTCGTGTTTTTAAAATTTCCGAAAAATGAAAAATCGCCTCGACGGTCCCGAACGAGGGATTGCCGAAAATGTCAACAAATATTCGAATTCGGCCACCAATATTGTGGAAGATGAATTGTTTTTAAATTACAATATTTCAAAAATCGAACTCCTCTGACAAATTTGCTGTGTATCGAGCCGAATATTTTTGTACGTGTTCGGAAAAACATTTTGAACAAGTTCTCTTCTGGGATTGTCTATAAGATTTTTTTTTCGGACGAAAAAAAAAATAAAACGTATTTTTAATGACCCTCAAACACGAGCCTCGTACTCTTAAAATATGGTTAGCATTGAATTTAACGAAAATCGGTGAAACAACTCATATGCCATTCAAAATTTTGAATTTACAAAGTTCTGAGTTTGCACAATTTTTAAATAATTTTTCTGACTATTTTCGCTGTGGCTCGCTCGTTTTTTTTCAAAATTTCGATGTATCACTTGGTAAATAGGTGCGGAAGGTGTTGAAGAGTGTGAAAAAAATAAATAAAAAAAAATAAAAAGTTTTTTGCAAATTTTAAGAGACTCGACCCCCTCGAAGGTAATAAGTGCCAAACGCTAATGTAAATATTGGTAATATTTATACTTAACGCCTGGAACAATGTGGATTTTAAAAATCGCGTTTTCAGACTAGTGACAATTTCATTTATTTACATTCGTTTGGTAATCGAATTGTTGATTATTCATTATTTAAAACGTAAACGTACGGCGAGTCGCAAGTGTCTCGACGATATTAATTCGCGGTTTTCTAGGCGATGTTGTCGTGAATTTTAACGACTTCGTCGAAGGACTCGAGTTTTGCATAGAAAATCTCGGTTCTCTCGATATCCTCATCACTGAGATTTGCGAATATTTGCGGAACATAAATGTCCTCCATCGAAATAATTTTGTAGTTCCGGCTTCCCAGTTGATTCGCAACTTTTGGCAGAACATTCGCGTCGCATATAAACTAAAAAAAAGGAAATAATGAAAATTTAAGAGGAAGAAAGTTACCGTTCGTCGATTAATACAAAGATACGACGATAAAATTGGCGAATCATCGAGTGAAATATATTTATTCAATCTATTACTATTTTTTTTTCTTTCTATTTTCCGTTACCTGAAAGTACTTTCCATCGTCCAACTCGATCTCCTCAACGTCCTCGGCCCCAACGGCAATCGCGTCTTCCGTTGCTGAATCCAAATTTCCCATTATTTCCGTAACAACGTAACCCTTGTATTTGAAAACGCTACGGGCTGATTGATCCGTCAACGTGGATCTCGAAAAATAATAATAATATGTTAGGTAAATTTCCCAGCGAATGAACGTCTAAGCTGTTTGAGGCTTATCACATTTTTCATAAATTATTATTTCAAATGAAAAATTTTCTGTGCGAAAATTTTATCTGGCAATTCAGTTAATTTCGAATTGGCAATTAAAAAACGTATGTGGTTGATGTTACGTTCTGGCAAAAAAAAATTGAATGTGGTGAATTAGAGAGAACCTACTCCTCAATTGAACGGGAGCATATATTCGTACAAAAATCTCATGATTTAGTCTGTTAATAGGGTCAAGAGGCGAGAAAATGAAGCTCTCGCTCAATTTCGTTGAAAATAAATTCTTTCTCGGATTCCAAGCTCGTGTCCTGTTATTTGATTATTCAAAGTCGCTGATAGGACTCTCTAGTATTTAAAAAAAAATATAAACCAAAGTATTTCGAAAAGGAACGTTCATGAACGCCCGAACAGAATGTTGTCGTTCTGACCGGCGTTGATCAAGGTTTCTTTCCTAAATATTTTGGTTTATATATTTTGTACATACCAGAGAGTCCTGTGAGTCTCCTGAAATAATCAAATAATAGGACACGAGCTTCGAATGCGAGAAATAATTTTTTTTTCAACAACACCCAGCCGGAGCTTCATTTTATCGCCTCTTGAGACTATTAATAGGCTGAATCATGTGGTTTTTGTACGAATAGATACTTCCGTACGATTGAGGAGTAAGTTTTCTCTGGTTAAGGAGGAAAATAGGGTTAGACGGTTCAAAAAATCGATTTTTTTTAAATTTCATAAATTGTTCGTAAAACTATTGAAAAATATGTTCCCAAAATTTTAAATGAAAATTCCGACTCGTTCTATTGTTATGAGCCATTAAGGGGGAAAATAGGGTTAGGACAGCGTTTTCTCAATGATTTTCATGAATTTTTGTATAGTATAAAAAATGAATATAATTTATTGAAACTTTGAGAATATTTTATACATATATTTAAGTATATACTATAAAATTTGTGTACATATATTTAAGTATATGCTATAAAATATTAGCGACCCCATATTGTTTGTTTTTCTTGGTACTATTTTTTCAAACGCGTTTTTCTGAAAACGACTTCTTTTGAACTTGCGTACATGCTAGTTTGAAAAGTTTTCAACCAATCGTTTTGAAAATTGGCAGTTACTTTCTTCATAGTATTGCGCTCTATATGAACCTAAAATCGGAATATTATCATTATTTAAAACAATTTTTTTTTGCAAATAAAGTTGTAAAAAATGGCAAAAAATCATGCTTTTTTGTTTTGACCCCTGCAAAAAATTCAATTTTCTATTTTTTTGATAGCATTTAGGTTCATATAGAAGAGAGACATATAATGAAAGTAAATTCAAACTTCGTTTGATTTCAGATGCAAATTGCGGCTTCCGGAATGTACGCAAAATGCTGAGTCTGATTGTGACCTGCAATATGGGATCGCTAATATTTTATAGTATATACTTAAATATATGTATAAAATATTGTCAGAGTTTCAATAAGTTATATTCATTTTTTATACTATAAAAAAATTCATGAAAATCATTGAGAAAACGCTGTCCTAACCCTATTTCCACCCTTAAGCACATTTCTTTTTTTTTTTGCCAGAACGATTGTAACTTCAACGGCATAAAAAAGTTCGATCATTCGTTGATGATGAGAAACGAATTTTTAATGAACAACTATTCCAGTGAATGAACGTCGATTCTAAAGTTCTATAAAAATTAATCCACCACATATAACTTGACATTAAATCCCTTAGTGATACTACATTCGTGAGAAAAAAAATTAACCCAATATCTCAAAACATTTCGAAATTAAATCGGTCTCAAAATTTTTTCGAAGAATTGAAAATTTTTCAACATCTGCACCGCTCAAGCGATTTTTGCCAAATTCAATACCAAACATCATTGATCCCTAAACCCATTGATGTAAAAAGGTGTGAATCGGTGGATGAAAATTTACGAAAGTTGGAGCGATCACAAATATTTTTTGAAAATTTCAAAATTGCGTAAAATCTCGAATTCCCGAGCAATTCCAATGAAAATTGCTTTTCTTTGCAGTTGTCGAATGAGAATATATATTTTTCGAATTACCTGCTCTTTTTGATGGCGTGATTGATCAACATTTTCGTTCCTGCGAGATTGTCCGTGAACAATTTTATGACGATAACACTTCCTCCTGGTCCTCGTACGTCTAATGTGTATATTTGCATTGTCGTGGTTGATTTTGTCGCTCTCTCGAGCACAGCGTTTATTGTAGCTTGGGGCATATTTTTCCTCCTCGCCTGTTGTATTGTCTGTGACAATCTCGTGTTGTCCGATGGTTTGCAACTTCCTCCCTCTGTAACAGAATTTTATGTGAAAAAAAATCTTCTTGCTATTTGGAAAGAATGTCAACAAAACTTTTTCATTTCTCATACTTCGTATTAGATGAGAAAGTTAAGCATGAACATTTGAGCATACCTTTTTCTTACTGCACCATAAATATCTTATTCAAATGTTCAGTAAAGCTTTAGTTATTAAGGGGTATGGCCACGGTAGCGGGTATATAAAATTATGTGCACATTTAAGAATTTTTTTTGTATGAAAAAATGATTTATTTATAAAACAAATTACACATCTATTTAGTATAAATATCAAGCTAATAAATAAATATTTTTTTTTTGTTTTTTTTCTTTTACAAAATAGCCGACTACTGCTATTTTCTTTTGGTATCTTTTTTTTTGAGGCGCTCAGCGGCGTGACATTTGGCATTCACAACTTTTGACCTAGAACAAAAAAAAATTCTCTTTAATCTACATCAGAATATCTAGATAAGTACGCACGGAATTTGAAAAATATTGTTCTATTCGAATATTGTAGCCATTTGAACTTAAAAGGTGAATTTCCAGTGAAAGATTTCGTATAAAACTCATAAAATGGAAAGTTTTTAATTAATCAGAAATTCCGTACGTAGTTCTCTAGGTATTCTGATGTAGATTAATGAGAATTTTTTTTGTTCTACGTCAAAAATTGTGGATGCCAAATATCTCACCGCGGGGCGCCGAAAAAAAAAGATACCAAAAGCGAATAGCAGTAGTCAGCCATTTTGAATAACAAAAAAATATTTTTTATTAGCTTGATGTTTGTGTAAATATTCATACGAATATTCATTAAAATGTTCATAGAAAAAAAAATTGTTAAATGTGCACATGATTTTGTACCCGTTACCGTGGCTATACCCCTTAATTATGTATGGAATCCATAGCTTCTTACGAAACTATAACACATTTTGCGTAAATTTATATTCTAGATTTTTGCTTCCTCATAGAGGAAGCTTTGTTTTCGTGAAAAACAAAATTTCGTTAACGTTTTAGCGCTAATGAAAATCACAATTAGAAAAAAATGTCCGTATGTGGCTGTGAGTTCCCAAATTCAAATGGTCATATTTTGAGAATGACTTCAGAGATCGCGCTCAAATTTGTCGCACAGGCAGAACAGCCGATGGCCTTTATGTGCTGCAATTTTCATTGAAATTACTCATGGGTTTGTCGAGTGTACAGGATTTTTTATTTTTTAACAAAATTTCATCGCTATAACTATCGTAAATTTTCATCTATCGAATCGAAACTCTGTGCACAATTAAATTAGGGGTCGAGGGCGTTTGGTATTGAATTTGGTGAGAATTCATAAAGGGGCTCAGATTTTACGAAATTTTTAAAACCTCCAAGACTGGCTGTTCACGTAAATTTAAAATAGAGTACATTTTACGCAACGAATGTGTAGTTTTTTTTCACAAACGAATTGACGTTACAGAATGTTTGATACCGAAATCGGTGAGAATCGAAAAAATGCATTATTTAATACACCAAAGAGAGCAGAAAACAATTTGCAAGTATTACCTAATGCCCAAGGCTTCCTCTATAAGGAATGATAAATTTCTCCATTTTGGCTTCCTCATAGAGGAAGCTTTGAGCATTGCCTGAAATTTCGAGGGAGCATCTGGCAAGTTTCAAATTGTAAATTTGTTCCTAGGTGCACATGTAAATCCAAAATTTTTCAAATAATTTAAACTTTCATAAAATCGTTTCATCGATTTTCGCTAAATTCTACCTCGATCATCTATCAATGACATGATATATATACAAAATTTTCCCACGATATTTCAAAAGTTCAACAAAAATTTTCCGAGCTACAGTCTTGACAAACACCTATATCATTTTTTTTTTAAATTCGTAATTCCATAAATTCAAAACGCTTCGACTGACTTTCTCCAAATTCAATAGCGAACATCCTTCGATAGTAGATGTACGAAGTTTTCATTGGATAGTCCAAAAATTACACGAGCCTAGAGCGTTAACAATTGCCAGTAACGATTTTTCTCCAAATTCGAAATTTGAATGCATTGGAATGCCACGAACGATTTTCTACAAATTCAATAGCTGTATTTTACGATAGTCTACTTGTGTAGAAAGTTCCAGCCCGATGCACAGTGGGCAAAAAGGTATAAATCGTGGCCAAATACCAACTTCATAATTTTGACATGAAATCATAATTTTTCACACATTAATACGTCAGAGCAGATGTAGAGAAAATATTGTGGCTATTAAGGTTCAAATGTTCTTACAATAAGTAGTTGAATGAAAACAAATTGCGTAAAGAATGCGACGGTTCATTATGTCATAAATATGATAAATTTCAACGAATGTTGCAAATCTAAATGTGGGATATGGTTTTTATCCTTACTAATGGTCGTAGGTACGAGAAAAAAAATTGAAATTACGGAAAATTAAACATGATTTGGAACACGGTTATCTTTCAGTAAGACTTTTCGTCCTTTGCAGCTCCTCATCATACTTTGGAATGTCGTCAACTTTAGGCAACCCTTGATATCAGCAATTGAATATTATCGTTGCATTCGTTAATTATCGACGAATAGAATGAGTCTGCTACTTTTTGCAACTTTTCATCTGAACTCTTAATATTAATGTTTACACAGAGTACGGATCAGAAAACCGAAAAAATGTCGAAAATACTAAAAGTGCTTCAAATGCTTTGAAATGTGGTACTCAAGGGTTTTCGGGGTCGCTGATTCCGAATTCGTACTCAAAATTCAAAAATTCAAAATGGCCGATCCAATATGGCGGGCGAAAATACTAAAAATGATTCGATTGTGCTGAAATTCTGTACTAATAAGTTTTCGGGGTCGCTGATTCCGAATCCGTACTCAAAATTCAGAAATTCAAGATAGCGGATCCAATATAGCAGACGAAAATGCTCAAGATGCCTCGATTTGAAATTTGGAACTAATACATACGTTCGTGGCTGAATCTAGCCAGCACCCATTTAAGGACCCAAATCTATCTTTTCTCCTTTTCGCTCATTCCCATTTCTTATTCCGTTAACTTTTGAGAGCGTCTACAATTTTTTTTCAATGTATTCCTCTAAATTTATATTGAATTTTTCCAGAATGTAATTTACAGCCACAACTGTATCTTTTTCGATAAATTTATCTGACAATTATTGAACAATTTCGCATTTAGTATATTTATAATTGATACTATTGGAGTGTACATGGTACATATGAAGTATCATATATGTATATACAACATCTAGACAGTTGAATGGACTGTCTTTCGGTTGCTAAGACATTTGTTTGATTGATTGGAGTTTGTGAGTTGTGAATTGAACGTTATGGAATAAAGACGTACTTTTAATTCTTTAAGTCTTTTCTGTATTTCATTAAGAAGGAAGCCATCCTCTTACACTATATTATCTCAAAAGTGTGAACACTGACTTGTGCTCACACATTAGTATCATTTGAAACCATGGATTACAAATTTACTAAACGAGAAAATGTCCAACAATTGTTAAATAAATGTAGCGAAAAATATACAGTTGCGGCTGTGAGTTACATTCTGGAAAAATTCAATATAAATATAGGTGACGTCGAGGATGAATCGCTAAAAAAATTGAAAAAAATTGTAAGCGCTCTCATAAGTAAACGAAAGAAGGAATGGGAATTAGCGAAAAGGAGAAAAGATAGATTTGGGTCCTTAAATGGGTGCTGGCTAGATTCAGCCACGAACGTATGTATTAGTTCCAAATTTCAAATCGACGCATCTCTAGCATTTTAACCCACCATGTTGGATCCGCCATCTTGAATTTCTGAATTTTGAGTACGGATTCTGAATCAGCCACCCCGAAAACTTATTAGTACAGAATTTCAGCACAATCGAATTATTTTTAGCATTTTCGCCCGCCATATTGGATCCGCCATTTTGAATTTATGAATTTTGAGTACGGATTCGGAATCAGCAACCCCAAAAACTTATTAGTACAGCATTTCAGCACAATCGAATCATTTTTAGTATTTTCGCCCGCCATATTGGATCCGCCACCTTGAATTTCTGAATTTTGAGTACGGATTCTGAATCAGCCACCCCTAAAACTTATTAGTACAGAATTTCAGCACAATCGAATTATTTTTAGCATTTTCGCCCGTCATATTGGATCCGCCATTTTGAATTTATGAATTTTGAGTACGGATTCGGAATCAGCGACCCCAAAAACTTATTAGTACAGCATTTCAGCACAATCGAATCATTTTTAGTATTTTCGCCCGCCATATTCGATCCGCCATTTTGAATTTCTGAATTTTGAGTACGGATTCGCAATCAGCGATCCCGAAAACTTATTAGTACAAAATTTCAGCACAATCGAATCATTTTTAGTATTGTCGCCCGCCATATTCGATCCGCCATTTTGAATTTCTGAATTTTGAGTACGGATTCGGAATCAGCGATCCCGAAAACCCCCCCAATACCATACTTCACCGCGATTAGAGCACTTTTTGTATTTTGGCCACGATTTCTGCCTTTTTGCCCACTGTGGCGACGGTTCGAAAATTGCATGAGTTATGCTTTTAACGCATTTTTTTTTAATTCTCAAAATTTTATTAAGTCCAAAATAATTAGTAATTTTATTAAGTCCAAACCTCCACATACGTGAACGAATTTTAGCGCATAGTTAAGAAACATTTTAAAGATATGGGCATTGAAAATTCGAAGGAAAATGTTTTCTCACTATAAAGGAGCAAGTGATTGTGATACTGCTTGTACAAACAGTTATAAAAATCCTAAAGTTTATTACATAGTTGTGTTCATTTTCCCAAGGATTGATATGTACAATTCGCCCTTTTCTCGCACATGGTTCCAGTGTCGTTGGCAGTTTTAGCCGTGAAAGCTGACAAAGTTTAAAAAGTTTATTAGACATGAAAAATACAGATCGAAAGATTATAGACATTATCGTTGTACGTATATCGATAAACTGTGAAGAATAGAGCCAATAATTTAGGCATTTATGTTGAACGAATATCAATAATAAATGAGCCTCATTTTTACCTTGTTACTCAAGCATTTTTCATTTTGTTAAATTTTTAATTTGTTTATTGGATTGATTTTTTGGTGTTTGATTTTTTAATCGATTATTGATAGTCGAAAATGAATGTCCTGATTGGTTCTTTCCAAGTACTTTCAGGAAGTTAACAAAATAAATACATATGCGGTTACGTGATATAACTTGGACAGTGGCGCCGTACGATACAAAATAAAAGTCTAAAGTACGAGGAGAAGGGGTTGCTTTTTTCGGTGTTAACGGTGAAGAATATCGAAGGACGAAAAATCGACGATAAATATAATCGTTGTGACAATGGAAAAAAAATACTTACCCGTTATCGCGACTCTCATTTGTCGTACAAGTTTTGCGAAAATTTTGGCCCTCTCATCATCTTTTTGAGCTTTTATATGTCTTATGTTGGACCACTTGTTGTGACCAGAAAAACGTTGAGTCTCCTTGATCACAGAAATCGTACTGTCAGCACCGTAAATCAATGTCTTTCTCAAAATGCTCCACATATTATCTATGTGCGAAATGATCGAAGATTTGTTTAAAGATAAATTCGTACCTAACCTAAAAAACTGTCACGGGTATTCACCGCGTGTGATCTTCAAAATACAGACTATTACCCCCACGCCCCTGTAACGAGGTAGCAGCCGATCTGATGCTCGTCGTTCGTATCTCGCCACCTAGCGTGAAATCGTCGAATCCTCTGTCGCGAGTCTAGTCAGTTAAGAAGATAAGTTAAATGTGTCTTTTTTTAACCGATCGAGGTAAAAAAAAAGTTATATAATATCCTCATCTGTAGGTACATTACCGGTCGTACGGAGAGTAGAGACAAGGAAAGACGCCTACTTTCTCTGCTTGTGGTTTTTACAGATTACTTTATCGTCAGATAGTACGTGAAATGTTTCACTTACCTATATCTGAATTTGCATTTTCTATATTTACAAAAATAATAGTACACGTTTTCGATAAACTGCTTATTTATCCCGAACGTTTGTATCAAATGAGATTTTGAAAAATCATTACGGAACATTATCCGGATGTCATGCGGCATTTTACAATTATTGATTACGACTAGTGATGCAAAATGACCGTAATTTTGAGTCGCCGTCAAATGACGTTAACATGGCGGTAAAATGACCGCTGTGCGAACCCATTTTATTTTCTTTAAATTTTTTAAAGTTCAATGAAAGTCTTTTCTTGCGTTCGGTCATTTGACCGTACTTCTGACAGTCAAATGATGCTCAACGGCTGTATAGCTAAACAATGATGGTCATTTTACTTTCGGTCATTTTTTCGTATCTTTTTCTTTGGTAACTTTTTTCTTACGACGGTTAACTGACGCCCAGCGGCTGTATAGTTGGGAAAAAATGGTCATTTTCTTTTCGGTTATTATTTCTTCGATATTTTTTCGTCATTTTACCGGACAACCCCCGATTTTTATTGTGTGACCACGTCGGTAAATTTTATGGCGGTCCTGTGACCGTCATATGACAGTCACAGGACCGCTTTCTGACCCGTTACGGATCGTACTCCACTAATGACGACTAAAACAAAGTCTATAAGTTGAAACTTGCAAATTGCTTCCTCGATATTCCGCCCAAAGACTTTTATGAATATGAGCGATCTTCCTCAATTTTGGCTTTCTCATGGGGGAAGACATTTTCGAGCATTGCGTCAAATTTGAAGGTAGGACATTCTAGATTTCACCTCGCTGCTCTTTTTCCCCTCAATTATGGTCATATAGCTTGATATTTTCTTTGGTTCAAATTCACTAATATCTTAGAAAATTGGAGGAATCACGGATTTTTCGAAAATTAAAAATTTACTAAAATCTAATGGATAAAATCGAATCTCATGACATTTAGTATTAACCGTCATTTACGTATATTCTTTTTATGGAGAAAATGTTAATCCGATAGTTAAACATTTTTGGATTTTGTAGCGTTGTCAGAAATTTTGTTCGAAAAATTCAAAATTTCAAAATATCCGAACACATTCGTTGATTCTTGATAAATTCAATGGCAACTATCGTTTAACGATACTCTATTCGTGTAGAAAAGAATCGTAAGATTTTTCAAAATTTAAGAAACTCAGTGTTTTCAATCTAACTGCACTAATGTGCAACTCGGTGTGCACTGAGTGTAAAAATACCTTTTATATTCGTGCAGGAGCAACAGAGATGTAGGAGAGACGGAGAAACACGAAGTGTACAGCAGTGAAGCCAGTTGAAAAGCTTTCTACAATGAATACAATTATTTTTCGGATAACTAAAAAATTTCATTCCATAAAATCAGAGCCGATGATTCAATTGTTATAATATTTAGAGTAAAATTGAAAACGTTCTTAAATTATAGACATTTGAATTTGGCATTTCGATATAGGTCACGATGTGACCTATATCGAAAAAAGATATTTTCATTCTCATCATCAGTAATCGCCAGGAAAAGTTCAAGTCATATAAGCAACTAAATTCACAGTAAAAAAAAGCTGCAAGTAGAAACTTGCCAGTTACTTCCTAGAAATTTCACAGAATGCTGAAATCCTCTATATAAAATTGTATCTCTTTCAATTTTGGCTTTGTCATGCAGAAAGCTTTGAGCATTTTATGAAATTTCGAGGAAGCAACCGGCAACTTTCAATTTACAGCTTTCTTGCCCTACATGTAATTCCCAAATTTTTCGAACAATTAAAAAATTTCATAATAACGGTTCATCGATTCTCGTGAAATTCGACCCCGTACACGAACGACATTTTATCTTCAGCAGAATCTTCAAAATTCTCGACAAATACCTAGATCATTTTTTGGAAAACTTCAAAATTCTATATATCTGAAACATCCCATTCAAATTTCTTCAAATTTAATAGTGATATAAAATCGGTCCATCAATTCTCGTGTAATTTGACACCGTACAAACGACATTTTATCTATATTCGCAGAATCTTCCAAATTCTCGACAAATGCCTATATCATTTTTTTGAAAATTTCAAAAATCTTTATATTTGAAATGGCCTGTTTGAATTTCTTCAAATTTAATTTCGATATAGGTCACGATGTGACCTATATCGAAATGCGCCACTTCTGTAATTTTTCAGCTATATTGAGCTAAACCCGCTTACACTAATAGACTATCATCGAAGCGTCTTCGCTATTGAATTCAATAAAAATCGATCACCCGTTTTGAGGGGTTAGGCCACTCTAGAGGCCGAAAAAAATAGGCTTTTTTGGGGATTTTTTTCAGAAAAACTACAAAATAAATCGAGATTACAAAATAGCATGTTTATCATACATATCAGTGACTGCATACAATAATTTGTGCAAACGACGTCACCGTTTTTGTTGGCCGGAAACATAACTCGGACAATTTTCAAACGGTTCACTTGATATTTTCAATATATCTTTAAAAATACATTGTCTATGGAAGTGCGTAGAATTTTTTCGATATATTGATATTTGGCCAAATGGCGCACTGCTAGAGTGAAAAGTGAAAAATTTGCTTAAAAAATCGTCAGAAAATTGTTGATAACAAATGAACTATGCAGTAAAAAAAATTTATTTAGAAAAATGTAATGAACCATTTATTTTCACTCTTATTGGGAATAAAGAAAGATGTTTCACTCGTGAGTATTTTGTCCACCTTTTTGTAACTATTGTGTTAAATACTAGCCTATTAGAACCATTTTTCTGACAGAAAATAACTTTTTACAGCATTAAACGATCAATATTAATTAATCATAAATGGGACAATTTTCATGGCAAATTTAATAATCTACAACAAAGTCATTTGAAATTTTTCAATAGAGTCAATAGTTTCGTTGTAATATTTAAAAAAAGATTCATTTTTATTCATTTTGAACTTTAAACTCGGATATCATCGGAATGGCTACGTTTATCGAAAAACTGCAAGACATATTTTTTGTAGAGCGTTCAATTCTCTATAAAATATGTCATGCGTGTCATTGAACAATATGCCATGGCCGAAGGATAAAATTCCAAATATGAAAAAAATGTTTTCCCATGTTATTTAAATGGGAAATAAAAATTCGCGATGAGGCACCTCTAAATATTAATATTAAGAGCTCAAATTTGAACAGGCTTATTTTTTCATCTTCCTGGAAGTATACAACCTGTTGAATAGTTGAAGAAAAAAAGTTACCCCGAAATGGCTCACCCTAGTATCTATACTATATATTATAACGAAGCTGGAGAGTTTGTTTGTTTGAACGCGCTAATCTCAGGAAATACTAATCCGATTTGAAAAATTCTTTTTGCATTAGATAGGCCGTTTATTCGGGAAGGATCTAGATTATATAACTTCATACTATAACCTTAAGGGAAGGTTCCCGTCCAAAGACCCCAAAAATATCTCAATTTGAGGAATTTTTTTCAATAGAAAATAAATTATTCTGCGAAAATTATATTGTGGGTTTTATTTGTATATAAAAGAAGTATTGTAATGAGTTTTTTCATAATAAAATAATTCAAAATGGCGGCTCCAGCTTCCGCCAAAGAAGCCGTTCCCGGCGCGAAGTGATGGGCGCGGTACCTTCTACAGCCTCACCAAGTGGTCTGATATCCAAAAACCAAAAAGATTCTTGAAATAGATGACATTTTTAGGGCCCTATCGATTTCCGATTTTTAAAAAAGTTCTTTGAAACAAAATGGCGGCCGTTTAAAGAAAAAACTCATTTTTTCGTGCTTTTTTTGAGATTTAACGTTAAAAAAGAAATATTTACAATAATTTTTTCGAAAAAAACACTCCGTCAGGGCCCCCCAAATTTAATTAGCTGCAATTTGAGCGGTGAAACTTTGATATCGGTGCATTCTTCGAACCTGTAGAGCGTACCGCGCGTCGAAAAACGTTGTTTCGAGAAAAACGCGTTTAAATTTTTATGCTACCTACCGTAGACTCACCCTCTCGAAAAAATGTTTCGATTCCTTCATCGATTTGGACGAGAACCTTCCCTTAATCTTACTATTTTACTGCTATACTACTATATCTACACTATATATTATAATAAAGCTGGATAGTTCGTTTGTTTGAACGCGCTAATCTCAGGAAATACTAATTTGAAAAATTCTTTTTGCATTAGATAGCCCGCTTATTCAAGAAGGCTCTAGGCCTTATAACTTCATTCTATAACCCTAAGGAGTGGCGCGGCATCGTTTTATTTCTTCGTGATTGGTCTTATTTTTTTCCGCATAATTTCCGGATGGTATTTATAGTTAATGAAATGCACTTGATTATGTACTTATAATGCGTATGAAATAGATATATGATCCAAATTTAACGCGAGTGAAACCGCGGGGCACAGCTAGTTCTTAGATATACTACGTTTTGTGTTGCCACGCAAAAAATTTTCTTCCAAAAAAGTACTCCGACAGTATATAGTGTTTCTAACATGAGTGGTATTTACAATTCGATACCGTATGGTTCCCATGTTGAATGATTCAACATTGAGCCCGTATATGTCAGTATCCACGGGGAGAAAAAAAAAACATACGAGGTCTGTTCAAAAAGTATCGCGAATTTTGAATTTTCGCGGGCTACGTATATTCGATTTTCGATTTTTTTGTGGCGTTAGGTTGGTACTTGAACTCGGTCCGCGACGACGCAAATTTGCTCCTGAGGGTCATAACTGGTGACGAATCATGGGTTTATGGTTATGACGTGGAAACCAAAGCCCAATCATCGCAATGGAAGCTGCTTTTTTGGAATAGGCAAAAATCGAAGACAAGCCAAAACACGTTTAACCAAAACAGCTGTCAACAATTAACTAAACATTCAAAATGGCCGATTTTTTCAGCATAAGTGAGGGACACGAGTACCAACCTAACGGCACAAAAAAAAATCGAAAATCGAATATACGTAGCCCGCGGAAATTCAAAATTCGCGATACTAAAATCCATCAAGTCGTTAAGATTTTATTGAATATTGAATTTTTCGAAAAGCGTCCGCGATTGTTTTGACCGCCGCAAATTGTCTTATATCGGAGTAAATTTCTTTGCATACATGGAATATCACAGATTGAAATTTAAGAAAATTTGAATGATTCGTGATCTGTCTAACTTCGGAAAATGGAATTTTAATTCAATGAAATTCATTGAATGTAATTGTCGATAAATCTGGAACTAAACTGTACGACAATTAAGAGGATGTATCAGTCGCCTCGAACGGCTCGAAAACGCTAAAGACTCGTTCTCCGATACGGTACAACCAATCGCGTTGAAATTTTGGGCACGAAGTCTGAACGGTGGCACACAGTGGCCAAACTTCGGGCAGTTCAAAATTTTGAAAAAAACTTTACAGTTTCAGTTACCATGGGAGAAATTACTGAATTTTTCACTGTTAGACTCAACGGATTGTTACATCCTCACTTTAGCCACTGGGCAATATCAAAACACATATTTTGCGTGTTGTTTCATCTTGTTCCAAGCAGAAATTATCGAAAACGAAGGTTCTTCCGTTTTTGCTAAAAAAAATACCGACTTCTGCCTGTATTACCCAAAATTTAGTGCGCCAATATTCCGAATGGCGGCGCTAACGTCGGTTTCTTAGATGCATGCTGTCTCTATCTGTTCCTTACTTAGGAGACCGGCATCAACGGCGGAAGAGAGACGGTAATCGTGCCCATCGCACTGCAAGACAGAGAGACATATAGCGAACAATGAAACGACTGTCGCCGACGCACGCACATCCTCTTAACGAGGGAATCAAGATGCAAGTTGATCAATCTCAACAAATGCTTCCTCGAAACTTCATACAATAATGAAAACTTCTTTCGTAAGGAAGCTAAAATTAAGATAGATATTATAGTTCCTCATGGAACGATCTTTGAGCATTTCGTGAAAATTCGAGGAAACATTTTGCAAGTTTTAATTTGCAGCTTGTTTATTTTTATGATGCAGTCATGCGTGAGCGAATGAGCGTGATACAATTCCAAATTCCATCGTTCTGCTGCATAACTGATGATATCGACGGGAATAGTATTCGATATTCCCGACAATGTCATCTATTTTCCCTAAAATTGGCCTCTCCTTAGTATATCCGTAGAGTCGTTCATTCCACTTTTTTTTTGACTACGTATTAATACATTGCGGACGATAGATCGGAGGAAGCGTCGAATTTTGGTTTCACGAGTGATCGAGCGCGAATCGCTACATCCGCCGTATACTGCCGTCAGCAAATGTTTGCCTCCTGTCACCGCACCCAAAATCTACACACACATATCTACACACACACACATATACGCCGGGACACACACGAGCACACACATTCACTAACGTGCACTCTCGTGAATTCCGGTGCGTTGTTTGACGTCAAAGAGAGACAAATGACGCGAATGTGAAAGCCAGGGGATGTGTCTCATCACCCTTCATATTCATTCTCATCATCTCGCTGTTCTAATACATTGCGATAAGAGAGATACGGAGCAAATGAAACGGGGTTATGTCAAAATTATAAGTAAATTTAAAAGAAATATGCACGCCGGCTGCCATTAATTTAGGAGTTACGAGCAATATATTTAAGGGAAGCTGAACGAAATTCGTTAATTCCCCCATAAATTTCGTTACACTGTGTCGTAACGAAACGGCCTTATCCGTCGAGATTTTTGTAGTGCGCCAATAATACGTCAGGTGGCGCCGGTAGAGAAGTTTCTCGCGAGAGAATCATCGAACGAACGGCTATAAGGCTCTCATCGCTCTTTGCGATTCTCTCGACCACAAATACTGATCACATATACGAAAGTATCTATGGCCAAAATCTATACATTCACCCACATCGCACAGGCTCCTCACAATGTCTTTGAGTTGGGTTCCAGGCTGAGAGAGTCCTTTCCATCGCATGTTGTGTCGGTGAAGAGTCTTTGGCCGCAGTCACGTTTCTGTTCTGTTCCCTTTCACGTTTGTCGAGTGCATCACCTACTTTTCCTACTGGTATTTCTATCCTCCCCTCGTTCCATCGTCGGACGAGCGTATTCGTACTGAACTTCGTGCCGCGGTCGTATTGATGGTATTCGGATCGTGAGGTCATATTCTTTAAAAATGATTCACTTCTGTCTTTATTGCACCTTGCGTAGTCGTATTGGCGATATTACAAACTTTTGTTTAGCGTCTATTAGAAAGAAAAATTGAATGAAGATAATCGAATTCGTTCGCATTAAGAGGGTGTGAAAGGTCTGTTTTATCGATTCTGTATCGAGAAAATCCATTGAAATGTTTGGCTAAGCGTCATTCTTAAACTATCAAACCGAATGATTTAAAATTTGGTCATGTAATTCTGGAAATCTCTGTCTAGAACGTAAGGACCAGAGAATGGTGAAATTCAAAGTAGAAAGGTACATTTTCAGCCAATAACGGAGAGGTCCGAAACAAATATGAATATAATTATTATTGTATGGCGTGATGCCGAAAAAATTGACCCTCACGATATATCCGGATGCGGATATCTTCGCTGATTTTCACGAAAATTAGACGATTTTGTAAATGTCACAAAAGTACATTCAAGGGAAATTTGATAATCTTTTGAACGAAATTGGTCCCATTGAGATCGGTCAACAATTGCGCACGTGAGCAACGAAAATGTCGGGGGTTGGAAAATCGGGTGATCCGTCGATCTCGTGATTTAAGGGGTGAGGATGCGATAGAGGGGGTAAAAGTGGAAATCTTTTATCGGGGTTAGCGCGAAAACTGTTGGACCGATCAGGCTTATTTTTGTCGTGGATGTATTATTCACGAGGGTCTGTGATCTCGTGAAGAGAAATTGGCGTTATCCTTCCCCAGAAATGGTGGAGAGGTGCATCGTCGAAGTGCAATTTTCAAATTCGTCTAATTTTCGTGAAAATCTGCGAAGATATCCACACTCCACTTCAAATGCCCAGCACTATAGACGGATAACAATCCTAGCTAACGTGCATTTATTTGTTGCTGTATGTGGAAAATTAACAGAATGGCATTTGGTCAACAAAAATATACAGTAATCGTGGCAAAGTGTTTTGGCTTTGTTCCTTTATATCCAACTGGCGTTACTTGCAGACGCGAACGTGAGATTTTCCTTACTTAATTTTCAGTTTACAGATAAATTTCGTGAGCTTCTCCGGTCCTATCAGGCATTTTAGGGGTTACAATACCAAAATACATAGTAAAGTTCTCCTGGCGTGGTTAACCTGCGTATTTGGTTCATATTCGTTGAATTTTTCTGAAATTTCATGGTGATATGTACGAAATGTACATTTCCCAGAATTGTACATTTACCAGAAAAGAATTACTAAGTATTTTGGTACTGTAATCTCTAATTTGCATGGTAGTACCCGAAAAACTCTGAAAAATGGTGGATGAATTGAAAATTGCGTAAGGAAAATGTCGCGTTCGCGTGCAGTTGGTACCAGTCGAATATAAACGAACTAACCCAAAACACTTGTTCACGATTATTGTATATTTCGGCCAAATACTATTTCGTTAATTTTCCGATACAGCAACAGGAACGCTCCTTAGGGTTTTTATCTGTCTATTTCGTAATGGTCACATTTTTCGGAATTACGCTATACAATAATAATTGTATTCATTTTTCTTTTAGACCTCTTAGTTTTTAGCTTGGAACAGTACATTTCTATTTTGAATTTCAACATTTACGATACAGACAGAGGTCTCTAGAATTACGTGACCAAATTTCAAATGATTCAGTTTGATAGTTTAGGAATGGCGTTTGGCCGAAAGATTCAATACCTTATGTCGGTAATACAGAGCGGTAAAACAGACATTTTACATGGTCTCCTAAGCGTTTGATATTCCCCTGTTCTCTCCAATTCTACATGTAGAATTGCATTGAGACATTGTGGAATGAGGCTCTGCACGAGCCCAATTCAACACCATCGCCTGTACATGGCGCAACTCTCTACAAACTCCGTTCGCCGGGGTGAAGATCGAGCTGTCGCGTAATCAGTGTGGACTTACAGTATGAAGAATTGCAGCATGTACTTTTAGGGCGTTTAATGATGATAATGTGTAGACTTGAGTCTGTGTTCGATTGGGATTGATAGAAAACCGAGGTGCCAACAAAGTACGCTCCTTTGCGATTGAATTATCATTCGTTGAATCGCAAGATGGAGAAACACAAAGGCATCATCCGCCAGGCCATAATTCAGCCGGATCACAAAAAATCTATCCTCTTAGCAAAAGAATAAAGAATGTAAAAATTCTCTAATCTCTAAAATAAATTCTACTTATTGTAATATCGGAATATTTCAATATGTATACACGATAGGTGTGCATGTTATTTCATGATTAGGACAGTATAGCAAATGACGACACGTCCCAACGGCGGCCATGTTTGTCTGTCGTTTCGCGTTGCCTGGAAATTTCAACGGCTCGTAGTCGTGGCTTACATCAATTTTCCGTCGACAGGTTGGGTGGTACTCTCGAAGCCGAGGACGACAACGGTAGCAACAGTGGCACGTTAATGGCGTATCTCGTTGGGATTTAACCCCGACGGAACATAAATTATCTTTCGTCCTTGTTTCTATCTTCCCGTCGACGATTTGCCCGCCATTTGTCGTTACTACGTTACGTCGAGGACTTGACCGACAGACTGAATCTGCAGCTATGACTTTTTTAAATTGTTGTTTACTTCTACGAGGTAGAAGTTCTCTTTTTCTTGGAAATACCCTCTTTCGCGAAACTGTACCTACTAATCACACGGTCATCTACATTTCGAAAATGTTCCGTTTGCAAACTTTCATTGACAAACATCACACCAATACAGTGACAAATAACTGTTCGTTGATTAGGGTTTTTATCCGTCTATGTCGTAAGAGTGAAATTTTTCGGAATTACGCTAATACATTTACGCTAATAAATTGTATCCATATTTTGGACCTTACCGTTTTTACCTGTAAATGTATATCTCCATTTTTTATTTTTACATTTTCTGGTTCTTAGGATATAATTAGAGATGTCTAGAATTACTTGACCAAATTTCAAATCATTCGGTTCGACAGTTTAGGAATGGCGTTTGGCCGAAAATTTGTATGAATTCGTTCGGTAATACAGCACAGCGGCAGGACCGCGGTTCCATAGATTCCAACTGAACACTTACCCAACTGTCACGACCAAGCTGACACGAGCATACGAATATTTCACAATATTGTCACGACAAAACTGTTCCCGAACAAAACCCTCACCATAAAAACTGTCACCGCACAAACTGTCACCACTAAACTCTCCCCGATCTCTATTGGACACGTGCAGAATCTTCACGAACAAAACTATCACCGTCTAAACTGTCACGGTCTAAACCTTCACCATCTAAACTGTCACCGTCTGAATTGTCACCGTCTAAACAATCATCGTTTAATCTGTCACCGTTCAAACTGTCACCGCTTAAATTGTCACCGTCTAAACAATCATCGTTTAATCTGTCACCGGCAAAACTGTCACCGCAGCAACTGTAACCGGGGCAATTGTCACCGGCAAAACTGTCACCGGCAAAACTGTCACGGGCAAAACTGTACACAGCACCAACCGTCACCGCTTAACGCGAGATTTACCCAATTCACACTCGTAGACGCTGTACACGTAGGTAAGAGCGCTCGGGCTGCTTCACCAAACGCGGCGCAATAGCGCGCGATATTTCGTGCGTGTCTGCTAATACTTATGTCATTCGCCGCTGTCGTCTCAACCATAGCCTTCGCACTGCGCGAACTTACTTGTGCTCAGCGATCGGTAATAGCGGACACGCACGAAATATCGCGCGCTATTGCGCCGCGTTTGGTCAAGCACCCCGAGCGCTCTTATCTACGAGTTCAGCTTATACCCGTTTGAGTTAGTACATCTCGCCTTGGCGCGGTGACAGTTTTGCCGGTGACTGTTTTGCTGGTGACAGTTTTGTGCGGTGACGGTTGGAACGGTGACGGTTGGTGCAGAGTACAGTAGACGCCCTGACAGTGGGACTGCTGCGTCACAGTTGCGCAGAATACAGTTGAGACCGTGACAGTTTAGACGGTGATAGTTTTGGTCGTGAAGATTTCTGCACGTGTCGAATAGAGATTCAGGAGAGTTGAGTGGCGACAGTTTTAATGGTGAGAGTTTTGTTCGGGAACAGTTTTGTCGTGACAATATTGCGAAATATTCGTATGCTCGTGTCAGTTTGGTCGTGACAGTTGGGTACGTGTACAGTTGGAATCTGTAGAACCGCGGTCCTGCCAACACCGCAGCAATTCAAAATCCATAAAATCTGAACGTTTTCATCAATCAAATTCAATATCCAGGGTATATTTTTAATTTTATTCCAATTTGGCCGCTCATTATTCCCAGTCTGCCAGCGCTAGTTAGCATGGGAAACAGTAGTCAACCCTTGATTATCGTATTTTTTTTATTTGGCGAAACGCGTTTTATTTTAGTACGGTCGGACCATCGGGATTATTACCGTTGATGTTTGTGAGTGGACAGAATCAACAGCGACAGTTAGATACATGTATTATTCGGGATACAGACAAAGTCTCGAACGGACAAACCCGAAAGGACAAACTTTCGAAAATTGTGTGAAGTCACTTTCCGAGTCAGTGTGTCGATTAGTTGGTTTTGCACGACAGTGATAGATGGCGCTGGCGGTTAAAGACACACGTCGTCGAGGACGTTAGTCAGTAGGGGGTCTCACCGGCAGATAAATCGTCATCTGGGATAAAGACAGACGTAACCACATGTTACGTCGTGCTTATCCCAGATGACGCTTATTAATTAGTCTGTTGGTACGTAGGGTTCAATTTATATTACAAAACTTTTAGTCTTGAGACAAGACTTTTAGTGTTTACGATTTCGATTATGTCACACCATAATCGCCACTGACAGCAAAGCAAGCCGCCTCGGATTTGCGGTTACGTCTGTGTTTATCGATGACGTCTGTCTTTGACACGCTTTTCGAGACTGTTCTTTCGGGCGATTTTGTCCGTGCGAGACTTTGACTATATTCCGATTTTCGTCTTTTGTCACTGAACGACTGTGCCGCTCCTGCTTCTGCATTCGCCCCTGATCGCTGTTGTCGGCGAAATTTTGTCGAATTTTGCTTTAAAACTTCGGTCAAATATTCTGCACATATAGTATCGTATAGTATAGTAGTGTAACGTTAAAAAAAAAAGAGTCGATATTTTTATCGTTGCATTTGTATATGTCCCCTGAAGCTCTCTTTCTTGTATTCCCTCTGTACTGTTTCTCCACACACGAGCTTCGTCAGTTTATCCGCGTTTATGTACGCGCATAAACATAACCAAAGTGAAATGACGAGGGACACGCGCGTGTGACTCGGTTTGATATACAAGCGTGTTAGGCGCGTGTGCGTGATCCAAACGGGCGTTCAATTTTACGATGTTAAGAGCGGTAACAGTGTGTAGGGCGACCCACTCCCGCTGTCCCTGGACATTCTGCGACTCTCTCTCCGCGACGACATTTAATAAACCGAGAGCGAAACGGCGTGTGTAGGTGTTTGCTTGGGTGTGCTTTTGTATTGGTGCACTAGGGGCGCTAGTTAGTACACGAGGCAATGGGCGCCAGCGGCACCTCGACGACGACGACGACAACGACGACGCCCGCCGTCTGGACGCCTATGGCCTCTCGATGTACTCCAATGTACACTATATACTTTGGCATATACACTGTGTACCGTACTCGCCAACCCCTTAATGGTACATATAAATACTCTCTCAAGCCTGCGCCCTTTATATACCATACTCCGGCGGATTTGTGTGGGTTTTATAGAGTGGGTATAGCGGAGGGTTCGGATTAGTCGTTGGACGCTCGCGATAAAAAAAAAAAGAATTGATGAATAAAAAATACAAGTGACCAATCGTGTTGTCATTTCTTTGAAAACCTTCGATCATGCGTGTCGGATAAATGACTCTCGTATATTTAAAAAGATCCGTAACGTTGTAAACAATTCTTATGACATTTTGGCGATTGATACTTGAGCGGCTGACCGGGTTAACAAGCGTTTGAATCATTCTTTCCAGAAATTCAACATATTCGAAAATTTTAACCGTATTGTCGTTTCTCGCAAAAATTACTATCAAATATCCTCCAGGTCACTTCAATCTTCCCTCGACGAAAAATGCCGGATGACGAAATATATCTCGAGGGGCGATTTAATTCTGGAACCGGCTAACTCGCCATTATGAAGAACCTAACCGACAAAATAGCGCGAGAAACCCGGCGACCGATCGTAGTTATGAAAAAAGATGCTTTAACGTAGCTCGAAGATTAGTTGAGATAAATCGTTGCCGGACGTTTTTCTGGAAAATAAAAAATCTTCAACATCCGAACGCCTTCATCGATCAAATTCTATTTCTAGGATCCTCATTTAATTGAATTCCAATATGAATGTTCATTCCCAGGCTGCCAGCACTAGTTAGAATGGGAAACAGTAATCATCTCGATACATCCCGGTACGATAATGATTGACGTATATTTTTTTGGCTAACGCGTTTTTTTTTTAGTACCGTCAGATAATCAGGATTATGACCGTTGATGTTTGTGCGTGGATGGAATAAACTGCGACAATTACATACAGGCATTATTGACATAAGGACACAGTGAACCTCTAATGTGATGAAAGTTACGAACGTTCTGGGGGGAATAAGTATAGAATGTGGTTAGTTAGAGAAAACCCTACGCCTCAAATGAACGGGAGCCTATATTCGTACAAAAGTTTCATGATTTAGTTAATAGGCGTAAGAGGCGATAATATGACGTACTGGCGCGGTTTTGTTGTAAACAAATTACGAGGGGGGACCCAAAAAAAACGGGAATTGCGCTGCGGCGGGGAGGGAGAGTGGGAGAACCCATTGCTCGACCAGGTGTCCGTTGGGGACACGTCTCCTGAGTTAGTGTGCGAAGTTCTGTCGCCGTGAGTGCATCGGTTCGACCGTGGGAATTTTTGTAGTGAAACAACTTTTTCCATTTCGGCGAAAACGTGATGGCCGATTGTCGAGAGCAACGCGCTGCTGTGAAATTTTGTTTCCTGTTGGGGAAATCGGCCGCGGAAACTACTGTAATGCTTAAGACTGCTTATGGAGATGCTGCCCTAAGTAAAACCAGAGTCTACGAGTGATTTTCACGTTTTAAAAATGGAGAAATGTTAATTGAAGACCAACCTCGTTCAGGACGCCTCTCAACGTCAAGAAGTGACGAAAACGTCGACAAAATCAATGCTTTCGTTCATGAAGACCGTCGCCGAACCATTGATCAACTCTGTGAGATGTCTGGGATATCATGGAGTTCAATTCAGAGGATTTTGTCCAAAGATTTGCACATGAGCAGAGTTGCAGCCAAATTTGTCCCTCGCCTTCTCACTGACGAACAAAGGGAGCGTCGACTTCAGGCATGTTTTGAACTTCAAAATCAGTTCGAAGAGGGCCCTAAACTTTTTTCCAAGGTGATTATTGGTGATGAATCGTGGTGCTATGGATACGACCCCGAAACAAAGCAGCAATCAAGCCAGTGGAAGACACCTCGCTCTCCTCGTCCGAAAAAAGCTCGCCAAGTGAAGTCAAACATCAAGACAATGCTCATTTGTTTCTTCGATTGCAGAGGTGTTGTGCACGCGGAGTTCGTTCCCCCGGGTGAAACTGTCAACCGGAAGTTCTACTTGGAGGTTTTGAAAAGATTGAGGGAGAGTATCCGGAAGAAAAGGGCAGATCTTTGGCGCACAAGTGACTGGTTCCTCCATCATGACAACGCGCCGGCCCACGCCGTTCTCTCCGTAAAGCAGTTTTTGACCAAAAACTGCATGACACCAATTGTCCACCCCCCCCTACTCACCGAATCTAGCCCCCTGTGATTTTTTTTGTTCCCCGGACTCAAAAGGGACATGAGAGGAAAGCGTTTTGCCACTGTGGAGGAGGTAAAACAAAAATCGCTGGAAGGCCTAAAGAACATCCCTATAAGTGAATTTAAAAAATGTTTTGAACATTGGAAGGATCGTTTGCAGAGGTGCGTTGTGGTCAATGGAGAATACTTTGAAGGTGCTCAAAATTTGGTGTAAGAATATTAAAAAATAAAGAAATTATGACGAAATTCCCGTTTTTTTTGGGTTTCCCCTCGTATTTCTCGGATCCCAAGCTCGTGTCCTGTTTTTTTTTCTTTTTTTTTCGAGAAAGATGATAGGACTCTCCGCTATGTTAAATAAGATATAAACTAAAATATTGCTAAAAGGAACCGCGATAAACGCCCGAACGGAATATGATCGTTCTGACCGGTGTTTATCAAGGTTCCTTTCCTAAATATCGTGGTTCACTCGTATATTTTTTTCCATACTAGAGGGTCCTATCGGTCTCCTCGAAGAATCAAATAAGAGGACACGAGATTGGAATGTGAAAATAATAATTTTTTCAACAAAACCGAGCCTGTGCTTCATTTTATCGCCTTCTAAGGAGGGAAATAGGGTTAGGACAGCGTTTTCTCAATGATTTTCATGCATTTTTTTATAGTGAAAAAAATTAATATAATTTATTGAAATTTTGAGAATATTTTATACATATATTTAAGTATATACTATAAAATTTTTGAAGAATTTTCTTGAAAAACACCGGGGATATTAGCGACCCCATATTGCAGGTCGCAATCAGACTCAGCACTTTGCGTACATTCTGGAAGCCGCAATTTTCCTCTGAAATCAAACGAGGTTGGAATTTACTTTTATTATATGTCTCTCTTCTATATGAACCTAAATGCTATCAAAAAAATAGACAATTGAATTTTTTACAGGGGTCAAAACAAAGAAGCATGATTTTTTGCCATTTTTTACAACTTTATTTGCAAAAAAAAAAATATTTTAAATAATGATAGTATTCCGATTTTAGTTTCATATAGAGCGCAATACTATGAAGAAAGTAACTGCCAATTTTCAAAACGATTGGTTGAAAACTTTTTAAACTAGCGTGTACGCAAGTTAAAAAAAAGTCGTTTTCAGAAAAACGCGTTTGAAAAAATAGTGACCGCTCAGTTATACACGTGGCGCGCTCGGGGCCTGAAGGAAAGCTACTCACTTTAATGGCTTATAACAATAGAACGAGTCGGAATTTTCATTTAAAATTTTGGGAACATATTTTTCAATAGTTTTACTAACAATTTATGAAATTTAAAAAAAATCGATTTTCTGAACTGTCTAACCCTATTTCCCCCCTTAACGGATAACACCACGCTAGCGGCAGAAAAGAAGGCCTAACTTTGATGATTGATTTTGGGAGTATGAAAAAAGGAATAGGATTTCTTTTCCGAAGGGTTTATTTAACACATATTGAAGTGTGAAAAATATTTTTTTCATTATCATTTTGATACAAAATGGCGGTTACAGAGCCCATCTTGAAAATCGTCTTTTTTAAAACAACTTCACAGGAGGACGGTTTTCTCGTAAAGTATAAGACCTGGAAGAAAAAACCAAACATTTTATAATCTACATACTATTGGCTAAGGGACTACGTAGGGTTGTTTTTTTTAATCAAATTTTGTTCAAATGGTGCACTTTTGAAAAAATGAATCGAATTTTTGCCAAAAAAAACGAAGTAAATTGTTTATAAAAGAAAAAGTTTACAGTAAATGAAAAAACGGCTACGTATTCCGATAGAGAATGTAATTGTGAAGTTACTATCAAAATTTCAAATCGATGCATGCAACGGTGTTCAAGTAATACGTCCTCCCAGTTGGAAAAAGACGATTTCCAAAATGAGCTCTGTCGCCGCCATTTTGTATCAAAATGATAATAAACATTTTTTTTTCATACGTCAATATCTATTAAATAAACCCTCTGAAAAGAAATCCTATTCCTTTTTTCATACTCCCAAAATAATACGTCAAAGTTAGGCCTTTGTTTCTGCCTCTAGAGTGGTGCTACGCCTTGAACCTATTATCAGGCTAAATCAAGTGGTTTTTGTACTAATATATACTCCCGTACAATTGAGGAGTAAGTTTTCTCTACTTGAGCACCATTAATTTTTTCTTGCCAGAACGTTCGTAATTCCAATGACATAACCTATATGACGTCCCATGCTTAACCTCACAATAATAAAAATATTGCCCGCCACTCTGCGGTTAAATAAATGTCTTCGAATAATAACCCGTTACTTATAACATCAATCTATCGCACGACGTAGTGTTATAAATTGTTCAGTATTCAGGAATTATGAAATTTCAATGGCGTCTCTTGTTTACACGACACGAAATAAAACGATTTTTCGTCTTACGCGTGGACTGGAAATTTCATACCCCTCGGACCGAGGATCGTCCATGTTTTCCCGATTTTTATTTATTATATTGTTACTGTAGTGAGGCGGTACATTTTTAATTACGATTAAAACGTGATCCACTCGCATATTAATCATTAGGCAGCAAATGGCAGCAAGTGGTTCGAAATTTGTCCCCGAGAGGTTGGGTCGCCACTTGTGAATTCTCAATACTCTACTCAAGTTGCACGTGCAATTTCAGTTTCACATTTTTTAATTTGTTCAAGTTACCGCGGTCACACGGACTTTTCAAATAAGTAAAAAAATGTCCAAAATCGATATCCCTACATTAATTTTGACAAAAATCATGCGAAACAAACAGCAGTCACTGCTTTAATCGTTTGACCAATTTTATCTAGGACCATCATTTGATGGACCGTTTGTAAAACGGTCCATCAAACCGTAAACAACGATTTATTGACAATTCTAGAACGATATTTCACGATGGATAATTCGTGTTAATAATTCACTTCAACTCAAATCAACGACGTTCCAGTGTTTTCGCAAATTATATATTCAGCAATTCAGAAGTAATTCAAGGAGAACGAAGGAGTGATAAAATATGTATTATTGATCAAGGACGAATTTATTTGATTCTCTTCATGGCTCTTGACTCAATAATCTTACTTTTCACGGCACTCAGACTTTTTTCTTCCCTTTTGACGTCCGTTTCACTCGCTCGAACGTTACTCATTCCATCCAGCAGCGACGTTCTCGTTCACGTTTTACGAGCGCACGCCCTTCCGGTCAATTCGATCCTGGGCTGTGTACACTAGCAAGACGAGCTCTCTACACTCTCTCGCCACCCGGTTGGTTCGCCCGTAGTCAATTAAGACCTCCTATCAGCCATAACTTCATTTTCGTTGTATTTTTCTATTATTATCGGCTACGTCACACTGTTGCCATGAGAAAATTTTGATGTTCCTTACATCACGTTTTAGACAAGAAAATGGCTGTTCGGAACGGTGGTTAAAATTGAAAAATTCGTTTAACAATGTTGTCAAAGAACGCAATATCGTCTCGACGTCAGGTAGTAAAATTACAACATGTTTATTAACGATATTGTCAAGGATCGCAATATCGTCTCGACGTCAGGTAATAAAATTCAAAGATGTTCATTAACCGAGAACAGGCGATAGCCCAAGTTAAACGTCTTTGGTCGCGGTCACTATTTGGATGGGTGACCGCTTAGCCGCGCACCGGCTGGCGTGCTGACTGTTGAGTGGGAGACAATGTTATCGACTTTTTGATGTAGTAAATACAACTGAAACTCGGTAAAAACAAAGACTTCTATATCGACACAGGTTTTCGGCAGTTTCCCTGTGTCCATGGCAGATGTTACACAGCGTAGCTAACAATAAGACGTCTGCGGGCGCAATGGAATTAGGTAAGCTTAGGCAAGTGCGGGTAGCCTTAGAAAAATTTGCCATTCATTGCCATTAAGGTAGTAGTCTGGTAACTTGGGTTCGAAAAATCGAAAATTTTTTTTTTGCTTAATTTCAAAGTACAATGTCTTGAGAATATACTGTGAAAATTTCAGACCGAAATTCGAAATACTTCCGGAGTTATAATGAGTTTTCGAGAGCGCCTCGAAGTCGCACATTGAAGGTCGACTCGCACCAATTCCTGGTGCGAGTACCAAAGATTAAAATCTAAAGGTCATAAAGATACGTTTGTTCACCCACCTGCTCTCGATAAAGACACCGCAAATCTTCTGAAACTAATATACGAAGATTTGTCATCAGATGATCTTTTGGAAAGATGTTTAGGAAGAAACACGCAGAATAACAACGAGGCTTTCAACCATTGTGTATGGAATTTTGCACCAAAGCATATTTTTGTAGGCCAAAAAACGTTAGAAAGTGCTGCATTCACTGCAGCATGTATATTTAACGAAGGATTTTTCCCAATACTAAAAATATTGGAAGTCATGGACGTTACTCTCGGCCCGTACGCTTTCGCGTTTTCAAAATCCTACAATAAATCTCGGATCGCAAAAGCGGAAAATGTCACAGCGATGTCATCGAAAGAAGCCCGAAAGAGTCGCAGAGCGGACGAAGCTGCGGAAAATGATGCCTATGAAGAGGATGAAGGCATATTATACGCTCCGGGCATAGACGATTAACGTAAGTATAAGTTTACTTATGAAAATCTGTTGTTGAATTTTAAACGTGTTTTTTTCAGAACAGTGTTTTTCTGGTCAGCCCGGGTCCTAACTTTTTTTCTACCGAACCGAATGCTTTCAAATTTCAACAGGCCACTCTACACACTTATTGTTCTCGTCGGAACTACCGAGAAATTTTTTCACCCCTAACTTTTTATTTTACAACCCCTTCTTTGCTAAAATAGAAGGACTTTTTTTTCCAAAGTCCGGGATTTTGTTATTTATCCATGAAATTTAACTTCAGTAGTTCCGACCAGAATGACATGTCTATAGATTAAGAATTATCAAGAATTTTTTATTTCAGATAACATCAAGAGCCAATATCACCGGGGCCACCAACGCGCTTTTTTTTTGAGGTGCCAACTTCGATCAATAATAATAATAATAATAAACTATTAATTTTTTTCAACAAAATTTTTTTTTATATCTTCAATATGTCAATAAAAACATCCCAAATATCCAAAACGATACATTTTTATTTTCCTACAAAAAAACGCCGTCCAAAAAAGACATGAAAATCGGCTTAAGTTACCAGACTACTACCTTAGGAAATGCTATTGAATTTTCATTGCTTCAGATGCAATGGCAATTGCAAGCAGTTTCTCCAAGGATACAAACTCTATTTAAAATCCCATTGGTATTGCCATTGCTTGTGCCTATGGGAAATAAATGGTAAAAACTTCATTAAAAATATCATTGGTATTGCCATTTCTTCTGCCTATAGGAAAGGAATGGTAAAAAGTCCGTTCATAATCGCATTGGTATTGATTCGAATGGCGATGACAGAAATTGCATTACCCTATGGCATTGCCATTGCTTGTGTCTATGGGAAACGAATGGTAAATTGGTCATTCATTTCCCATAGGTACGTGCCATTGAGGGTTTCAATGGAATTTTTGTTTCCATTCAGTGTCTATGAAAATAAAATGCCATTCGAGCTTGCCATTGACTTTCCATTCAGTTTCTATGGAAAGAAATTGTCATTCGAGTTTGCCATTGACTTTCCATTCAGCTTGCTCCCATTAAAAATTTTCCCTTGACTTTGCCACAGAATTCGTATAGCATTGTAAGTGTATGGTAATTATTGCCATTGACTACCAATGGCAAATTTTTCTAATAGTGGGGAGTGAGTCTTATTTTTCAGACGAACCACGCCAGTGATAGGGATTCCACCGTAAAAAAAATGTGACCGAAAATTTTGTATAAAAATCATAACTGTCATAATTTTTATTATTTACTAATGAAAATTTGTATAAAACAACTTCAATGTGTCCTTGAAAACATACCATTCTCCCAATGCTGAAATAATTTATTAGGTAGCAAACAAAAATTCGTGAAAAAGGAACTTTTTTTGAGCCCGTTCACAGTGGGGTTTTCCCTTAAAAGACTCTCTAACGCGATCTCTAATGCAAGTAATTCCAATGAAAATTGTAGCGAACAATGGAGGCTCGATGACACAAATTCATAAACAGTTTGCGAGAATTCGATCAACTCGTTCTCGAAATATAACAGGTTGAACTTTTTGAGCCTATCACATACACGAACGTGCACGGATATGCACAGACATTTTTTTCTAGATGTAGATTTTCAAATGTTTCCGAACATTTTAAGCATATTAACATTAACACCTCACATTGTTTCATGGAAAACAGAGCTTATTCTATGAGGAATCAAAATAAAAAATTGCAAGTGTAATGTCGAATCTCGCTATAACATTATTTCAAAATTACACGAAATTGCTATAAATTGTAGAGCTAATAGATGTGACTTAAGGTAATAGTTCGGTAACTTAAGCCGATCTTGTCGACGTTTTCGTCACTTCTTGACGTTGAGGGACGTCCTGAACGGGGTTGGTCTTCAATTGACATTTCTTCATTTTTAAAACGTGAAAACCACTCGTAGACTCTGGTTTTACTTAGGGCAGCATCTCCATAAGCAGTCTTAAGCATTACAGTAGTTTCCGCGACTGATTTCCCCAACAGGAAACAAAATTTCACAGCCGCGCGTTGCTCTCGACAATCGGCCATCACGTTTTCACCGAAATGGAAAAAGTTGTTTCACTACAAAAATTCCCACGAGCGAACCGATGCACTCACGGCGACAGAACTTCGCACACCAACTCAGGAGACGTGTCCCCAACGGACACCTGGTCGAGCAATGGGTTCCCCCACTCTCCCTCCCCGCCGCAGCGCAATTCCCGTTTTTTTTTTGGGTCCCCCCTCGTATATCTTTATAACGTAGCCTATATTTACTAAATTTAATGTGATCTCGCTATGAAATATAATATCTCGATAATAACATTTTGAAGAAAAAAAAAACTACCCTTCGACATGATTCCTTTTATTTGTTATTTGACAATTGGAGGGCCGAGAGTCGATGGGGTTGATTGAGTGAGTGACGTAGTGGTTCGAGCGTGTGTACCGAGCGTACGAGAGGATTTCAACCGAGAGCCGAACCCGCACGAACATTTATCACACTCGACGGGAGAATCCCCGCGGGCCGGTTATACCATAAATATTTTCCTTGATAATGCCCGCTTGTTTATACGTCAACTATATGTGTTTCCTACACCTTTGACCCCCTTTTGTATTGCTATGCAATTAACGTCTCTTTAAATGTTCCACTCGTCATTTGCTGAGTGGCGGTCATTTTCATATATTTCATCTGTTCGTCGTAACGTCCTTTGAACCACTAGCTATCGAGCAAACGTTTCTCACGAATACGCGCGACAATGGGGCTTTACCGCATTGAATTTGACGAAATTCCATAAGACGGTTGGTAGTAGCCTGGTAACTTAAGTCCATTTTCATGTCTTTTTTGGAGGGCGTTTTTTTGTAGGAAAATAAAAATGAATCGTTTTGGATATTTAGGATGTTTTTATTTACATATTAAATATAAAAAAAAAATGTTTTTGAAAAAATTGAATAATTTATTATTATTATTACTGATCGAAGTTGGCACCTCGAAAAAAAGCGCGTGGCTGACCCCGGTGATTTTGGCTCTTGATGTTATCTGAAATCATAAATTCTTAATAATTCTTAATCTATAGACATGTCATTCTGTTCGGAACTACTGAAGTTAAATTTCATGGATAAATAACAAAATGGAAAAGGAAGTTTTTTTCCAAAGTCCGCCATTTTGTTATTTATCCATGAAGTTTAACTTCAGTAGTACCAACCAGAATGACATGTCTATAGATGAAGAATTATTAAGAATTTTTGATTTCAGATAACATCAAGAGCCAAAATCACCGGCGCCACACACGCGCTTTTTTTTTCGAGGTGCCAACTTCGATCAATAATAATAATAATAATAAACTATTAAATTTTTTCAAACCAATTTTTTTTTTGCATATTTAATATGTAAATAAAAACATCCTAAATATCCAAAACGATTCATTTTTATTTTCCTACAAAAAAACGCCCTCCAAAAAAGACATGAAAATCGGCTTAAGTTACCAGACTACTACCTTAATGAAGTTTTGAGATTTTTTTGAGAATCATCTTCCTTGAAAGAAAGGTGAAATTAAAGACGCGAGTTGAAACTTGTATATTGGTTCCTGGTGATTTTCGAAGATCAGGAAGTAAAAGTTTCGTAGCGTCAAAGTATCGGAGTCAACAGAACTATTGTGTTTCACTCGTTCTCGTTCGTTTGGCGAGACGTGATCGATCCCAAAATCTGATTGGTAAACATGAGTTACGGGAGAGTGGGGCTTTTTTACACCACGTTTTTGCTTGTTTCGCCCATAAAGAAATTCCTTTTTTTTTATGAATAAAACGAGAATAGATGTATTCGATTTGAAGAGCATGTGAAACGTATCCCTTAGCTAAATTTCCATTGCTTCAGACGCAATGGCAATTGAAGGCAGTTTTGTCAAGTGTAAAAACTCCATTGAAAATCCTATTGGTATTGCCATTGCTGGTGCCTATGGGAAATGAATGGTGAAAACTTAATTCAAAATCCCATTGGTATTGACATTGCTTCTGCCTATGGGAAATGAATGGTAAAAACTCCATTCAAAATCCCATTGGTGTTGCCATTGCTTGAGCCTATGGGAAATAAATGGGAAAAACTACATTCAAAATCTCATTGGTATTGCTATTGCTGGTGCCTATGGAAATTCGAATGGTAAATTTACCATTCATTTTCCATAGGCAATGCCATTGGGGGTTTGAATGGAATTTTTGGTATTGGGAAAAATGCCGAGGCAGTTTTGCCAATGACAAAATTTTACCATCAATTTTCCATAGGCACCAATCGCAATACCAATGGGATTTTGAATAGAGTTTTTACCATTCTATTTCCCATAGGAATCAGCAATGCCCGTTTTTTTTCCCAGCAGGGTATTTCAAGATTTGTCAATCTCCTATGAAAGGTAAAATACTACATTTTTGGAAAAATTCATAAATTTGTAAAATCCGTGCTGTTTTATCGATTCTCGCGATGCTTGGTTAATATTCTTGGCTAATAGTCGTAATTGATTCTCGCAATATGATCGCGCATTTAATAATACTCCATTAATTCGGGAAATTTTTGAAGGATTCGGCATCGATTTGAGAAAATTTCCATTTTTTGCCGAAATCCAAATTTTATAAAATTTCATAAAATCTTTATACTTTCATCGTTTCCCGCGAAATTTAATATCGAGCATTTTTTTAACGACACTCTCTTTATATACAAAATTTTAGTTCGATATTTCAACATTTGCGGACGGTTAGAGGGACCGTAAAAAAAAATCAAAAGTCTTAAGGGGGGAAATAGGGTTAGATGGTTCAAAAAATGGATTTTTTTTAAATTTCATAACTTGTTAATAAAACTATTGAAAAATATGTTCCCAAAATTTTAAATGAAAATTCCGACTCGTTCTATTGTTATAAGCCATTAAGGAGGGAAATAGGGTTAGGACAGCGTTTTCTCAATGATTTTCATGAATTTTTTTATAGTATAAAAAATGAATATAATTTATTGAAACTTTGAGAATATTTTATACATATATTTAAGTATATACTATAAAATTTTTATACATATATTTAAGTATATACTATAAAATATTAGTGACCTCATATTGCCTGTTTTTCTTCGTACTATTTTTTCAAACGCGTTTATCTGAAAACGACTTTTTTTGAACTTTCGTACACGCTAGTTTGAAAAGTTTTCAACCAATCGTTTTGAAAATTGACAGTTACTTTCTTCATAGTATTGCGCTCTATATGAACCTATAATCGGAATTTTATCATTATTTAAAATAATTTTTTTTTGCAAATAAAGTTGTGAAAAATGGCAAAAAATCATGCTATTTTGTTTTGACCCCTATAAAAAATTCAATTTTCTATTTTTTTGATAGCATTTAGGTTCATATAGAAGAGAGACATATAATAAAGGTAAATTCCAACCTCGTTTGAATTCAGATGAAAATTGCGGCTTCCAGAATGTACGCAAAATGCTGAGTCTGATTGTGACCTGCAATATGGGGTCGCTAATATTTTATAGTAAACGAGGGGGACCCAAAAAAAACTGGAATTTCGTCATAATTTCTTTATTTTTTAATATTTTCACACCAAATTTTGATCACCTTCAAAGTTATCTCCTTTGACCACAACGCACTTCTGCAAACGATCCTTCCAATGTTCAAAACATATTTTAAATTCACTTATCGGGATGTTCTTTAGACCTTCCAGCGATTTTTGTTTTACCTCCTCCACAGTGGCAAAACGGTCGATTGCTGCTTTGTTTCGGGGTCGTATCCATAGCACTACGATTCATCACCAGTAATCACCTTGGAAAAAAGTTCAGGGTCCTCTTCGAGCTGATTTTGAAGTTCAAAACATGCCTGAAGTCGACGCTCCCTTTGCTCGTCTGTGAGAAGGCGAGGGACAAATTTGGCTGCAACTCTGCTCATTTGCTAATCTTTGGATAAAATCCTCTGAATTGAACTCCATGATATCCCAGACATCTCACAGAGTTGATCATTGGTTCGGCGACGGTCTTCATGAATGAGAGCATTTATTTTGTCGACGTTTTCGTCACTTCTTGACGTTGAGGGGCGTCCTGAACGGGGTTGGTCTTCAATTGACATTTCTCCATTTTTAAAACGTGAAAACCACTCGTAGACTCTGGTTTTACTTAGGGTAGCATCTCCATAAGCAGTCTTAAGCATTACAGTAGCTTCCGCGGCCGATTTCCCCAACAGGAAACAAAATTTCACAGCCGCGCGTTGCCCTCGACAATCGGCCATCACGTTTTCGCCGAAATAGAAAAAGTTGTTTCACTACAAACATTTCCACGGGCGAACCGATGCACTCACGACGACAGAACTTCGCACACTAACTCAGGAGACGTGTCCCCAACGGACACCTTGTCGAGCAATGGGTTCCCCCACTCTCCCTCCCCGCCGCTGCGTAATTCCCGTTTTTTGGGTCCCCCCTCGTGAACTTAAATATATGTATAAAATATTCTCAAAGTTTCAATAAATTATATTCATTTTTAATACTATAAAAAAATTTATAAAAATCATTGAGAAAACGCTCTCCTAACCCTATTTCCTTCCTTAAAGGGAAGAGAAAATGTAGTCGCAAAGTAAACCTTTGACGAAACGTTTTCGATCGTCAAATGTACACCGCCCACAATTTCTAGACGTTTTTACAACCCGAATACCTTCTCTTAACCCGAGCTGGTATATATACATTATGATAAACGTTAAATTGACGAGGAACCGGAGATAATGAAGAAAAAAGCAGTTATCGTCATACCTTCGTCTCTTTTCATCGAACGCGCCTTACTATTAAGACTGTCGATCACTGGAGGATGGCCGATGATCGTATCGGTCGTTCTACTGGACTGCGGCGTACGTGAAAGCTTCAACGATGTTATCCCATCGTTTATTAAGTTAACGATAGATCGTTAAATTTACCTTTATTGGATGGACGCCTGGCGTCGTGGCGACGAGAAAGGCTCGGTAGGGGGCTAAAAAAAGGTTCTTTCGTAGACAAGTGCTGGTCAGGGACGAGCAACGTTGATCCGACGAGCCAAAGAGTTCGAGGCGTTTGTCGGATATAGAAAACGTAACAAAACAAAAAAAAACCAATTACTCTAATCTTCACTACCACGCAACATCTGCCAGACACATTTGATACATTTTTTTTCCTCATTTTATTCATCATCCCGTAAATACGAGGAATTGATAAGGGATCCTTCTTTTTCTGTCTTCCATTTTCATCATTTTTTGTCGTTGCAATATTTAACAACACGTCCGACAATCGAAACTCTCCATTGTTTTCCCGTGAGGTCTGCTGTCCCTATTAAAAATATCCACGCATTTTTCCTCTTTACAAACACGCTTTTTATTCCGATAAAAAAGAGGATCACTCGTTTTTTTTTTCACTGTAGTCAAACTCCTTCATTCCTACGGGTCTTTTTTTTTCTGCCTTTTTCTCCTTTTTTTCATTTCTTCGAAGCTGACGAGGACGAGGAAGAGTATACGGACTAACCCCGCGTACTGTAGTATTACCCCCTTTGAATTGGCTCAAACAAGGGTTGGTCTTCGAGTCACTTCATTCTCTTACTCCACACACCACCCATCCCCCAACGCTATCCTTTCTTTTTCCCCTTGCTCCGGGGCTGAGTTAGTAATTTGTGGATTATACGGATGAGGCGGATGGTGTACGTAAGGCCACGGAGAATGAGAACTAGTTGTGGGACGCGATGGCAAAGAGAAATTTGCGAGAGAACGGTTGGACGAGAAGAAATATCGTAACTATACGGCAAACCTGGGGGGGGGGGGGGAGAAGGTAGAAATGGCAATGGGGTACCCTCCAGGTACACCGGAAAGCTCGACTAACCCACAGAATTTCCGACGAACATATTGGCCCGCACTGTCATCGTCTCATCTGTAATTTTCCACGAGCCAACCTATTCGCTCCTTTCACCACGTGAAAGCAAATTTTCTCTTCTCGCCATCGTCGACCGGACTCTTCGACGCTTTCAACCAGTCACCACTTTCATACCAAAATTAAATATAATAATTGTTATTCGTGGAAAGATGAGAAAAAAAAAATGAAAGGGACGTCGTATTTGTGATTGGAAAAATTACGCGACATTCATTCCCCTCCTTTGTGTCATTCTCTGTAATCAGTACGGATCTCTTTTTCTTTTTAATTCTCCCCCTTTTTTCTGTTCACGTTTGATCCCCGATTCTGAACATTTTGAGGGAGGGATTTTGATTACGGAAATTCTCGAAAGCTAACGATTCCTAAGACCCCATCTCGATCGTCAAACCCGCAATGTTGCCGGAGGGGATTGATTGTGATTCTAGCTCTCTGGTCTTCAATCGAACGATGGAATTTTTTTATTTTTTTTTTCATAAACTTTTCGCAAGAGCTCTTCATGATGACTCGAAGCGATTCGTTGTACGAATTTTTCATTGCCCTGTCGGTAGTAACCATACGATGAATACGAGGTCTGTTCAAAAAGTATCGGGAGTTTTGTGTTTTTTCAAAAAGTATTTATTTATTCATTAATATTTATTTTGTCCCCTTCAAAGTAATTCCCCTCGGATATAATACATTTATGCCAACGTTTTTCCCAATCCTCGAAGCACTTAAAAAAATCATTTTTTGTGATCTTCTTTAGCTCCTCCTTCGATGCCGTCTTTATCGCTTCAATCGTGGCGTAGCGTCGTCCTTTCATGGGCCTCTTCAGTTTTGGGAACGGGAAAAAGTCACAGGGGTCCAGGTCTGGGGAATACGGTGGCTGCGGCATCATTAGAGTGTTGTTTTTGGCCAAAAATTCGCGCACAAGCAACGATGTGTGAGCAGGGGCGTTATCATGGTGCAAAAGTCAATTTTTGTTCTTCCACAAATCGGGGCGTTTATAGCGGATTGCTTCGCGCAAATTGCGCATAACTTGCAGGTAATATTCTTTATTGACTGTACGACCCTGTGGCATGAACTCATGATGCACCACGCCCCTTGCAATCGAAGAAAACTGTGAGCAAAACCTTCACATTCGACCGAACTTGGCGCGCTTTTTTCGGTCCTGGCTCATGCGGCAGCTTCCATTGCGATGATTGAGCTTTTGTTTCCACGTCATAACCATAAATCCATGATTCGTCACCAGTTATGACCCTCTGGAGCAAATTTGGGTTGTCGCGGACCGAGTCCAACAGCTCCTCAGCAATGTTAACACGACACTGTTTTTGTTAGAAATTGAGCAATTTTGGCACGAATTTCGCGGCGACCCGTCTCATGCCCAAATCATTGGTAAAAATCGAATAGCACGAGCCAATCGATATGGTTAGTTCCTCAGCAACTTCTCTAACGGTGATTCGACGATTGGCCAATATTATTTTCTTTGTTTCATCAATGTTTTCGTCTGTTGTTGATGTGCTCGGGCGTCCGGAACGCATTTCGTTGTTCGCATCTTCTCGGCCCTCTGAGAATATTTTGTACAACCGATAAACGTTGCTTTGGTCCAAGGTAGCTTCACCATATGCCACAGTCAACATTCGGAATGCGTCCGCGCACCGAAGTTTGTTTTTCACACAAAATTTGATACAGATTCTTTGATCCATTCTTTGGAATGGATCAAATCGACGACAAGCCAAAACACGTCTGACCAAAACAGCTGTCAACAATTGACTAAACATTCAAAATGACCGATTTTTTCAGCATAAGTGAGGGACATGAGTGCCAACCTAACGCCACAAAAAAATCGAAAATTGAATATACGTAGCCCGCGGAAATTAAAAATTCGCGATACTTTTTGAACAGACCTCGTATAATGATCACGGGGGAGAATGAAGCATTTTTGCTTCCTCATGGAGGAAACTTTGTTTTCGTAGTAATTGTTTTTTTTCAGTTTCCAATGCCAATGTTTTCAAAATATTTCAGAACATCGGTAACACACCTTTACAAAACGAAAATGGCAGCCTTGATGCATATGTGCGAGTGCAAAAATCAAAGTTCTATTACTTGGGAGTGGCCTAAGGGAGGAGATAGGTTTAGGAATACGTTTTTTTAGTGTTTTTCATGCATTTTTTTGTCAAGAAAGGAATGTATATAATTAATTGAAACTTTGAGAACATTTTATACGTATATTCAAATAAATATCGTAATTTTTTTGAAGTATCTTCTCGGAAAATATGGGCTGCCACCCATCAGAGGTTACCATCAGACGTAGCTGTTTGTGTACATTCTGGTGGCCACAGTTTTCAACTGAAATCAATAGGGTTTCAAATGTACTTTAAGGACGTATCTTTCTTCTATATGAACCTAACTTCCCTCAAAAAAATTGAAAATTGCATTTTCCAGAGATGCTTAAAGAAAAGAGACACAATTCAAAAAATTATTTTCCTTTGTTTTAACACCAAAATTGAAAATTATATTTTTTCGAGGTTTTTAAACAAAAGACACATCATTTTTTAAATTATGCTCTTTTGCGTAAACAAAAGAGACATAATTGCAACAAAAGATACAAAATTGAAAATTGCATAAGATGGAAAGAGAATAATTAAAAAAACTATGTCTCTTTCGTTTAAACACCTCTAAAAAATGCGATTTTCAATTTTTTTGGAGGAAGTTAGGTGCATATAGAAGAAACATTTGTCCTTCAAATAAATTTGAAACCCTATTGATGTCAGATGAAAACTGTGGCCTCTATAATGTACACGAACGGCTACGTTCTTTAAACAAACGAGTATAATTTAAAAAACTATGTGTCTCTTGTTTAAACAAAAGAGCATAATTTAAAAAATTATATTTCTTTTGTTTAAACAAAAAATCATAATTAAAAAAATTATGTCTCTTTCGTTTAAACATAATTTTTTTATTTTTATATAAATTATAACTAATTTTTTAGAGGAAGTTAAGTTCATATAGAAGAAGGACATGTTCATAAAATAAATTTGGAACCTTATTGATTTTAGATGAAAACTGTGGCCTCCAGAATGTACACAAACAGCAACGTCTGATGGTGACCTCCTATAGGTGGCAGCCCATATTTTCCAAGAAAATACTTCAACAAAATCACGATATTTATTTGAATATATGTATAAATTGTTCTCAAAGTTTCAATAAATTATATACATTCCTTTCTTGTCAAAAAAATTCATGAAAATCACTAAAAAACGTAGTTCTAAACCTGTCCGCACCTCTTAAAGTAGTAGTCTGGTAACGTAAGCCGATTTTCATGTCTTTTTTGGAGGGCGTTTTTTTGTAGGAAAATAAAAATGAATCGTTTTGGATATTTAGGATGTTTTTATTTACATAATGAAGATACGAAAAAAAATTTTTTTGAAAAAATGTAATAGTTTATTATTATTATTATTATTATTGATCGAAGTTAGCACCTCGAAAAAAAAGCGCGTGGGTGGCCCCGGTGATTTTGGCTCTTGATGTTATCTGTAATTAAAAATTCTTGATAATTCTTAATCTATAGACATGTCATTCTGGTCGGAACTACTGAAGTTAAATTCAGTAGTTAATTCAGAACTACTGAAGTTAAATTTCATGGATAAATAACAAAATGGCGGACTTTGGAAAAAAGTTTTTTTTCTCCAAAGTCCGCCATTTTGTTAGTTTTTCATGAAATTTAACTTCAGTAGTTCCAACCAGAATGACATGTCTATAGATTAAGAATTATCAAGAATTTTTTATTTCAGATAACATCAAGAGCCAAAATCACCGGGGCTACCCACGCGCTTTTTTTCGAGGTGCCAACTTCGATCAATAATAATAATAACAAACTATTAAATTTTTTCAAACAAATTTTTTTTTGTATCTTTAATATGTAAATAAAAACATCCTAAATATCCAAAACGATTCATTTTTATTTTCCTACAAAAAAACGCCCTCCAAAAAAGACATGAAAATCGGCTTAAGTTACCAGGCTACTACCTTAAACAGTTCTCGAGATATAGGCTTTGAATTTTGCACTCCAGTTACACACACGCTGACACACGAACCATTTTGTGTAAATGTGATTTTTCGATGTCTCGCCGCATTCTGAAAACATTTGCACGCAAGCCTTGAACATTAATTTTTTCACCATCACGAAGACCGCTCGAACGAGCAAAAATAAATAATTTCGTTTCGAATTTCCTGCCGGTTTTCCCGCAAGTAGTGGAGTGCTAGTCAGGATCTCATGTAGGAAGTAATTCCTCGTTCGGGAATCAGTCTGCGGTTCGATAGGAAATTACAGCACCGTGGAAAACTCGTCGAAATTCATCACAGAATTTCATGAGATTTTCCTCGAACATTATTCAATTCTGCGAATGATCGAACCGAAATTCTCTCATTTTACGTCTTTTTACACTATTCACATAAACGAGATATATCATTTATTTAATTGCTTGTACGCCTACAAGGCTCTTGACGTTTCGTATTATCTCCATATTTGATATTTATAATTGTGTCCTTTTAAGGCAGTCTTATAGTCTAAATGAGGATTTTTTTCGAGGTTTAAAAAACAATCCCATAGGTGTTATTTTTATTTCTTTTATTTTTTAAAATTATTGTCTATTCCAACGTATATCTTTGCGGGTTTTTACTTTTTACGCACGACCCTTCCCAATTTCCCTCCTATCACTCCCCAGCCGCACCATTCTAAGCTAATCTAACTCCCGTAGCATCCGTAGCTGCTTTTTTAGCTACACTGTATCGCATTTACGGTGAGCACGGGGAAATTGCAAAAAACCTGTGCCGATACGGACGGCTTTTGTTTTTTTTAATGAGTTTCAGTTGTCTTACCATCAGTAACTCAGAAGAACTGCTTCCCACTCAATAGTCAGCATGAAAGCCAGTGCACGGCTAAGCGGTCATCCATCCCAGTACTGATTAATACTGCTTAGCGTGGGAGATTGCCGAAGCCGCGGACCGACCACGTGTCCATTCCTGTCGGTTAAATTCGTAGATACTATCATATATTTCGACATCGGTCTTTGGTCCATTTATTATTGATACTTGCAGTTACTCTGCAAATTTTTTCAAGTGCAATGAAAATAAATGAAGGGTGCTACTCGGTTTGGTTTGGTTTGGTTTGGTTTGGTCGCCATGATTCCATGGGGAATTTACCATTCATTGTGGGCTTTGAATGGGATTTTTGCCATTGGGAAACATGTCTAGGCAGTTTTATCAATGAATTGACAAAATTTTACCATTCAATTCCCTATAGGCACCAATGGCAATACCAATGGAATTTTGAATGGAGTTTTTATCCTTGACAAAAGTGCCTTTAATGGGCATTGCGCCTGAAGCAATGGAAATTCAATGGCATTGAATGGCAAAATTTGCTAATATATGACAAAAAATGCACGCAAACTATGATCAAGTAAAAACTAGAAAATAATAGGAATAATGTGAGAAGTTTGGGAAAAATATTACGACTATGTAAATTTATGAAGAATGCCTCATATGTATATTGTATGTCCGTTCAGTATTTCTAGTAATTTTTTTAAATCTATGGACAGAAATAAGAATATTATAAGAAGAGATAATGATATTATAAGTTCATATTATTAGTAGTATATTAGGGCGATTTTTTTTTTCGACTATTTTTTTTCTCAGTCCCCACTTGAAATTTTGTTGGATATGTTGAAAAACAAATTCCCTGAAAGTTACAGCCCTTAATATTAATTCTAAATACTTTCCCTTAGCGTGAAAAGATTTTCCATCTAAAATACACGTAAATCGAATTTTCCTTTTTATATTCTATAACTCAACTGCATTTTATGCTATCATATTGTTCTTGGTTTCGATTTACTCAGAATAAAACAATCGAGAAAAGTGCCTATTGCGGCGAAAGTGTAAATTGTGCTGGTGAGTTGGTACGGGTCACTGAAGTTGATTTTTACTCAAAATTCTCGTTTTTTTTCTGTTATCGCCGAAACAATTAACTTTACGAAAAAAGTGTAAATGAAAAATTTGTCGGAAATTTAATTTGCTACAAAAAAGATCCTATTGACCCAATTGCTTAGATTAATATTTCTTGAGATATTGAACTTTAACTTATGAGTAGTATAACATTTTTACGATAATATAAACCGTAAAAATTGTATACTACTCATAAGTTAAAGTTCAATATCTCAAGAAATATTAATCTAAGTAATTGGGTCGATAGGGCCTTTTTTGTAGGAAATTAAATTTCTAACGAATTTTTAATTCACACTTTTTTCGTAAAGTTAATTGTTTCGGCGAAAACAGCAAAAAAAACGAGAATTTTGAGTAGAAATCCACTTCAGTGACCCGTACCAACTCACCAGCACAATTTACACTTTCTCCGCAATAGGCACTTTTCCAGATTGTTTTATTCTGAGTAAATCGAAACCAAGAACAATCTGATAGCATAAAATGAGGCTGAGTTATAGGATTTTGAAAAAAAAAAAAAAAATCCGATTTACGTGTATTTTAGATGGAAAATCTTTTCACGCTAAGGGAAAGTACTTACAATTAATATTAAGGGCTGTGACTTTCAGGGAATTTGTTTTTCAACATATCCAACAAAATTTCACGTGGGGACTGAGAAAAAAAAATAGTCGAAAAGAACAAAATCGCCCTAGTAGTATATATATTTGAGTTTGATACATACATCTATATATATATATAAATGAATCCCTATTTCCCTTGGTCACCCATAACTTGAGAACGACTTCACCGTTATTATTCATTTTTTTAAAGTTTTCTAATACTTTGTAGAAGGTTCTTACGGAAAGAAAAATTAAGAAAATTGCGCAGAAAATTCGGAAATTTCAGAAAACTTAACGACTATTTAACCTTCGCACCTTTGACAGTTCGGGCGAAGCAAATGTGATTTAATAGATGCATCGATCGGCATCTATCGATCAAAAAATTCATTTATTCATTTCTTAGTGCACGGTCCATTCGATCTGAAAGTTTATCCAGTTTTGAGTTTGTTGAGTGAGTTCTTTGAGAAGTGTTTGTTCATCGCAGTTAGTTCACCGCAATCACGCCTTGTATTAAAAGTTTAATTTAATATCGATTTTTGGTAAGTTTTGATAGACTAACACGTGGTATACATGGTTATACAGAAACACTAAGGGAGTCAATTTTTTATTTTCAGTTACAATAAACACTATGTTTTTGAAATAATTTTTTTTTTTAATTAATTATTCCAGTTCGAATTGAATATTCATAGCTCAGACAGGACAACGTCTGTCGGGTCAACTTGTTATTTTATAAAAAAAGAAAGAAATTTCGTATGAATTTACCATTGAAAATGAAACTGAAAGGTAATATTACTATTCAGTTTGTATGGAAAAAAACTGCCATTGGAGTTTGTCATTGGCTTACTATTCAGTGTCTATGGAAAAAAATTGCCATTCGTATTTGCCATTGACTTTGCATTCAGCTTGCTGCCATTAAAAATTTTCCCTTGACTTCGCCATACAGTTCGCATTGGAAGCGTATGGTAATCAGCGTTTGTCATTGACTGCTAATGGCAAATTTTGCTAAAGGTGATCATGATTTCAGACGTTCTACGTCGCCCGTCCAGGGCGAGTATGGATATCGCTTGAGCTTCTAAAATTTAAACAAAACAAATATGAAACATTTTTTATGGTTGTTCAAAGATTAAAAAAAAAATATCCGTACATATTGTTTAGAAGGTCGCTATTTTGTGAATTCTTTTTATCTGCGAAATTTTAGTGGTTCATGCGATAGCCATACTTCTACTGATCAATAATCTTTTTGTCTTATTGTTTGTTCCAGACGAGTAGAAAGTCTGGAATCATGATCACAGTCGCCATGGAATCATGGTGACTTGAAACCGCGTAGCACCCTTAATTCATTTTTATTGTACTCGAAAGAAATTTGCAGAGCACCTACAAGTATCAATGAACGAGTAGAAAAAAGATGGATGTTGAAATATTTAATAGCACCTACGAATTTTTTTTTAAGCCCTCGAAAAAGAAAAGAAATTCTCATTTAGACTAGAAGACTGCCTTGAGGGTGAAAATCGATTGATAAAATGTCGTCCGAACCACTTGTAGACGCCATTAGCGTCCGTATCCGGCTTCGTTTGACGATCAGCGTTGGTTCGCAGTTTCCATAATTGTAACAAAGATGGCAAACAAAATGAACGATTACAGGAAACGAGAAGAGACATTCGGTTACTCGAGTGTCTCTGCATAATTTCATTTGCCATTGAGATTTCCGTTTTGAGGTAGTAGTCTGGTAACTTAAGCCGATTTTCACGTATTTTTTGGAGGGCGTTTTTTTGTAGGAAAATAAAAATGAATCGTTTTGGATATTTAGGATGTTTTTATTTACATATTAAAGATACAAAAAAAAATTTGTTTGAAAAAATTTAATAGTTTATTATTATTATTATTATTGATCGAAGTTGGCACCTCGAAAAAAAAGCGCGTGGGTGGCCCCGGTGATTTTGGCTCTTGATGTTATCTGAAATCAAAAATTCTTGATTATTCTTTATCTATAGACATGTCATTCTGGTCGGAACTACTGAAGTTAAATTTCATGGATAAATAACAAAATGGCGGACTTTTGAAAAAAACGTTTTTTTTCCAAAGTCCGCCATTTTGTTATTTATCCATGAAATTTAACTTCAGGATGAAATTTAATTTCAGGATCTTTTTATTTACATATTGAAGATACAAAAAAAAAAATTTTTGAAAAAATTTAGTAGTTTATTATTATTATTGTTATTGATCGAAGTTGGCACCTCGAAAAAAAAGTGCGTGGGTGGCCCCGGTGATTTTGGCTCTTGATGTTATCTGTAAAAAAAAGTTTTTTTCAAAAGTCCGCCATTTTGTTATTTATCCATGAAATTTAACTTCAGTAGTTCCGACCAGAATGACATGTCTATAGATTAAGAATAATCAAGTATTTTCGATTTCAGATAACGTCAAGAGCCAAAATCACCGGGGCCACCCACGCGCTTTTTTTTCGAGGTGCCAACTTCGATCAATAATAATAATAACAATAAACTATTAAACTTTTTCAAAAAAATTTTTTTTTGTATCTTCAATATGTAAATAAAAACATCCTAAATATCCAAAACGATTCATTTTTATTTTCCTACAAAAAAACGCCCTCCAAAAAGGACATGAAAATCGGCTTAAGTTACCAGACTACTACCTTAAAGAAATAAAATAGTATCGAATAAAAATAAAGTTTACGGGATAAATCGGAAGATACGATATTGTCCTACACTAACAGTTCCTGTCCGAATGAACAATTTTATCAAATTCTCACGAACCTCGACGAACAATCGTGTGTTGATGGTCGTTTTATTTTTCGCGAGGCCCCATGCACATCGCTGGGAATAAATAGATCCCGCATTTAGCAAAGAAAAAGCCAGATAGAAGCCGTGGAGCGAGCACGGTTAGGGGGTATTGAGCGGGAAAGTGGGTGTAGTGCGGGCACTCAACGCTCAGCGTGATGCAATTTGGAAAAAAAAAGAGAGACGAAAAAACGGCGGGGTGCATAGTGCACCGTGTAGAGTTCGACCCGTCTCCGGGAATCCCCTCTTGCGTTGTCGACTTTTGTGCATATACGCTCGCACCTTACTCTCGGCAACCGACCAACATACACATAAACACACACACACACACACACGCACACACTATCTCTCCTTCTCTCTCTCTCTTTCATCGTAACCAAGAGCTCCGAAGAAATTGGGGTCACAGGCGATAAAAAGATGACGAAGAAGGGAAGCAGAAGAATGAAGACAAAATAATGAGATAGGGTAGAATATATTGCACGAAGACACACAGAGTCATCGTTCGCGAACGCGTCTCACTCGTGTAATTTGTTTGTGAAGAACGGAACAGCGAGTGGGCCATCAGCCAAAAAGGTCGTTAGGTCCATTTGTCCACCGAGTTAGTCCGCTAGAAAAATAAAAGAAGAAGTTTAACCGTCATCACGATTAAGAAACATCCTTTACACTGACAATGGAAATATAAACGTTTTATCGATGGGACAACGTCGTGTCACGTTGTGCCGTCAATTTAACACGGTAAAATCGATTTCAGGAAATTTTTCATTACAGCGCTATCGATCCAAAGTTAAATTAATCTTGGCTAACTGGACTGAATAAGGTGCGTTTTTATTTGCTGATAAAAACGCGACATAAGGCTATCGAACTTTGTAAAAGCCTCCAGGGGCGACAGAAAAATTAAACCCCATGTGATGTAACAGTTAGGGGTAAGCGGTTGAGTGGTATCGTAAAACAAATGTTTTTACGGCGACTCGGTGCATTTGTCCGGGGGTGAAATCAGCGTGGACATTGGTACAAGAGAATGCCATAGAGAAGTGACCCCCTAACCGCAGCGAAACCATTTTTAGTCTTTTTTCCCTCCCTTATTCCTTCTTTTCCATTTACCCTCACCGTTTTTTCCCCACTTTACTTTTTATCGTTCCCTGGTACTCACGGTTAAACGTGAGTTACAGAAAACATTTCGACGATCCCATTTGGTACTGTGATAAGTTTTTTTAATTTTATGCCTTTGACAGGGCAAATACCCGCTTCGAGCATGGGTATTGATGGAGGTTAGCCCTTATCAAAATGTACCATTGAGTACTCAATGGCAAAGGCCGGTTACCATTTCAATGCGAACTATAAGGGAAATTCAAGGGAACACTTTTAATGGCAGCACGCTCAATGGAAGGTCTATGGCAACTGAATGGAAATGCCAATGAATTATGAAGAGCAAAATTCGTATGGAATTTCTTTCACCATTGGCCAATGTCGACCAGTGGAAATTCCAATGAAAATCGGCTAATGAAAAAATATGTGTAAGGGAAGGTGAATGGTATCCATTGTCACTGCCATCTCAATGGTGTATCAGAATAAATGTCCATGCAATGTGTATTTCCCTTAAGGGGCGAAATAGGGTTAGACGGTTCAAAAAATCGATTTTTTTTATTTCATAAATTGTTAGTAAAACTATTGAAAAATATGTTCCCAAAATTTTAAATGAAAATTCCGACTCGTTCTATTGTAATAAACCATTAAGGGGGGAAATAGGGTTAGGACAGCGTTTTCTCAATGATTTTCATGAATTTTTTTACAATATAAAATATGAATATAATTTATTGAAACTTTGAGAATATTTTATACATATATTTAAGTATATACTATAAAATTTTTGAAGAATTTCCTTGAAAAACACCGAAAAAATTTATGATTGCCTTGATTTTGTTTTTCTTGGTACTATTTTTCAAACGCGTTTTCCTGAAAACGATTTTATTTGAACTTGCGTACACGCTAGTTTGAAAAGTTTTCAACCAATCGTTTTGAAAATTGGCAGTTACTTTCTTCATAGTATTGTGCTCTATATGAACCTAAAATCGAAATATTATCATTATTTAAAATAATTTTTTTTGCAAATAAAGTTGTAAAAAATGGCAAAAAATCGTGCTTTTTTGTTTTGACCCCTGTAAAAAATTCAATTTTCTATTTTTTTGATAGCATTTAGGTTCATATAGAAGAGACACATATAATAAAAGTAAATTCCAACCTCGTTTGATTTCAAAAGAAAATTGCGGCTTCCAGAATGTACGCAAAATGCTGAGTCTGATTGTGACCCGCAATATGGGGTCGCTAATATCGTCGGTGTTTTTCAAGGAAATTCTTCAAAAATTTTATAGAATATACTTAAATATATGTATAAAATATTCTCAAAGTTTCAATAAATTATATTCATTTTTTATACTATAAAAAAATTCATGAAAATCATTGAGAAAACGCTGTCCTAACCCTATTTCCTCCCTTAAGTCTACAAGGTCATACGAATAATAATATTCCGAATGTATTTCCAACTGATTTAAGTATTCTATGCACGATGTACGTTAGGTGTATAAACATGAAAGATACGCCTCTTTGACTCTAGTCAGAAAAAAACCATTGAATTTCCATTGCACCGTAGGCGCAAAAGCAGTGAAGGCATTTTTTATTGTCCCAAGGATAACCATATTACCATTCATTCTGATAATGAATAATGGCATAGGCACAGACCAATGGCAATGTTCTTGGGATTTGTATCGAACTTTTTGTCTTTGGAAAAAATGCCAAGAAATTTTTGCCAAGGATAAAATAATTACCTTTCGTTTTCCCATAGGCACTATCAATGGCAATACCATTGGGATTTTGAATCGACTTTGTAACATTCGTTTTCCATAGGCACAAGCAATGGCAATACCAATGTGATTTTGAATGGAGTCTTTGACTTTTGCGAATGTGCCTTCATTGCCATTGCCTCTGAAGGAATGGAAATTCAATGGCATTTCTTAAGGTAGTCTGGTAACTTAAGCCGATTTTCATGTCTTTTTTGGAGGGCGTTTTTTGTAGGAAAATAAAAATGAATCGTTTTGGATATTTAGGATGTTTTTATTTACATATTAAAGATTAAAAAAAAAACTTTTGTTGAAAAAGTTTAATAGTTTATTATTATTATTATTGATCGAAGTTGGCACCTCGAAAAAAAGCGCGTGGGTGGCCCCGTTGATTTTGGCTCTAGATGTTATCTGAAATGAAAAGTTCTTAATAATTCTTAATCTAAAGACATGTCATTCTGGTCGGAACTACTGAAGTTAAATTCCATGGATAAATAACAAAATGGCGGACTTTGGAAAAAAAAAGTCCTTTTATTTTAGCAAAGAAGGGGTTGTAAAATAAAAAGTTAGGGGTAAAAAAATTTCTCGGTAGTTCCGACGAGAACTATAAGTGTGTAGAGTAGCCTGTTAAAATTTGAAAGCAATCGGTTCGGTAGAAAAAAAAGTTAGGACCCGGGCTAACCAGAAAAACACTGTTTTGAGAGAAACGCGGTTAAAATTCAACAACAGATTTTCATAAGTAAACTTATACTTACGTTAATCGTCTATGCCTGGAGCATATAATATGCATATAATATGCGTATAATTAAGCAAAAAAAATTTTTCGATTTTTTGAACCCAAGTTATCAGACTACCTTAATAGAATACAAATCACAATTCATTATAGTTAATTTATCCACGTGACTCTGTACCATAGATGTAAAAAATTTAACAGTCATTTGACTAGTATGGGAAAAGCTCCAGCCACCTTAATACGAGTGATGAGTAACATTGTGACTATTTTTCTCCAATTCTCTGTATACTCGTGTATAGAATTAACGAAATTGCATTTCTTGAATATGAAATCATGTACAATCGGTTACTCCGACCATTGTCCTGCCGTCAAACTATATAAGTTCGTCCATGCAGTATGTACGTCAGTGAAATACGTCTGGGTATTCATAATGTGCCCCACGTCAAACGTATATCCAGACACGCGGGGAATTCCTCGAGTGAGAAAGGGGAATAGGGAGTAGAGTGATGACGAGACCGAAGTGGTTGGAGGGAGTACGAGCGAAGGATAGAGAGAGAGAGAGAGAGAGAGAGAGAGAAAGAGAGACATATAGCTGAGGGTACCCGAGAGGACTGGTTCGTATTGATTGCAGAGGCTTTCGTTCCCCTCCGCCGCCCGCTCGGGAGCTTCCGCCCCTCTTAATCTGCCAACTCGACCCATACAACAACCTACTGTGCACAGAGCGGCGTACCAACGTTACACAAGCTGGGTATACCGTTTTCGACCGGCGCATTTGCATCTACATGGCATGTCGTCCTAGTTTCCGTTTTTTTTTGTTTTGTTTTGTTTTTATTAATTAATTTTTTTTCCCAAGGAAAGTGTGAGCAGGGAAGTTCCCAAGGAAAGTTAAGCTCGTCGTGCTTTTACCGCTTTGAGGCTCGAGAGCAAATAAATTATCGATGATTAAAAACTGTCAAGGTTCGATGGAGCTGTGTCTTCATTGATTCATTGGTCGTCAAATTCAAAACTTCGCGTTATTCCAAGTTGTCAGTAGGAACTGAGGTTGAGTAACCCGGTCAAGTAACGAGATCAAACTCGATCAGTGAGCGTCCTAAAAAGAACGAAGAAGAAACATTTGAGGGGGCAGACTACGTTGTTTAGTTGTTACGTTGTTTAGTGATTAAGAGACTAGTTGTTTAGTGTTAGGACTACGTTGTTTAGTGATATTCATGAATTTTTTTTGGCAATTAAGGAATGTATATAATTTATTGAAACTTTGAGAACATTTAATATATATATTCAAGTACATATTGTAATTTTTGTTGAGGTCTTTTCACGGAAAATATGGAAGATATCAGCTCGGAGATTCACCGTTAGACGTAGCTGTTCGTGTACATTCTGGAGGCCACAGGTTTCACCTGAAGTCATACGCAGTCGGGATAAAAAATAAAAAAAAATTTCATTTCATTTCCGTAATGTACATATATTTAAGTATATACACAGAAAATTTCATGTCAATGAGACAAATATTCTCGAAGTTACACGCATATTTATAAAAACTTTGAAATTTTTACACGCATATTTGAAAGAGATTTTGAAAGTTTGAATGCGTTTTTCTCAAAATTGTGTGTTAAAAGTCGGTGCGCAAGATTCCTCGAAAGCGGCTTAAGGTAGTAGTTTGGTAACTTCGGTTCAAAAAGTCGAAAAATTTTTGTTTGCTTAATTTAAAAGTACAATGTCTTGAGAATATACTGTGAAAATTTCAGACCGAAATTCGAAATACTTTCGGAGGTATAATCAGTTTTCGAATTTTAAACGCGTTTTTCGCAAACCAGTGTTTTTCTGGTCGGCCCGGGTCCTAACTTTTTTTCTACCGAACCGATTGCTTTTAAATTCTAACAGGCTACTCTACACACTTATAGTTCTCGTCGGAACTACCGAGAAATTTTTTCACCCATAACTTTTTATTTTACCCCTTCTTTGTTAAAATAAAAAGATTTTTTTTCCTAAGTCCGCCATTTTGTTATTCATCCATAAAATTTAACTTCAGTAGTTCCGACCAGAATGACATGTCTATAGATTAAGAATTATCAAGAATTTTTGATTTCAGATAACATCAAGAGCCAAAATCACCGGGGCCACCCACGCGCTTTTTTTTCGAGGTGCCAACTTCGATCAATAATAATAATAATAATAAACTATTAAATTTTTTCAATAACATTTTTTTTGTATCTTTAATATGTAAATAAAAACATCCTAAATATCCAAAACGATTCATTTTTATTTTCCTACAGAAAAACCGCACCCAAAGAAGACATGAAAATCGGCTTAAGTTACCAGACTACTACTTTAAGAACATATCTTTCTTCTATATGAACCTTTCCCCCCCAAACGAATGCAATTTCAAGTGTCAACAAATCATATACATTCCCTTGTTGCCAAAAACTATTCATGAAAATCACTAATAAAACGTAGTCCTAAACCTGTCTCCCTCCTTAAGGGTCGCCAGTCACCAAAATCTATAAAAAATTTTAAACGCTCCAATTTCGTTGCCAGAAAGTTTGGATCAATGACTGGCAAAGTATGCTGTTTGCGATCGTAGGAAGGATCGTTTTGCTTCTTGGCAGAATCATGTAACTCCTATATTTCTCGTATGAGCGGAGCTTGAATTTTCCTTTCTTTCTCTTTTCCGTAAATTCTCGCGCAAGATTGGCCATAAACCGCCGGACAAATCGATGTCTACGAGGTCTTAAACTCTTTGTTACAATCTTCTCGACGGGGTAAGCGCATGCGAATTATTTTATTTTTCACTGTCATCCCCGAGATATGTTTTGTGAAACGCCGAACATTTTTTTTTCCTTCGTAAGATGTTTCTTGCAAAGTAGCTTTTGCAATTTTGATTTTATTCGAAAGTTCTCGCGCCTACTTCGTAGGGGAGAGTGACACAAAGAGTTCAAGACTTCATAAGGATTGATCTGTCCAGCAGTTTAGTCACGATCATGCGCAGAATTTAGAGGAAACCCAAAACTTTAACTACGATTACAGGACATGTATTGGAGTTACAGGACTCTTCCGGGAAGCCAAACGTTCTTCTTTCCATCGCAAACAATATATACTTTACTAGTCATTCGTGTAAACTCTGTAGCAATAAAATTATGGCGGTTTTAATTTTCCGACATATTTTCGTGAGTCGCCGGACTTGAGGGTTTATATGCAATTGTCATAGGCAAAAATCATAAATTTTTTTTAATAAATAAAATCAAATACTAGGTTTTTGAGTAAAAATTGTTCCAATAATCTTTCCGTTACTCTTTCCATGTTTTGGGATCATGTTTCGGGGTCGTATCCATAGCACCACGATTCATCACCAGTAATCACCTTGGAAAAAAGTTCAGGGTCCTCTTCGAGCTGATTTTGAAGTTGAAAACATACCTGAAGTCGACGCTCCCTTTGCTCGTCTGTGAGAAGGCGAGGGACAAATTTGGCTGCAACTCTGCTCATGTGCAAATCTTTGGATAAAATCCTCTGAATTGAACTCCATGATATCCCAGACATTTCACAGAGTTGATCAATGGTTCGGCGACGGTCTTCACGAATGAGAGCATTGATTTTGTCCATGTTTTCGTCACTTCTTGACGTTGAGGGACGTCCTGTACGGGGTTGGTCTTCAATTGACATTTCTCCATTTTTAAAACGTGAAAACCACTCGTAGACTCTGGTTTTACTTAGGGCAGCATCTCCATAAGCAGTCTTAAGTATTATAGTAGTACACAATTTCACAGCCGCGCGTTGCTCTCGACAATCGGCCATCACGTTTTCGCCGAAATGGAAAAAGTTGTTTCTCTACAAAAATTCCCACGGGCGAACCGATGCACTCACGACGACAGAACTTCGCACACTAACTCAGGAGACGTGTCCGCAACGGACACCTGATCGAGCAATGGGTTCCCCCACTCTCCCACCCCACCGCAGCGCAATTCCCGTTTTTTTTGGGTCCCCCCTCGTATATAACATTGTTCAAAATCGATGTATCAAGTCTTCTTGTGAACGATTTAATAGTTTCAAGCACTATAGTTGCATTCGGACTAATATAGCCATAATTTTTAAAGCGGTAAGCCCACTCTAGCGGCAGAAAAAAAGGTCTAACTTTGAGGATTTATTTTGGGAGTTGGAAAAATGGAATAGGATTTCTTTTCAGAGGGTTTATTTAACGCCTATTGAAGTATGAAAAAAAATGTTGTTATTAGAATTTTTATACAAAATGGCGGTGACAGAGCCCATCTTGAAAATCGTGTTTTCTTTAAACACCTTCACGAGAAGACGGTTTTCTCGTAAAGTATAAGACCTGAAACAAAAATCCAAAAAAATGTATAATCTGTATACTATTGACTATGGGACTACGCAGGGGTTTTTTTTTTTCAAATCAAATTTTGTCGAAATGGTGCACTTTTGAAAAAAAATGATTCGATTTTTTGCCAAAAAAGGAGTAAATTGTTCCTCCCAGATTGAAAAAGACGATTTTCAAGATGGGCCCTGACGGCGCCATTCTGTATCAAAATGATAATAATATTTTTTTTTTTCATACTACAATATGTGTTACATAAACCCTCTGAAAAGAAATCCTATTCGTTTTTTCATACTCCCAAAATAAATTGTCAAAGTTAGGCTTTTTTTTCTGCCGCTAGGGTGTCGTTACCTCTTAAACGATAAGTAGTGTATTTCGCACCTGGCACTATGGAATATCCAACCTTAGGATAAAAAAATCTTGGTGCAGAATCAAATTATTGTTATTCGACGAGAAATATTCCTTTTAGTGAAAAAATCAGAAGCGGTTGTTGGGTCCTTCATTTCAAGAAGAGACTAATGATCAATGTAATCTAAAAAAATTTCAAACCCATTTTCCTCGAAGACTGCTTATTCGAATGGAAAAATGTGTTCGCCAGTTTTTCTCCATTTTTCTCGCAATTACAAGTGCGGAAAATCGGAACGAGAGGCTTAAGGGGGGAAATAGGGTTAGGACAGCGTTTTCTCAATGATTTTCATGAATTTTTTTATAGCATACAAAATGAATATAATTTATTGAAACTTTGAGACTATTTTATACATATATTTAAGTATATACCATAAAATTTTTGAAGAATTTCCTTGAAAAACACCGAAGATATTAGCGACCCCATATTGCAGGTCACAATCAGACTCAGCATTTTGCGTACATTCTGGAAGCCGCAATTGTCATCTGAAATCAAACGAGGTTGGAATTTACTTTTATTATATGTCTCTCTTCTATATGAATCTAAATGCTATCAAAAAAATAGAAAATTAAATTTTTTACAGGGGGCAAAACAAAAAAGCATGATTTTTTGCCATTTTTTACAACTTTATTTGCAAAAAAAAAATTATTTTAACTAATGATAATACTCCGATTTTAGGTTCATCTAGAGCGCAATACTATGAAGAAAGTAACTGCTAATTTTCAAAACGATTGGTTGAAAACTTTTCAAACTAGCGTGTACGCAAGTTCAAAAAAAGTCGTTTTCAGAAAAACGCGTTTGAAAAAATAGCAAAATGCTGAGTCTGATTGTGACCTGCAACATGGGGTCGCTAATATCTGCGGTGTTTTTCAAGAAAATTCTTCAAAAATTTTATAGCATATACTTAAATATATGTACAAAATATTCTCAAAGTTTCAATAAATTATATTCATTTTTTATACTATAAAAAAATTTATGAAAATCATTGAGAAAACGCTGTCTTAACCCTATTTCTCCCTTTAATGGCTTATAACAATAGAACGAGTCGGAATTTTCATTTAAAATTTTGGGAACATATTTCTCAATAGTTTTACTAACAATTTATGAAATGAAAAAAAAAATCGATTTTTTGAACCGTCTAACCCTATTTCCCCCCTTAATACCCCTTAAGTGGCGGTATTTCGCCATTAATAATAATGCTACAGGATGGTATTTTGATCGACGCCACATTTGCGTTCGACAGTTTTGCTTACGCTCTACTTGTTTATACACTTAAAACCCTGCACACAAAATGACCCGATCGAAAAATTACGTTGCTTTGATAACCCCATGAAAAAATATGTCCTCGATAACGTTCGAAACTGATCAGTGAGTGATAGATCAGTGTTTAAGTCTGAACTTCTGAACGGGATTTTCGATTGCGTTTTACCCTCCGTCATCGATCTCCCGTGATGAGTCACCTTCGCGATACAACAATGATATAATTCCATGTTAGAATAAGTTGTAGAATAATAGACGCGCAGTTGTTTATATTGCTGAGTCGATAAAGAAGATGAAATGAATCTGTTTTATCCGCTATTAGATCTGTTCTTTTATTATATCTTCGTCATTTGGTTAATTTTTTTAGTGTGTCCATCGAGCAGTTTATTTGTTACTCCATCCTGCTGCCGCTATAGTTTGACGCCTCGGTGTGACCGATGTCCAATTGTTAGATCAATGAACGCTTCGGTTCCAAAATCGTACGATATTTTCTCGGGTTCAGTTTTTCTGTTGTCGGGCAATTATGCCGTTTAGATGGTTTGCTTTAAATACAATATTCCAGCAGGGTTACAGTGTCACGGGGATTCGTTGTTACCAAGCCTGTTCGCATGTTAACCTGTCGTACCAATTGATGGATTCCTGGGAAAATATCGTCCCGATAAACATAGGTAATTCCGCAATCCGATCATTTCCGTACAGTAAATAACAGGTGTAACGGGAATTGTTATATTTTTCATAATCTCAGGGACATATGGGGTAGAAAAAAAGCTCGTCGAGGACTGAGAACAGCGGAGCAAGCGCAGCTGGCACACATAGCGCAAGTGTTACTGACCTAGTTCGCGTGCCCAGTAGTAGTGAATCCTCCCCCTTACGGTCGTTCGGGAACAAGGGTATTCGAACTTCCCCTTTCTCGCGTCCCCTTTTATCATTGAATTTACCGCAACGCGAGTTGGCAGGGATGAAAAGAAAGGAAGGAGAAACGGGACAAAAAGCTCCCGTGTCTCCCACTTCTCCCTACGTGCCTACTCATATTTTCAGTTGGGTTCGTTATTTTTTCATCATTTCTCCTTTTACGACTACATCGTAACCTCTCACTGCTGAATCAATATATAATATAGTTGAGTGAGGGCGGAGACCGAAGCTGTACGTAAATTGAGAAGGGACGTGATGGAGGTCGAGCTTTGCGCTCGCGATTCAACTGCCTCTGGTAGAGGAGAACCTGTCGCGGTCCCCTGGCAAGGCATCTGTTGCTCTCGAGCTTCTGGCTCAGCCAACAAGTGGTGGAGGCACGGAGATGGATAGACGGGGCAGACGGAAGCAGAAATAAATCAATATACAGAGATTGGTGGTTGGCTTGCGGATCAATCGTAGCGTCCGTTGAGATGATATCGCGAGAAAAGTGAAAACCTTGTTACGGACAAAAGTACCGTCAGAATCAATGCTCGTAACACGCTGTTCGGTGTAGAAAAAAAATTACCTTCCCTTTGATATACAATGAGAAATGTGAAGTCCGGAAGTCCCTCGTGACCGGTGTCGAGGGATGAACGAGGAAGTCGTTAAACGCAATTTAGTTATTCGTACGACTGATTCCTTTCGGTTGTTCCAAAAATTGTAACACATTTTTTCAACATGCCGAGTCTCTCGACAGTTATCCTAATGGCCGGGTATTATTTAGTCGAGACCGGAAGAACTCGTCGCTCTTCCGTAATTATCGGCGCAGGATTTCCGCTAAGAACACGTCATGTTTCAGATCGACCCACCCCACGTTACCTCGAGTTGCAGGGAGATTCGTCTATCCGCCGGAATATTAACGTAAATATGCATGACTAAATAATATTGAAGATTGAAGATATTGAGAGAGAGAGAGAGAGAGAGAGAGAGAGAGAGAGAGAGAGAGAGAGAGAGAGAGAGAGAGAGAGAGAGAGAGAGAGAGAGAGAGAGAGAGAGAGAGAGAGAGAGAGAGAGAGAGAGAGAGAGAGAGAGAGAGAGAGAGAGAGAGAGAGAGAGAGAGAGAGAGAGAGAGAGAGAAATAGCACGAGTGACAGAGTGGGGAAAACAAGCGGACCGGCAGGAAGACAGAGATGCAAGATACGCAGGACCGTCGACGAGATGGTGGGAGCGAGAAAGGGGAAGATGGCCGCGCAGGCGCCATTTCGCGTGCTGTTTTACACAGTCCGGTAGGCGGCCATCTTGTGCAGGCTCTGTTGGTCGCGAACGCGCTGTAACGCATCCTGATCGTTCTTTCACTTCTACCGTCCAACCCTCCCTCCTGCCCATTCCTTTATCGCTCTTTCTTCGTCGCACTAACGGGAAAAGTGGGAGATGGTTAAGGCGTCGGGAGTGCAACTTGAGGGGCAGGGGGGCAAGGATATAACCGTACTCTGGTATCGAACACTGGTTCAGTGCGTTGGCAAGATGGGCTGCTAGCTGTTCATTCCGGCTGTTACCGTTCGTCGTTGGCTCAATATCATTTTCTTCCTACTTTTTGCGATGTGCTCTCTCTCTCTCTCTCTATTTCTCACTCTTGTTATAAATCTCCCGTTTCGTCACTAGCTACGAAACATTCGGGTTTCTGTATTTCTTTTTATTCAACCTCCAGGCTAATAGCATTTCACTGATGTCGTTCGAATACTTCTCCATGTACTATCTTTCGAGTTGTCCGTTACTCCGCCATAACAAAAATCGCTTAATTCACAGATACTTTTGATTATACGAGATTATGTCCTCTTTTCTCGGATGACCGTCATTGCAGTGCTCTCGCGACTACCTGTTGCAAACATGTCGCTGGTCCTCCTTCCCCACCTTCTCAGGAGGAAACCAACGGCCTCGGTAAAACTGTCAGAGCATATATCTCATTTACGTTTTCCAACGAATACACCGATTTATAATCGATAAAATCAACCACGACGACAGGGACACGATAAGTAGTTTCAATCGACGAACGTCAAGGACTACTGAAATGGTGATTGCGAAAGCAGCGGGACGGGGGATGTTCGAGGAGTTAGACGTACAGAGTCGAAGCCAGACGCTGCATCGCCCAGCCTCGAACACCTGTTGCACGTTAATTTGATGAGAGAGTGAGTGAGATGAAAGAGAAAGAAAAAAAAAAATTGCGTCCCACTATACTTGCTTCCTTTCGTGCAACATTTAAACAATTCCGTTTCGTAAGAACACACACGGGGAAACGTTTGTCGCTAGGGGTGGAAAAAGAGAGAGAGAGAGAGATGGCCAAGAGTGTGGAACCAACGCTGCCACTTTGGTCGGTGTAACCTGTTGCGTGAGTCGTCGCACGGGGGCGCGCGAAGCCGCAAGCTTTTAATTTCTCATTTTTAAAAAATGCATGATACTCGTCGCGAGTTCATTTGAAAACGACGACGAGGACGAGGGTTCCGTTCTGATCCTAATAAATGTTTTAACCTCCGGGAAGGCTTGGGTAAATCAATTTTTTAACAACTAATTTCACGTGTAAAAAGAGCTAAAATGAAATTGAATAGAATCAATGTTTAAAATTACGTTGTGAACGTCATACACGAAGCTCGCTGATGATCCTGATGAACCACCGAAATAGGGGTAAGTCGGAGATTGCATTTATATGTTTAAAATATTCCTTTACTTGGATTTTCCGTCGAAAACGTTCGTTTTTCTTTTTAACCTTACTGATACTTGTTTTTTTTATTCTATCACGTTGAAAGTGGAGGCGAAGAAAATATACGGGTTAGTGATAAATCCATGGATAAGTCAGACAGGTAGTGGTAGTCTTGGGCCCCGAATTGAAGATTGATAGGATAACAAACGAGCGGCAGGGGGTGGCTTTCGCCCCCGAACCTTTACACAAAAGTCACATAACCGTCCAAATAAAACAGAGATCGTTCTAGGGGAAGGGGTTGTAGGGGGATTGAGGAAAAGCTTTTATGTACCGGGGAGTAGTTATAGTACCCGCATAAAACAGTAACTCTTCGTCCTACGATTATTTCCTACCCCACTAAAACGTTAATGGTAGAGCAAATATAGCGCTACCAAACGCTTGCAAACAAAAATTGCAATTCTATCTCTTAAAATCATTGACGGGAATTTAAGGCAGTTTTCTAGTGTAAACGGCGATTTTTTTCGAGATCTAAAGAAAAATCCATCGGTACTATTAAATATTTCAACATCGTTCGTTTTTCTACTTATTTATTCATACTTGCAGGTACTCTATAAAATTTTTCGAGTATAATAAAAATGAATTGAGGGTGCTACGTGGTTTCAAGTCGCCATGATTCCAGACGTCTACTCAATTGAAACAAAAAAACCAAAAAGTTTATTGATCAGTAAAATATTATAGTATGGCTATCGCATGAACCTCCAAAAATTACGAAAAAAAAAGAATTCGCAAAATGACGACCTTCTAAACAATGTGTACGGATTTTCGAATTTAAAAAAAATCTTTGAACAACCATAAAAAATGTTCATTCTTTTTTTCTTCTAAATTTTAGAGGTTCGTGCGATAGCCATACTTATACTGACCAAGAATCTTTTCGCGGTTTCATGTCGCCATGAAATTATGGCGATTTTAAATCGCGTAGCACCCTTAAATTATTTTTATTGAACTCGAAAATATTTGCAGAGTACCTGGAAGTGTTAATAAATAAGTGGAAAAAGACCTATGTTGAAATATTTAATAGTACCTTCGAATTTTTTTTTTAAACCTAGAAAACAATTCTCGATTAGACTAGAAGACTGCCTTGAGGGCTCACATACCGCTGCGCGCGCTGAAAACCGAGTCAATTTGAAACATTATTATGAAGGTTATATGGTGAAAAAAAATAAAAATTGTTGATTCCACATTTTTTATTAACTCTTCAACTATAAGGGAAAAAATTCAAAAATCTTTTTTTAAATTAGTAGTCTGGTAACTTAAGCCGATTTTCATGTCTTTTTTGGAGGGCGTTTTTTTGTAGGAAAATAAAAATGAATCGTTTTGGATATTTAGGACGTTTTTATTTACATATTAAAGATACAAAAAAAAAATCTTTTGAAACAATTTAATAGTTTATTATTATTATTATTATTGATCGAAGTTGGCACCTCGAAAAAAAAGCGCGTGGGTGGCCCCGGTGATTTTGGCTCTTGATGTTATCTGAAATAAAAAATTCTTGATAATTCTTAATCTATAGACATGTCATTCTGGTCGGAACTACTGAAGTTAAATTTCATGGATAAATAACAAAATGGCGGGCAAAATAAAAGGACTTTTTTTTCCAGAGTCCGCCATTTTGTCATTTATCCATGAAATTTAACTTCAGTAGTTCCGACCAGAATGACATGTCTATAGATTAAGAATTATCAAGAATTTTTTATTTCAGATAACATCAAGAGCCAAAATCACCGGGGCCACCCACGCGCTTTTTTTTCGAGGTGCCAGCTTCGATCAATAATAATAATAATAATAACAAACTATTACATTTTTTCAAAAATTTTTTTTTTTAATCTTTAATATGTAAATAACAACATCCTAAATATCCAAAACGATTAATTTTTATTTTCCTACGAAAAAACGTCCTCCAAAAAAGTCATGAAAATCGGCTTAAGTTACCAGACTACTACCTTAAAATATTAACATTATTTTTTACGGGTATAAATGGACTACTAATGAAAACCATGGCGCCTCCTTGTCGACATCATAACTTCACCAAAAATTATCCAATCTGCAAAAATAAAAAAGAATCAAGTAAAATACTGTCGTAGTAATAGTCTGACGAAGGGAATTTATTTTATTTTTTCAAAAATAAAGAAATTACAGTATTTCAAACTTTAGTATGGTATTTTAAAAAAATAGTGTTTAATAATTGATAAAAAATTGTCCACTCAAAAAATTAAAAAAACCACTCGTCAGATTATAGAGAAAATAATTATAAAGATTAAAAATAAGAAATAAAAAATATTAAAAAATTGACTGACAATGAGTTATCGTACTGGCACTGTCTAAAAACATAGTTTCGAAAAAAAGGCGCTTAAAGTTTCTGGTAGGTAAAACGTGAACTTACTGGCCGGTCATATTTATTGCTATAACTTTGTAACGGAGTAGAATTTCCTTAAAAGTTTTTCTTTGCAATATTCTTAAAAGTATAAAGAATACAAATCTATAAAAAAACTTGATTTTTTTGAAAATGTCAGGGGTATGTGAGCCCTTAAGTAATCATTTAACGACAAGTGATTTTCATAGATCTTTTTGACTGTGTAATTAAACCCAGTACAGTTTTCATTTGGCGATAAATGATTAAGAGGCTTTGGCCTATAAATTGAGAGTAATTCATTGTGAAAGGCAATTATATGATTGAAATCGTTGCCAAATGGTTTCATGATTCATCAATTTCAGGTTTCAAGGTCCCTATGGCTTTATGCTATCGCAGTTTATGATAAGCCCCTCAAGCTTCAACGTTCTTCGAGTCCATTTTATGGATTCGTAGATAGAGATTCATTAGATGATTGTCTAATTAAGTTAATTGACGCGCAGCGGTCATTTGAAGACGTGGGTCCTGGCCGCACGCTTGACTCGTCGTAGTCTCCCTTGGTTCCTCGTAAAACTCACTTTACGCCTCTTGCGCCGTAACCAAGGCATTCACGTCTATTATTATAGGAGACCCCGAGGATGAACCCACAAGTACTACAGAAATTGCCGAAAGTCATTACCAAACTTTTCCCCCGTAATATATTTTTAGGGCGTCATTATTTCGACGGAGAAGGAGAGAATGGTGATCGCCTAACGGCAACATCGAATAACAACCCGTACAGATCAGCTATTTAAAAATAGCTTTAATTGTTTGCAAATCCTTGTTTCATTGGTCGTAAATTTGAGATCGAAAAATCGTAAAAAAAAACTCATTAAGGTAGTCTGGTAACTTAAGCCGATTTTCATGTCTTTTTTGGAGGGCGTTTTTTTGTAGGAAAATAAAAATGAATCGTTTTGGATATTTAGGATGTTTTTTATTTACATATTAAAGTTACAAAAAAAAATTTTTTTGAAAAAATTGACTAATTTATTATTATTATTATTATTATTATTATTGATCGAAGTTGGCACCTCGAAGTCCTAACTTTTTTTCTACCGAACCGATTGCTTTCAAATTTTAACAGGCTACTCTACACACTTATAGTTCTCGTCGGAACCACCGAGAAATTTTTTCACCCCTAACTTTTTATTTTACAACCCCTTCTTTGCTAAAATAAAAGGACTTTAGCAAAGAGGGGGTTGTAAAATAAAAAGTTAGGGGTGAAAAGATTTCTAGAAAAAAAAGTTAGGACCCGGGCTGCCAACTTCGAGGTGCCAACTTCGATCAATAATAATAATAATAATAAACTATTAAATTTTTTCAAAAAAATTTTTTTTTGCATCTTCAATATGTAAATAAAAACATCCTAAATATCCAAAACGATTCATTTTTATTTTCCTACAAAAAAACGCCCTCCAAAAAAGACATGAAAATCGGCTTAACTTACCAGACTACTACCTTAAAGGACATGATTATAAAAAAAAATTGTTATTAATTGTCCAGTGAAAACTCTGGCACAAGTTTTTTCTCCACATTTACTATATATTAGCGGAAAAAAAAGAGTGGTCACCATTGACCCCTCAGCCCCTCCTCGTAGATCGAAGAATATTTTTCAATTTGACAAATAAAAAAAAAAACAAAACCTCATTTTCTTAACCATTTTTATCGCGAGAAGTGCCATCGACTCTTTGTCAATGACGTTTTTCTCGCGGTTCTCGCGTTACGAGAGAAATTTGACGCGAGAGTGAAGAAAAATGCGCGGTCCCGAGGGCTGAGACGAGGTATGGCAAAGTAACACCCGAGGTGATATGCTCGTTACCTTCTTTTTTTGTCGGAAGGAGAGGAAAAAAAAAATTTCATTCCCCATTTTCCAGTCTCGGTATCCGTCTCCAATTCGCGTTGGACATTCGTGGAACAATAAAAATGTACCGAGTGCAGGATGAGAAAACGTATTTAGTTTCAATTTTTGCTCATACCCTCCACGGTTTCACCGCTCTTTTCTCGCGAGGGTATGGCATGTCAGTTCTTGTTCGCTGGGTTCGCCGACGAGTTCAGGCCGATGGCGTCGGGGCAAATTTTAATCAGACATAAACGCGGTTCTGATGAGTATCCCCGCGTGTGGGGTGGAGCGAAATAGCGGGCGAGTGAACAGGCATAACTTTTAACGGTCCAATAAAAAGACGAATAAGGGTGGAAATGAAAATCGGTGTCGACGGATGAGAGAACGTGGTCGACAAAAAGAGTCAAACGAGTTTATTCCACTTGTGTGTTTGTACTTTATTTTTCGAGCCTGGACACCAAACCTCACTCTGTACGTTTGGGTGGTTGGTGTGACATTTCTGGGTGGACGGGTAACGCGCGTCTCTCCCGATTTGTCGTACTAACCTTTGTCGCCATGTTATCGAACGTTCGCCACAAAATGGTGGTAGCATGGATCGGTTAGATCGATAGATGATAGGTCATGATGAAAATTTATAAAAAGGGAGATGGGGAGAAAGACAAGAAAGAATTTATCGATAAAGCGATTAAATTTGTGCCCGGTCCAGACCAGAAGGTTCGCACCTCGGAAGCTCAGCGTGATGTCAAGTGAAAGAGAAGCGGGAAGATGAAATAATGGATGCAGGGAGAGTGGACGTGAAATAGTGATAGAGAGAGAGAGAGAGATAGACCGCATCAAATCGAGGTGTACTGTTAGAGTGATGTTTACCACATCGGATTATCATCGACAAAAGCCAATGTAGTGTTGCTAGCAGCGAAGCGTTATCTACTATCGCCCCGTCCAGTCACCGATTTCACTACTTCACATACAGCGTCCATTGGGCGCCTCAGGTCAGGTCAGCAGACCCCGACGGATTGACAGACAGACAATGAAAACTATAGTGTGGAAACCGTACTGAAGTGTATCTATTGGTTGCACTTTACTGCTTAACCGGACGCTGGTATGTAACTCGGTTGAAGTTAGAAGCGTTCTAGCGAAAAACATTGAATGTTGTTTATTAAAGAAAACTTAATTCTTAAATGAATGGGAGCATATATTTATTCGTACAAAAATTTCATTATTTAGTCTGTTAAGTTAGTAGTCTGGTAACTTGAGCAGATTTTCATGTCTTTTTTGGAGGGTGTTTTTTTGTAGGAAAATAAAAATGAATCGTTTTGGATATTTAGGATTGTTTATTTACATATTAAAGATAGAAAAAAAAAATTTGTTGAAAAAATTTAATAGTTTATTATTATTATTATTATTGATCGAAGTTGGGACCTCGAAGTTGGCAGCCCGGGTCCTAACTTTTTTTCTACCGAACCGATTGCTTTCGAATTTTAACAGGCTACTCTACACACTTATAGTTCTCGTCGGAACCACCGAGAAATTTGTTCACCCCTACCTTTTTATTTTACAACCCCTTCTTTGCTAAAATAAAAGGACTTCAGCAAAGAAGGGGTTGTAAAATAAAAAGTTAGGGGTGAAAAAATGTCTCGTTGGTTCCGACGAGAACTATAAGTGTAACTATAAGGTAGTAGTCTGGTAACTTAAGCCGATTTTCGTGTCTTTTTTGGAGGGCGTTTTTTTGTAGGAAAATAAAAATGAATCATTTTGGATATTTAGGATGTTTTTATTTACATATTAAAGATACAAAAAAAAAATTTGTTGAACAAATTTAATAGTTTATTATTATTATTATTGGTCGAAGTTGGCACCTCGAAAAAAAAGCGCGTGGGTGGCCCCTGTGATTTTGGCTCTTGATGTTCCCTGAAATCGAAAATTCTTGATAATTCTTAATCTATAGACATGTCATTCTGGTCGGAACTACTGAAGTTAAATTTCATGAATAAATAACAAAATGGCGGACTTTGGAAAATGAACAACTTTTTTCCAAAGTCCGCCATTTTGTTATTTATCCATGAAAATCAACTTCAGGTGCCAACTTCGATCAATAATAATAATAATAAACTATTAAATTTTTTCAAACTAATTTTTTCTTGTATCTTTAATATGTAAATAAAAACATCCTAAATATCCAAAACGATTCATTTTTATTTTCCTACAAAAAAACGCCTTAAAAAAAAGACATCAAAATCGGCTTAAGTTACCTTAAGAGGCGATAAAATGAAGCTCTGACTCAATTTTGTTGAAAAAAAATTGTTTCTCGGATTCCAAGCTCGTGTCCTGTTGTTTTTTAATTTTTCGAGGACATCGATAGGACTCTCTATTATGCTGAGAAAATATAAACCAAAATATTTCGAAAAGGAACCTGGATGGACGCCGGAACGGAATATGGTCGTTCTGACTGGCGTTGATCAAGCCTTCTTTCCTAAATATTTTGGATTATATATTTTTACATACTAAAGAGTCCTATCAGTCTCCCCGAATAATCAAATAACAGGACACGAGCTTGGAATGCGAGAAATATTTTTTTTTCAACAAAACCGTGTCGGAGCTTTATTTTATCGTCTCTTAAGCTGAGACAGGCTAAATCGTGTGGTTTTTGTACCAATATATACTCCCGTACAAGTGAGGAATAAGTTTTCTCTAGTTGAGGAGTAATACCACTCTAGCAGAAGAAAAAAGGCTTAACTTTGAGGATTTATTTTGGGAGTATGAAAAAAAGGATAGAATTTCTTTTCATAGGGTTTGTTTAACCCAAATTGAAGTGTGAAAACAAAAAATTTATATCATTTTGATACACAATGGCGGCGACATCTTGAAAATCGTCTTTTTGTAAAACACCTTAACGAGAGGACGGTTTTCTCGTAAAGTATACGACGTAGAACAAAAAACTAACAATTTTTATAATCTATATACTATTGGCTATGGGACTACGTAGGGTTTTTTTTCAAATGCAGTTTTGTAGAAATGGTGCAGTTTTGCAAAAAATGAATCGATTTGTTGCCAAAAGAGCAGTAAATTGCTTATAAAAAAAAGTTTACACTGAACCAAAAAACGGCTACGTACTCCGATACAGGACGTAATTGTGAAGCTACTATCAGAATTTTTAATCGATTCATGCAACGGTGTTGAAGTAATACGTCCTCCCAGCTTAAAAAAGACGATTTTCAAGATGAGCTCTGTCATCGCCATTTTGTATCAAAAAGATAATACATTTTTTTTTTTCATACTTCAATATGGGTTAAATAATCCCTATGAAAAGAAATTCTACTCTTTTTTTCATACTCCCAAAATAAATCCTCAAAGTTCGGCCTTTTTTTCTGCCACTAGAGTGGTGCTACCCATTAAGGAGGGAAATAGGGTTAGGACAGCGTTTTTTCAATGATTTTCATGAATTTTTTTATAGTATAAAAAATGAATATAATTTATTGAAACTTTGAGAATATTTTATAAATATATTTAAGTATATACTATAAAATATTAGCGACCCCATATTGCAGGTCACAATCAGACTCAGCATTTTGCGTACATTCTGGAAGCCGCAATTTTCATCTGAAATCAAACGAGGTTGGAATTTACTTTTATTATATGGCTCTCTTCTATATGAACCTAAATGCTATAAAAAAAATAGAAAATTGAATTTTTTACAGGGGTCAAAACAAAAAAGCATGATTTTTTGCCACTTTTTACAACTTTATTCGCAAAAAAAAAATTATTTTAAATAATGATAATATTCCGATTTTAGGTTCATATAGAGCGCAATACTATGTAGAAAGTAACTGCCAATTTTCAAAACGATTGGTTGAAAACTTTTCCAACTAGCGTGTACGCAAGTTAAAAAAAAAGTCGTTTTCAGAAAAACGCGTTTGAAAAAATAGTACCAAGATAAACAAGCAATATGGGGTCGCTAATATTTAATAGTATATACTGAAATATACGTATACAAATTATATAGTATATACGCAAATATATGTATAAAATATTCTCAAAGTTTCAATAAATTATATTAATTTTTTATACCGTAAAAAAATTCATGAAAATCATTGAGAAAACGCTGTCCTAACCCTATTTCCCCTCTTAATGGCTTATAACAATAGAACGAGTCGGAATTTTAATTTAAAATTTTGGGAACATATTTTTTAATAGTTTTACTAACAATTTATGAAATAAAAAAAAAATCGATGTTCGAACCGTCTAACCCTATTTCCCCCCTTAAGCACATTAAATTTTTTTTTACCAAAATGTTCGGAAATTCAACGACGATAATTATTTATGATTTTTTTGAATTGACTCAACCGAATGCGTGTTTTGGTAAATACGAAGTGCCCCTCTGCTGAACACAGTATCCTGGCTGTTCTAGGCGTAGCGGTGAAGTTGGAAAAGTTGCAATATTGAAACGTCCTTCTGAGCCCGAGGCTCTAGCGAATGACAAATGGATGGGGGTTGAAATAGCGAGACCGGGATGACGCCACGAATTTTCGTCAAAACGAGTACCTTCCACAACTGTTTTGGAGCTGAAATATTTTTCTAACAAAAAATGTACTTTTAGCATCCCGAAACCGACGTTGTTGAAGAGAACAAACTGCTCGGCGTGGGTGAAAAAAGTTAATGTAATACATAGGGCCTTGTCCTTGCGGCGCGTGACAAACACCTCAAATTTTCACTGAAACGAGTGGTCTCAGTAACCGATATCGGAATGAAATTTTTTAAAAAATACATTGTAGATAGATCTTTTATTATTCAAAAACTATTGATGTTGCAGAAAACAACCTCGTTCTTTCGTATGAAAAATGAATAAATCGTGAATTATTTCGTCCATGGTGGCCGTGACTCATAATTTTTCTCTGAAACGGTTGCCTTCCGCATCTGATATCACAATGAACATCTTTTCTAATTATGGAAAAAAAATATTTATATTATCCGTTCCATTCATAACCGCATTGTGAACGATCAATTGTTTTTTGTCATTCGCCAGAAACTAGAGCTCCGAGAGACGTTTCAATTTTGCCACGTTTCAAACTTCGTCGACTAGTAGTAGTAGTAGTAAAATGTGTTTATTGACATAATGTTATATAACACGGTTACAAATCAACAAGGCCATCGACCGAAGTCCTTCAGTCTATGATTTTCTTAGATGTGGTTAGGAATTTTCATTGTCCAAAGTGTATTCAAGTTTGGTGTTTGTATTATACTTTGAATGAGCGTATTATCGGTTGACGTTGTGCATGTATTGTAGATTTTGGAAAATAGTATGCTTCGGAAATTTGTGTTTCGGTGTGGTGTCCGGTAGTCGTTGTATACATAATGATTTAAGATGATCCAGTTGTTCTATTGAAAACTTTGCGGTGAGGGTCTGTATTCTGGTTGTTATTGGTGTGATGCCTGTTTTTTCATATATAAGTGAATTGCGCGGATTGTAGAGAGGGTTTGTCGGGTTTCTGATACGTGTGAGACGTCGGAGTGCACTGGTTTCTGCAGTTCTAATTTTTTTTCAGTGCGTTTTCTCTGCATATAACAAAGATTGGATGCCCGTATTCAATAATGGGTCGACAGATACATTTATATATTTTCCCGACTTGTTTTGTACGAATTTTTTGCTCAGAGAATGTGATTCTTCTGAAATGGGAGGCTCTGTTTGTTAGTTTGATATTGGATTGTTGGAGATGGTGGTTGAAGTTTAGCTTGTGGTCTATTTGTATTCCTAGGTATTTTGCTATGGGAGATGGTGAGATTTCTACGTTGAATAAATTTATTCTAGGTGAGTCGGGGGTGATTTGGTGGTTGAAGATGAGAAGTTGTGATTTTTGCGGGCTTGGTTTTAGGCGCCAGTTATTGAACCATGCTGTTATACGATTTGCTGATTGTTGAAGTGTATTTATTGTTTCCTCTAGGTTGTGTTGGTGTGTTACTAGGGCTGTTTCGTCGGCAAATTGGAGTGTATATTGGCTAAGATTAAAGTATCTTTTGTCTTCGTACGAGTGGTTGTATATGTCGTAGCAGAATACGTTGTATAGCAGCGAAGATAGAGGGGAGCCTTGCGGAGCTCCTTGGAGCGGTGTAAAAACTCGAGATATATAATTTCCTATTCGTACTGTTAGTTTGCGTGAGTCAAGAAATTTGTTTAAAATTTGTATCAGGTAATCCGGGCAGTCGATGACATGTAGTTTATATAGGAGGCCTTTATGCCAGACGCTGTCGAACGCTTTGGCGATATCGAGGAAAAGGACAGCTGATATTTTGTTGGATAGTTTGCTTGTTTCAATGTTTGAGCTTAAAACTTGTCAACAGGTTAAGAGTAGATTTTTTTGTTCTAAAGCCAAACTGGTATTCTGGTACACTGCGGTCTATTGTTTTTTCGAGTCGAACCTTGATTATTCTTTCAAATAGTTTGCCTATGGAGGGAAGAAGAGTTATCGGCCTATAATTGCTTGCTGCGCTATGATCTTAGTTCGGTTTTGGAATAGTTATAATAGTTCCTATTTTCCATATGTGGGGGAAAGTGAAGTTTTTAAGACAGTAGTTAAATGCTTTTGTAATGAAGTTGTGCGCTCTTTGGTTTAGGTTTTTGATAATTAGAACCGGGATGTTATCGAAGCCTAGTGATGTATTCTTGCATTTGCTTAAGACACTTTTGAATTCCTGGAGTGTGACCGTCTCTATTTTTTCATCTGGAGCTCTTCTTTGATTGAAATATTCTTCACACTAGGCAGAATTCGTCGACTATTTTTAGGCTGTATTTGAAATTTTCGATGAATCGCGATATCAACATTCATCATAACCCACAAAATCAGACAAGTGATCATTTTTCTTCCTGATGATCATTTCTGCATCTTCCTGAATACTGAGTTCCATGTTCCCCGAAATTTCTCAGCGAGGGCTTTGCAGTACGGGCTCCAAAGAATTGAAATGATTTATTCACGTTAGAAGAACAATTGGACCATTCGATATCTGGTGATTTGCGAGAAAGAAACAATAGGCCACAAAATGGTCGCTTCAAAGTTAAGTTCATCTCGTTACCTATTGGCTTCTTCAAACGGATACTCTTCGTTAGTTCGACCGCTTGCCAAATCGTCACTGTTCAGTTTACCTGTCCGATTCACAGTTCGATACGTGCTGTTGGAAGATATTTAAATAAAAAAAAAATGGAACAGAGGACTAGGGAATAAGAAGACTTCATTTTCTCTGCGGTACGCCGGAGGCGATGAACCAACTGAGGGAAAGAAAAAGCCGCCAATGCGCTCCTTCGTCGTTCCCCTTTAATTTGAGAGACTCGCGGAGCTTTGAATGTAGCTCGCTAGCTTGGTTCGCTCACTCGTCTTTGAAGTAGTCTTCAGGTCTTGTCTTGGATGCTGGTGTAAGTAATCAGGCGTCCACTCGTCCGAGTCTACAGCGGGGCAGAAGCAGCTCTCGGTTTTCAACTTCTCTTTCACTCACTCTCTCTCTCTCTCTCTCTCACTCCCGCTCAGTCTCTCGTGTCTTTCTGCCTTCCGCCACAACCTGACTTTAAAAGAGTCGCTCGAACGAATGTCTGTTCCGCATCCAAGTATCACGCTCGAAGAAGCTTCTTTCGTACTGTTGACCGCAAACAAATTAATTCCCGAAACGTTAAATTCCGCCGAATGCAAATAATTATATTTCTCATTATATTTTCACCAAACGTATTTTCCGTTCGTTGGAATTGAAAAGAAGAGCTCGGGTTAATTGGAGTGGGAATGAAGTCAGGGGCGATAGAGCGCGATGGGTTTGAGAATTTTTTTCACCAACGTGAAATTATCCGGAAATATTTGCGGAGATAAAGAGTGCGGCGAGGGACTCAGGTGGTAAAAGGTGGTTTCATCCCCCGTGGGGGAAGTGGGATGGAGTTTGAACGTTCCTCCTTTTAACCCGGGCCATACACCTCTCGTTGCGACGCAACCTCATTTCCATGGCGGAAAGACGGTTAAAATTCGTCCACTAGCCAACCCCTTCATCCCCTTCAATCTTTTCAAGCCGTCGACCAACCTACCGAATTTATCGCTGCCGTTCCCCTTTAATTTTAGACGTCATCGCGTACTACTGGCTACTCATTTTTTTTTAAGTAGCTTCCTCTTGTGCGTTCTGTGCCGGATGCTACCACGCGAACTACTCTGGTGTGTCATGTTATAAATGTATTTCGTTTCGTGAAAGTGACTGGCTTACTGGGAGGTTGTATCGCAGTAGGGACCCGGGTAGAAATTCCAGTGAACCGACCGTCCTCACCACGCGAATAAGACATACGTGGCATTGCATGCCCCGAAGGCAAACCCTCCATCGACCAGTCGTGAAGTGGACGAGCAGACCGACGAATAGAGAAAGCTGTTGAGCAAGCAAAAGCTGAGGCATATATGCAGGCTTGATGGTTGGACAGCTTCACTTTATCAGTGAGATATTCGGTGTAACTGTGTGCGATCGCTTGTTTGAGACGAGTCTACTTCTCTCGAATCGCTCGAGGGTACTCGGGAGGTGATGGACTCGCGGTCGGGTAGCTTCAGAGTGCGTCCAGTGGATTTACCTTCGGGAAAAACTAAAAAATATACCGATGACACGAATTGAGGCGGAACGGAATGAAATAAACGAGTCGGAAATGGAAAAGGCACGACGAATGCCATTTTGGGATATCATCGTAACAGTGATACCATAAAAAGTATCGCGACTCGCGACGCCGTTAAAGGATTTTGACTAATAAGAATTTATACAGAGTCAAGGGAGAGTCTCAACGAGTCAAACCTTTGCAGACTCATGGTTGGTCATAGGACGATCGTTCATGAAATCATGTGAACCTTTATAAAATAATGTTAAACTCGCATACAGTGCTGGGAATTTAAAGTGGAAGGCGAATTGCCGATTTTCCGATTGTCGAATTTTTGCCGAATTTTTGCCGATTTTCGCGAAAATTTGACGAATATGAAAATTGCACTTCGACGATGCACGTCCTCGCCGTTTCCGGGGAACGATAACGCCAATTTCTTTTCACGAGGTCATAGGCCCTCGTGAATAATACATTCGCGATAAGAATGAGCCCAATCGGTCCAACAGTTTTCGTGCTAGCCCTGCTAAAAGATTTTCACTTTAACCCCATCCCTGCCACCGGGAGGTTGCGTAGCCAATTGCTCCTGGAGTAGTTTTCATCCCTGTTCGTAAACCTTTAGTTGGATACTATATTTATCCTCTATCGCATCGGCAACGCTTAGATAACGAGGTCGCCGGCAGGACCGCAGTTCTACAGATTCCAACTGTACATCTACCCAACTGTCACGACCAAACTGACACGAGCATACGAATATTTCGCAATATTGTCTCGATAAAACTGTTCCGAAGAAAACTCTCAACTCTCCTGAATCTCTATTCGACACGTGCAGAAATCTTCACGAACAAAACTATCAACGTCTAAACTGTCACGGTCTCAACTGTATTCTGCGCAACTGTAACGCAGCAGAAGTCCCCGTCTACACTGTCAGGGCGTCTACTGTATTCTACACCAACCGTCACCGTCCCAACCGTCACCGCGCAAAACTGTCAATGTTAAGAACAATTTGTTTTGTCCAAAATCTATCTCCAAAGGTATTGTATTTGTAAGAATATTCGCGTTGAATGAGAACGAGGTTATTGATAAATAAATTTTGCTAATGTATAAAACGCAATATATTTCATACGGAAAATGCTAAATAAAATTTTAACGTTACATTAACTGTTATTTATGAAAAAAGACCACGTTTTCTATGTCTATTTCCCTTAATATATTAGGAATAAAATTATTCCGAAGTAATCACGTTAGTGAAGTCAGAGAGATTGTAGACGACAACCGTGCTTCGCGGATCATAAAAGGGAAAATTTTACCTGAAACTAAAATAAATAATCCTCCATATGAAATCACAATTGAAGTAAGTTTATTAAATTTGTAAATTAATAGACATTTTCTGTAGGTAATTTTGTTAAAAATATTGGAAACAAACGGTAAGTTAAATAAAACTACTGTATATAAATAATATAATTAATTAATTAAATTTGTTAATTAATTATTAATTAATTAATTAATTAAATGTTAGCTATGAAAGAATTTATGAATTTTTTTCAGTTGCAAAACGATCGTTCGATTTCATACAGTAATTGCGCTTGTAAGGCTGGTCTATCTAAACGAGGGTGTAAAAACGTCGCAGCTGTGTGCATTTATGTCAATGAAGAATGTACTACATCCAAAACCGACCAGCCGCTAATGTGGAATAAGCCTAGTAACTTCCAATCTGCAAAATACAAAAAAGGATACACTATAGACAATTTAGTATCACAAAGAATAGCTGTTTCGGAAAAATGCTCCTCGGTAGATGAAATTGAACACGTACAAGAAGAACTTATGCTGCTAGACTGTTCATTTGCGAAATACGTACAAACTGGGAAATTAACTAAATCAGAAAGAGGTCTTCACAGGCAAGAAAAAGAGAAGCATCTGAAAGAATTGCGTTTTGTGTGTGAGGAATTTAAAAAATTCCAAACTGTTGCTACATATCACAGTTATGAATGTCTTTCACAAGATAAAGGATTGAAGATAATTCTACAAAGAATTGAATGTCCCGAGAAGCTTCAGAACTTGTATAAAAATATTATAACAATTATATAGCCACATAATAAAAATTTGATTGAAATAATTCTGTACCTTATTTATATATTAAATAATTATACATTAACTTACCTTCTCTTAACGGCTTGAATCCATTGTTTCTTTCTTTCTATTTCATAACTTTTTGATGGAAAACAATAGAACTTTAACTGCGGATTTTTAGCTTCAGTATTGAAGCAATCGTCAAAGCTGCAATTTCCATTTGAGCGAATAATTTCGCTGCTATTCGAAGCCATAATGAACGTTTCGTCAGCTGCGTCACCCTTGTGTTGCCAGATCTTACCGATAGGGCGGCGCTGCAGGAGATACGCAACAGGCCTATAAGCTGAACTCGTAGATAAGAGCGCTCGGGCTGCCTCACCAAACGCGGCGCAATAGTGCGCGATATTTCGTGCGTGTCCGCTATTACCGATCGCTGAGCACAAGTAAGTTCGCGCAGTGCGAAGGCTGTGGTTGAGACGACAGCGGCGAATGACGTAAGTATTAGCGGACACGCACGAAATATCGCGCGCTATTGCGCCGCGTTTGGTGAAGCAGCCCGAGCGCTCTTACCTACGGGTACAGCGTCTACGAGTGTGAGTTGGGTAAATCTCGCGTTAAGCGGTGACGGTTGGTGCCGTGTACAGTTTTGCCCGTGACAGTTTAGCCGGTGACAATTGCCGCGGTTACCGTTGCTGCGGTGACAATTTAACCGGTGACAGTTTGAACGGTGACAGATTAAACGGTGATTGTTTAGACGGTGACAATTCAGACGGTGACAGTTTAGATGGTGAAGGTTTAGACCGTGACAGTTTAGACGGTGATAGATTTGTTTGTGGAGATTCTGCACGTGTCCAATAGAGATCGGGGAGAGTTGAGTGGTGACAGTTTGTGCGGTGACAGTTTTAATGGTGAGAGTTTTGTTCGGGAACAGTTTTGTCGTGACAATATTGTGAAATATTCGTATGCTCGTGTCAGTTTGGTCGTGACGGTTGGGTAGGTGTACAGTTGGAATCTGTAGAACCGCGGTCCTGCCAGGTCGCCGGATCAACTGATTTTCCACCCCTCACACATTTTCGTTGCCCACGTGCGCATTTGCTGATTAATTTTAATGGGACCTGTTTTGTTCGAAAGATTATCAAATTTTCTTGAATGTTCTCTTTTGAAATTTTCAAATTTGTCAAATTTTCGCGAAAATAAGCGAAGATATTCGCATTCCACTTCAAATGCTCGGCACTGTATTTATTGTAACTTCTAATTTGCCAGGTAGGGCCCCAAGAACTCTCGAAAATTGTCTGTGGATTGAAAATTGAGGAAGAAAAATTTCTTTCGTCAGGTTCTGCGTGTAGCGTCAGTGGAATACCACTGACGCTACACGTCTAACAACGGTATAAACAAACCGAACCAAAACACTACGATTACTGCCCACTTTTTTGGCCAAATGCCATTCCGCTAATAATTATGCATATACAGCAACAAATGAATGATCGTCAGTTAAGGTTTTCATCCGTCCAGTGTCTACTGGACAGAGTTTTCAGCATCGAGCTTCTCAGTATTAATAATATTAATTTTGGTACGGCAAGTCTGAGATTTTTGGCGAAAAAAGATATTCCTGATTCGAATTTTCCTATTTTCCGGCCAGCTCCGCATCAAGGGCTCTGGAATTACTGGTCGAAATTTCAAAACATTCGGTCCAGTTGTTCGACAATGTCATTTGGCCAAAGGATGCAATGCATTTTCTCAATGATACAGGGTCGATGAAACGGATCTTTCACATCGTTTTAACTCGCGAGTTAACTCGATCGGTTTTCTGAACGCCTCAACATCAACACGCGCGTTTTTGAACGCCTGAAGTTAACCGTAGTTGACTCGGGTAACGTTTTTGAGCGCAGTTCAGGCGACAGACGAATCGACGACAGCGTTTGCGGTGGCGAAAAAAGTAACTGCCGTAAACTATCGCAGTGTTCAGCAACGCCGCCATCGGCTACCTTTGAGGTTATGTCGTCTGCTCGATCAAAGGCCAAACGCGATTTACATATTTTTATTTATCTATACTACATTATATTCTATATCCAATTTCCTTCAATATAAAGATGATTGCCAATAAATCTTTCTGCTAAAAATATAACGCGTGCAAATCTGAAACTTGCATACAGCTTCTCAACTGCGTTATCTCGATCGGCAAAGGCTTTCTTTATGATAAATCCACTAGCTCTTACAATTAGTGGTAACTTTGCGAACCAGATAACATTACGAGGAAATAACGTGCGAGTATCTCCATTGGCAATAGTTTTATCAAACTGTCCACATCCACCTATTTAAAAGTCAGAAACCGGGTGAGGAACAATCTTCCGATAGAATCGACCGTACTTGAACATTCATTGCACGGAAGGTACGGACGCCGTTCCATCTATGAATAAAATCGAACGCCGTCGGACAATTGAGTTTCCATAATCGTTCTTTTCTCGGCTCCCAATGGACGCCGCGGCGAATTTGAGAATTCCCCTCGCGGCACGAGGCGGAACGATGGAAAGCGATAATTAAGAGGTCCATTGGCATTAAACCGAGGAGTTTGCGCTCGTGCTCAGAACTCTCAAGGCTCACTATAGATGGCGATAGGAGCATTGGGTTTGGGAACAGAGAGAGAGAGAGAGAGAGAGAGAGAGAGAGAGAGAGAGAGAGAGAGAGAGCGGATAGCAGGGAGTCGAGAGTGATAGCCAGATTCAAACGACTTTTGAACAAGCCTCCGAAGTCAATTCATTCGGAATTCAAATTACAGCACGCTGAGGTGGATGCCATGGGGTTTACTCCGTGCTAGCTTTATTCCTTTCTCACTTCCTCCCGCCTCTACTCTCCGGTATGTACATGTATATATCATCTCGGCCATTCAAGACTACGGCGGCACAGCAGGTCCTGTGGGAGCGCCAGTTATAATCCTTTCAGGGGTCCTTCGCGCTAGAGAACTTTCCCCGGTGTGTCCGAGCTTTTGGTATATACCATTCTCCATTTTACGTATTGTATATACATATATTTCTCTACGGTGTCATGACTTCAACCCGTACCGTGGCTTTCAGTTCTGTGAATCGTGATTAAGAAATTTCTGCCATTTTGATGTCGACGGAAATATCTATTCGCACGAACTACGCCAATGTACCTGACAAAACCATGTGAGAAATAATTTTTATTGTTCAAAATTAACAATAATTTCTCTTCTGTTTTTAATCTCCTGACGAGAAGCCGCTTATTCGTACTTCTTCGTTTTGTACGGTCGTTGAATTTCACTAAAAAAAAAATTCCGTCATGACGTCGGTGTTGACCTCGCTAATAATTGACCTATCTTACTATAAATCACTGCCCGGTCCATGATATTACTTGGAAAAATATTTTCAATAAACTCTAAGATAACGAGTGTTATAACCGTAAACTTCCGAATTTTTCTTTCGTACTTACCATACTTTGTATTAAATTTTATGTTACTACATTTCGGGGCATTTAACGGAAACAAAGAGATAACGTATTCCTCGTTCGGTGAATCTGTTGGGTTTTTTGTTTTGTTTTATTGTGTTATTCAGTCGAGAGTAACTCGTAACTTTAGGTACACCCCCGAGAGGAAGAAATCAATGCTTCCGGCTGGAACGAGCGGCCGCACCGGACCAGGAAACTTATATTATTCTCTGCACGTTATCGTCCACTCAATTCTTTCCTCCCCCTCCCCCTCCCTCCCGCCATCCGCTCCATCGAATCTTGTACTTTTTATTTCAACTTTCTTCCATTCCACATCTCTCTCTCTCTCTCTTGCTATTATACAACTGTTCTCGAGTGGTCCGGTCGTCTCGATCGCTCTTCTTCTTTTTTTTTCTTCATCTCCGAGCTTTTTCGGTACGAAATTGCCTCGGCCCCGGCTACCGAAACGCTTTTCGATCTTATATTTTTTTTTATTTAGCGTTGAATCAATTTCACAACTCCCTGGCAAAACTTCGCCGGATTCAATTTCACGCAAACGTTTTATTTAATTCCGCGTTTCCACGATGGCTTGGTAGTTTCTTCTCCGAGCCATAATTAGAATTTCTAATGCCTCTCGAGATTTACCACGGAAAACAATTACCCCTCGCTAATATTATGAAGTATATACGGAGCGGCGTCATCAGTTTGTACGAGTTGCGTGCAACAATGGAGCGATAGTTTTGTGTGTACGATTCATTTGGGGTCATTAGTGCTGTCGCGTAAGATGGAAAGCGGACTTAAAAAATGAAATTAAAGAAAGAATTAGTTTTCACGTAATTCAAGGAAGTACGAGAATTGAGAATTACGATGGAAGCAAGGCCTATTCAAAATTGCCGCTCTTTTCCGCTCTGCCCGGGTCAGGCAGCACTAGTTAGCATGGGTGAACGGCAGTAAATCCTCGGATTATCGTATATTTATTAGCAAAATTCAATGTTTTTAGTACGATCTGAAAATCAGGATTATTAACGTTGATGTTTGTGCGTGGACAGAATCAACTGCGATAATTGGATAGAATGCATTATTGCCACAAGGATACAGTGAACCTATAGGACGCGCCATGTTTAACCTCAAAATCAGAAAAATATTTCGTGCCAACTCTAACGGCTAAATAAATGATTTCGAACAATAAACCATTACTTATAACGTCAATTTATCACGTGACATAATGTCATATTCAAACATAGTTGATTTTTCAGGAATTATGCAATTTCATTCGCGCCTCTTGTCGTTTACACGACAGGAACAAAACGGTTTTTGATCTTTCGCGTGGGCTGAAAATTTTATTCCCCACGAACCGAACATCGTCCATGTTCTCTCGATTTTTATTTATCATATTGTTACCGTAATAAAGCGGTACCTTTTATATTATTATTGAATGGGGTTACCCATTCGCGTAGTAATCATCGGGCAGCGACTGGGAGAGAGTGGTTTGAAATTTGGCCGCGAGAGGTTAGGCTGCTGAATTTGTAATTACGACGGAGGTGTGGCCTATTCAATATGGCCTCTCTTTCCCAGTCAGCCCAAATCAGCCGGCACTAGTTAGTATGGGAAGCAGTAGTAAACCGCTGATTATCGTATTTTTTTGCGAAATTTAATGTTTTTACTACGATCCGATAATCAGGATTATTACCGTTAGAATCAACTGCGACAATTGTATACAGACGGAGTGCATTATTGCTATAAGGATACGGTGAACCTTTATGACGTGTCATGTTCAACCTCAAAATCAGAAAAATATTGCCTATCCACTCTAACGGCTAAATAAATGATTTCGAACAATAAAGCATTACTTATAACGTCAATTTATCACGTGACATAATGTCATATTTAAAAATAGTTGACTTTTCAGAAATTATGCAATTTCAGTCGCGCCTCTTGTCGTTTACACGCCACGAACAAAATGGTTTTTGATCTTTCGTCTGGGCTGAAAATCTTAGTCCTCACGGACCGAACATCGTTCACGTTCTCTAAATTTTTATTTATTATATCGTTACCGTACTAAAGTGGTCCATTTTTAATTACGATTAAAACGTAACGCATTCGCTCCTTAATGATCGTGCACCGACTGGCAGACAATGGTTCGAAATTTGGCCGAGAGAGGTCAGGTTGCTAAACGGTAATTCCCAATTACTTTGAAGTAAGCAGAAGTATTTATATTTAAAATATTTGCAGCAATACTAGAATAATTGATATTAAATATTATTATTATTAATTATGATCGACACTTACGAGGGGGGACTCAAAAAAAACGGGAACTGCGCTGCGGCGGGGAAGGAGAGTGGGGGAAGCCATTGCTCGACCAGGTGTCCGTTAGGGACACGTCTCCTGAGTTAGTGTGCGAAGTTCTGTGGCCGTGAGTGCATCGGTTCGCCCGTGGGAATTTTTGTAGTGAAACAACTTTTTCCATTTCGGCGAAAACGTGATGGCCGATTGTCGAGAGCAACGCCCGGTTATGAAATTTTGTTTCCTGTCGGGGATTTCCCCAACGCCCCCGGCCGCGGAAACTACTGTAATGCTTAAGACTGCTTATGGAGATGCTGCCCTAAGTAAAACCAGAGTCTACGAGTGGTTTTCACGTTTTAAAAATGGAGAAATGTCAATTGAAGATCTACCCCGTTCAGGACGCCCCTCAACGTCAAGAAGTGACGAAAACGTCGACAAAATCAATGCTCTCATTCATGAAGACCTTCGCCGAACCATTGATCAACTCTGTGAGATGTCTGGGCTATCATGGAGTTCAATTCAGAGAATTTTATCCAAAGATTTGCACATGAGCAGAGTTGCAGCCAAATGTGTCCCTCGCCTTCTCACAGCCGAGCAAAGGGAGCGTCGACTTCAGGCATGTTTTGAACTTCAAAATCAGCTCGAAGAGGACCCTGAACTTTTTTCCAAGGTGATTACTGGTGATGTATCGTGGTGCTATGGATACGACCCCGAAACAAAGCAGCAATCAAGCGTTTTGCCACTGTGGAGGAGGTCAAACAAAAATCGCTGAAAGGCCTAAAGAACATCCCGATAAGTGAATTTAAAAAATGTTTTGAACATTGGAAGGATCGTTTGCAGAGGTGCGTTGTGGTCAAAGGAGAATACTTTAAAGGTGATCAAATTTTGATGGAAAAATATTTAAAAATAAAGAAATTATGACGAAATTCCCGTTTTTTTGTGTCCCTCCTCGTATGTGCTATATTCTTCTCATTGTCGGATATCAACAAATACAAAGTGAAATTTCAACAACTCAATGAGTCGAAAGTCACCGGATACGTGTTGGTACATTTATGCATGGTGTATTCTAACCTCTCTAACTTGCTGGTTCCTCCATAACCCTTCGATAACGGAAAAGTCGCCCAGGTTGTTGAATTACAATTGTTCGCTAAGCATTTCCAAACATCTTCCGGTTACTTTTTCGTCTCGCGGGAAATTCAAGTGCAGCTTTGTTAAGGTTAGGTTGGGCTTTTAGAAGCATTGGCCGTTACATCTCAACTTCATAATTTAGGACGTGAAAAACAACTTTGTGACAGTATAACGTTCAATTTACACGATGAAATAGAATTTTTTAATATTTTTTTCGTTATCCATTGTATTTTATTTATCGAGTGTGAGCTTTTCAAAAACCTTAACTCGTTCATTGTGCATCAAATCGGTGGTAACAGAATCCCGGGGCGAGAGTCTCTATAACGTTCCGTCGTGGTCTTAGTCGATCGAAAATGGTCGACTTTTATATCGTACTGCGGAAGAAACTGTACGGTGGATATTGTTTAAATTTTGAGAATCGACGCATAAAGTCTTCCTGCTCCAAGTAGCCCTGCCACTTCTCTTCGTTCGGTGCAACTTTCAGGAACATTGAACGATTTGTTCGAATTTTGAGGAGATTCTAATTTTTTACGAAAATTTTTGTTACCACTTGAGGTTTCTGAGCTTTACCGTGATATAACTTTGAGATGTTGAAATAATTTCTTTACCATTCAATTTACTTGGTGTCGGAGACGGCGATCGATGAAACCGTTCAGACATTATGAAATTTCGAATTTTTCGGAAAATCTGTGGTTTTAACTTTTACAGATTTCAATAGAATGTCATTAAGGTAGTAGTCTGGTAACTTAAGCCGATTTTCATGTCTTTTTTGGAGGGCATTTTTTTGTAGGAAAATAAAAATGAATCGTTTTGGATATTTAGAATGTTTTTATTTACGTATTAAAGATACAAAAAAAAATTTTTTTGAAAAAATTTAATAGTTCATTATTATTATTATTATTGATCGAAGTTGGCACCTCGAAGTTGGCAGCCCGGGTCCTAACTTTAACGATTGCTTTCCTAACTTAATTAACGATTGGGTCCTAACTTAACCGATTGCTTTCAAATTTTACAACCCCTTTTTTGCTAAAATAAAAGGACTTTAGGAAAGAAGGGGTTGTAAAATAAAAAGTTAGGGGTGAAAAAATTTCTCGCTGGTTCCGACGAGAACTATAAGTGTGTAGAGTAGCCCGTTAAAATTTGAAAGCAATCGGTTCGGTAGAAAAAAAATTAGGACCCGGGCTGCCAACTTCGAGGTGCCAGCTTCGATCAATAATAATAATAATAATAATAAACTATTAAATTTTTTCAGAAAATTTTTTTTTTGTATCTTTAATATGTAAATAAAAACATCCTAAATATCCAAAACGATTCATTTTCATTTTCCTACAAAAAAGCGCCCTCCAAAAACGACATGAAAATCGGCTTAAGTTACCAGACTACTACCTTAAATGATGTATTTAAATTTTATCAAGAAATCTGGTATCGATTCAATACATGCATGGAAACAAGTTGCAAGTTGAAGTTGCAAATTGCATCCTCGAAATTTCCACACAGTGCTCAAGGGTCAAAGCTTTCTCTGCGAGGAAGGCGAAAATGAAGAAAGATCCGAAGTATCAGAAAGTTCCTCGCATCGACGGGGCTTTGTCCTTTTAGCATTATGTGAAATTTTGAGGAAGTATCTTGCACTTTTCACCGTACAGCTTTATTTATCGTTTTAAATTTCAGGCGAAGCACCAGGAAGGAAATGATTTTCTTGTGCTATAGAAAGCAAAAACTATGTTTTACATGTGTAGAAGACTCACATCGAACTTCTCTCCAATCCGCAGTCTCTTCGAAAAGTTATTGTGTTTTTGAACGGTACAGACAGATAGACAGACAGACGGAAATGCGGAAATGCATTTTTTGTATCCTAGGACAATGTAAATTATGTATTTCAATCATAATCGAAGAATCGATTGGTTTTTATTCATTATTTTCTCGTTCTACATACCTCGTATGTGATGCGAAAGCAAAAGACACCCCCGTAGAAAGTCCATCGAGGAATTATAATTTTATTTCGGAAATTCAATGCCGTTGATCTTGTATATTAAGCATATTGTTGTAAATCAGACGATGTAGGGAATGAACGGTGACACGAGGGTATCCCACAGTTTCTCCTTATTTATCGGTACATTTCCCCAAGCCTCTACTTCAGTTATATTAACGTTAAGTATACTGGCAAAGTCATCGCGCTTGTATTCCCGACGGGGGCTGCAGTAGAAAAGCTAAAGTTTGCTCGATCGACGTTGCTTGGGTGGAGTGAACGAACGTTCCTTAAGGGTGGGTGAAGCCAACGCCGTCCCAACTAATGGAAACGGCATTTCTTCTTACCTCGACCAATTAACATAATTATTGTTATAACAAACCACCTCTTCCTCCTCTCTCGTCCTTCTCAAACTCTGCAACTTTCGACTCGTTCTCAAAGCTAATGGGTGGGAAACCTTGAAGAGGGGCGAAGCCTGGCTGGTAGTCTCTTCCTTAAATTCATTCCTTAACACTCAACGTGGATTATCACGTCCAAAGTGTTCTGTTCTGATCGACCCGAGGACTGTGTAGCATTGTAGCACAGCCTCGAAATAAAAGCGAACACTCACTGGGGCTTGACATATTTTCAAATCAGTCTTCTAGTCTAAACAAGGATTTTTTTCTAAGTTTAAAAAATAAATTCATAAGTACCATTAAATATTTCAACGTCGGTCCTTTTTCCACGTATATATTGATACTGGCAGGTACACTGCAAATTTTATGCGAGTACAATAAAAATAAATGAAGGGTGCTACGCGGTTTCAAGTGGTCGTGATTCCATGGCGACTGTGACTATGCTTCCGGATGTTCTAATCATCTGAAACAAAAAAAAAAAGTAAAAAGATGCTCAGTACAATTGAGGCTGTCGCATGAATCGCTAAAATTTCGAAGAAAAAAATATGAAACCTATTTTATGCATGTTCAAAGATTTTTTTTAATTCGAAAATTCGTACATACTGTTTAGAAGGTGATTTCGTGATTTTTTTTCTTCGCAATTTAAAAAATTGATGCGATAGTCATACTTGTACTGATCATTAAAATTTTTTGTTTTTTTAATTTCGGACGAGTAGAACGTGTGGAAACTGGTCAAAGTCACCATGGGATCATGACGACTTGAAACCGCGTAGCAACCTTAATTTATTTTTATTGTAATCGGAAAAATTTGCAAAGTACCTGCAAGTATCAATGAGTAAATGGAAAAACGACCGACGTTGAAATATTTTTCATAGTACCTATGAATTTTTTTTTTTAAACCTCGAAAAAAATTCTCGCTTAGACTGGGAAGACTGCATTAATAATGACAGAATGAATTGATATTTGTTGAAAAAAGGTTATGGATTTTTATCACACGAATTTCCTTTTATAGTTATTTATATTCGCAGATTATCGTCAATCCATGCACCTCGCATATTCTATTAATAAAAATTTAGAACAAAAGGACGATTCATCGCATATTACTATTTTTACATCGAATCATTGAGTTATTAATAAAAACTTTCGGTAATTAATAATCATCCGAAACTTTCGGGCGAATGGTGCCGTAATACGTTGTAGAACAAGATGCAAGTTGAATCTGGCATATTGCTTGCTCTCAGAGTTTCCGAAGATTCCCAAAGCATTCTGTGAACAGTGAAAGTTTCTCAATTTCGGCTTCTTCGTTGCCGAAGCTTTCTGAATATTTGGAAACTACCCGCATGGAAAAAATGAATATGGAAAAATATATTCGACATATCTAACTTGTAGTCAATTCATATATACATAAATGTAATATCAATGTGTTAAAAATGTGTCAGAATTTGGAAAAATCCGCGCGCGCAGGCGTGCATGTGACAGGTTCCAAAAATGTAACTTATTATACCTCGAGAATGGCTCGACCGATTTCTTGCAAATTTTGTACGGATTTGAGGCGTCAAACTTCCATTGTTGGGTGCAATTTTCATTGGAATTATTTGGAAATTAGAGACTTAAGTGAGGACGACTATATATGCTTATGACGAATGCCTCATGTATATATTATGTCTTTTCAGTCTTTATAGCAATTTTTTTAAATCTATGCAAATAAATAACAATATTATAGGAAGACATAGTAATGTTATAAGTTAATAATATTAGTAGTATATATATGTGAGTTTGATACATACATTATTTTATAAAAAAAAGAAAGTAATGCTATACGAATTTTACCGTTAGAAAAATTTGCCATTAAGGCCTTACATACGTCCAGCGGTACCGAAAACGTACCAAAAGAAAAACTGTTTTTAGGAGGGATAGAAATAGAAATTGATAAAAAAATTCTTACACATTGTTTATTACTGTGTTAAGTTTGTAAAAAAATTTATTTCAATTTTTTTTTTCAAAAATTACAACATGAAAAATTACATTTTTTGAAGCACTGTAAAAAAAAAGTTGCTCCGCGGTCCGCAGTATTCCTTCCTCAAATGTTGACGGATCTGCAAAATGTAAAGAAATTCTTGTAAAATAAGGTAGTAGCTATAGTCTGTCGAGCCGGATTTTTGAAATTCGAAAAATTAAACAATTTACGGTAATTTAAAAAGAAATGTTAAGTTTGTGTCAAAAAAGTCACACTTTAATTGTTTTTATAAAATTTTCTAATTATAATTTTAAAAATCCGGCTCGACAACTATAGAAAAAACAATTCCGAATATTTAAAAAAAAAATCATCAAAAAATATTAAAAACCGTACGAGTTATCATGCCGACCGTGTCAGAAAAAGTAGTTTTGAGAAAAACGCGTTTAAAGTTTCAAGCGCGTTTCGCTCGAAGTCGCGCGCAGCTGGAGCAAGAACTTTATGAATTTTTTAAATTTATTTAGTTAACTTACGTCTAATCTCCCATTCCACCTATGGCAAATGAATGGTAAATACTCCATTAAGAATCGCATTGGTACTGCCATTGCTGGTGTCTATGGGAATGAATGGTAAATTTACCGTTCATTTCTCACAGGCATAAGCAATGCCAATGCCATTTGGGGTTTGGATGGAATTTTTGGTATTGGGAAAAATGCGAAAGTAGTTTTGCCAATGACAAAATTTTACCATTCAATTTCCCATAGGAACCAATGGCAATACCAATGGGATTTTCAATCGAGTTTTTACCATTTAACTTTCCATACACCAGCAATGGTAATGCCAATGGGATATTGAATGGAGTTTTCATCCTTGGCAAAAGTGCCTTCAATTGCCATTGCTTCTGAAGCAATGAAAACTGGATAGCAATAATGATACATTTTGCTAATAAATTACAAAAAATGCACACCATATATGATCTAGTAAAAACTGGAAAATAATAGGAAATATCTGAGAACTTCGCGAAAAAAAATGACTATATAAGTTTATGCATATTTTTGACTCTATGCAAAGAAATAACAATGTTATAAGATAATAATATTGTAAGTTCATAATATTAGTAGCATATATATCTGAGTTTGGCACATAGATTATTTTATACAAAATGAAATAAATGCCATACGAATTTACCATTCAAAATGAAACTGAAAGGTAATCTTACCATTCAGTTTCTATGGAAAAAAAACTGCCATTGGAGTTTGGCATTGGCTTTCCATTAAGTTTGTATAGAAAGAAATTGCCGTTTGAGTTTGCCAATGACTTTTTTTTAATTTTCCCTTGACTTTACCATGCAATTCGCATTGGAAGTGCATAGCAATCAGCCTTTGCCATTGACTGTCAATGGCAAATTTAGCTAAGGGTAAAATTCACTCCATGAAGAAGCAAAACGAAAATAAATCATCAAATTTTTTTTCCCGCATCCCTTGGAAACCCAAAAATTTGTCGCTATTCCGTCATAAACCGACCTTATATTTGACAACGGCTATTTTTTGATTTCCTAAAATTCTCTCAAGACACTATATCGAAGTATTTTTATCCCACTATCACGAACACTCTAGCAGTTTTTTTGAACCATTAAGATTTCTATTAGAAATCTCAGAAAATGGAGGTCAATCGTTAACCGTCAACAGTTCGCCCGGGAACGTTAAATTACCGCAACATCGCTGATTGGTTAACGACTGAAACGTTAATACATCCTTTTCACTTTTATACATACATTAGTATTAATAAAAAATGCATATAAGTCAACAAGAATAATCGTACAAATATTACTAATATTTCAATCGTCAATTAAGATTACTCTCTATCGAATGAAAACAATATTTCCGAAATTTTCATTTCCAACATACCGTATTCGCATAGAGAAATCGGTCTCACAAAAATGTTGGCTCGTCATCAGAAATAATTTACGATTCATCAATACCCCTCTATGGCTCTGACTTTTCGGTATTTCGTTACAATTAAGGGCCACCCGGTATATGTTCGGTTCTCTTCTCTCGAACCATAATTCAACGAAATATCAACTTTCTCGGATCGTGTTCGCCACGGGCTTTTCACTTTTCACCCTCATTTAACGGGAATTCCCGAAGCACCCTTAGTGTATAACGAATATTTTAACGAGATTATATTATTGTATGAAAAATAAATAAATACATACATATAATCGAGATAGTATATCATTATTAATATTATTATTATTATTAGATCCGATGCGAGAGAGGATTAAACGATCATGATTATTTTTTGTTCTTCGTTCCACCGTATACTCTTTCGAGTTTTTACGTATTATTCTTCCCGATTTCCCTCGATTTTTTCCTTTTTTCCCCTTATCACTCCCGAACCAAACTTCGCTAAACTAACCTCCCTTAGCAAAATTTGCCATTCATTGCCATTATGAAATGCCATTGAATTTCCATTGCTTCAGATGCAATGGTAATTGAAGGCAGTTTTGCCAAGGATAAAAATTCTATTCAAAGGCCCATTGGTATTGCCATTGCTTGTACCTATGGGAAATTAATGGTAAAAACTCCATTAAAAATCGCATTGGTATTGCTATTGCTGGTGAATATAGCAAATAAATGGTAAATTTACCATTCACTTCCCATAGGCGCAAGCAATGGCAATGCTATTGGGGGTTGCAGTGGACAATGACAAAATTTTACCATACAATTTCCCTTAGGCACCAATGACAATACCAATGGGATTTGAGTGAAGTTTTTATCATTCGATTTCCGATAGGCACCAGCAATGGCAATACCAATGCGATTTCTAATGGAGTTTTTATCCTTGGCACAAGTGCCTTCAATTGCATCTGAAGCAATGTAAATTCAATGGCAGTTCTTAATGGCAATAATGGACAATTTTGCTAACAAATTACACAAAATGCACACAAATTATGATTAAGTAAAATCGGGAAAATAATAGGAATTATCTGAATAGTTTGTGAAAAAAATTACGACTATATAAGTTTATGAAGAATGCCTCATATACGAGGACTGTTTAAAAAGTATCGCGAATTTTGAATTTCCGCGGGCTACGTATATTCGATTTTCGATTTATTTGTGGCGTTAGGTTGGTACTCGTGTCCCTCACTTATGCTGAAAAAATCGGCCATTTTGAATGTTTAGTTAATCGTTTACAGCTGTTTTCGTTTGACGTGTTTTGGCTTGTCTTCGATTGTTGCCTATTCCAAAAAATCGATCAAAGAATCTGTATCGAATTTTGTGTGAAAAACAAAATTAAGTTCGCGGACGCATTCCGAATGTTGACTGTGGCATATGGTGAAGCTACCTTGGACCAGAGCAACGTTTATCGATGGTACAAAATGTTCTCAGAGGGCCGAGAAGATGCGAACAACGAAATGCGTTCCGGACGCCCGAGCACATCAACAACAGACGAAAACATTGATGAAGCGAAGAACAAAATATTGGCCAATCGTCGGATCACCGTTAGGGAATTTGCTGACGAACTAAACATATCGATTGACTCGAGCTATTCGACTTTTACCAATGATTTGGGCGTGAGACGGGTCGCCGCGGAATTCGTGCCAAAATTGCTCAATTTCGAACAAAAACAGTGTCGCGTTAACATTGCTAAGGAGCTGTTGGACTCGGTCTGCGACGACCCAAATTTGCTCCAGAGAGTCATAACTGGTGACGAATCATGGGTTTATCGTTATGACGTGGAAACCAAAGCTCAATCATCGCAATGGAAGCTGCTTTTTTGGAATAGGCGAAAATCGAAGACAAGCCAAAACACGTCTAACCAAAACAGCTGTCAACGATTAACTAAACATTCAAAATGGCCGATTTTTTCAGCATCAGTGAGGGACCTGAGTACCAACCTAACGCTACAAAAAAATTGAAAATCGTATATACGTAGCCCGCGGAAATTCAAAATTCGCGATAGTTTTTGAACAGACCTCGTATATATATCGTCCTTTCCGTCTTTATAGCTTTGTTTTTAAATCTATGCAACGAAATAACAATATTATGAGAAGAGATAATAATATTACAATTACATAATATTAGTACAATAATAGATGTATATAGTATGTATCAAACTCAGATATATACTAAAGTATTTTTATTATCGTGTGTTCCAACGTAAACCCTTTCGGGTTTTTACGTATGACCCTTCCCAATTCCTTTTTTTTCCATTTTCCCCCGTATCACTACCCCTACCCGCACTTCGCTAAGCTAACCAAACTTCCATTGCGTCCGCAGATGACTTAGCTACACTGTATCGCATTTGCCATGGGCACAGGGAAACTGCGGAAAACCTGTGTCGATACAGACGGTTTTGTGTTTTGACTGAGTTTCAGTTGTATTACCATCAGAAACTCAGAAAAACTGCTTCCCGCTCATTAGTCGGCGTGCAAGCCAGCACACGGCTAAGCGATCACCCATCCCAGTACTGTCCGCGGCCAATACCGCTTAACATGGGAGATCACCGAAGCCGCGCACGGACGACGCGTTCACTGCTGTCGGTCAAACTCACAATCAGATATATAATAAAACGACAAAAATGCCATACGAATTTACCATTCAAAATGAAATTGAAAGGTAATATTACCATCTTTCTGTGGGAAAAAAACGGCCATTGGAATTTGCCTTTGACTTTCCATTCAGCTTGCTGCTATTGAAAAATTTTCCTTGACTTTGCCATACAATTCGGATTGAAAGTATATGGTATTCAGCCTTTGCCATTGACTGCCAATGGCAAATTTCGCGAAGGGTTAACTTCCGTAGCATCCGCAGCTGCTTCTTCGCTACATGGTATCGCATTCGCAACTGAGTCGGGGAAGCTGCGGAAAACTCGTGCGAATACACCCGGCTTTTATTTTTACTGAGTTTCGTGAAATTGTGAATTTTTCAATTTCCCCATTTTGAAAGCGGCAATATCTTCGTGAAATAAAATCCTATCGGTAGCAGTTACCACGATGGAGAATGGCTAATTTTTCGTTCATTAATGTGGAGCATCGTTGCAGAATGACTAGTGTTGACATTGGCACGAATCGATTAAGGTAGTAGTCTGGTAACTTAAGCCGATTTTCATGTCTTTTTTGGAGGGCGTTTTTTTGTAGGAAAATAAAAATGAATCGTTTTGGATATTTAGGATGTTTTTATTTACATATTAAAGATACAAAAAAAATGTATGAAAAAATTTACTAGTTTATTATTATTATTATTATCGATCGAAGTTGGCACCTCGAAAAAAAGCGCGTGGGTGGCCCCGATGATTTTGGCTCTTGATGTTATCTGAAATAAAAAATTCTTGATAATTCTTAATCTATAGACATGTCATTCTGGTCGGAACTACTGAAGTTAAATTTCATGGATAAATAACAAAATGGCGGACTTTGGAAAAAAAGTCCTTTTATTTTAGCAAAGAAGGGGTTGTAAAATAAAAAGTTAGGGGTGAAAAAATTTCTCGGTAGTTCCGACGAGAACTATAAGTGTGTAGAGTAGCCTGTTAAAATTTGAAAGCAATCGGTTCAGTAGAAAAAAAGTTAGGACCCGGGCTGACCAGAAAAACACTGTTTTGAGAAAAACTTTGAGGCGCTCTCGAAAACTCATTATAACTCCGGAAGTATTTCGAATTTCGGTCTGAAATTTTCACAGTATATTCTCGAGACATTGTACTTTCAAATTAAGCAAAAAAATATTTTTCGATTTTTTGAACCCAAGTTAAAAAAAACCCTACCTAAGGTTTTACTACCTTAAAAGTTCAAGATTATATTAAAGTTTGATTTTTTTTTTCAAATTTTCCAATTTCATACAAAATTGTATGTTTGCCTGACTTTCTTAACTTTACACTTATAAAGCCGGTACTTGCCTTTAAAATACGTTAGTGTAATAGTTTAGAGCAATATGTTGATTATTGAATTTGAAAAAAATCGGCAAAGAGCTTGCAGAATAAAAAGAAAAAAAATTTGTATATCTTGCAAAATTAGTGAGCTTGCTCTGACTTTATTAAATCTTGCAGAATGATAATAAAGAAGCATAACATTTTGCAGGTTGTGCTGCCCTAGAATTGTTCACATTGAATTTAATAAAGAAAAAAAATACAAATTTGAAACTTGCACATTGTTACTCATTATTTTATCTCGCTCACAAAGTTTCCTCTACGAGGAAGACGAAATTGAAGAACTAACTCGTTCGTAGAGTGCAATTTGCGAGCCAGCTAAAATAATGAGGAAGCAATGTGCGAGCTTCTCATTCCAATCTTCTTTATACATGGATGGGTGAAAATTCCCCCCTGCTGTCCTCATCAAATCCGCTATAATTATTATTTATTATTTTATCCACAAACCGTTTATCCAATTTTCGAGTATTATAAGATTTTTTGTTGCCATTATTATAAAACAGAAAACAACAAATTGTTCTCTCGAAGATGTCTACGCGTTTTTATCTTTATCTCCGCGATAGAAAATACTTGAGAAGTCGGGAATCTTTATTCGGAAGTGCAGCGTTATTACATCCGCGCGATATATCATGTTAATTGCCCAGCTCCGGATAGGCACGTACCCTCGTAACTTATGCCGGCGTCGGCTATACGCGAAAGGTATACGAAGAAAAGCTACGAAAGGAAGGGGTTATATATATATATTTATGTTTATATAAGCAAGGGTTTGTTCGCCCGACGCCATATCGAATAGAGTTCGACGCTCTCTTCCGCAGGGCACTTCCTGTTTATTGTGAAATAAAACCAATCCCCGTCCAAACGGCTAAACTTGTCGTAAAAGCGTAAAATTAATTGTCGCGAAGATATACGAGGGGGGACCCAAAAAATACGGGAATTTCGTCATAATTTCTTTATTTTTTAATATTTTTACACCAAACTTTGATCACCTTCAAAGTATTCTCCTTTGACCACAACGCACCTCTGCAAACGATCCTTCTAATGTTCAAAACATTTTTTAAATTCACTTATCGGGATGTTCTTTAGGCCTTCCAGCGATTTTTGTTTTACCTCCTCCACGGTGGCAAAACGCTTGATTGCTGCTTTGCTTCGGGGTCGTATCCATAGCACCACGATTCATCACCAGTAATCACCTTGGAAAAAAGTTCAGGGTCCTCTTCGAGCTGATTTTGAAGTTCAAAACATGCCTGAAGTCGACGCTCCCTTTGCTCGTCTGTGAGAAGGCGAGGGACAAATTTGGCTGCAACTCTGCTCATGTGCAAATCTTTGGATAAAATTCTCTGAATTGAGCTCCATGATATCCCAGACATCTCACAGAGTTGATCAATGGTTCGGCGACGGTCTTCACGAATGAGAGCATTGATTTTGTCGACGTTTTCGTCACTTTTTGACGTTGAGGGGCGTCCTGAACGAGGTTGGTCTTCAATTGACATTTCTCCATTTTTCAAACGTGAAAACCACTCGTAGACTCTGGTTTCTCTCCATAAGCAGTCTTAAGCATTACAGTAGTTTCCGCGGCCGATTTCCCCAACAGGAAACAAAATTTCACAGCAGCGCGTTGCTCTCGACAATCGGCCATCACGTTTTCGCCGAAATGGAAAAAGTTGTTTCACTACAAAAATTCCCACGGGCGAACCGATGCACTCACGGCGACAGAACTTCGCACACTAACTCAGGAGACGTGTCCCCAACGGACACCTGGTCGAGCAATGGGTTCCCTCACTCTCCCTCCCCGCCGCAGGGCAATTCCCCTTTTCTTGGGTCGCCCCTCGTACAGTGTTAGGCATTTGAAGTGAAATGCCGATTCCGCGAAATTTGACGAATTCAAAAATTGCACTTTGACGATGCACCTCCCCACCGTTTCCGGGGAACAATAGCGACAATTTATTATCACGAGATGATAGGCCCTCGTGAATAACACATCCACGATAAAAATGAGCCCAATCGGTCCAACAGTTTTCGCGCTAGCCCCGACAAACGATTTCCACTTTAACCCCCTCCCCTGACATCGGGGGGTTGCGCATCCAATTGCTCCTTGAGTAGGTTACATTCCTGTTCGTATCCCTTCAGTTGGATGCAAAATTTACCCTCTATCGCATCCGCAACCCTTAAATCACAAGGTCGTCGGATCACCAGATTTTCCACCCCTCCCCATTTTCGTTTCGCACGTGCGTAATTATTGACCAAACTCAATGGGACCCGTTTCATTCGAAAGATTGTCAAATTTTCTTGAATGTACTTTTTTGAAATTTTTTAATTCGTCAAATTTTCGCGAAAATCGGCGAAGATATCCGCATTCCACTTCAAACGCCCAGCACTGTAAAACTTGACAGTTTTCGCGTTATGCTGGTGTATAGTTAAACTCTAGTAGATTATTTTCTTCGGTTGCTCCAATTTTTCAACAAAAAACCTTACTTCAAAAACATTAAGGGCGGGGTAAGGTATTGTAACTTTTTTTAAATTTTTTTTAATTTTTTTGAAATGAATGTACCATATATGTCAAGAATATTGTGTCAAAATTTCAAGTCGATTGGATCAAAATTAACAGATCAGAGCATTTGAGCGTCGGTTTAAAGCGTTTTTCTCAAATTTGTCAAAACTTTAAAGCGTTTTTCTGAAACTGGTCAAAACTTTAAGCATTTTTCTGAAACTTGTCATTTTTGAAGTCGGTGTACGCTGTAAATCAAATTCTAATGCACCGATTATTTTGAAATTTTGTACACAATTTCTACACATAAATCACCATGGAACGCTGCTGAGTTTTTTTTTTAATAATTATTTTTAATTTTACAATAACAAAGCTGATTTTTAGCGGAAATCGCGTTTTTGACTTCCAAATGCTACCAAAAATGAAAAAATCGATGAAAAAAAAGGTCAACAGCGTTACCTCGAGGAATATCGCATCTAATAAACGCATCTTGATTTTTTTGTTTCGGATGATCCAGTGACGAGTTATAGTATACACCGCAAAACAACTTTTTTTTCGAGGCGCCTGCGGAGATTTGCTGCCAACGGCTTATTTATCAATATTTTGCAATGAAAATTTAGGAAAATATAGTTCAGATGTTGTATTATTATATGGAAAGTAAATAAATAAACCAGCATTACCTGTATCGTCTAAAAAAATTCTTGAATATATGCTTTTTTTTTCACCGAATTAACCTTACCCCCTTGTTAAGGTAGTAGTCTGGTAACTTAAGCTGATTTTCATGTCTTTTTTGGAGGGCGTTTTTTTGTAGGAAAATAAAAATGAATCGTTGTGGATATTTAGGAGGTTTTTATTTACATATTAAAGATACAAAAAAAAAATTTGTTAACAAAATTTAATAGTTTATTATTATTATTATTATTAATCGAAGTTGGCACCTCGAAAAAAAAGCGCGTGGGTGGCCCCGGTGATTTTGGCTCTTGATGTTATCTGAAATAAAAAATTCTTGATAATTCTTAATCTATAGACATTTTATTCTGGTCGGAACTACTGAAGTTAAATTTCATGGATAAATAACAAAATGGCGGACTTTGGAAAAAAAGTATTTGTTTCCAAAGTCCGCCATTTTGTATCTTTAATATGTAAATAAAAACATCCTAAATATCCAAAACGATTCATTTTTATTTTTCTACAAAAAAACGCCCTCCAAAAAAGACATGAAAATCGGCTTAACTTACCAGACTACTACCTTAATACATTCGATGATGATAATAATCTATTTAGCATGAATATGATTTTATGATATCGATACAATTTCCGAAAAAGGCAAAACTTTGATTCAATCAATTTCTATCATAAGTTAAACTCCAGTAAATTTTTTTTTCGATTCCTCCAATTTTTCAACAAAAAACCTTACTTCAGAAATATTAATACATTCGATGATGATAATAACCCATTTGCATGAATATAATTTTATGATATCGATAAAATTTCCGAAAAAAGCAAAATTTCGATTGCAAGCAAAGTTAAACTCTATTAAATTTTTTTTTCGATTTCTCCAATTTTTCAACAGAAAACCTTACTTTAGAAATATAAATACATTCCATGATGAAAATGATATTGTACATGAATATAATTTTATGATATTGATACGACTTTCCGAAAGTAGCGAAACAATTCGTGGCAATTAATCACGATCAAGTAAATGCAAACGTACCTCAATAATCCACGAGATTATTCGTGTTCGTCTTCCTCAGTTAGTACCTTACACTATACAATAGTACGGAGTGGGTTAGGAACCAGTACGTGAATGTTTCGAAACGTACATTCGTCTCCTCCAACGTTTCTTCACTCCCCCAACGACTCACCGGAGGGATTCGAGAGACGTAGACGTCGCTTTGGGTTAGTCAGTCTCGATTCCGCAAGACTCTCTCAAGTGCTTTCCAAGACGTTGCGCCACCGCCCCCCAACCCTCCGGCCACCCTCGCACTTTTCGCCCAGCTCCACTATCGCCCTCGTCTACTCGGATCCCCCGGGCGTTTCTCGTAACACTCATCTGCTTTATTAATGAACGTTGTGTCGGAAGAACGAGGCGCGAATGGGATTTATAGGACAGTGCATGTTTCTCATGAAAATTACATAAATTAAAATAAATTTCATACAGTCTAGCAAGTATCGCTCAAAATTATATAAATATATTGTGACCGACAACAGTGGACGCGCCGTCGGTGCCGCGGCTCTGGTGATCACTCAAGTTAAGCAGCTTTGGCCGCGGTCACTACTTGGATTGGTGATCGCTTAGTCGTGCGCTGGCTGGCGCGCCGGCAGGACCGCGGTTCTACAGATTCCAACTGTACACCTACCCAACTGTCACGACCAAACTGCCACGAGCATACGAATATTTCGCAATATTGTCATGACAAAACTGTTCCCGAGTAAAACTCTCACCATTAAAACTGTCCCCGCACAAACTGTCACCACTCAACTCTCCTGAATCTCTATTCGACACGTGCAGAAATCTTCACGAACAAAACTATACCGTCTAAACTGTCACGGTCCCAACTGTGTTCTGCGCAACTGTAACGCAGCAGAATAGTCCCCGTCTACACTGTCAGCGCGTCTACTGTATTCTGCACCAACCGTCACCGTTCCAACCGTCACCGCATAAAAATGTCACCGGCAAAACTGTCACCGCGCCAAGGCGCGGTTACTAACTCACACGGGTATAAGCTGAACTCGTAGATAAGAGCGCTCGGGCTGCTTCACGAAACGCGGCGCAATAGCGCGCGATATTTCGTGCGTGTCCGCTATTACCGATCGCTGATCACAAGTAAGCTCGGGCAGTGCGAAGGCTGAGGTCGAGACAACAGCGGCGAGTGACGTAAGTATTAGCAGACACGCAAGAAATATCGCGCGCTACTGCGCCGCGTTTGGTGAAGCAGCCCGAGCGCTCTTACCTACGGGTACAGCGTCTACGAGTGTGAGTTGGGTAAATCTCGCGTTAAGCGGTGACGGTTGTTGCCGTGTACAGTTTTGCCCGTGACAGTTTTGCCGGTGACAATTGCCGCGGTTACTGTTGCTGCGGTGACAATTTAAGCGGTGCCAGTTTGAACGGTGACAGATTAAACGGTGACTGTTTAGACGGTGACAATTCGGACGGTGACAGTTTAGATGGTGAATAACAGGTTAGACGGTGATAGTTATGTTCGTGAAGATTCTGCACGTGTCCAATAGAGATCGGGGAGAGTTGAGTGGTGACAGTTTTAATGGTGAGAGTTTTGTTCGGGAACAGTTTTGTCGTGACAATATTGTGAAATATTCGTATGCTCGTGTCAGTTTGGTCGTGACAGTTGGGTAGGTGGACAGTTGGAATCTGTAGAACCGCGGTCCTGCCGGCGCGCCGACTGTTAAGCGGGAGGCACCCTTAGAAAAATGTGCCAATCATTGCCTCTAAGAAATGCCATTCAATTTCCATTGCTTCAAAGGCAATGGCAATTAATGGCACTTTTGCCAAAGACAAAAATTCCATTCAAAATTCGACGGGTATCGCCATGGCTTGTGCCTATGAAAAACGAATGGTAAAAAGTTGATTCAAAATTCTAATGGTATTATCATTGCTGTTGCCTATGGGAAAATAAATGGTAGTATTTTATCCTCAGAAAAAATTCCTTGGCATTTTTTCCAAAGACAAAAAGTCCATTCAAAATCCCAATGGCATTGCCAATAGCTTGTGTCTGTGCCATTATTCATCATCATAATGAATGGTAAAAAAAATGCCGTCACTGCTTTGGTGCCCACAGTGCAATGGAAATTCAATGGTTTTTTTTCGTGACTAGAGTCGAAACGGTGTATTTTCAATGCTTATACACACAACGTTCGTCTTGCATAAAATACTGGAATCAGTTGGAAACACATTCGGAATATTATTATTAGTATCACTTTATCGACTTGAGGGGTTATACACAGTCAGGATGTAAAAAAAAGATTTTTTTCAATTTCATTTTCGTAATGAACATATATTCAAGTATGTACACAGAAAATTTCATGTCAATCCGACAAATATTCTCGAAGTTACAGGCATATTTGTGAAGACGTCTCGGAGCGTCTGAGCATGATTTTGAAAGTTTAAACGCATTTTTCTCAGAACTGTGTTTTTAAAGTTGGTGATTTTTCGGAAACGACTGAACCGATCAGTCTCAAATTTGTAGACAAGCTTCATAAATGTATTTTTGAGTTATTAATCAAAGGTTTTTTTCTCGCCGATAAATATTTTCCATTATATAAAGAATTTAAGGTAGAAGTCTGGTAACTTAAGCCGATTTTCATGTCTTTTTTGGAGGGCGTTTTTTTGTAGGAAAATAAAAATGAATCGTTTTGGATATTTAGGATGTTTTTATTTACATATTAAAGATACAAAAAAAAAATTTTCGACAAAATTTAATAGCTTATTATTATTATCATTATTATTGATCGAAGTTGGCACCTCGAAAAAAATGCGCGTGGGTGGCCCCGGTGATTTTGGCTCTTGATGTTATCTGAAATAAAAAATTCTTGATAATTCTTAATCTATAGACATGTCATTCTGGTCGGAAGTACTGAAGTTAAATTTCATCGATAAATAACAAAATGGCGTACTTTGGAAAAAAAAGTCCTTTTATTTTGTCCGCCATTTTGTTATTTATCCATGAAATTTAACTTCAGTAGTTCCGACCAGAATGACATGTCTATAGATTAAGAATTATCAAGAATTTTTGATTTCAGATAACATCAAGAGCCAAAATCACCGGGGCCACCCACGCGCTTTTTTTTCGAGGTTTTTTTTGTATCTTTAATATGTAAATAAAAACATCCTAAATATCCAAAATGATTCATTTTTATTTTCCTACAAAGAACCGCCCTCCAAAAAAGACATGAAAATCGGCTTAAGTTACCAGACTACTACCTTAATGAAATTTTAATGGTATCATGCTGGTAAAACACATGCGCACAGTTCCGTTCGAAGATTTTCCAAAATCTCATTTTCGTATTCTTCTTACGAACCATCTTGGCTTAGAATATTCGAAAAAAAAACTTTTCGCCGTCATGATGCTTCTGTATAGACGCTGGAGCAAAACCGAATTAGCAATGTGGGTTAGATTTCATTATGCAAATGTGTTCTAACGTCGCGGAACAAATTTCGCGTTTGCATATCTTACACGAAAATAGGACAAAAGGAGACGAACAATGCGATTAACGTTCTAATTTGTTCTGCTAGTTTCGCAACAGGTTATCATTGAGATACGGAAACCTTTTGGGATTTTTCGCTCGTTTAACATTATTATTTATTTATAGTACTTTTTAATAGCACAGGAACCGGAAGTCGACGAGGGCTGGCATTGCCAACGTCGCTTTCTCCTAACTTGTTCGTCCTCTGTTTTTTTTTATCTCTATATCTTTGCCAGCCGATTGGAATTCTTTTGGCCACAGTATCGGTCCAGGAGTTGGGGGCGACAGGGAGGTACACTTCCGTGAATTCGCGATAGTCGAGAGATTATTCCGGAACTGGCGAGAAGAGGGTAGGAAAAAAAAGTTGTTCAACGACAAGCCGCAACAGGCGGAATCCCATTCTCGTAAGGGGTGAAACGAAAATGCGATATATTGCGGATTGAGGAAAGGGAAAGGGGGTAGGATCGTGGAAGGGTCGAAGGGAGGGAAGTTTATTATTGTGTAACAGTGAAGAAAGGGGTGACCGAGTGAGTAAAATGAAATGATGGCGGTGGTAAAAGGTGGTGAGGTATGGGGAAAGAGGGATGAATTCAGTTTCAGAGGTTTTGCAGAATGAATGTGCGCTGGCGAGGAGTTGGAAAAGTTTGTTGAAAAATGAGAGCAAAAATTTCCAAGCTGTGCGCTCGCGAGCACAGGAGAAAACTCACCCCTCGAACAAACACGATCGCAAGAGAGCCCTCCTTTTCTTTTCATCAACCACTTCATTCAACCATTTTTTCTTCTCACTTCAACTTATTTGCTTGTTCTTGGCACGTCATTTTTTGCACGCCGAGTGCATTAAACATGGGTTGAAAAATGAAAAATGCAAAAAACTATATAACCGTGGCCAGTTTTACGTGCCGGTAAGGGGTGTGGGGAGCGGAAAGCGTTCACCGGAGACTTAATTAATCGGTGTATTCGAGAAATTTACTCTCACACTCGTATTTCATTAAATTTACTTCCCTTCTCATTTCATTTCCTTGATCTTCATATCGACGAAGGAATAACATTATTTTAATGTCCACAGTCGGTCGAAATATGCCTAATTTCCGAAATTTAATCGAATCACTGGCTCGTGCATATTTTATTTTTTTTTCATTCAAGTCCGTGTATTCGAGGGCGTGAATCGTGATTTTTCAATTGTTTTTCTTGTTTTCTATTTCTTTTCGGGACCGAGGGGAAGCCAGTGAAATTGATGAATATTCAGCGATGCCAATGGGGTTGTCGAACTCGACGAGTGTGTGAGAGAAAAATAGAGGAAGAAAAATGAAAAAAAAAAAACGAACCGCAGGGGGTTGATGAAAAATGAGAGCGAGGCGGGGGGATACGAATGAAAATAAAAGGCAGAGGAGAAAAGTCTGGTGGTGGAGGCGAGGTACATCAGCAACACGGAGAAAATATCCTGACGTTGAAGCAATTAATTTAACGGGAACTTTACATTTTAATATTCATCCCCCGACGCGTCTGTCCACCCACCTCATTTATGACATTTTTCCTCTCTTTTTCTCATCTCGACGCTGTTTGTTTCCATATTCACCAGTACTTTGCAAGTAAAATTTCTCTACCCTAATATTGCCCGTTGTTTGGTATCCGAGAAGGATATAATGAAATGACATAATTTGTAATAAAATTAGTTGTTACCGAATGTTTTTTGACAACATTAATTGTACCGCCATTTATTCGGATAAAACAAGGCGATATGTAAAAAGGGCGCAGTGATTAACCTACCAAAGCAGAATAAACATCATCGACCCACTCTTTGAACAAGACTATCGTGATTTCCCTTCGCCACTCATGTTTTACCTACTTACAACATTTCAAGTCGTTACAACTCTACTTTACTTCATTTACATAATGTTCGAAACTTGAGGGTAGAAAAGGCGCAGTCTCTTTTACCGACCCTGTATTACTATACCGAGTCGGTAAAACAGACTTTTCGCATGCTCTTAACATGAGTCAGTAGACCGAATGCACGGTAGTTTGCAGTGAAATACCACTCCTAAACTAATTTTGCACATACAGCTACAAGCAAAGGCTTGTTAGTTATGTTGTGGAAGTTACGAACGTTCTGGCAAACAAAATTAAGTGTGCTTAACTAGAGAAAACTTATTCCTCAATTGTACGAGAGTATATAATCTTATATATATAAAAAAGGATGTCTGTATGTTTGAGCTTAATAGACTTCGAGACCGTTTGACCGATCACCATGAAAGTTGGTATACATATGTATTTTTTCATGGAGAAGGTTTTTGCGCTATCCATTTTGTTGTAACTCGCCACTAGATGGCGCTGCAACACATCAACTTCTATACCGTTCAACCGATCGCCATGAAAATTGGTATACATAGGTATTTGAGCACGGAGAATATTTTCGCCCTATCCATTTTGTTGTAACTCGCCACTAGATGGCGCTGCAGCACATCAACTTCTATACCGTTCAACCGATCGCCATGAAAATTGGTATACATATGTATTCGAGCACGGAGAATATTTTCGCGCTATCCACTTTGCTGTAACTCGCCACTAGATGGCGCTGCGACACATCAACGGCTATACCGTTCAACCGATCACCACGAAAGCAACAGATCAAAAAATTATTGCTGACTTACGAGCATTATTCCACGAGCACAGCTGTTTGGTCTGAGATTTCAAATCGGCATTAGAGAATGTAAGAGCCTTGACTTCAAAATCATTATCAGGGCAGACAAAACGCCGTTGAATAAGCGCGATATGAATAAATATTCTTCTTTTGTTTTGAGGCGATTGACATTGCATTCTTCGTTTGTTTTTTGGCGAATGAAATTTGTGTCAGACACAACTACACTATCATCTGTCATCAAACATTAAGAACAGAAAATTATTTGAAATGCCACCCAAAAAATCAAGCATTGGAAGATCAACCAGACATGTGCGGCAACTATCAGCCAGCGGAGCTGCAGAAAAATCTCAAAATCGAGACGCGCGACGAGAAATTGAACGAATCAGAGTCTATACTTCGAGAGCTGCTGAAACATCTGGAGAGCGAGACGCACGAATTGAAAACCTGCGAGAGCGAGCTTCTACTTCAAGAGCTGCTGAAACACTCGAAGAGCGAGACACACGATGTGACGCTGACCAGACATTCCGTGAAAAAAACTGATGCCAAATGTGATTGAATTGATTCCGCGTATTCCAATGATTCCCAATGACTTGGTCTTCACATGCAAACGACTACAGTGACCTGTGCGTCTTGCTTTCGCGATTATAATCAACAAAGCTCAAGGGCAGTCACTGCTCGTTGCCGGATTAAATTTAGAAAATCCATGTTTTTCGCATGGTCAACTTTATGTTGCTTGCTCCAGAGTAGGGACCCCAAAAACTCTGTACATCTATACACCAAATCAGAAAGCCAAGAATATTGTTTATCCACTCGCGTTACGCTAAATGTTAGCATTAGTTAAAATTATTTCAAGTTCAATTATACATCATCCATTTTTTATATATACACAGGTAAATAAATATATACAGGCAGGACAACGTCTGCCGGTTTTAGCTAGTTATTGTATAAAAGAAGAAATGCCATACGAATTTACCATTCAAAATAAAACTGAAAGGTAATATTAGGATTCAGTTTCTATGGAGAAAAACTGCCACCGGAGTTTCCCATTGGCTTTCCATTCAGCTTGCTGCCATTAAAGATTTTCCCTTGACTTTGCCATACAATACGCATTGGAAGTGTATAGTAATCAGCCTTTGCCATTGACTGCCAATGGTAAATTTTGCTAAGGGATACGTTGGAACAAAGAGAATAAATTTGTTTTTAAATTATTGCCCGTCACTCTAAAGCTAAATAAAACACTTCGAACAATAAACTATTACTTATAACATCAATCTATCGCATAACATAATGTTATATTTATAGATTATGCATTTTTCAGCAATTATGCAATTTTAGTCGCGCCTCTCGTTGCTAACACGACACGAAAAACAAGGTTTTTGATCTTTCGTGTGGGCTGAAAATCTCACACCCCTTGGACCGAAAATCGTTCATATTCTCCCGATTTTTATTAATTATATTGTCGTAGTAACAAAGCAGTATATTTTTTTTGATTATGATTAAAACGTGATACATTAGCATGGGAATCATCGGGCACCGACTGGGACATAGTGGTGGGAAATTTGTCCGAGAGAGGTCAGGCTGGTAAATGATAATTTCCAATAGTCGGTGCGAGTCAGTTAAGCGATCACCCATACCAGCACTGAGCTCAGTCAATAATGCTTAACATTTTTCTATTTCTGGCAAGGTTGATGTGCACTGTCCTGAGTATTCTTCCTATATAACTATACCCTTGAAACTTTAAGGATAGATTGTCCACAGCGAAGTAACCCTACAGTCCTCTCCTTACTCGTCTTACTAACCTTCCTCCCTTCCCGTCGACGTACCAATTAAACTCCGTAGAAATTGGAACGCCGTACGTTTATGAGATGTTTATGCTCTCGTTCCGAGAGTTAGGATAGAACCGGATAGTTTATACTCTCCTTTCATCCCCCATTCCCTCTGCCTGTACTATAATTCATGCTGCGCGACTCCGGTCACTAACTCAAACCTCTTCTTTTTTTTTTTTGAACTCATTTAATACATTCACTCTTGCAAATGCAGTTGGCGAGTCTACCAGGTTATTGGATCATAGACTTGGGAATTGCCACTCTGTGAGGGACAAGGTGAAAAGTCGAAAATTACCGGTCGTCCTACATTGCCGGATAAATTCGAGTTTGTTCACAATTTCTTTCATACAAATGACGCTTCGTGCGCGCTCCAAAGACGAAAATACGTGCACGCGGACTTTTGGATCGGCATTAAAAACTGAACATGTTCCGACCAAAGTAGAATTGCGTAATTTAGAAGCTAATCAAATGCTGGCGAAATATCAATGAAAATAATATGACTGAAACTCAGTAAAATGTAGCACAGGTTTTCCGCAGTTTCCCGGTGCCCTCGTGCTATACGACAGTGGAAAGAATGGCTGCCGAACAATATTTCGAATCGGTCTGAACAAATTGAATTGAAACTGGAACAAGGGTGTTGGGACGTAAAAACCCGAAAAGGTATAGGATGAAAGCGGTTGAAAGAAAATATATAAGAACAAAATAATAAATTTAACCAGAAAATGTCCCGCTCCAGTTGGAAAACGCTAAAGCTCAAAATTTGTCATAATTTCGTCGTTGTGCTTCAGAGATCGTTCGACAAGATACAGTTCTTTTGTATCGTCAACGAGCAATGTCATTGTATAATTTATGATCGCACACCCTGGATAGCCGATCACTTTAAATGACATGATGTTGTTTAGAAAAAACGTCAATTACAGTAAATATATACATATGCATATAGATAGAACAGCATGCATATATATGTATAGATATACATTTTAACGAGTGCTTTTAATTATCGATGTTCGTGCTTTTGATATCAAGTTAGTTGTAAATTCTGGAAAAATAGGATGATGGAAGGGGAGCGAGGTAAAAGGATGAAAGAATATGGATGGTCCTTGAGCGAAGAGCTTACCCGGCGTTTCTTGAAATATTCGAAGCTGGCTGAATGCAGGTAGCCCTTGGCAAAATTTGCCATTCATTGCCATTAAGAGATGCCATTGAATTTCCATTGCTTCAGACGCAATGGCAACTGAAGGCAGTTTTGACAAGGCTAAAAACTCCATTAAAAATTCCATTGGTATTGCCATTGGGGGTTCCAATGGAATTTTTGTCATTGGAAAAAATGCCAAGACATTTTTTCTAATGACACAACCTTACCATTTGATTTTGAATGGAGTTTTTATCCTTGGCAAAAGTGCCTTCAATTGGCACTTAACGGGTTAGGCCACTCTAGAGGCCGAAAAAATAGGCTTTTTTGCGAATTTTTTTCCAGAAAAACTACAAAATAAATCAAGAATACAAAATAGGATGTTGATCATACATAGCAGTGACTCTATACAGTAATGTTTTTGAAGCGGTCAATTTCAAAATGGCGGCCGTGCAGCGTTTTTACGATGACGTCTCCGTTTTTGTTGGCCGGAAACATAACTCAGACAATTTTCAACCAATTTTCTTGAACTTTTGAATATATCTTTAAACATATATGGTCTATGAAAGTGCGTAGGATTTTATTTTATATTGCTATAGCCCATTTGTTATTAACAATTTTCTGACAAATTTTTAAGCAATTTTTTCACTTTTTACTTTCGAAGTGCGCCATTTGGCCAAAAATCAATATATCGAAAAAATCCTACGCAATCCCGTAGACAATGTATTTTTAAAGATATATTCAAAATTTCAAGTGAATCGGTTGAAAATTGTCTGTTATGTTTCCGGCCAACAAAAACGGAGACGTTATTGCAAAAACGCTGAACAGCAACCATTTTGAAATTAATCGCTTCAAAAATTATTGTATACAGTCACTGATATGTATGATAAACACCCTGTTTCGTAATCTCGATTTATTTTGTAGTTTTTTTTTTTTTAAATCCCCAAAAAATATAATTTTTGTCGGCCTCTAGAGTGGCCTAACCCCTTAATGGCAATGAATGGCAAATTTATCTAATAAATCGCAAAAAAATGCACACAAACTATGATCAATTAGAAACGAGAAAATAACCGGAACTATCTGAGAAGTTTGCGAAAAAAATGAAGACCCTATAGGATTATGAAGGATCCCTCATATTTATATTATGTCCTTTCAGTCTTTATAGCATTTTTTTTTGATTCTATGCAAAGAAATAACAATGTTATTGTATAACAAGAGATAATAATATTGTCAGTTCTCAATATTAGTAGTATATATAATGTATGTATCAAACCCAGATATACATATACACTTGAAATTTTGTTGGATATGTCGAAAAATAAATTCCCTGAAAGTTACAGCCCTTAATATTAATTCTAAGTACTTTCCCTTAGCGTGATTTTAGATTTTCCATCTAAAATACCCGTAAACCGAATTTTTTTTTTTCAAAATTCTATAAGTCAGCCGCATTTTATGCTATCATATTGTTCTTGGTTTCGATTTACTCAGAATAAAGCAATCTAGAAAAATGCCTATTGCGGCGAAAGTGTAAATTGTACTGGTGAGTTGGTACGGGTCACTGAAGTTGATTTTTACCCAAAATTCTCGTTTTTTTGCTGTTATCTCCGGAACAATTAACTTTACGAAAAAAATGTGAATGAAAAATTTCTTCCAAATTTAATTTCCTACAAAAAAGATTCTATCGATCCAATTCCTTAGATTGATATTTCTTGAGATATTGAACTTTAACTTATGAGTAGTATACAATTTGTCGGTATTATAAATCGTAAAAATTGTGTACTACTCATAAGATAAAGTTTAATATCTCAAGAAATATTAATCTAAGCAATTGGGTCGATAGGACCTTTGTTGTAGGAAATTAAAATTCCAACAAATTTTACATTTACATTTTTTTCGTAAAGTTAATTGTTTCGGAGATAACAGCAAAAAAACGAGAATTTTGGGTAAAAATCAACTTCAGTGACCCGTACCAACTCGCCAGTACAATTTACACTTTCGCCGCAATAGGCACTTTTCTAGATTGTTTTATTCTGAGTAAATCGAAACCAAGAACAATATCATAGCATAAAATGCGGATAAATTATAGAATTTTGAAAAAAAAAAAATTCGATTTACGTGTATTTTAGATGGAAAATCTTTTCACGCTAAGGGAAAGTACTTAAAATTAATATTAAGGGCTGTAACTTTCAGAGAATTTGTTTTTCGACATATCCAACAAAATTCCAAGTGGGGACTGAGAAAAAAAATAGTCGAAAAAAAAATCGCCCTAATACATATATATCCGAGTTTGATACATACATTATTTTATAAAAAAAAAGAAAGAAAAGCCATACGAATTTACTATTAAAAATAAAATTGAAAGGTAATATTACCATTCTGTTTCTATAGAAAAAAACTGCCATTGGAGTTTGCCATTGGCTTTCCACTCAGTTTGTATAGGAAAAAATTGCCATTCGAGTTTCCCATTGACTTTCCATTCTGCTTGCTGTCATTAAAAATGTTCCCTTGACATTGCCATGCAATTCGCATTGGAAGTATTCACATTAGATATTCGTATAGTAGTCAGCCTTTGCCATTGACTGCCAATGGCAGATTTTGTTAAGGGTTAACTTTCATAATCCATTGGCATTTCCATTCAGTTTCTATGGAAAGAAACCGCCACTCGAGCTCGTCTGAGCTTCTCGCTATTCTTTATGGCAGCGAGCTGCATGGAAAGAGCATTCAGTTTCCGTAGAAACTGGTCCTGATGGTCGGAGTTCGACTGTGGAACTAATTGACCAATTTCTTTTCTGACTTCGAAATCGCGATAGCTTTGTGCACGATGTGGCACAGAACAGAGAATCACATTTAATTTGCTGGCTCGATGTGCCTCCTCTTCAGTTTCACACTGACGAAGTTTCAATCATTTTAAATCCCATAGAATACACGAACTCTTTTGTTGATCCTTGACTAATTCAATACCGTACTTCAGTTGAAGGTACTAAATTTATTTTTGTAAAGAGGCTCAATGGCTCGAAGTTTGTTTTAGTTTTATAGTGCTCATCCATTTTTTTTTAATTCATTATATTTTTTTTCAATTTTGGCTTCCTCATAGTGGAACTGAATGGCAATTTCAACTTACCCCTTTTTCCCTCAGTATTTTTATAGTTTGATTTTTTTGGATTAATGTGTTGCATACTCGTTTTTTTCTCTTTTTTATTCGAAAATGTTATAAAATCCGTACCCCTCAATCGGTTCTCGCCAATTTCAGTCGTAACAATCAATTAGAGCCATTCTATTTGTGTACGAAATTTTAGCCTAATATTTTGTAATCTTCTTGAATTACAGTCATCACGGAAATCTGTGAAAAATTTGACATTTCATTAAATAGCCCTTTCAACCATTCTCGGCCAATTCAATAACGATTATTCTCTATTCGGGTAGAAAAAAAATTTAGCCCGATGACTCAATATTTGCGAAATTTAGAGTGGACACAATCGTTTAAAAACAAAATCAAAATTTCATGAAATCTGAAATTGTGGAATAATTTGGATGAATATTGCACCAAACAAGGCAGAGCTTTGAAGCTTTATTTCTGTGCAATTATTGACGCCGATTCCGTAAGACGTTTTCGTGATATAGAGCCGATTAAATTATGTCGTCGAAGTTACGAACGTCCTGGCAAAAAACAATTAAATGTGCTCAACTAGAGAAAACTTACTCCTCAATTGTTCAGGAGTATATATTCGTACAAAAACCATATGATTTTTACAAAACCCATATGAACTTAAGCCGATTTTCATGTCTTTTTTGGAGGGCGTTTTTTTGTAGGAAAATAAAAATGAATCGTTTTGGATATTTAGGATGTTTTTATTTACATATTAAGGATACAATAAAAAATTTGTTTGAAAAAATTTAATAGTTTATTATTATTATTATTATTATTGATCGAAGTTAGCACCTCGAAGTTGGCAGCCCGGGTCCTAACTTTTTTTCTACCGAACCGATTGGTTTCAAATTTCAACAGGCTACTCTACACACTTATAGTTCTCGTCGGAACTACCGAGACATTTTTTCACCCCTAACTTTTTATTTTACAACCCCTTCTTTGCTAAAATAAAAGAACTTTAGAACTTAAAATCGAAGACAAGCCGAAACACGTCTAACCAAAACAGCTGTCAACAATTAACTAAACATTAAAAATGGCCGATTTTTTCAGCATAAGTGAGGAACATGAGTACCAACCTAACGCCACAAAAAAATCGAAAATCGAATATACTTAGCCCGCGAAAATTCAAAATTCGCGATACTTTTTGAACAGACCTCGTATGAGGCATTCCTCATAAACTTATATAGTCGTAATTTTGTTAGCAACCTTCTCAGATAGTTCCTGTTATTTTCCAGTTTTTACCGTTATCATAGTTTGTGTGCATTTTTTATGATTTGTTAGAAAAATTTGCTATCATTGCCATTGATATTGTCATCGCTGGTGCTTATGGGACATCGAATGGTGAAAACTCCATTCAAAATCCCATTGGTATAGCCATTGGTGCCTATGGGAAAATGAATGGTAACATGTTGTCATTGGCCAAACTGCCTTGACATTTTTCCTAATGACAAGAGTTCCATTGAAACCCCCAATGGCATTGCCATTGTTTGTGCCCAAGGGAAATGAATGGTAAATCTACCATTCAAATGTATACATAGTAAATTTACCATTCAAATGTATGAATGGTAAATTTACCATTCTTTTGTCATATGCACCAACAATAGCAATGCCAATGCGATTTTGAATGGAGTTTTTACCATTTATTTCCCATAAGCACAAGCAATGGCAATATCAATGGGATTTCGAGTGGAGTTTTTATCCTTGGCATACCGCTTCCAATTGCCATTGGGTGTGAAGCAATGGAAATTCAATGGCATGTCTTAATGAGAATGAATGGCATATTTTACTAAGCGCCCTAATAAACGAGGACATCGATTTTTCGAAAAATTCGAAGAACGCCTCAATCAATTTTCTTCAAATTAAATTGCGAACAGTATTTGCTAACGGTATATTTGTATAGAAAGTTTTAGCTCGATAGTGACGCTCTTGACACAATTTTTTGAAAATGTTCAAAGTTTTATAGAATCCAAAAGAGTTTGTCAATTTCAACAAAAATTACATCGCAGAAAGGGCCTTTGCTGATTGACTTGTATGCGAAATTTCATCCGGAAACCCGAAACCAATTCGAAGGAAAAGTGGTTTAAATTTTTCACCCTTATCACATACACACACACACACACACACACAAGCGGACATTTTTTCTAAATGTGATTTTCTCACGTTTTGCAACATTTTACACGCAACGATATTAGAACCACGATTTTTTTCCATGAAAATGATGTTTAAAACAATGCTCACAAAAACGCTCCCTGTATGAAAAAGCAAATTCCTAACACGGTAATTTTTTTAAATAACGATAACAATAAAACTGGAAATTTTATTTTCGGGTAAACGAAGCTTTTTTTCTGAGGTAGCGAAAAAATATTGTTTTGTGGCAATGAGTAATAAGAGAGTTTAGCAATCTCTACCCAATCCGTCGAGTGTGGATTCAGTACGCTCCGGGAGTGTTATTACGAATTGGAAAACTCGACAAAAGATTTCAAACCGAGTTTTTATGGGATATCGCGTTTTAGCTAACGGCGAGGCGTTCTCAAAACTTACGTTTATCGTTATAACGCTGAATGCAATTACACTTCGAGCTTCGCACATTCACAGTTTCATTTTTTTCTTTCCGGATAATATCAGCAAGAGATACTATTTTACCGTGAATATTCTTCATGCGGAAGGAACGTTTGGGATAATGAACGGAACAGTAAGTAGGGTAGACATTGAAAAGTACGGAACAGTAAGACAGATATTGAAAAATAATTCAGACAAACATTGTAAAATAATTTATATTTTTTAGAAATGTTATCATTGGTTTTGTCGTAAAAAAAAAAACAATTTTTTCTTTCTGTAAATCGTGGGCTGTTCGAGAGAAATGCGTTTGTTTACACGGAAAAGGAAATAAAAATGACTGACAGTGGTATTGAGCCTTCGTGGAAACGTTGAGCTTTTTCTAGCGCAATAGAGAAAAATAATAACAATTGTATTTCGTAAGGCGGTTAAAATAAAACAAAATCGTATTTTCAAAGTTGATAGAACGGTTGCGGAAAGAAAAACGTTATAAATAAATAGGAACCTTGAGACAAATATAAAATGGACGACCCACCCTAAAACTACGAAGGAAAAAAAGAGCACGAATGTCAAATAAAATAAATCGGATAATGATAAATAAATTAGTAATTTTTTTCTTCACGAGGTATATATGCGATATTATTACACAACATATTATATATAAGTATGATAGTAAGTATTTATATTTCTTTCTCTTCATTTTCCTGTTTTGGCAATACCTAATTTATTCGTCATTCGTCGGGAAACGTCAAACGAGTCCCGGGGCCCTTTCGTCGTTGGTTTGAGGTAGTAGTCTGGTAACTTAAGCCGATTTTCATGTCTTTTTTGGAGGGCGTTTTTTTTGTAGGAATATAAAAATGAATCGTTTTGGATATTTAGGATGTTTTTATTTACATATGAAAGATACAAAAAAAAATTTGTTTGAAAAAATTTAATAGTTTATTATTGTTATTATGATTGATCGAAGTTGGCACCTCGAAAAAAAGCGCGTGGGTGGCCCCGATGATTTTAACTCTTGATGTTATCTGAAATAAAAAATTCTTGATAATTCTTAATCTATAGACATGTCATTCTGGTCGCAACTACCGAAGTTAAATTTCATGGATAAATAACAAAATGGCGGACTTTGGAAAAATAGTGTTTTTTGCGGACTTTGGAAAAAAACGTTTTTTTTTCAAAAGTCCGCCATTTTGTTATTTGTTCATGATATTTAACTTCGGTAGTTCCGACCAGAATGACATGTCTATAGATTAAGAATTATCAAGAATTTTTTATTTCAGATAACATTAAGAGACAAAATCATCGGGGCCACCCACGCGCTTTTTATTCGAGGTGCCAACTTCGATCAATAATAATAATAATAATAAACTATTAAATTTTTTCATACTATTTTTTTTAAATCTTTAATATGTAAATAAACACATCCTAAATATCCAAAACGATTCATTTTTATTTTCCTAGAAAAAAACGCCCTCCAAAAAAGACATGAAAATCGGCTTAAGATACCAGACTCCTACCTTAATCGATTACGAAAGAGAGAGAGAGAGAAATAGAAAGATCGTTAAAAAGAAACGATCTGCCTTAATTGTCGACCCTACAAATCGCTTTTGTCTCTCTTTCGTCACTTTAAACCCTTTCAATTCCTCCCAGGCGTTACCATTCTTTTCGATTCTTTCTTTTCTCTTTTAGCCATTTTCCATTTTACCCATTCAGACGATCGTGAAATTCTCACGACCGTCAGTTTCTTTGGGGTTTTATGACGCGACTTGTTGGCGGTGGTAATTTCGTGAAGCCGGCATTATCGAATACCGGAAGTAGGTCTCTGACACGTTGACCAGCACCAATAGAAGCCAGCTCTGCCCACCTTTGAAATTTTGGAAAATAAAATTTGAATCAATGATTGCGAGGTATATTTATTCCGAGGTAATTATAAATATATATTTTTTTATCCAACCAACCAGTCGAACCAAATTATGGGTCCAGTAGCCATTGGTTTTTACTGAATCCGTAATTCGTAATCATTATAAAGTTTCCGATTGGCTAGGGACCCAAAATGTCGTAAAAACCCGATAAATATGGTCCGCTGTTGACCCATTTTTTGAAATATAAAAAATTAGAAACTTGCACGTTCCTTCCTCATTTTTTTTATCTCCCTCAAAAATACCTCTTCATGAGTAAGCTAGTACTTCAATTTCGGCTTCCTCGTAGAGGAAGCTTTGTGAGCTAGATAAAATAATGAGGAAGCGATGTGCATGTTTATAATTTGCATATTGAAAAAAAAATCTGATTCGAATAATTCTGAGGTACCACCGATTGCAAAGTTTCATGATTCTTTATTATCGTACTGTAAAGTGTACTAAAGTTAGAGAATTTCATGGATTTTGCAAAATATACAAAAGTTCAAACAATTAAGGTAGTAGTCTGGTAATTTAAGCCGATTTTCATGTCTTTTTTGGAGGGCGTTTTTTTGTAGGAAAATAAAAATGAATCGTTTTGGATATTTAGGATGTTTTTATTTACTTATTATAAATAGAAATTTTTTCACCCCTAACTTTTTATTTCACAACCCCTTCTTTGATAAAATAAAAGGACGTTAGCAAAGAAGGGGTTGTAAAATAAAAAGTTAAGGGTGAAAAAATTTCTCGGTGGTTCCGACGAGAACTATAAGTGTGTAGAGTAGCCTGTTAAAATTTGAAAGCAATCGGTTCGGTAGAAAAAAAGTTAGGACCCGGGCTACCAACTTCGAGGTGCCAACTTCGATCAATAATAATAATAATAAAAAACCATTAAAATTTTTCAAACAAATTTTTTTTGTATCTTTAATATGTAAATAAAAACATCCTAAATATCCAAAACGATTCATTTTTATTTTCCTACAAAAAAACGCCCTCCAAAAAAGACATGAAAATCGGCTTAAGTTACCAGACTACTACCTTAAATATTTCTTCACAATCCTGTAGCGCTTTTCCAATTTATTTCATACCCAATATCGAACGTGTTTATCCATAAACCTATTTTACGCAAGTACCTCCTCAATAGTTGAAAATTTGAGAGAATTAAACAAACATACAATTTATTAGAAAATATCAAAATTTTAAAAAATAAAAAAATTTAGTAAAATCTCAAACCTTTCACCGATCAATGCTAAATTCAATATCGATTATTCTTTAGTGATACTACATTAATGAGAGAAAAGTTGACCTAAGATCAAAAATGTTTGGAAATTAAATCGATCTCAAAAATTTTTCGAAAAATTCACAACTTTATAAAATCTGGTTTTTTTCTATGAATTCGATTCAAACAATTCTGAGGTACCAGGGGTTACAAAGTTTCATGATTCTTCATTATCGTTCGGCAAAATATAGTAAAGTAAGAGCAATTCATGAATTTTGCAAAATATACAAAAGTTCAAACATTAAAATATTTCTTTAGAATCTTGTAGCGCTTTACCAATTTATTTCAAACTTAACATCGGGCGTGTTTATCCACATATCTATTTTTATGGCAAGTACCACCTCGAGAGTTAAAAATTTGAAAGAATTAAACAAACATACAATTTTTTATAAAATATAACAATGTTCAAAAATTTTTTAAATGTTATAAAATGTCTATCCTTTCGCGGATTAATGGTAAATTCAATATCAATTATCCTTTGGTGATACTACATTCGAGAGAGAAAATTAACCTGAGATCTACAAATTTTTGCAAATCAAATCAGCCTCAAAAACGTTTCGAAAAATTCAAAATTTTATAAAATCTGAACCGCTCAAGCGATTTTTCCCAAATTCAGTACCAAACATCCTTGTCCCCTAACCTTGTTGTGTAAAAAGTTTTGACTTGATAGATAAAAATTTACGAAAGTGAGAGCGATCACAAACATTTTTCGAAAATTTCAAAATGCCGTCAAACCTCGAATCCTCAAGGAATCACAACGAAATTCCAATTGAAAACGTGACAATAAAATCTTGAATAAAAAAAACAATCCTTTCGCGAAAACAAAGCTCACTCCACGAGGAAATAAAGTGAGCACAGAATGACGTCGCAGTTATATCGGAAATACAAATTTACAACCGTTTTGGTAAAATAATCTATTTTTCGCACAATGCAAAAAAAAACGAATCAAAAAGATCCATCTTAGAACCTCATACCAGTGTATTTTTTTCCCACTGATCATGAATCTACTAACGATTTTCTTGGAATCTCGAAAAATGATGAACAAACTATTTTTACCCCGGTCCTCTGTTAAGGTAGTAGTCTGGTTACTTAAGCCGATTTTCAGGTCTTTTTTGGAGGGCGTTTTTTTGTAGGAAAATAAAAATGAATCGTTTTGGATATTTAGGATGTTTTTATTTACATATTAAAGATATTAAAAAAAAAAATTTTGAAAAAATTCAATAGTTTATTATTATTGTTATTATTATTATTGATCGAAGTTTGCACCTCGAAAAAAAAGTGCGTGGGTAGCCCCGGTGATTTTGGCTCGTGATCTTATCTGAAATCAAAAATTCTTGATAATTCTCAATCTATAGACATGTCATTCTGGTCGGAACTACTGAAGTTAAATTTCATGGATAAATAACAAAATGGTGGACTTTGGAAAAAACGTCCTTTTCCATTTTGTTATTTATCCATAAAATTTAACTTCAGTAGTTCCAACCAGAATGACATGTCCATAGATTTAGAATTATCAAGAATTTTCGATTTCAGATAACATCAAGAGCCAAAATCACCGGGGCCACCCACGCGCTTTTTTTTCGAGGTGCCAACTTCGATCAATAATAATAATAATAATAATAAACTATTAAATTTTTTCAAACAAAATTTTTTTTGTATCTTTAATATGTAAATAAAAACATCCTAAATATCCAAAACGATTCATTTTTATTTTCCTACAAAAAACGCCCTCCAAAAATGACATGAAAATCGGCTCAAGTTACCAGACTACTATCTTAATCACCGAGACACGAGCGGACGATAATTGGGCACGTGACAAAATGGATTTTTCCTCTGAAATATGCGAGAGATTGACTGATTACCTGTTATTTTTGTATTTCGATAGAGGTTGAGAGGCTGGGTGCGGTGTCTCGGTAGGAAAATATGTAGCGCCGTAAAAATCAAGTCCACGACTCAGCAGCATCGATGTTTCCTCGACACTGGCCAGCGTTACTCTTATTATCGGTGGTCCCGTATAAATCGTAGCTGGCTCGTTGGAATTTTGACTGTCGTTCTTCAGTTTATCATTTATTGCTTTCACTGTGAGCAAATGTTTAATCATTTTCAAATCCATCGAATAGTTAATTTATTATTTTTATCTTTTTTTAAATAAATCTAGACAAAAACAATTTTCATCTCACAGACTGTGCCGGTATTTAGTGGCAATCTGGTAACTTCGACGATCGATCGATACTTGTATAGCGCGTGTCTAACGTCATCCTCGGGCAATTCCTCGGGAACGTCGAGCACGTAAACCGTAAATGTTTTAGCCGGTCTGCATGGTATAGCAATTTTTTTGTAAAATCGAGCGCCAGTCACTTTGTGAAAACCTTTCTTGTAAACGGCCTGAAAGTCCTCGATATTGCTGAATTTAAAAAGTATTCCGGTCGATGTCTTCGTCAGTGAAAAGGCACCCCTTTAGAACGGACGCAATGACAAAGAAAAGACACAAAATCATATGATGTTAAATTTATTTAAAAATAAAGTATCTTCGTTAAAAAAAAAACAGTTTCAAGGTGAAAGTTACAAATTGCTTCCTCAAAATTTCACACAATGCTCAAAAACCTCCTTTATAATAAACCCTTATGGCATATTTGGGGTGTGGGTCGAAATTCGGAACGACCACTATTTTTGACGGCCGAAATGTGGAATTTCAAAATAACGAACGTTCGATAGTTTGAACGTTAGATATTAAGCCCTTGCATACCCTTGAAATTTTCAAAAAATTGATTTTTTTACAGACTTTCATTCTTTATACTTTTGGGAATTCTTAAAAAAAAAACTTTTAAGAAAATTCTACTCCGTTCCAAAGTTATAGCAATAAATGTGACCGGAAATCGGGTTCACGTTGTACCTACCAGAAACTTTAAACGCGTTTTTCTCGAAACTATGTTTTTAGACAGTGTCAGCACGATAACTCAGTCAATTTTTAATATTTTTAAATGTTTTTTCTTTTAAATCTTGATAATTATTTTCTCTGTAGATTGACGAAAGGTTTTTTTAATTTTTTGGTTGGACAATTTTTGATAAATTATTAAACATTAATTTTTTCTTTAAAGGTAGTAGTCTGGTAACTTAAGCCGAATTACATGTCTTTTTTGGAGGGCGTTTTTTTGGAGGAAAATAAAAATGAATCGTTTTGGATATTTAGGATGTTTTTATTTACATATTAAAGATACGAAAATAAAATTTTTTGAAAAAATTTAATAGTTCATTATTATTATTATTATTGATCGAAGTTGGCACCTCGAAGTTGGCAGCCCGGGTCCTAACTTTTTTTCTACCGCACCGATTGCTTTCAAATTTTAACAGGCTACTCTACACACTTATAGTTTTCGTCGGAACCACCGAGAAATTTTGTCACCTCTAACTTTTTATTTTATAACCCCTTCTTTGCTAAAGTCCTTTTATTTTAGCAAAGAAGGGGTTGTAAAATAAACATTTAGGGGTGAAAAAATTTCTCGGTAGTTCCGACGAGAACTATAAGTGTGTAGAGTAGCCTGTTAAAATTCGAAAGCAATCGGTTCGGTAGAAAAAAAGTTAGGACCCGGGGTGCCAACTTCGAGGTGCCAACTTCGATCAATAATAATAATAATAATAATAAACTATTAAATTTTTTCAAAAAATTTTTTTTTTGTATCTTTAATATGTAAATAAAAACATCCTAAATATCCAAAGCGATTCATTTTTATTTTCCTACAAAAAAACGCCCTCCAAAAAAGACATGAAAATCGGCTTAAGTTACCAGACTACTACCTTAATGATACTCTATTGATATAAAAAAATTTACCCCCATATTTCGAAATTTGCGGAAGTTACAGCGACCATCAGAATTATTTGTAAAATTCAAAATTTCGTAAAATCTGAACTGCCTCACTGATTATGGTCAAATTCAATACCAACCGTTCTCTAATATTCTATTTATGTATTAAAAAAAAATTAGTCCGATATCTCACAAATTGCGGAAGCTGGAGCGTCCAAGGATATTTTTCGAAAATTTCGAAAAGCCATAAAGTCTGTGCCACTTCGTAAAGTTCTATAATAATTGCAGTAAATAAAGTGAGCGGACTGCTTTACTGGCGAAATTGCAGCACTTTAGTTGAAACCGTTATCGAAATATGGACATTTGAATTTAGCAGGGTCGTTACGCGCACACGCATGCGCACACAGTTCAGAAATTTGTTCTAAATGTGATTTTCCGACGTTTTGCCATATTTTGAATACATTGACGTTGAAAATCTAAAGAAAAACAAAATTACCATCCTAAAGCTTAAGACTGTCATCCCATGTGAAGGCTCTTTTTTTACGCTTTTTTGGGGATTTATTTTGCGCGAACTAAATAATGATACAACTACGAAATTTTTACCACATATTTCTTCACATTTTGAGCATAATTTGCAATTTTTTCAGCCCGGAATCGTCGCTCATTGCTGAGGTGCACGGCAACTTAGCCACTCATTTTCGATAAAACGGTTACCACGATTGCGGGCGTTCTGCTTATCTGAAAGAAAAAAACGGCACTTTAATTTGTGAAGTTTTAATTAGTTTGGAACTAGGATTATCAAAAAATATTGAAAAGTTAATTTTTGGCAACTTGTTGAACTCTTATCGTCAATTTTGGTTATTTTTTCACGTCTTCTTCAGCATAACAAAAAAAGACTTTTCAATATTTTTTGATAATCCTAGTTCCAAGACTAGTTAAAACTTCACAGATTAAAATACCGTTTGATTTTTTTGTTTCGGTTAAACAGAACGCCTGCAATCGTGGTAACCGATAAAAACGTTTTTTGAAAATGAGTATCCAAGTTCCCGTGTACCTCAGCAATGAGCGACGATTTCGGGCTGAAAAAATTGTAAAGTGTGCCGAAAATGTGAAGAAATATGTAGTAAAAATTTCGCAGTTTTATCTTTATTTAGTTCGCCGAAAAAAAATTCCGAAAAAAGGTGTAAAAAAAGATCCTTCACACGGGATGACCACCTTAATACGAAAAATATGGCTACGTGGGAAAAATAATAATAGCGTTATGCCGAAAAATATTTCGAATGTTAAGTATTTGAAGAATATTCAACAGAGTGTTAACAATCGCTTTCGTGAAATTGTGAAACCGAAAGAACTAAAATGTAACGATAAAATAAATAAGTAGAGAGAATGAGAGAGAAATAAAAAAATAAACGAACGAGGACAAGCAGAACAAGAAAGAATGTAGGTCTGAGAAGGAAGGGTGAATGGGAGAATTTTTCGAGGAGAGGTAGAATATAAGTAGATTCAGCAAAAGCGCCTTCGCTATGTCACATAGCTCCTAGCCGGAAGTTCATTTTCTTAGGAATGGTCGTCGTACTTATCGTCGTTGTGCCCGTGAGGGGTTGTAAGAGAGTTGAGATGAGAATAAGGGTCAGCGGCGCGAAGGGGAAGGGTGAGACCGTTGAACGTGGCCGGGGGATGACGACGGGAAACTCAGTGAAACCCAAGACGAGGGGAGTTGGAGAAACCGTAGGTGACAAGGTGGAAAATAAAAATAAATGAAGATGAAAAATGAGAATGTCAGGGCAAAGTACCCACGTAATGTTTATACGTATATCGAGAATTTGACGTAAAATCAACCTGGCTGTGACACTCAACATTTTTATTCATTTTTTCTTCAAGTATGTTACAGAGTGAGACGAAAAAAATGGTCCACACGTATTTTTCGCAAAATTGATGTGTTCGTAATAATCTAAAGTGTAACTTTAACCTGAGAGTCGTTATCGATGTTGTTCAAATTTAGACAGTAAACTCCTTGATAGGAAACACCATATTTGAAACTATTTTGTAGCCCGTAGCTTTATTTCACGTAGCACAACTAAATTAAGATACAATTCCTTCACCGATTGTTTAGATGTTTCTTTTATTATTTATTTTATATTAAAAAAATATTTGTACGTGACAAGGGGAGAGAGAACATGAAAAATTGCACTACAAGTTATATTATTTCAATGGTATTTTACGATGATTGATCATTACCATTATAATCCGAGATCCGTTTTTTTTCATTCAGGTTCTCTTCTTATTACATAGATTTTTTTTTTTAAATATACCATAAATAATGAAAGAAAAATTTCAACATTTGTTGACAAAAAATAATGTATCTTGATTTCGTGGTGCTGCCCAAAATAAAGGGTGGCACAACGAAATATGGGCATAAGCAAAATATTTCGCTGTTCAGTGTGAAAAAAGTTGTTCTGTATCAAGGAATTTACTGTTTAAATTTGACCAAAATCGATAACAAACCTGATGGTCAAATTAACAGTTTGGTTTGATACGACCGCGTCAGTTTGAGATTTTGAAAAAATCTTAAAATTGGTGTCGATTATTTTTTCGTATCACACTGCAATATACTTGGACGAAAAAATAATCAAAATGGTGAGGGTCACAGAAAGGTCGAATATACTGTACATGGTTCTCTACAATGAACGCTTACCCACATCCCCTTGTGTATGTATTCAACTTTTTATAGTGTACAGTTTCATAGAGAGGTTTTGCTACACCGTGCAGTGATTTGTTCAAGAGCACGGGAAGGGTCTATTTTACCGACTGAGTATTACCGACAGAATGCATTGAAATTTACTGCCAAATGTCATTCCTAAATTATCAAACCTAATTACACTAGGATCTTCACTTTAAGGTAGTAGTCTGGTAACTTAAGCCGATTTTCATGTCTTTTTTGGAGGGCGTTTTTTTGTAGGAAAATAAAAATGAATCGTTTTGGATATTTAGGATGTTTTTATTTACATATTAAAGATACAAAAAAAAAATTTTTTTTGAAAAAAATCGAATAGTTTATTATTATTATTATTATTGATCGAAGTTGGCACCTCGAAAAAAAAGCGCGTGGGTGGCCCCGGTGATTTTGGCTCTTGATGTTATCTGAAATCAAAAATTCTTGATAATTCTTAATCTATAGACATGTCATTCTGGTCGGAACTACTGGAGTTAAATTTCAGGGATAAATAACAAAATGGCGGATTTTGGAAAAAAACGTCCTTTTCCGTTTTGTTATTTATCCATGAAATTTAACTTCAGTAGTTTCAACCAGAATGGCATGTCTATAGATTAAGAATTATCAAGAATTTTTGATTTCAGATAACATCAAGAGTCAAAATCATCGGGGCCACCCACGCGCTTTTTTTTTCGCGGTGCCAACTTCGATCAATAATAATAATAATAATAAACTATCAAATTTTTTCAAAAATTTTTTTTTTTTGTATCTATAATATGTAAATAAAAACATCCTAAATATCCAAAACGATTCATTTTTATTTTCCTACAAAAAAGAGCCCTCCAAAAAAGACATGAAAATCGGCTTAAGTTACCAGACTGCTACCTTAAAGTTGCAAAAATAAATCGAAATAGACTTGGAATAAAAATAAAAAAGAAACATAGCTATTCCTACCTGAAGTTCATTTTTTCGCATATCGTCGCAGCTTTTTCCATGCTCAGTTCGTGACTCGGTGTCAGTAAAAAGGCGCCCTTGGTGAGAAAATCGTTTTCACTTATTTCGGAATCGGTCTCGTGATCCTGCCAGCATTCATTTCGATCACCGATACCACCACTGCCACCACCACCACTACCACCACCGATCATACTTCCTTCCTGATTGAGACGAAGATTCGAACTGTTCTTCGATGTTGACATGTCCTTATCCTTTATGGAACTGACAAACTCGTCGTTCTGCGACATCCTTTTTATACCTGTTTCGACAGTCACGTCTTTCGTGAATAATGCCGTGGGTGTACGGTGATCGTTACCGAAGGTAGGACACCTCCTACTTCATGATTTATAATATAATCGTTATTGTTATTATTGTTATTGTTTGGTGGACCTAAGAGGCCATAGAGTTTACTTTTCATGCGTGTACGTACATTCACGTTATATACATGGATGAATTCGACTACAATACGTCCATTATCATTGTTATTGTTGTTATTATTTAACGTTACGTGAAAGGAAACCGAATATAGTTTATTCGATCGCTATATAAATCGGCTAATAGCTCACTCGTTGATTCCGAGGACGTATACAAGATGACGAACACAACTAAAGCGACCGTGGCTGGCGGAACCGAGTCGTCTTGGTACACTGATCGCAACTTCCTTACCCTCGTATCTCTTTTATAGTCCGCAGCTGCTCATTTTTAGTCGATGTGTTGCATGACACAAGCTTGAGAATTGTCCACGTTGAATTCGCGCGTGGGACGCTTAAGGTCGATAAAATAATTATTGGCGGATAAAAACGTGCTCGGTAATCGTCAAAAAATGATGACGATTGCCTTGTTTTTTCTCATTTATTTCGTTTCTCGCTTTTATTTCATTCGATAATTGAACTTAATTGGGATCTGGGTCACCGCGCGGGTTTCTGATATTTCGACGGTAATGGACTTGACATTTTTCGCTGGAGGGGAGATTAATCGTATTGCATAAATATCTATCATGGCAAAAAGATTAAATATTGCTGCGTTTTTATTTTGCAATGTTTTGTTTTTCTTCAAATCAACAATTTACCGATATTTTTAGCAGTTATAAAGCAGTTTTTGGTCAAAAACTGCTTTACGGAGAGAGCGGCGTGAGCCGGCGCGTTGTCATGATGGAGGAACCAGTCACTTGTGCGCCAAAGATCTGCCCTTTTCTTCCGGATACTCTCCCTCAATCTTTTCAAAACCTCCAAGTAGAACTTCTGGTTGATAGTTTGACCCGGGGGAACGAACTCCGCGTGCACAACACCTCTGCAATCGAAGAAACAAATGAGCATTGTCTTGATGCTTGACTTCACTTGGGGAGCTTTTTTCGGACGAGGAGAGCGAAGTGTCTTCCACTGGCTTGATTGCTGCTTTGTTTCGGGGTCGTATCTATAGCACCACGATTCATCACCAGTAATCACCTTGGAAAAAAGTTAAGGGTCCTCTTCGAGCTGATTTTGAAGTTCAAAACATGCCTGAAGTCGACGCTCCCTTTGCTCGTCTGTGAGAAGGCAAGGAACAAATTTGGCTGCAACTCTGCTCATGTGCAAATCTTTGGATAAAATCCTCTGAATTGAACTCCATGACATCCCAGACATCTCACAGAGTTGATCAATGGTTCGGCTACCGTCTTCATGAATGAGAGCATTGATTTTGTCGACGTTTTCGTCACTTCTTGACGTTGAGGGGCGTCCTGAACGGGGTTGGTCTTCAATTGACATTTCTCCATTTAAAAAACGTGAAAACCACTCGTAGACTCTGGTTTTACTTAGGGCAGCATCTCCATAAGCAGTCTTAAGCATTACAGTAGTTTCCTCGGCCGATTTCCCCAACAGAAAACAAAATTTCACAGCCGCCCGTTGCTCACGACAATCGGCCATCACGTTTCCGCCGAAATGGAAAAAGTTGTTTCACTACAAAAATTCCCACGGGCGAACCGATGCACTCACGGCGACAGAACTTCGCACACCAACTCAGGAGACGTGTCCCTAACGGACACCTGGTCGAGCAATGGGTTCCCCCACTCTCCCTCCCCGCCGCAGCGCAATTCCCGTTTTTTTGGGTCGCCCCTCGTATAAGGGGTGTTATAATAAGTTGCAAGGGTGCCAGGCGCCTGAGGGTGTGAGGCAGTTGCTGGTACCCCTAAATTTGCGATCAAAATCGGGCGAAAGAAGAGTACGCCATGTTATCAACTTCATAGTGGTGTAAAAATGATAATATATATGAATTGCTCCATAAATTAAAAATTGATGGGCTAATTGTTTTATTTTATAATTAGAATACACTAAGTGTTATTATATATTCACGAAAAATTATGCTCTTCATTGCATTCACGTTTGGTGTTGTTACAAAACTCAACAGAGAACATTTGGAGGGTGTAAAATTCAACTCGAAGGGTTTCGAGGGCTCCCGAAATTTACACTTCGCGTATCTGGATCTTGCTTAAGGGGGGAAATAGGGTTAGGACAGCGTTTTCTCAATGATTTTCATGAATTTTTTTATAGTATAAAAAATGAATATAATTTATTGACACTTTGAGAATATTTTATACATATATTTAAGTATATACTATAAAATTTTTTAAGAATTTCCTTGAAAAACACCGAAGATATTAGCGACCCCATATTGCAGGTCACAATCAGACTCAGCATTTTGCGTACATCCTGAAAGCCGCAATTTTCGTCTGAAATCAAACGAGGTTGGAATGTACTTTTATTATATGTCTCTCTTCTATATGAACCTAAATACTATCAAAAAAATAGAAAATTGAATTTCTTACAGGGGTCAAAACAATAAAGCATGATTTTTTGCCATTTTCTACAACTCTATTTGCAAAGAAGAAATTATTTTAAATAATGATAATATTCCGATTTTAGGTTCATATAGAGCGCAATACGATGAAGAAAGTAATTGCCAATTTTCAAAACGATTGGTTGAAAACTTTTCAAACTAGCGTGTAAGTTTAAAAAAAGTCGTTTTCAGAAAAACGTGTTTGAAAAAATAGTACCAAGAAAAACAAGCAATATGGGGTCGCTAATATTTTATAGTATATACTTAAATATATGTATAAAAATTTCATAGTATATACTTAAATATATGTATAAAATATTCTCAAAGTTTCAATAAATTATATTCATTTTTAATACTATAAAAAAATTCATGAAAATTGTTGAGAAAACGCTGCCCTAACCCTATTTCCCCTCTTAATGGTTTATAACAATAGAACGAGTCGGAATTTTCATTTAAAATTTTGGGAACATATTTTTCAATAGTTTTACTAACAATTTATGAAACAAAAAAAAATCGATTTTTTGAACCGTCTCCCCTATTTCCTCCCTTAAGGGAGCAGAGCCAGATATCGGTGAGGAGTCTAAATTTAGGTTGATAGATCTTCATTAATTTAGGGTCGAGCGCCGCTGTGTCTACTTGAATATAGTAAAGACATGATAATTTATTAACTTGATACGTACTAAGTAAAAAATGCATTCAATTCCGGGAATTCCAATTGGGATGCGGATATATTTGCCGCTTTTCGCAAAAGTTGGACGAATTTGATAATTGCACTTCGACGATGCACCTCCCCATCGTTTCCGGGGAACGTTAACGTCAATTTCTCTTCACGCGGTCATAGGCCCTCCTGTATAATACATCCACGATAAAATTGATCCCAATCGGTCCGACAGTTTTTGCGCTAGCTCCGGCAAAAGATTTCCACTGTAACCACCTCCCTTCTGGCCAGGGGGGTTGCGCATCCAATTGCCCCTGGAGGAGTTTTCATCCCTGTTCGTAACCCTTTAGGTGGATACCATATTTACTCGCTGTCGCATCCGCAATCCTTAAATTACGAGGTCGTCGGATTACCGGATTTTCCACCCCTCCACATTTTCGTTTCGCATGTGCGTAATTATTGACCAAACTCAATGGGACCCATTTCATTCGAAAGAGTATCAAATTTTCTTGAATGTACTTTTTTGAAATTTTCAAATTCGTCAAATTTTCGCGAAAATCGGCAAAAATATTCGCATTCCACTTCAAATGCCCAGCACTGTATATGAGCCATTTAATGTTAAATCTACCTGACTGTGACTCTCACCCTGTGAAATTTCGTTCAAAACTTCTCATATTTTCTCTTACAACCCTAAAAGGCATGCCATTTTTTCATATACTTTTTCGCTAACCGATATTTAGTAATGTTTTGAAAAAAAAGATATTTTACACAAATCAAAATCTTAGCCGCAATTTAAAAAATCTGAAAAATTCTCCGTATAATATCAAAAGTTTCACGCCATGTCCCACTGCGGGCCGGTATTTGCTTCGATTTTTATCAACTTTCATTCGTTCTAAAAGTCCTTAAAGAAAACGAACCTGAACGCTGGTATACTGCGTGACGTCCTTTTTCACATTTTGACCAAGCCGAGTTCAATAATGAATAGCGGTTTTTTTAAATTAAAAAATCTGAAAACGATCTCGAAAATCCTCTGTTTGGATTTAAAAAATGTATTACCATCCAGAAATATTCTTGCTTTCGAGTATTGCTTTCAATAAACGGAAAAGTCGCCAGAAAAAAATAGAATCAAAACCCGCCTTGCTCTGGGATGCGCACAGTGGGCAAAAAAGCAGGAATCGTGCCCAAAATACAAAAAGTGCTCCAATTGCGGTGGAGTATGGTATTGGGGGGTTTTCGGAGTCGCTGATTCCGAATCCGTACTCAAAATTCAGAAATTCAAGATGGCGGATCCAATATTGTGGGCTAAAATGCTAAAGATGCCTCGATTTAAAATTTGGAACTAACACATACGTTCGTGGCTGAATCTAGCCAGCACCCATTTAAGGACCCAAATCTATCTTTTCTCCTTTTCGCTAATTCCCATTTCTTCTTTCGTTTACTTATGAGACGGCTTACAATTTTTTTCAATTTCTTTAGCGATTCATCCTCGACGTCACCTATATTTATATTGAATTTTTCCAGAATGTAACTCACAGCCACAACTGTATGTTTTTCGCTACATTTATTTAATAATTGTTGGACAATTTCTCGTTTGGTAAATTTGTAATCCGTGGTTTCAAATGATACTAATGTGTGAGCACAAGTAAGTGTTCTCACTTTTGAGATATTATAGTGTAAGAGGATGTCTTCCTTCTTAATGAAACACAGAAAAGACTAATGAAAAGTACGTCTTTATTCCATAACGTTCAATTCACAACTGACAAACTCCAATCAATCGAACAAATGTCTTAGCAACCGAAAGACAGTCCATTCAACTGTCCAGATGTTATATATACATATATGATGCTTCATATGTACCATGTATATATATATACTACAACTACTACAATAATATCAATTATAAATATACTAAATGCGAAATTGTTCAATAATTGTCAGATAAATTTATCGAAAAAGATACAGTTGTGGCTGTAAATTACATTCTGGAAAAATTGAATATAAATTTAGAGGAATACATTGAAAAAATATTGTAGGGGCTCTCAAAAGTAAACGGAATAAAAAATGGGAATGAGCGGAAAGGAGAAAAGATAGATTTGGGTTCAATGGGTGCTGGCTAGATTCAGCTACGAACGTATGTATTAGTTCCAAATTTCAAATCGCGGCATCTTTAGCATTTTCGTCTGTCATATTGGATCCGCCATTTTGAATTTCTGAATTTTGAGTACGGATTCGGAATCAGCGACCCCGTAAACCCTTGAGTACCACATTTCAAAGCATTTGAAGCACTTTTAGTATTTTGGACATTTTTTCAGTTTTCTGGTCCGTACTCTGTGTAAACATTAATATTAAGAGTTCAGATGAAAAGTTGCAAAAAGTAGCAGGCTCATTTTTTTCGTCGATAATTAACGAATGCAACGATAATTGTCAATTGTTGATATCAAGGGTTGCCTAAAGTTGACGACATTCCAAAGTATGATGAGGAGCTGCAAACGCCGAAAAGTCTTACTGAAAGATAACCGTGTTCCAAATCATCTTTAATGTTCCGAAATTTCAATTTTTTTTCTCATACCTACGACCATTAACGTTGGTAAGGTTAAAAACCATATCCCACATTTAGATTTGCAAAATTCGTTGAAATTTATCATATTCATGACATAATGAACCATCGCATTCTTTACGCAATTTGTTTTCATTCAACTACTTATTGTAAGAACATTTGAACCTTAATAGACACAATATTTTCTCTACATCTGCTCTGACGTATTAATGTGTGAAAAATTATGATTTCATGTCAAAATTATGAAGTTGGTTTTTGGCCACGATTTCTACCTTTTTGCCCACTGTGCAGCAGTATGAAAAATTGTCGATGAAATCGCAGAGCGCGTCACAGCCAGGTGGGACTTGGATCCATAAGTAACGAAAATTTTCGAACATCGTTGCGTGTTTTCTAAGACGAGCGATTACACGTTCACTCGTCATTGATCTTGTCGTACATATTATTATTCTTCATAGATATTTATTGTTCTTATTAATGACATGGTTCATGTTTATTTATTGCCCGTAGGGTCTCTAAAGTATTATGATGTAGGTAGTAACATAAGTGTGTCGCACATTGGTGTACATTGTGTTTTGGTTGCTTTTCAACTTGCGTGCGTCCACGTTTGTCTTCCGACATTATTTTCCTTAATTCTAGTGAGGTTGGGTGATTGGATGGGTTTTTACAATGAGACGAGGTTTTATTACTTGCGATGAGTTTTATTGGTCGGGTTACTAAATGGTACTGGGCAGGGGATGTTTTTTTTGCCGCTGGATTGTTTTAGGGACGCCGGTCATTCGGCGTCAGTCCCTTTAGGTAGCGTCGTACCTAGGAAGGACAATTTTAAGAATGAATTGGTAATAAACACGTTTATGCGCTTTTATCTTTTTCTTGTTCGAGGATAAGTGAATTCTGTTGCAAAATCAAGGATGCTTCGGTGGTAAGAAAAAGTCATTACGTTCTGTTAAGCCAAAAATTGAAGGGATGATAGAGATACATAGACACGAAATGAACAAAAGCGGAGGTGGCGGGGGCGGAAAGGGGTGGAGAAGTGACTGGGGGGGGGGGGGGGGGGTAACGCTAAGCCACAAGGGAATTGTCGGGCTTCGGGTTCGTTTGGCCATCTTCAGTCGTGGAGGATTCTGTGTATGTTCGCCTCCAACCTTGACGCCATATAATTCGACGAAGGCCCTCGTAATTGCTTTGTTAAGTAATTAACCGGTTGGTTCGGCACGAGAAACACCCTTCGAACGGTGGTAAGAGCGCCAAAGCAACACCAGAGCCTCAGTGAGACCTCTTCGCTAATTCCGACCAATTTGATTTTAAACGCTTGCTACACCGGTAAGCAAGCGTTGCACCGACATTGTTTAGCCATCCCATTCCACGCGACGAGAGAAAGTTCCACCCCAACGATACTCTGTAATTACACTTACGCGAGACAGTCACCGGGTCTGAGAATAAAGGTAAAAAAAAAAACGAAACTGCAAGGGGGTAACAAACGTAAAATGTCGTTACAATTTTTATATTGTTCCGAAGTTATTATTATATTTTTTCGTTAATTATTAATTATTCAATGTAATTAGCGTAACGACGTGTAATTAACGATTTCACAATTACGATGCGATATCTCTGTATTATTTTTCGTACATTTCGTTGGAAATGCTTCGCTGGGGAAAATATATCTCTTTTGTTTTACAATGGAATAATAATTATCGGGGCAAACGTGTAATTTATCGATGCAAGGGTCGTCGATATTATTCGTGATTGCGTCACTTTGAACGGATTAGTAGTGTAATGTGGCGAAGTACAGTGCCGGCCATTTGAAGTGGAATGTGGATATCTTCGGTGATTTTCGCGAAAATTTAACGAATTTGAAAAATTGCACTTCGACGCTGCACCTCCTCACCGTTTCCGAGGAACGATAACGAATAACGAACAACGAACGGAGAATAATACATCCACGATAAAAATGAGCTCGATCGGTACAACAGTTTTCGCACTAGCCCCGATCAAAGATTACCACTTTGAGGTAGTAGTCTGGTAACTTAAGCCGATTTTCATGTCTTTTTTGGAGGGCGTTTTTTTGTAGGAAAATAAAAATGAATCGTTTTGGATATTTAGGATGTTTTTATTAACATATTAAAGATACAAAAAAAAAATGTTTGAAAAAATTTAATAGTTTATTATTATTATTGTTATTGATCGAAGTTGGCACCTCGAAAAAAAAGCGCGTGGATGGCCCCGGTGATTTTGGCTCTTGATGTTATCTGAAATAAAAAATTCTTGATAATTCTTAATCTATAGACATGTCATTCTGGTCGGAACTACTGAAGTAAAATTTCATGGATAAATAACAAAATGGCGGACTTTGGAAAAAAACCTCCTTTACCATTTTGTCATTTATCCATGAAATTTAACTTCAGTAGTTCCGACCAGAATGACAGGTCTATAGATTAAGAATTATCAAGAATTTTTTATTTCAGATAACATCAAGAGCCAAAATCACCGGGGCCACCCACGCGCTTTTTGTTTCGAGGTGCCAACTTTGATCAATAATAATAATAAACTATTAAATTTTTTTTCGTTTCTTTAATATGTAAATAAAAACGACCTAAATATCCAAAACGATTCATTTTTATTTTCCTACAACAAAATGCCCTCCAAAAAAGACATGAAAATCGGCTTAAGTTACCAGACTACTACCTTAACGCCCTTCCCTGCCACCCGGGGGTTGCGCATCCAACTGCTCCTGGAGTAGTTTTCATCTCCGTTCGTAGTTTTTTAGTTGGGAACCATATTCACCCTCGATTGCGTCCGCAATCCTTAAATCACGAAGCCGACGGATAACCCGATTTTCCACCCCTATACATTTTCGTTAAGCACGTGCGCAATTGTTGACCAACGTTGAAGAGACCCGTTTCGTTCGAAAGATTATCAAATTTTCTTGAATGGATTTTTTTGAAATTTTCATATTCGTCAAATTTTCGCGAATATCGGCGAAGATACCCGCATTCCACTTCAAATGCCCAGTGATGTATGCATTGCTTGCATAACGTATGCATTGTTAATTAGTTTGCCCACGTCGTTCTCTATAATATCGGAAAAACACATAAAAAGATGAACGCTTAATTGCATGTGTGTGTGGGGGTGTGTGCGCGGGTGTATGTGTATGCGTGTGTGTGTGTGTGTGTGTGTGTGTGGCCTCTATAAGTACGTAATGGATTGGGTGATCGTGTTAAAATGTAGCAAACAAGTGGAATAACCAGTCTCCTCTGTTTGACATGATTTTCGTAAAGATTCGACCACGCATTCAGATTATTCAGTATTTTAATTTTTTATTCTGGTTCGAGAAATTTTTGACCCATTATTAGGCTAAAACTTCTTCGGTCCAGATTGGCCCGTGAATCAGTTGAGGGTTGAAATTTTATAATATTAAAAACGGTCTAACTGAAAACTAAAAATGAAAAGTGAAGTAATTAACGTTTTCCTTCATATTAAACGAGAATAGCGACTAAAATTTTTAGTTCTCGAAGTCGTTGGCTTTTGTCGAATTAGTCAAAATTATCTTTGCGTCCTAAACTCAATGATCAAGGGGGGAAATTGGGTTAGGACAGCGTTTTCTCAATGATTTTCATGAATTTTTTTATAGTATAAACATGAATATAATTTATTGAAACTTTGAGAATATTTTACACGTATATTTAAGTATATACTATAAAATCTGTATAGATATGTATATTTAAATATATACTATAAAATATTAGCGACCCCATATTGCCGGTCACAATCAGACTCAGCATTTTGCGTACATTCTGGAAGCCGCAATTTTCATCTGAAATCAAACGAGGTTGAAATTTACTTTTATTATATGTCTCTCTTCTATATAAACCTAAATGCTATCAAAAAATAGAAAATTGAATTTTTTACAGGGGCCAAAACAAAAAAGTATGATTTTTTGCCATTTTTTACAACTTTATTAGCAAAAAAAAAATTATTTTAAATAATGATAATATTCCGATTTTAGGTTCATATAGAGCGCAATACTATGAAGAAAGTAACTGCCAATTTTCAAAACGATTGGTTGAAAACTTTTCAAACTAGCGTGTACGCAAGTTTGAAAAAAGTCGTTTTCAGAAAAACACGTTTGAAAAAATAGTACCAAGAAAAACAGGCAATATGGGGTCGCTAATATTTTATAGTATATACTTAAATATATGTATAAAAATTTTATAGTATATACTTAAATATATGCATAAAATATTCTCAAAGTTTCAATAAATTATATTCATTTTTTATACTATAAAAAAATTCATGAAAATCATTGAGAAAACGCTGTCCTAACCCTATTTCCACCCTTAATGGCTTGTAACAATAGAACCGGTCGGAATTTTCATTTAAAATTTGGGGAACATATTTTTCAATAGTTTTGCTAACAATTTATGAAATAAAAAAAAATCGATTTTTTGAACCGTCTAACCCTATTTCCCCCCTTAAACTACAATTAAATAGGCATCGGAAAATATCTCACGCTACAAAGAAGACATTCCACGAAATATCTCAAAATCCGATTTATTTCTGAAGCCGACTAACTCGTCATTATGATTGGCTGTCCATGTCAGGCTCAGAGTTCGGTCGTGTGCATACTTCAGCTGACACGATCTTACACGGCGAATCTAGGTCCGATTCCTCCAACGTTTATCGTACTTTAAACTCTGGTCCTATCTATGCACTATGAAAAAAAAATTGAACCCCGTTTAAATTGTGTCGGAGGAAACGGTCGCTAACCTACAAAGTCGCACGCGAAATACGGTCACCAATTCTAGGACACCATTTTCAGCTTAATAGAACGTCCGGAATCATGGTCGCAGTCGCTATGGAATCATGATGACTCGAAACCGCGTAGCACCTTTAATTTATTTTTATTATAATCGAAAAAATTGGCAGAGTACGATTATCAATAAATAAGTGGGAAAAAGACCAATGTTGAAATATTTAATAGTATCTATGAATTCTTTTTTTCGAACCTCGAAAAAAATCTTTGTTTAGACTAGAAGAGTGCCTTGAGGCACCAGACCACGGTGCGCGCGGTACGAGCGTGTATTTTTTATAATTTTTTTCGAGTTAACGATGAATAGTTTTTTTTATTATTGATACTAATATTCAATATATACATATAGAAGACACTACACAAATTTTTTTATAAGAATCTTAAGAATAGTTTGCGGTGTACGCCGCTTCCAAAAAGACACTCCGACGAAGTTGCTGCTTGGTGGTTAACAGCAATTAAGCCATACGGTTCATCCGAAAAATACAAAAAAAATATGTTTATAAACTAGATATATAGGTTTATAGCATCACGTAGGGGAAGTTCAATATATAAAAAAAAATGGCGAACCAGCGAATTTTCTTTCCCATTTTCACAGAAAATTTTCATCGTTTATGAAGAAAAAAAAATAGAAGGGGGCGTTTTATAAAAAAAATCCCTACGTGGAGCCATAGAGACTGGATTTTCGAACATTTTAAGAGTTGGTACATGCCAATCGGATGAATAGTTTTCGAAATATGTTGTCAACCAGGTTGAAAAACGTAGTTTCGAGAAACACGCGTTCAAAGTTTAGCTGAAGGATAATTCGACATACAAACTAAATTTAAAAAATGCTGTATCTCCGTCAATGTTACCAATTTCTTATCAAAATTTGGTGAGAGCATTTTTAACAAATGCATCTTTCAGAAAATGAGAATGAAAAAAGAAAAAAATGTCACCGTGGTCTGGTGCCTTAAACCGAATAGGATCGGAAATGGTAATATTTGAAACATGCACATTGCTTTTGCTTGAAACAAACAAATTGGAATGCAATACACAAGATATTGCAATGAATCTTTGGTTTATTAATTAATTTTATTCTCTTAGCTGCTATATTTATTATTGTAGACGAATATTAATTTACAATAATGCGGAACTTTAATAAAAATCGTTGATTTCAATATAATATATTGCTTCAAAAGGATAACGTACAACGTCGTAATGATTATGACTATTATAATTTAATTCCAATACAAATTTATGTAAGATTAAAAGCCACCGCGGTCTAATGATCTGAATAAGCCGAATGAAAATGTTACATTTAATACTTCTTCGGGCTTGATAAATAAACATTTTTAACTTAGCTTTCTATATGTGACTTGCTGTGCCTCGCGGTTTCATCCGCGTCAAATTTGGATTATATATTGGTTTAATACGCATTATGAGGGCACGAACAAGTGCATCTCATATAAATACCATCCGGAAATTATGTGGTAAAAATAAAAGGACCAGTCATTAAAAAATAAACCGACTTTGCCGCTGCTCCTTGGGGTCATAGCACGAAGTTATATAGCCTAGAGCCTTCCCGAATAAACGGGCTATCTTATGCAAAAAGAATTTCTCAAATCGCATTAGTATTTCCTGAGATTAGCGCGTTCAAACAAACAAACTCTCCAGCTTTATTATAATATAGTAGAGATATAGTAATATCGCAATAAGATAGTAAGATTAGGGTCATAGCATGAAGTTATATAGCCTAGAGCCTTCCCGAATAAACGGGCTGTCTAATGCAAAAAAAATGTCTCAAATCGCATTAGTATTTCCCGAGATTAGCGTGTTCAAACAAACAAACTCTCCAGCTTTATTATAATATAGTAGAGATATAGTAATATATTAATAAGATAGTAAGATTAGGGCCATAGCATGAAGTTATATAGCCTAGAGCCTTCCCGAATAAACGGGCTATCTAATGCAAAAAGAATTTCTCAAATCGCATTAGTATTTCCTGAGATTAGCGCGTTCAAACAAACAAACTCTTCAGCGTTATTATAGTATAGTAGAGATATAGTAATATAGTAATAAGATAATAAGATTAGGGTTATAGCATGAAGTTATATAGCCTAGAGCCTTCCCGAATAAACGTGCTATCTAATGCAAAAACAATTTCTCAAATCGGATTAGTATTTCCTGAGATTAGCGCGTTCAAACAAACAAACTTTCCAGCTTTATTATAGTATATAGTAAAGATATAGTAAAGATATAGTAGTAATATAATAAGATTAGGGTCATAACATGAAGATATATAGCCCAGAGCCTTCCCGAATAAGAGGGCTATCTAATGTAAAAAGATTTTTTCAAATCGGTTTAGTATTTCCTGAAATTAACGCGTTCAAACAAACAAAGACTCCAGACTTATTATAGTAGTAAGATGAAGATGTCAATCCATAGAACAATTGATATTTGACCACGCCACGATTTGTCAATGAAGCGGTTGGCTCGTTAATCCTTTAATTACTCGATATTGACGATGATATAACTATGACGACGATATACCAGTTGTGTCGTTTGTGCAGTGCCTTTTATGAATAGACATAATTCATTATCCCGTCTTTATAAGAGTTGTGATCGCTACGGTGGATCGATGAGGTGTTCTCGTGAGAGAATTACTGAACAGTGTGAGACCGAGAATCTACGAAAGTCGTCGAGCCGGAACAACGGCCATTTTCAATGATTTTCCTAGCTTTTCATGTTTCGTCATCACATATACAATTTCGAATTAATTATTCCAGTCAATAGATTATTGTAAATTGTAACTTCCATAATTTCACAATTGTTGCGAAATATTCGGGTAATTTCCTCATTCCAGTATGAAGAAATTAAAATTACGAAAGTAATGCCCTGACGGAAGAAACTTCTGATGATGTAGAAAAAAAGCTACGAGGGAGCACTGTCCAAGTTTCAATTTCAAAGATCTCGCATATGTTGTGTATATTTTTTTTTTTTCGATGGATGCATCGTAGTTTCGTGTCGATTTGTCTGTCCGTTGGTCGGTCGAGATTCCAAAAGCTTTCTCCCTCTTTATCTGCCTCCCTCACTCTCTCACTCTCTGCATCACCTCTTTCCCGGATCGATCTAAGTCACGTGCGCCGTGTTGCGCCGCTGGCTGGTACTGAGGGCCGAGCAGGACTGAGGGTTGTTGCGGTTGTGATTCGTGAACTCGCCTAGCAACAGGCGCATCGGTCACACGAGACCAGCAGACGAATCATTCTCCATACCGTAAAATATTGCGTGCGCTACCGAAAATTCTAATTATCGAGAATCAAGAAACCCTAATGATCTTTTTGTTCACCGACTGACCGAAATTTCCCGCATAATTATCACGGAGTATTCGGTATTCCGTTTGTGATATATAACAAGATCGGATATAAATACGAGCGGACCGGCTGGATTTGAGTAATCAGTGAAATTAAATGCCTTGATAAATTAATTTTGTCGATGGACAAATAGGATCACCTGCGCGTGCTTCCGGAATGTTAAAATATGTTATTTCACCGGGGTGAAGTTTCGTGGGGTTCGAAAAAACATTTCGACACTACGGGAGTCGTGGAATTAACATTTCTTCTCGTTGAAAACACTTGGCACCTATCTAATAACTTTTCGTCCGTAAATTATGTATCCAATCGCAAAAGTGTCATCAGATTTTGCTTTTATCGATCGACCTGTCTCCGCGTGGAGCCACGATTCGAAGTTTTTATATTTAGTTTATTGGGTCAACTCGGTGTACAGGAGGATGACGGCGGGCGTTCTTTAAAACTTATTTTTTCATTCATAGGCGTCAAAACGCTTTCGCATCTTTTGAGGTAGTAGTCTGGTAACTTAAGCCGATTTTCATGTCTTTTTTGGAGGGTGTTTTTTTGTAGGAAAATAAAATTGAATCGTTTTGGATATTTAGGATGTTTTTATTTACATATTAACGATACAAAAAAAAATTAGTTTGAAAAAATTTAATAGTTTATTATTATTATTATTATTGATCGAAGTTGGCACCTCGAAAAAAAAGCGCGTGGGTGGCCCCGGTGATTTTGGCTCTTGATGTTATCTGAAATCAAAAATTCTTGATAATTCTTAATCTATAGACATGTCATTCTGGTCGGAACTACTGAAGTTAAATTTTATCGATAAATAACAAAATGGCTAAATAACAAAATGGATAAATAACTTTGGAAAAAAAAACTTTTTTTTCCAAAGTCTGCCATTTTGTTATTTATCCATGAAATTTAACTTCAGTAGTTCCGACCAGAATGACACGTCTATAGATTAGGAATTATCAAGAATTTTTTATTTCAGATAACATCAAGAGCCAAAATCACCAGGGCCACCCACGCGCTTTTTTTTCGAGGTGCCAACTTCGATCAATAATAATAATAATAATAATAAACTATTAAATTTGTACTAAAATTTTTTTTTTTGTATCATTAATATGTAAATAAAAACATCCTAATTATCCAAAACGATTCATTTTTAATTTCATACAAAAAAACGCCCTCCAAAAAAGACATGAAAATCGGCTTAAGTTACCAGACTATTACCTTAATACCGTACAGGAGAATGGTGGCGGGCGTTCTTTGAAACTTATTTTTTCATTCGTTGGCGTCAAGACGCTTCCGCATCTTTTAATACCGTTTCGTCCTCGAAGTATCGTACTTGAAGTATGCTCACGAGTACTTTTACCAAGTACTTTATCGAGCACACGTACTGAGCACGGTTTTGAGTACTTTTCGAGTACTGTTATACTTTGCTTGACAATTATATTTTTCATTTTTCGTATCGTCATCAAACGTTCATGTACTCATTTTCGCAACGGTGTGCTACACGTAATTTTCCCTATTTCACTATCAATTTAATTATTTTCATTCATTCTCTTTAATTACACATACGGATCAACGCACGATCGTTGCAGAGTGATGTTTATTGCTCAACGGGATCTGTGCAATGAGATCCGGAAAAAATTAGTCAATTTTGAGGAATTTTTCTAACTAAGAAATATTTATTGGAGATTTATCAAACTGTAGGTATACTTTAATAGGATATTTAAGTATTTAAAACAATTTTTTTTAATTCTTTTTTCATGAAAATGACGGAGCTCTGTGGCAGAGGGTTATTGCGAGGTTGCGGCGAGAGTTTCGAATCGGTGCGCAGTCTAACTTCCCGTAGACTTTGATCCGCAACAAAATTCAAAAATGTTTTCAGCTAGAACATGTGTAGCTTCTATTTGACGGCAATTAAAATGAAGAAAATGCATATTTAACAAAATGGTAAGCATTCAAGGAAAAAAATCGAAATTTCACGTAAAATTTCTGCACAATTTGTATTAAAATAGTAGTGTTTTTTTCGAATTTTCCAAAAATCATTCTCGTCAACTAAGAGGTAATGATATTATCAACATTTTCACAAAGTTTGAACTCAATCGGTATAATAATTTTTGATTAATCCTGCATGCCAATTTCGAGAACACAGTTTTGAGAAAAACGCGTTTAAAGTTTAGACGCGTAATAAACGAATGATTAAAATTGCTTATGGGTTAGTCAGCATTGCCAGGCCCTAGAAATAAACCTTCAGCTTTTTCATAAAGTTGATTTCCTTCCATTAAGGGGAGAAATAGGGTTGGGACAGTGTTTTCTCAATGATTTTCATGAATTTTTTTATAGTATAAAAAATAAATATAATTTATTGAAACTTTGAGAATATTTTATATATATATTTCAGTATATACTATAAAATTTTTGAAGAATTTCCTTGAAAAACACCGACGATATTAGCGACCCCATATTGCAGGTCACAATCAGACTCAGCATTTTGCGTACATTCTGGAATTTGCAATTTTCATCTGAAATCAAACGAGGTTGGACTTTATTTTTATTATATGTCTCTCGTCTATATGAACCTAAATGCTATCAAAAAAATAGAAAATTGAATTTTTTACAAGGGTCAAACAAAAAAGCATGATTTTTTGCCTTTTCTTACAACTTTATTTGCAAAAAAAAAATTATTAAAAATAACGATAATATTCCGATTTTAGGTTCATATAGAGCGCAATAGTATGAAGAAAGTAACTGCCAATTTTCAAAACGATTGGTTGAAAACTTTTCAAACTAGCGTGTACGCAAGTTCGAAAAAAGTCGTTTTCAGAAAAACGCGTTTGAAAAAATAGTACCAAGAAAAATATATGTATAAAATATTCTCAAAGTTTCAATAAATTATATTCATTTTTTATACTATAAAAAAATTCATGATAATCATTGAGAAAACGGTGTTCTAATCCTATTTCCCCCTTTAATGGCTTATAACAATAGAACGAGTCGGAATTTTCATTTAAAATTTTGGGAACATATTGTTCAATACTTTTACTAACAATTTATGAAATAAAAAAAATCGATTTTTTGAACCGTCTAACCCTATTTCTCCCCTTAAGTCATCTCTTCTTGCTTTTCGGGCATCTTTTGTCTCTGAAAGACTGCGCCGCTCTTGTTGCTGCATTCGCCCGGTAGGCTATCATATTCCTCAAGAATCAGATTCCTCATTTGTTTTCCGAATGTTACGATTAATTTTAACATTAATTTTCCACATATGTGAATAATTTTTCACATATATTGTCCACGTAGACTCTGTAAACAATGTGTACACTTCCAGTGACTTCTCCATGGTTTTTCGTACTGGATCGTTAAATAAATGCATTGAGGAACGTCGAGCTTCAGGTCTCCGAAGTTTTTGAAGTTAATTTTTTCTTTGTGTACTTCATATACTTAAATTAACTCCAAACACTTCGGAGACCTGAACTTCGTGAGTATCACATTGTTTACAGAGTCTACGTGGACAATGATATATATTCATGATTGCACGAGGTACTCCGTGGTAGTTTTACTAACCAGGTATCACGAATAACATAGATAATACGATTTTCCGTGCTCACGATACAATATATGTGCAAAGTTAATTACCGCAACTTTCGGGAGAGAAATGCCGGTTCGGGTAACATGAATTTGGGGACTACGAATTTGGGGGATATGGTTTTCGGGAATATGATAGCCTACCGTCCAACTCTGATCGCTTTGTCGCGAGAAGTTTTTCCCAATTTTGGTATTACAACTTTGGAAAAATATTCTACACACATAGTTCAGTCGTTAATAAATTTAAAAAATCGATTTTTTGATTGTGGTAATTGTATATGTCAGCTTGAAGGGAGGAAGGAGACCAAACGCCATGACATAAAAGTAAACGGAGGGAGAAAATGGTGTCCCGGATTCGATCCGAGGTCGTGGCAGAGGCGAGATGGATAAAAATAATTTCTCGACCGTGACACCTAAAATAGAAATGTCTAGGTGCGCTGTGTGAGTACCACGCGAGCGGTAGGATCTCTGAGCTTTTTGTTTCTCTCTTGGTGTTATATAAAGTGTTGATACGATCGTGTACCGAGTTTTTATCATCGTCGTTATTGGAGAGCGAAAAATATTGGAAAGACCGGTGCTATAAAGCATCGAGGAAATTGCTGAAGAGCGGTCTACAACTTCGTGGAGCTAAAATAAGCAGATAAACGAAGAATAAAGGAGAACGTAAGAGAACGAAATAGAATGAAAAAATTAAAAGAAAAAAAAAGTAGACGGGGTAAGAAGCGCAGCTGCTTCTACTGCGATGCTTGATGCCAATTTATCGTCGAGTCTATATCGCCCTCATCGAATCGTCCAATTAAGAAACCCACGCGTCCGTCCATTGTCCATATTGAGATGTATTATGAGGGAACGTCGATGGAGTTATCGCGGAAGACTAACCGAGAGCCATTTCACGTTTTTTTTTCATTGTTTACGTTTTTTTTTGCCTCTTCCTTCATTTATTTCTATTCCTGCCGATTCGACGCCCACACGTTATTCGCACTGTCGATATAATACGAACTTTTTTTGTATTTAAGAATATCTATTTCATGAGGTTTTTTTAAACTCGTAACTACGCTTTCTTCAAAACGTGATTACGAGGTTATGACACGCGAAATCGAAATGCGATACGTTAATATCGAAAAAGTGAAGCCGATGTAATAAGGACGAATCAGAGGGTGACTTGTAGTCACGTGGGCATCCAATGACAACTCACTTCACTCCATTGAATCTCTGCGCAGCCAATACGCGCACACCTAACCTAACTTCATGTTCCAAGAGGCGCGAAGCGCGCCCATTTGAACTAGTGATGTATAAAAAACCTTCAAGTTGAAACTTAACATACCAGTTGATTCCTCGAAATTTCATTCAATGCTCAAAGCCTCCTCTACATAAGGAATTATCGATGAATTCTCAATGTTGACGTCCGCATAAATGAATCTGTGAACAAAGCATTGTGGGAAATTTCGGGGAACAACGGGCAAGTTTAAACTTACAACCTTTTGTCCCAGCATGTACTGCAAATCTTCAATTTTTCGAAAAATCTGAAATTTCAAAAAATCGCTTTATCGATTCTCGCGAAATTTGACCCTAAGCATCCATCATCGACATTTTAACTGTATGCAAATTATTTCCGCGGAACCTGAAAAGTTCAATAGAAATTGCGCGAGCTCGAGTCTTGACAAACGCCAGTGTCATTTAAGTTTTTTGAAACATTTAAAATTTCATTAATTCAAAACACCTAGATCGAATTTCTTCCAATTTAATAATGAGACATCGTTCGATAGTACTCAACAGATGTACCAACATTTTTGCTCGATAACCAAAAAATTACATAATCTAAATTTTTAAAGAAAGACCTAATCGATTTTTCTTTTAATTCGAAATTTCATAAGTTAAAAACGCTTGAATCGATTTTCTTGACACAGTTTATACGAAATATCTCGATGTATGAAATTTTGGCTCGATACCCCGAAAATCAAATGAGCCTTAAGGGCGGGGTAAGGTATTTAAACTTTTTTTTTGTATTTTTTTACATTTTTTTAACGAATGTATAACATCTCAAGAATATTATGTCAAAATGTCAAGTCGATCGGAGCAAAATTAACGGAGTTATGAGCATTTAAGCGTCCATTGCTCCAGGCGGTTTAAAGCGTTTTTCTGAAACTTGTCAAAACTTTAAAGCGTTTTTCTGAAACTTGTCAAAACTTTAAAGCGTTTTTCTGAAAATGTCAAAACTTTAAAGCGTTTTTCTGAAACTTGTCAAAACTTTAAAGCGTTTTTCTGAAACTTGTTAAAACTTTAAAGCGTTTTTCTGAAACTTGCCAAAACTTTAAAGCGTTTTTCTGAAACTTGTTAAAACTTTAAAGCGTTTTTCTGAAACTTGTCAAAACTTTAAAGCGTTTTTCTGAAACTTGTCAAAACTTTAAAGCGTTTTTCTGAAACTTGTCAAAACTTTAAAGCGTTTTTCTGAAACTTGACAAACTTTAAAGCGTTTTTCTGAAACTTGTCAAAACTTTAAAGCGTTTTTCTGAAATTTGTCAAAACTTTAAAGCGTTTTCCTGAAAATTGTCAAAACTTTAAAGCGTTTTTCTGAAACTTGTCAAAACTTTAAAGCGTTTTTCTGAAACTTGTCAAAACTTTAAAGCGTTTTTCCGAAACATCTCAAAACTTTAAAGCGTTTTTCTGAAACTTGTCAAGACTTTAAAGCGTTTTTCTGAAACTTGTCAAAACTTTAAAGCGTTCTTCTGAAACTTGACAAACTTTAAAGCATTTTTCTGAAACTTGTCAAAACTTTAAAGCGTTTTTCTGAAACTTGTAATTTTTGAAGTCGGTGCACGCTGTAACTCAAAATCTAATGTACCGATTCTTTTGAAATTTTGTACGCTATTTCTACACATAAATCACCAGGTAACGCTGCCGAGTTTTTTTTGATAATTATTTTTTATTTTACAATAACAAATTTGCCGATTTTTTTAACGACAATCGCGTTTTTGACTTCCAAGTGCTACCAAAAATGAAAAAATCGATAAAAAAAAACTCGGCAACGTTACCTCGAGAAACATCTCACCTAATAAACGCATTTTGATTTGTTCGTTACGGATGATCCAGTGACGCATTATAGCGTACACCGCAAAACAACTTTTTTCGAGGCGCCTGCGGAGATTTGCTGCCAACGGCTTATATATCAAAATTTTCCAATGAAAATTTAAGAAAATATAGTTGAGATGTTGTATTATTACATGGAAAGTAAATACATAAACCAGCATTACCTGTATCGTCTAAAAAAATTCTTGAAAATATGCTTTTTTTCACCGAATTAACCTTACCACTCCCCTTTAAGAACACCTATATCGATTTTTTGAAAAATTGGCAATTCTAAAAAATTGAAACGCCTCCATCGATTTTTCTTCATATTCAATAATGTACAGTATTCGATGATAATCCATTTGTGTAGAAAGTTTTAGTTCGATAGCCCGAAAATTGCATAAGTTATGTTCTTGACAAACTTTTATGAAAATGTATAAAATCTTATGAAAATGACAAAAAATTAGTCAATTGTCACAACAATAATATCGAAGAAAGGATCTTTACTGATTTACTTGTGTGCCAAAGTTCAGCCCGGAAGCTCAAACCAATTCGAAGTTACAGCGGTTTTAATTTTCCACCCCTATGCACAAATACACACATGCGCGCATCCATCCGGACATTTTGGCTCAATGTGATGTTTCGACGTTTCGAAACATCTCGAACACATGACATTAACAACACGATTTTTTTTTTTCATGAAAAGAAAGAACGCTTCCTCTATGAGAAAGCAAAAAGAATTGATACGTACCATAAACATTTTTCTTCAATAATGAAGATATGAAGAAGAAAAAAAACGTTTTATTTCATCCATTGTGCGACAATTGACGTTGATAGGCAGCGTACGAAGTGGCTATATAACGGACAAATTGTAATTGAACGTGATCGAATAGAATTCCGATATAGGATACTCTGGACAAAATTGAGATCGTTATGCTCTACGGGGTAGGGTCTATCAATCAAGAGAAACGATCTGAACGAGAATTTCATTCAATAGCGAAATAACGCTTTCGGCGCCATATAGATACCCAATCATCATCTATATACATTCGTTGAATTTCCAGCCATAATACAAATAAATAACGAACAAAAATGTTACGTCGACGAAGATGTCGGAAGCATTGGAATGAGAAAAATGGGAGTACAGAAAAAATAATAACTGTGACGAAATATTCTTGTTGATTTACGCAATTCATTTTTTTTTTATTCGCGAATATTTATTTCATTCAAGTGACATTCCGGATGTACAAGCGATACGAGTACTGATACACGTTTTTTTTTATTCCACAATGTCTGAATTAAGCGGAGAACAAGAAGGACGAATAATGATAAGAGGGGTTTGGTAACGTGGCATCGATATACAAGGGGTAAGGGGTTTCAAGGGGTTGTGTCGCCACCAGTATCAGCAACAGCAGCAGTAGTCTGTAACTCCTATGCTCCTCTGGGCTTCGATCAATAGAGACAGAATTCATATATATATATATATTAGGGCGATTTTTTTTTCGACTTTTTTTTTTCTCAGTCCCCACTTGAAATTTTGTTGGATATGTCGAAAAACAAATTCCCTGACAGTTACAGCCCTTAATATTCATTCTAAGTACTTTCCCTTAGCGTGAAAAGATTTTCCATCTAAAATACACGTAAATCGAATTTTTTTTTTTTTAAATTCTTTAACTCAGCCGCATTTTATGCTATCATATTGTTCTTGGTTTCGATTTACTCAGAATAAAACAATCTAGAAAAGTACCTATTGCGGCGAAAGTGTACGTTCAACCATTTTCGAAAAAATGATCTCCTTCATTAATCAAATTAATAAATCGCGATGATTGCAATTCGAAAAACAAAAACTTATTTTCATCCCTGTTCCTTTCTTCATATTCTATATTGCCGTTATTGGGCGTCTAGGAATTAGGGGGGAGATCGGTTTAAGATAACGTTTTTTTAGTGATTATCATGAATTTTTTTGTTAAGAAAGGAATGTATATAATTTATTGAAACTTTGAGAACATATTATACATATATTCAAATAAATATTGTAATTTTTTCGAAGTGTTTTCTCGGAAAATATGGGCTGCCACCGATCGGACGTCATCATCAGACATAGCTGTTTGTGTACATTCTGGAGATCACAGTTTACATTTGAAATCAATAGGGTTTCAAATTTACTTTCGGGGCATGTCTTTCTTCTATATAAACCTAACTGCTCCCCAAAAAATTGAAAATTGCATTTTTTAGAGGTGTTTAAACAAGAGAGCATCATCCGGCATGTAACGGAGTTGCGGATCCAGTCTTGATCCGGCCGTAATCCGGCACTGAAATCCAATTTTCAAATTTCAAATGAATAAAATCTATTTATCTTCCGAGAATTAGGTTATTGGCCATCGTATGTTGCTAGCTGGCTCATATAATAATCTTTAAAAAAAAAAAAAAAAACGGCCTCCACCGGCCCACGTAGAAAAATTGTAACGGCCGAGCGTTGGGCCAATACTGGTTGCCGTAGTGCCGGTACTGGCTGCCAATATTAGGCCAGTACAGATTCGGTACAGGAGTGTAATAGCCGGCCGTTATACTGGCACCAACAGTCGGGCCAGTACCGGTTATTTAATTGACCCGAACTTTGGCCCGGACTTTGTCTCTGACTTTGGACCACACTTTGGCCCAGACTTTGGCCCGGACTTTGGCTCAGATCTGGCAAACTTCTGGCTTACTACTGGCACCAACGGTCGTACCAATACTGGTTATTTCATTGGGCCGGATCTTGGCAGACGATTTGGCCGACGGTGCGAATTACATCTCAGCGAGAAATGGCAAATTAAATAGATATCGAATCGACGTATTTTAGACACTTTTGGCGTCCAGTGGACGCCGATCAAATGTCTATTTAAATTCTATTTCTCTCTGGGAGTAATTTATATTTCTTTTTACCACGTTACCAGATGTTTCCCAAGCAGCACACGTACGTCCAAAGGATGTACTTTGGACGTAAGGACGTTCTTCGGATGTTTTTACGACGTCCTTTGGATATCTGTGTTGTCTGGGTTGTTTATGCATAAATGTTTGATAATTAAATGCACTTGATATATACTAAATACTCGGAGTAGTTTTTATTAATAAGAGACTAAGTACATATACAGGTCTAAAATACGTACTTAAATGTTTATAGAACAGTGTTTATAAAATATAGGCTATATGAAGCAAATATTACACTAAAAAATATTGTATTAATCGTGCAATTTCAAGTTCGGGACAAATTATAATTCAACAATTTGGTTGTTTGCAAAATAATGGACTTTTGATCAGAATAACCTGATCTACAATTACATTACAGAACGCAACTGTTAAAGTGAAATACTCTCAGTATTGGCATGTTCTATAGCCCAGTACTAAGCCTGTATCGAAGCCAAAGCTTGGCCGTATTTTATAGCCTATTTTGGCCCAGTCCTGGTTATTATATCGGCCCGTAGTGCGGCCAGATTGACAACCAGTACTGGCACAAGACGATATTTTATACTGACCCAAAGCTTGGCCAGATTATCAGCCAGTACTGAAACAATACTGGTTGCCAAGGTTTGACCGCCAATACTTGCCCAAAACTTGGTCAGTAGAATTCAACCAGTACTGGCATAAGTCTGTATTTTATACTGGCCCGTAGTATGGCCCGTAGTACGGCCCGTAGTATCGCCCGCAGTATGGCCCATAGTATGTCCAGATAGTCAGCCATTACGGGGCCAGTACTGGCGGCCAAAGTTTGGCCGCCAATATTGGTCCAAAGCTTGGCCAGTAGAATTATACTGGCAATTTCCACGTGGGGGGGCTCGAACTTGCATCCTCTCTCACTAGCCTCCATTCTCAGAATGGACCGAAAAATATTGAAAAAAAATGTTACTGTACTAACAGTCATTTTTTAGGCGTTTTTTGTTGTTTAAACGATAGTAGCGGTCGTTTAAAATTAATTTTCCAATCGGGAGTTGTGCAATTTAAACTCACCTATCTGTCTACATACCGACCTAACGAACTAACGCTGTAACCACTACTCTATCGAGCACCTGTGAATTACTTCTAGGAATATCTTATATGTAGTCCAACCACCAGAAATGAAGATGGTGAATTATATTAAAAACTGTCTTCGTAGTAGATTTAATTTTAAGGTGGTGTAGGTTCTCGATTGAAAAATCAATGTAGTAATGATAATAATGATATTAATAATAATAATAATAATAATAATAATAATAATAATAATAATAATAATAATAATAATAATATAAATACTATATTATAATTTCCTTTCATTATTCGTATTTCAAGCGTATATTTTTGTCGGTTGTTTGAAAAACTCAGAAAAAGTGCTTCCCGTTCAGTAGTGGGTAGACAAGCCAGTAAACGGCTAAGCGGTCACCCATCCCAGTACTGACTGCGGCGAATACTACTGTATTCGCACAAATCAAAGCAGACCGCCGAAGCCGCGAACCGACCGCGCGTCCACTGCTGTCAATCTTATGATTATTGTTATTATTGTTATTATTATTATTATTGTTGTTATTGTTATTATGGTTATTATTATTATTATTAATAATATTATTTAAATGTCAATCGAATAATGTCTCAAGAAGCATTATTCGAAATAATACGACACAGAGATTTCCCAAATGAGTATCCTCCGTCTATCCTATTAAATCGTCGAAAGATACTCATTGTAATGCAAAATTTCATCTTGTGTTGACAATGAACTTGTGTTAACACAAGTTCATTCTCAACACCTCAGGCTGCACTGATAATTCATGCCGTAACAGAATACCATTCGCCCCTGATTTGGGCGTGATACGGTTAGCGTGATCAGAATTTGCCACGGATGCCTTAGCCGCACCTGATCCGGTCCTGATATATGTAATGTTAGGCTAGCCTGATAATTCACGCAGTATCAGAATATGATCCGGCCCTGATGTGGGGGCCATCCAGTTAACCTGATCAGGATTTGCCACGGATGCCTTAGTCGCACCTGATCCGTTCCTGATATATGTAATGTTAGGCTAGCCTGATAATTCACGCAGTATCAGAATATGATCCGGCCCTGATGTGGGGGTCATCCGGTTAACCTGATCAGGGTTTGCCACGGATGCCTTAGCCGCACCTGATCCGGTCCTGATATACGTAATGTTAGGCTAGCCTGATAATTCACGCGGTATCAGAATATGATCCGACCCTGATGTGGGGATCATCCGGTTAACCTGATCAGGATTTGCCACGGATGCCTCAGCCGCACCTGATCCGGTCCTGATATATGTAATGTAATGCTAGCCTGATAACCCACGCCGTATCAGAATATGATCCGTCCCTGATCTGGGCGTGATCCGGTTAGCCTGATCAGGCTAACCTTATCGATTCCTGAACGGGGCCTGATCCTATATCAGGCCAGCCGGAACAAATTTCTGCTCGGGTGTGAGTCAGGGTTATCTGGTTGAAAAATTTCTACACGATTCCTCGTAAATTTACCAATACAGGATTCGTACCAACAGACTGAAGGCGATTAAAATAAAAAAATGTTTTTTTTGAGATTGTATATCACATGAATATTTTTCGGACAGACATGGGAATGGCTACGTAAAATTATGATGTACCCAACTGGCTAAAATCCTCCCCTTGAACCGGTAACGTGCAATTTTTGCATATTCCTTGTTCATCTGTTGCAAGGCTGTTGCATCGCCGCAACAGTTATGCATACACGCTACACCGACGGCGGGAGGGAGAGGAAGAGGATAGAAAAAACGACTAGCTGTCGATATCACGTTTCGAAGCCAACTCTTTCAGGAAAATCGCTTCCCGACGATTTTATAAACTAACGAAAAACGAAAAGAATGTATTGTTTTTTACACGTCGATGTAATAGTCGCATAAAATTGCAACAGGTGAATTTGATGAGTCGAAGGAGAGGAAAAAAAAACGGCATTCGTTGTTCAGGCTTCCGAGATCGTTGATATTTTTACATATTTTTTTTCCTCACATACCGTAGTCACAAAATGCATAATGCATTTTTTTGTGAATGCATATGTAGGATCGTTACGATTTTCGTGAATTATGCATTGAATATATCGCAAGTGCGGGTTTTTTTGGATTTTTCAATCTTTCAGTTGTTAGTTCTTTTTTCTTTCTAAGGGTAGAGACATTTTGGGGTGCAATTTTTTTTATCGGTGGGTATAGGAAGGAACGATTGACTGATAGATGTGGGAGGACAGAGGCATGTGTGCGGGATGACATGCCGAAGGAAACAAAGAACGACAGGCACTATGGGGCGCAGAAGATGGAGAGAAAGGAAAAGAGAGAGAGAGAGAGAGCGGCAGTCACTTGACGGATGGGCCAAGAAAGTTTGGGAATCCCCGGAATAGACATCCGTGGCAGGGGAGGACGCACGATATCCTTCATTACGAATTCATCGACGGATTTTCCGAGTGATTTCCTCGGTTGTGTTTGGAGGTTTATGGCCAATGGTAAAAGTCGGCCAACTCTCTGCCTTCAGTTCCATGTCTCTTTGCACCCGATCTTCGTGAAGTAGACGAATATACCGGGGCGGGAAAAAAATGGACGGTCGTACGTAATTCGATTTTCCACAAATATCGGGGTGCAATATAATATTGAATAACTAAAAGTGAAATATAACATAAAACAGCCCTTAGAAAAATTTGCCATTAATTGCCGTTAAGAAATGCCATTGAATTTCCATTGCTTCAGACACAATGGCAATTGGAAGGAGTTTTGGCAAGGGTGAAAACTCCATTCAAAATCCCATTGGTATTGCCATTGCTTGTGCCTATAAGAAATTAATGGTAAAAACTCCATTCAAAATCGCGTTGGTATTGCCATTGGGGGTATCAATTTCCCATAGGCACCAATGGCAATACCAATGGGATTTTGCATGGAGTTTTTATTCTTGGCAAAAGTATCTTCAATTGCCATTGCGTCTACAGCAATGGAAAGTCAATGGCAATGAATGCAGTTTTGGCAAGGGTAGAAACTCAATTTAAAATCTCATTGATATTGCCATTAATCGTGCCTATGACAAAAAAATGGCAAAAACTCCATTCAAAATCGCGTTGGTATTGCTATTGCTGGTGTCTATGGGGAATGAATGGTAAATTTCCCATAGGCACAAGCAATGGCGATGCCATTGGAGGTGTCAATTTCCACATTGGACATGTCATTCTGGTCGGAACTACCCAAGCCAAATTTCATGCATAAATAACAAAATGGCGGACTTTGGAAAAAAGTTTTTTTTCCCATGGAGTTTTTATCCTTGGCAAAAAAGTTTTTATCCTTAAAAAGGTTTTATCCGCCATTTTGTTATTTATCCATGAAATTTAACTTCAGTAGTTCCGACCAGAATGACACGTCTATAGATTAAGAATTATCAAGAATTTTGTATTTCAGATAACATCAAGAGCCAAAATCACCGGGGCCATCCACGCGCTTTTTTTTCGAGGTGCCAACTTCGATCAATAATAATAATAATAATAAACTATTACATTTTTTCAAAAAAATTGTTTTTTGTATTATCAATATGTAAATAAAAACATCCTAAATATCCAAAAAGATTCATTTTTATTTTCCTACAAAAAAACGCCCTCCAAAAAAGACATGAAAATCGGCTTAAGTTACCAGACTACTACCTTAAAAGCACGATTTTTTTTCCATGAAAACAAAGCTTCCTCTAAGAGGCAGCAAAACAGCCGAACAACTAATGTGGCGTTAAGTTTGGTGAAAATTAAACTTGGTAATTTATATTAAATGATTCCAGATAAATTCGATCCGCTTTGAAATATTTTTTTACACTTTTTGTCTAATCTCAAACGAAAGAGTAACCGAAATTGCAATTTTCTTGGTACGTTGTCTAGTTTGTCCCGAATCAGTTCAATTTCGTGATCATTTACGTCTCGATAGGTACTATCTGTATCAGGGGACAGCAATCTCTATGGTAATCACTCGAAGGGGTTTCGAACGGTGTGTCGGTGGGGTATTGGATACCCCCCGTCGGTTTTGAGGCGGATTGCTCTCATCGTTTCACGCGGGATTATATAGTCGACCTCTTAATCCTCCCTCATCCCTTACGACCCTTATTACCGATGAGGCACCTTTCATGCCCGTTTACCGAATTAAAATTTTTCTGTTTTCCATTTATACAATTATACATTATTCTTGGTATTTAAAATCGTCAGGAGGGATTTTTGGTATGGTGAATCATTGTTACAGGTTTTTTGAAGGAACCCTTAGAAAAATATGCAACTCATTGCCATTGAGAAATGACATTGAATTTCCATTGGTTCATACGCAATGGCAATGAAGGCACTTTTTCCAAGGATAAAAACTTCGGTCAAAATTTCATTCGTACTGCCATTGCCGGTGCCTATGGGAAATTGAATGGTACATTTTTTTCCAAGGATAAATTTGTATCATGGGGGGTTTTAATGGACTTTTTAAATTTCATGGATAAATAACAAAATGGCGGACTTTGGAAAAAAACTTGTTTTTTTTGTAATTCTTAATCTATAGACATGTCATTCTGGTCGGAACTACTGAAGTTACATTTTATGGATAAATAACAAAATGGCGGACTTTGGAAAAAAACTTTTTTTTCCAAAGTCCGCCATTTTGTTATTAAACGAATTTAAAAAAAAAATAGATATGCTTGGAGACTATTGAAGGATATTTCGTACGAAATTTGATCTAAATCGTTCGAGGCGTTTACGATTTATAAAATTAGGAATTAAACAGAAAATCGATATAGTTGGTTGTTTAAGTCCAAGTAATTTTTCGATTTTCCGCTCGTGCAATTTTCTTGGTTATCGAGCCAAAATTTCGTACATCTATTCGCTAATGTCGAAGGATCTTCGGGATTGAATTTGAAAAGATTCGATCGAGACGTTTCAAATTAATGGAATTTTTACTTAAAAATAAATTATATAAGTATTTAATAAAATTAATTTTTAGATTTCAGGGTAAAATATTGTATACAGGTAAAATGTCAGTGGGGTTGAATTTCATGAGAATCCATGAAACGGTCGCGATTCTATGAAATTTAAAATTGCTCAAAAAATGTCGGATTTAGAATATATATAGGGAAAAAACTGGAAGTTAAAACTTGCAAGTTGTTTCGTTCAATTTTCGCACAATCCTTAAAGCTCCTCCACGAGGAAGCCAAAATTGAGAAAGTAATAGTTCCTAATACCGAAGATTTTGAGCATTGTACGAAATTTTTGAGGAAACAACTTGTAAGTTTCGAATTACAGCTTTTTATATTTCGTAAAACATTTCAAGAAATAAGAAGGAAAAAAAACAGCCAATTTACAAAGTTCGTATTTTAATTGCCCCCATCCTCTTGGGCACACAAACTCATGAATTCTTTATCCCTCAGCCACCACTGGGCTGATATGCACAAACGAATTTTCGTGTGAGCACGAGCGGAGGTAAGGCGAGAGTAAATTTTAATAAGACAACGTTCCGTCGTGAGAGGTCGAGAGAGGGATGCTCTCTCGTTGCCGCGGAGCCAAGGTGGTAGAACGAGATTGCTGGACCGAGTTGAACTGGGCGGGACACGAAACCCTCTCACAGCACGCGCGCTATGGTCCGAGCAAATACTTTTCTTGACTACTTGAGAACGAAGCGAGAGCTGGAGCGAGAGAAAGAGAGTGAGATGTGAAAAGAAAGAGAGAATGAAAATAGGGGCAGAAAACTACTATTGTGCGACGAGAGCATTCCGGGAGGAGGGGCTTGTGAAAAGCTTCCATCCCTTAACTGCCGAGAGCTTTCCAAGCTTTATTTCTCGCACTAGCTGATGCTCTTCCATTCCATATTCCTCTTGTCTTTTCTTTTTCTTTTTTTTTTCAACCACCTACCACACTTTCATTATTATTACAAATCTTATTTCTTATTTATCGTTACCATTTCTTAACTTGTATTATTATTTATACGTCGCTGATATCAAAGTAAACCAGGCCCTTTTCGCGAAGCATTCACTTAATTAATTTTTTCAATTAAAATACTTAACGTCCGTAAAACTGAAAAAAATACAAATTTTGCTGTCCTGACTAAATTGGTCAGAAAGGCAGTAATAAATGTTTGGGTTAAATGTCTATAGGCATCGCGCAGCCGGATATATATATTATTTATTTGTTAGAATCAATCGTGATGACACTCGACCGTTTTGTTTCAGAATGTAAACAAGATTGTGAAATGAAAAATCTAATTTTTTCATTTTATTATCACAGCTTTTTCATTTTCTAAATTTTCTTAATAAAATTTATGGGCGATGGGAATGTCATGGAGATTTTCACAGGACTTTTTGTATTTAAGAAAAATGCCAAAGCATTTTTGCCAAGGATAAAATTTGACGGGAACTGCCGAGAGCTTTCCGAGCGTTATTTCTCGCACTAGCTGATACTCTTCCATTCCATATTCCTCTTGTATTTTTTTTCCTTTTTTTTCAACCACCTACCACACTTTCATTTCTATTACAAATCTTATTTCTTATTTATCGTTACCATTTCTTAACTTTTATTATTATTTATACGTCGCTGGTATCAAAGTACACCAGGCCCTTTCGTGAAGCATTGACTTGATTATTTTTTTCAATTAAAGTGCTTAACGTCCGTAGAACTGAAAAAAATATAAATTTTGTTGTACCGACTAAATTGGTCAGAAAAGCTCTAATATAATAAATTTAGTTTAGGATAAATGTCTTTAAGCAAGATCTTTCGCTCAGCCGGAAATATATATTTTTTATTTGATAGATAGAACATTTTGATTCTTTGCTCATTGAGGAAGCTTTTTGTGATTCTGGAAAAGACATTTTGTCGAATTTTCAATGCCATTGTATTCAAAATGCGCCAGAGCGTTGGAAAATCCCATTTAATATTGTGTGTGTGCGTGTGTCGTTTAACAATCTTTCGAAATTTAAAAGTTTATATCTTGAGAAATTCTCGAGCTACAGCGCTGGAATTTCGCACACGCGTAAAGAAACACATTTCCTTTATTTACTGCAACTATTATGAAAATTCATGAAGCATGGGGTTGAGATATCTGCCAAATTAAAAATATCCATATAAATAGATTATGATTAAGGTCGTAGTCTGGTAACTTACTACCGTTTCCCATGCTAACTAGCGCTGACTGACTTGGGCTGACTGGAAATGAGCGGCCATCTTGAACAGGCCACGCCTCTGCGGTAATTCTCAATAACAATTAGTATTATGAATACCACGTCAGAAAGTAAACATTTCTCTGTTAATATTATATTTGACCTGAACTCCCATTTAACTTTCACCGTTAAAGTTTTGATTCTCTCATGTAGTTTACGATGTCGTTGAACAGCAGCGTGTATTACCGCAGCGCGAAAGTGGTTCGATTATTTAAATTTTGTCATACATATTGTCAATGTACCATAGTGCACAATGAACCGCTCGATGTTGGAGGCACAGTCAGCCATCACGCATATTTCACATAAATCTTTGTCGGATACACTTTACGGATTTCTCCCCTCGGATATCGTAAGGAGATGATGAGACAAAGCTTGTTTGGCTGTAGAGTAGTCGTGAAAACACTTTTATTTTGATAAAATCGCAATTCACTGACACTCACAGATTTGTTTTCGTACTTCAGCGTGGGCCACTATCAAAATCGATTTTCAAAATTCACTTCATAACTCAAAATTTCATCACAAATTCGTGAAGTCTTTATCATATCATTTGCAATTTTTTAAAGAGGTTATCCGTCCACGGAATAAAATCCTTAATTTTTCGCTCTCTACAATGAACCAATTCTCAATCGACCGTGACGAAACTAGAATTTATTTCACAAACTAAATAAGATTGTAAAATAAAAGAAATGAACTTTTGCACTTGAAAAATCATAGCTTTTTTATCTTCTAAGTTTTCTTGATAAAATGTACCGGCAATGGCAATGCCATTACAGTTTTTAATGGACTTTTTATCTTTGGGAAAAATGTCCAGGCATCTTTACCAAGAATAAAATATTACCATTCAATTTCCATAGGAACCAGCAATGGCAATACCATTGGGGTTTTGAGTGGACATTTTACCATTCATTTTCCCATAGGCACAAGCAATGGCAATGCCATTAAAGTTTTTAATGGACTTTTTATCTTTGGGAAAAATGTCCAGGCATCTTTACTAAGAATAAAATATTACCATTCAATTTTCCATAGGAACCAGCAATGGCAATACCATTGGAGTTTTGAGTGGACATTTTACCATTCATTTTCCCATAGGCACAAGCAATGGCAATGCCATTAGAGTTTTTAATGGACTTTTCATCTTTGGGAAAAATGTCCAGGCATCTTTACCAAGAATAAAATATTACTATTCAATTTTCCATAGGAACCAGCAATGGCAATACCATTGGGGTTTTGAGTGGACATTTTACCATTCATTTTCCCATAAGCACAAGCAATGGCAATGCCATTAGAGTTTTTAATGGACTTTTTATCTTTGGAAAAAATGCCAAGGCATTTTTGCCTTGAATAATAAGGATACAATTTTACCATTCAATTTCCGATAGGCACAGGCAATGGCAATGCCACTGGTGTTTTGGATGGATTTTTGTCTTTGGAAAAAATTCCAAGGTATTTTTGCAAAGGATTACATTTTTCCATTCAATATTCCATAGGCACCAGCAATGGCAATACTATTGAGGTTTTGAATGGACTTTTTCTCTGTCAGAAAAATGCCAAAACATTTTTACCAAGGATAAAATATTACCATTCAATTTTCCATAGGGATCAGCAATGGAAATACCATTGGGCTTTTGAATAGACTTTTCGTCTGCGGGACAAATGCTAAGGCGTTTTTGTCAAGCATAAAATGTCACCATTTAATTTCCAATAGGCACAAGCAATGGCAATGCCATTAGAATTTTGAATGAACCATTTGTCTTTCGGAAAAATCCCAAGGCATTTTGGCCAAGGATAAAATTTTACCATTTAATTTGCCATAGGCACAAGCAATGTCATTGGAGTTTTTAATGGATTCTTTGTCTTTGAAAAAAATGCCAAGGCATTTTTATCAAGGATAAAATTTTACCATTCAATTTCCCATAAGCACCAGCGATGCCATTTCTTAATGGCAATGAATGGCATATTTTGGCTAAGAGTTCCCCGCTATTCCGTTCCCGCTCGAACGTATTCACCCTCCCTAAGGGTTTCCGTAAATACGGAGGTTCAAACTTCCAATAGCGGTAGGGCGAAACCTCATATGTTAGCTATGAACTTATCGTCGTCATATAGCTGCAAAGTTAAAGTTGGGGTCAGTTTGACCGCTAGTGATTACGGAGGGTTAATAAAACAAAACCTCGTTCCACTGCAAATGCTCGCTACCACTGTATTTTTCAATGTACTATATTTTTATATATTCGAGATACATGACTATTATATAATCCATTCTATAATATCATCGATTAATTCAAGATAATTTGTTGAAACAATTTTTCAAAGTTGCCACTCACTTGACTGGTATTGAGCGCAGTGACTGCCTGAATAATGGAGGCCAGGATAAAGGGTGCGGGCATAAGTGATATAAGAGAGGGGACGAAGAAAAGGAGACAAGCCAAAGTAACATTGCGAGTCTAATGGCGAAGGTTGTTTCCTGGCCGCTCCCTTGTGCGGATACCCTTCTGCAAGACCGTATCGTGCAAACGGACATCGACAGACCCCTCATTGCCCCTCATATCATTCCCCTTACCAGAAAATTCGAAGCTCATTCGAGTATTGGCCACTCCCTTGAACAGTGACCATATAATTTTTTGTTGTTGTTCTTGGCTTATTTCATTTCGGTATTCAACGCACGTAATAATAGCTCGGTTGTTTGAAGTAAAACAAAATTATTCGGTGAAATTTTGTCTTGGTTATGTTCGCAGCAAAGGTGGCGTCGCGATCGATCTCCACATGAACGATCTACTTCTTACTCTTCTTCTTCTACTTATAGTACACCTGACTATGGCGATCAATGATACATGTGCTACAAAATAAACGATCTAAAATTAATTGAATATGTTTAAAGGGCACTACGATCTGCAATATTAATATGGTTATGTTAGTATTAACGTTTCTTTATTATTGATTTTTTATGAAGTGGTTTTGGTGGGTGTAGATTATATTTGAGTTTTCAATATTAACGTTCTAAAAATGTTCTGAAATAGAATATATATCAGACGGAAATTTGACAGGCTTTTAGGGCCATCACTCGCCTCAATAATGATGTTCGCCAGCAAAGTTTGGAATTGGCAGAGAATCGACAAAGAGATTAAAAAAAATGTTATCGTATATTGAATTAGGCCATCTTAGAGTATAGAGACAAGAGACAGTCGTGCTTAAAAAATACTTGGCGTCAAGACGCTGCGACGTCTCGTGATGTTTTGAAAAATGATCCAAAATACTTTACTTTCGTCGGCAAATGTTTAAAAGGTATATTTCTAACATTAGAGAATGTGAAAATACTAAACTTGAAATGAATCGACTGAAGTTGGATGCGCGGTCAGTGCGCTGATCTCCCAAATTGAGCAATATTGTCCACGGTCAAGTCCGAGGTGAGTGACCACTTAAGGTAGTAGTCTGGTAACTTAAGCCGATTTTCGTGTCTTTTTTGGAGGGCGTTTTTTGGTAGGAAAATAAAAATGAATCGTTTTGGATATTTAGGATGTTTTTATTTACATATTAAAGATACAAAAAAAATTTTTTTCTTTAAATGTAATAGTTTATTATTATTATTATTATTGATTGAAGTTGGCACCTCGAAAAAAAGCGCGTGGGTGGCCCCGGTGATTTTGGCTCTTGATGTTATCTGAAATAAAAAATTCTTGATAATTCTTAATCTATAGACATGTCATTCTAGTCGGAACTACTGAAGTTAAATTTCATGGACAAATAACAAAATGGCGGACTTTGGAAAAAAAAGTCCTTTTATTTTAGGGAAGAAGGAGTTGTAAAATAAAACGAAATTTAACTTCCGTAGTTCCGACCAGAATGACATGTCTATAGATTAAGAATTATCAAGAATTTTTGATTTCAGATAACATCAAGAGCCAAAATCGCCGGGACCACCCACGCGCTTTTTTTTCGAGGTGCCAACCTCGATCAATAATAATAATAATAATAAACTATTAAATTTTTTCAATAAAATTTTTTTTTGTATCTTTAATATGTAAATAAAAACATCCTAAATATCCGAAACGATTCATTTTTATTTTCCTACAAAAAACGCCCTCCAAAAAAGACATGAAAATCGGCTTAAGTTACCAGACCACTACCTTATATCCTTCGAAAAGCTTTCTCTATTTATTTTTTATTACGTAATACGTATAAAGCATTTGCCTTTTTTTGAAATTATTTATAATATGATAAATAACTAGAAGATTATTGAAGAGATTCAGAGAACTCTGGTATGGGTTATGAAAACCGGGTAGTGTGTTTCACGGAGCGTGTAACTGGATCCTCGCCCACCTTATTATCGTACACTTCGAAACGTCTCACGGCGTATCTAACAACGCCGCCGAGGTATGATAATCTGCTTAAGAAGGCCCTCGATGGCCTTTACGTTGTCGTCCTGGTCACCGGAAATGTATGTCGTCGAGCGCGACTTCCGGTGGTCACGTATCGATAAGCAAAATATAGGATTTCACCGAACTCGTATCTACCATCAATATATATGCTTTCGTGAAATATAAATAATTTTTCACTTGAAAGGTTCTATCGAATTTTCGAGAAAGAATTTTTGTTATGACCCTGAAGATGTCTGCATTAGCAAAAATGAACTTTGGTAATCTCTTGCGGCCAATCTATGGCTCGGAGAGATAATTGTTTTAGAACATTTTAGTCCCATTTTCATTTGTCTAAAATCGGGGGGGGGGGGGGGGGGGGGGTAACGACTAAATATAGAGCCTGATTTTCCTATTCTAATGCTAAATCAAGCTGCCGCACTTTATTCATTAACCTGAACGATAATTTTCTCAGAAGTTTTTCGTTCCTTTTTCAAATCTCTAATTTTGGAATTGTTCGTTTATTTTTTTTAACTAAGTAGACAGCTCGTTTTGTCTACTTTTGCTTTACCACGCTATCACACCTTATATATTGATGCAATTGGTAACTAACAAAAAAGTAACAAAAAAGTTCTGTCCCAGAATTTTTTTGTTACTTTTTCAATCCTCCGAAATGGCCTTCAATAACAAAATTTTGTTTGGCCAAGTACAGAACCAGCTTATGCTACCGTAATGTTTTAACACGCTGCCACGCCATATTTATGGGTCTCAGAGTAAACTCTCTCAGGACTTTTTTCTTCCTTTTTCAAACCTCTAAAAGCGGATTTTTTTGTTTTTTTTTTAAGTTAGTAGAAAGCTCGTTTTATTTACTTTTGCTTCGCCACGCTACTACAGCTTATAAATTGATCCAAGAGGTAACTGTCCCAGAACTTTTTTGTTACTTTTTCAATTCTCTAGAATCGCCAGTAACGGCAAATTTTTCTTGACCAAGTGCACGTCCAGTTTATGGTGTCATAATGCATAGCATGCTGCCGCGCCATATTCATAGGTTTAAGAATAAACTGTCTCAGGACTTTTTTATTCCCTTTTCAAACTTCTAAAATCGGATTATTTTGTTTATTTTTTTCGACTGAGCAGAAAGTTCGTATTTTCTACTCTTGCTTCACCACTCTACCACACCTTACATATTGATCCAAGAGGTAACTTTCCCAGAACTTTTTTGTTACTTTTTCAATTCTCTAGAATCGCCAGTAACGGCAAATTTTTCTTGACCAAGTGCACGTCCAGTTTATGGTGTCATAATGCATAGCATGCTGCCGCGCCATATTCATAGGTTTAAGAATGAACTGTCTCAGGACTTTTTTATTCCCTTTTCAAACTTCTAAAATCGGATTATTTTGTTTATTTTTTTCGACTGAGTAGAAAGCTCGTATTTTCTACTCTTGCTTCACCACTCTACCACACCTTACATATTGATCCAAGAGGTAACTGTCCCAGAACTTTTTTGTTACTTTTTTAACGCTCCAGAATCGCCTTTAGTAAGAAATTTTTTTAAATCCAAGTACAGAATCAGCTTATACTAACATAATGCATGCACGCTGCGGCGTCATAGTCTAGCAGCAACAGACATTGCCAAAATTCATTTTTGCAGATGCAAATATCTTCAGGGTTTTATTTTTGTTTTTACGTCTCTCTAGCGAATCGTTATAGGATTTGAATGTTAAAAACTTCGGGAGAACGAGAAAGAATATAAGTGAACGATTAAATGCATATTGTGTAAAAAAGACGAACCCTACAAGTCTTTCGCAATATCGCCTCTCTTTTTCATTTTCTTTTTTTTCGTTTTAAATTTGTCTTTGTTCCTTCTCGACTGTCGCGGAGATATAAAACGCGTTTATAATCCTATAATACGGTAGACGGGGGGTTCTCGCGTTCTCGGCTCAAGCCTTAAGGGGCAAACGGGGTTTGCGGAGACGTTGACGGGTTGAGAAGTAAAGGGTAGAAAGGGGATCGAGGGAGGTTTTTTTTTTATTATTCGCCAAGCTACGTAGAAGAATTCTTCTAACGATCCATCTTTGTTCGTACAGTGGGGTTGTGTACTTACGTGTGGCGACGCCACCATCCCTCGTATACCACAGTTATATAGCCATAGTGCAGTATACAGTATACTGTACTATTATGGCATACGTACGACGACAGAAAAAAAAAACAAAACCGAGAAAGACGAAAAAACGACAAGGACAAGAACGCAAGCTCGGGGAAGAACGTTTTCAACAAAGCTTTCTCTTCGTTACTCGCAAAGATCCATTCGACCATTCTTTCACATTTTCATATCAATGATTTGTTTTTATTTACGAAAAAATAAATGAATCAAAATTAAGTCACCGTTCTAATATACTAAACAATTCGCGACAAAGTGGAATGAGTTGATTTTCCAATCAAATTTTTCATACGATATTTTATTCTTCTATGAGGAGGTACGACTATTAGTCGCGATCGAATAATAGTGCTTCAAATTTTTATATCAATGACAAGAAGAGCCTGTTCTTCAATTTTAAACAATATTTACGGTATAGTTTCTTTGCAGTACGATGTAAAAGTTGACCACTTTGGATCGAAAGAAGCAACGAGTTTTTTATTTACACCGTCGCTCCGGGTTTCAGTTGTCGTCGATTTGTTGCTCAATCAACCAACTGTCTGCTAAACACTCACAGTCGATAAATAACATACAATGGAAAACGTAGAAAAATCGTACTTCATCGTGTTAATTGAACAGTACATTGCCATAAAGTTGATGCTCGAGTCGTAAATGATGAGTTTGCGATGTAACAGCTAATGCGTTTAGAGACCAACCTAGCCTTAAAAAAATGTGAGTAGAATAAGCGGAATAAGTAACAAAAACGATGATTGAGATTGACAAGCGAACAATACTCTTTCAATCATCTGGGCGAGTCTTAAGGTAGTAGTCTGGTAACTTAAGCCGATTTTCATGTCTTATTTGGAGGGCGTTTTTTTGTAGAAAAATAAAAATGAATCGTTTTGGATATTTAGGAAGTTTTTATTTACATATTAAAGATAGAAAAAAAAATTTTTTTGAATTAATTTAATAGTTTATTATTATTATTATTATTATTGATCGAAGTTGACAGCCCGGGTTCTAACTTTTTTTCGACCGAACCGATTGCCTTCAAATTTTAACAGGCTACTCTACACACTTATAGTTCTCGTCGGAACTACCGAGAAATTTTTTCACCCCTAACTTTTTATTTTACAACCCCTTCTTTGCTAAAATAAAAGGACTTTAGCGAAGAAGGGGTTGTAAAATAAAAAGTTTGGGGTGAAAAAATTTCTCGGCAGTTCCGACGAGAACTATAAGTGTGTAGGGTAGCCTGTAGTGTGTAAATTTGAAAGCAATCGGTTCGGTAGAAAAAAAGTTAGGACCCGGGCTGCCAACTTCGAGGTGCCAACTTCGATCAATAATAATAATAATGATAAACTATTAATTTTTTTCAAACAAATTTTTTTTTGTATCTTTAATATGTAAATAAAAACATCCTAAATATCTAAAACGATTCATTTTTATTTTCTTAGAAAAAAACGCCCTCCAAAAAAGACATGAAAATCGGCTTAAGTTACCAGACTGCTACCATTAAGAAATGTGAGTAAAATAAGCGGAAAAAGTAACAGAAATGATGATTGAGATTGACAAGCGAATAATTTTCTTTCAATCATCTGGCCTAGTCTTAAGTTATCGAATTATTATGAAGGAAACAGCAAATTAGAGAGGTTAGAATTTCTTGTACATATACCGACACGCATTCGACGACTTACGAGTCATTGGAATGTTTGTATTTCCATTATTATTGGTTAATAGCCAAAAATGAGAAGAATATAGCGCAATAAGTAGCAATAACAATTATTAATAATAATATTGAACCTGAATTCATACACATGTTATTATTTTTAATGTAACCGCATAAATGCTCGTTGGTTAGGGTTTTTATGCTTCTATATCGTAATGGTGAAATTTTTCGGATTTACGCCAAACGATAATGTGATTATTGGACCATGTTGGAGTATTAGAGACGCGCGGCAGTCGCACTTAAGGGGAAACCTCACTATGACGGGCTCAAAAAGATCCTTTTTCACGAATTTTTGTTTGCTACTTAGTTAATTATTTCAGGATTCGGAGACTGGTATGTTTTTAAGGACACTTTGAAGTTGTTTTAAAAAAATGTTTATTAAAAAATAATAACAATTATAACAGTTATGACGGTCCATAAATTTTTTTCTTTTAACGGTGTAATCCATATCTCTGGCGCGGTTAATCTGAAAAATAAAACAAAAATATTTTATTAATCTGTATAAATGTAGTTTCTGGTCAGCGTAACCGTTTTTCTTGAATTAATTTTTCTCAAATGGCATGTTTCAAAAAAATTTGTTAACATGTTTTATTTTTTAGGTTACAAACACACACACACACACACACACATCAATGCCGACATTTTTTTGTAAACGTTCTTCCAACGTTTTGACACATTATGAACAGAGTCGCATTGAAAATTGGAAAAATTGATCACGAAATCAAACTTCCTCAATGAGGACAAAAAAATTGGCCACGATTAACAATCAGAAGGAGAAAATGAGTCAAAACTGGCACACTGCTTGCTTATAACGAATAAATGAAATATAATGCAGAAAAAAATGTATGACAATTGAAAGTCACAAATTATTATGACTCAAAAAAAAATTAAACTCACAAAAAAACTTATGACAATTGAAATTCAGCACAGTGCTTTCTCGCCTTTTTTTCCACTCTCGCAAAGTTTTCTCTATGAAGAAATAGAAATTACGAAAACTACTTTCTTGTGGAGGACATTTGATGAATATGTGGAAAAACTACGGAGATGCACAGGGTAAAATTTAATTCCCATCTTTTTACAATCTTATCTCTTATCTCTGCATAATATATATATAAATATACACATTATAAACCTTAACGTCGCGATGTCTGTATAACGGCGGAATCGCTGTATTTAAATGTATGAGGGTTCGAGAGGTGGGCAAAAGGTGAGGCAGAAGGTGCTCCTCATGACGATATGGGTGCGGCACGCCTGTCATGGCTACTCTGACTAATGCGTGGGTGTGCCGAGTCGGCAGTGTGCCTAACAGTGCCTTAAGTAATTGTTTATTGCCATATCTGCGTCCTCCACTATCCCTCGTTTTGCCCTTTCGCTCACCTTCCTCCGACTCGACGGTTAGTATTACTTCCCCTCGTCGTACGGTAGCCTCCAAAAGACGAACAAGGACGAAACAATTCACGCTCGACTGGATGCTCGCTCGTCGTTATTTCTTCGTTTTATTTTATTTTTCACATTCACTCGTTTCGCCCCCGACCCTCATCGAGGCTTATCGTTCGCCAGATGGGTGCGACCGGTGGCCCCGTTCTTTTTTTGTCCCTCAACTCGAGCCTCTTCGAATTTTTCGTTAGATATTTTGTTGGTACAACTGGAGAAAAACGAAAATCCATTTTCAACATAATGCAATGAAATCGTCGAACGAAATAGCTGTGTGATAAACAGGTGTACCGACAGTTTAACAATAAGGCCATTTTTTACCTAATGAAGATATTTGAAGACAAAAAATTATCTTCCGTTTCATTTTGCTTCCTCATGGAGAAAGCTTTGTTTTCGTGAAAAAGATTTTTTTGGCAGCCAGACACCAACAAACCAGAATTAATATTCACAAATATTTATTGCATTGTGTATTAATTTTAATATGCGATACAAAGAAGAAATCTTTTGTCCGAATTTGTGTAAATGCCGAATGCCAGCTTTCGTCTCATCTACGACGGTGATTTGGAACACCCTCCCTTCGTCAGATTTTAAAATAATTCATTTATCTGATTTAAGGTAGTAGTCTGGTAACTTAAGCCGATTTTCATGTATTTTTTGGAGGGCGTTTTGTTGTAGGAAAACAAAAATGAATCGTTTTGGATATTGAGGATGTTTTTATTTACATATTAAATATTTTGAAAAAAAATGTTTGAAAAAATTTAATTTAAATTAAAATTTAATTTAAAATTAATTAGTTTATTATTATTATTATTATTGATCGAAGTTGGCACCTGGAAGTTGGCAGACCGGGTCCTAACTTTTTTTCTACTGAACCGATTGCTTTCAAATTTTAACAGGGTACTCTACACACTTATAGTTCTCGTCGGAACCACCGAGAAATTTTTTCACCCCAAACTTTTTATTTTACAACCCCTTCTTTGCTAAAGTCTTTTTATTTTATCAAATGAATGAAACGGGAGCCAAGTTATGACCGTTTGAAATTTCGAGATTTCCGATTCGATCGGAAATTTTCCACTGATTACGAATAACACCGAGTTTTAGTCGAAATCTTAAAATATCAATGAGAAAAAGGCGAAAAACGAAAAAAATCACTTTTTGAATGATTTTCAATGGAATTTCGAGTTTTTCAAAGAAATGGCTACTGATTTAGTAATCAGCGAGTCAAAATACATCGATATAGCGTCCTAAAAGAAAATTCAAAAATTCAAAATTTTTTTGCATTTCGGCCGCACAAAAGTGGCTTCACTAAAATCGCTGTAACGTTGCTTCCCGATGGAGTTGGAACCCCACTCTCTGCTCATTCGTTTCGTGATCGAAAACCCTTTAAAATGGCGCTTGAATCATTGTGCTATCATTATTTTTCGATTTTTCAGAGATTTTTAAAGTCGGACCATCGATTTTTGCGAATTTTTCCATACATACCCCTTCTCATTTTTTTCGCCGATTTTCAACCCGCTCTCACGGCTACAATAATTGAGATATCGGGACGATCCAAAACGCATTCTCTAAGTCTACTCGAGACGTTTTGAAAACGCTCGTCAAAACCCAAAATCGATGAAACGTGAGCCAAGTTATGACCATTTGAAATTTCGAGATTTTTAGGTTTTTGAAAAGGTGGGCAACAAATTACAAAAAAATTTTTTTCTTTTTCTTCAATGTTTCGATACGCTATTCGATCGGAAATTTTCCACTGATTACGAATAACACCGGGTTTTAGTCGAAATCTCAAAATATCAATGAGAAAAAGGCGAAAAACGAAAAAAATCACTTTTTGAACGATTTTCAATGAAATTTCGAGTTTTTCAAAGAAATGGCTACTGATTTAGTAATCAGCGAGTCAAAATACATCGATATAGCGTCCTAAAAGAAATTTTAAAAATTCAAAATTTTTTTGCATTTCGGCCAAACAAAAGTGGCTTCACTAAAATCGCTGTAACGTTGCTTCCCGATGGAGTTGGAACCCCACTCTGTGCTCATTCGTTTCGTGATCGAAAACCCTTTAAAATGGCGCTTGAATCATTGTGCTATCATTATTTTTCGATTTTTCACAGATTTTTAAAGTCGGACCATCGATTTTTGCGAATTTTTCCATACATACCCCTTCTCATTTTTTTCGCCGATTTTCAACCCGCTCTCACGGCTACAATAATTGAGATATCGGGACGATCCAAAACGCATTCTCTAAGTCTACTCGAGACGTTTTGAAAACGCTCGTCAAAACCCAAAATCGATGAAACGTGAGCCAAGTTATGACCATTTGAAATTTCGAGATTTTTAGGTTTTTGAAAAGGTGGGCAACAAATTACAAAAAAATTTTTTTCTTTTTCTTCAATGTTTCGATACGCTATTCGATCGGAAATTTTCCACTGATTACGAATAACACCGGGTTTTAGTCGAAATCTCAAAATATCAATGAGAAAAAGGCGAAAAACGAAAAAAATCACTTTTTGAACGATTTTCAATGAAATTTCGAGTTTTTCAAAGAAATGGCTACTGATTTAGTAATCAGCGAGTCAAAATACATCGATATAGCGTCCTAAAAGAAATTTTAAAAATTTAAAATTTTTTTGCATTTCGGCCAAACAAAAGTGGCTTCACTAAAATCGCTGTAACGTTGCTTCCCGATGGAGTTGGAACCCCACTCTGTGCTCATTCGTTTCGTGATCGAAAACCCTTTAAAATGGCGCTTGAATCATTGTGCTATCATTATTTTTCGATTTTTCACAGATTTTTAAAGTCGGACCATCGATTTTTGCGAATTTTTCCATACATACCCCTTCTCATTTTTTTCGCCGATTTTCAACCCGCTCTCACGGCTACAATAATTGAGATATCGGGACGATCCAAAACGCATTCTCTAAGTCTACTCGAGACGTTTTGAAAACGCTCGTCAAAACCCAAAATCAATAAAACGGGAGCCAAGTTATGACCGTTTGAAATTTCGAGATTTTTAGGTTTTTGAAAAGGTGGGCAAAAAATTACAAAAAATTTTTTTTCTTTTTTTTCAATGTTTCGATACGCTATTCGATCGGAAATGTTTCACTGATTACGAATAACACCGAGTTTTAGTCGAAATCTCAAAATATCAATGAGAAAAAGGCGAAAAACGAAAAAAATCACTTTTTGAACGATTTTCAATGGAATTTCGAGTTTTTCAAAGAAATGGCTACTGATTTAGTAATCAGCGAGTCAAAATACATCGATATAGCGTCCTAAAAGAAATTTTAAAAATTCAAAATTTTTTTGCATTTCGGCCAAACAAAAGTGGCTTCACTAAAATCGCTGTAACGTTGCTTCCCGATGGAGTTGGAACCCCACTCTGTGCTCATTCGTTTCGTGATCGAAAACCCTTTAAAATGGCGCTTGAATCATCGTGCTATCATTATTTTTCGATTTTTCACAGATTTTTAAAGTCGGACCATCGATTTTTGCGAATTTTTCCATACATACCCCTTCTCATTTTTTTCGCCGATTTTCAACCCGCTCTCACGGCTACAATAATTGAGATATCGGGACGATCCAAAACGCATTCTCTAAGTCTACTCGAGACGTTTTGAAAACGCTCGTCAAAACCCAAAATCAATAAAACGGGAGCCAAGTTATGACCGTTTGAAATTTCGAGATTTTTAGGTTTTTGAAAAGGTGGGCAAAAAATTACAAAAAATTTTTTTTCTTTTTTTTCAATGTTTCGATACGCTATTCGATCGGAAATTTTTCACTGATTACGAATAACACCGAGTTTTAGTCGAAATCTCAAAATATCAATGAGAAAAAGGCGAAAAACGAAAAAAATCACTTTTTGAACGATTTTCAATGGAATTTCGAGTTTTTCAAAGAAATGGCTACTGATTTAGTAATCAGCGAGTCAAAATACATCGATATAGCGTCCTAAAAGAAATTTTAAAAATTCAAAATTTTTTTGCATTTCGGCCAAACAAAAGTGGCTTCACTAAAATCGCTGTAACGTTGCTTCCCGATGGAGTTGGAACCCCACTCTGTGCTCATTCGTTTCGTGATCGAAAACCCTTTAAAATGGCGCTTGAATCATCGTGCTATCATTATTTTTCGATTTTTCACAGATTTTTAAAGTCGGACCATCGATTTTTGCGAATTTTTCCATACATACCCCTTCTCATTTTTTTCGCCGATTTTCAACCCGCTCTCACGGCTACAATAATTGAGATATCGGGACGATCCAAAACGCATTCTCTAAGTCTACTCGAGACGTTCTGAAAACGCTCGTCAAAACCCAAAATCAATAAAACGGGAGCCAAGTTATGACCGTTTGAAATTTCGAGATTTTTAGGTTTTTGAAAAGGTGGGCAAAAAATTACAAAAAATTTTTTTTCTTTTTTTTCAATGTTTCGATACGCTATTCGATCGGAAATTTTTCACTGATTACGAATAACACCGAGTTTTAGTCGAAATCTCAAAATATCAATGAGAAAAAGGCGAAAAACGAAAAAAATCACTTTTTGAACGATTTTCAATGGAATTTCGAGTTTTTCAAAGAAATGGCTACTGATTTAGTAATCAGCGAGTCAAAATACATCGATATAGCGTCCTAAAAGAAGATTAAAAAATTCAACATTTTTTTACATTTCGGCCGAACAAAAGTGGCTTCACTAAAATCGCTGTAACGTTGCTTCCCGATGGAGTTGGAACCCCACTCTGTGCTCATTCGTTTCGTGATCGAAAACCTTTTAAAATGGCGCTTGAATCATTGTGCTATCATTATTTTTCGATTTTTCACAGATTTTTAAAGTCGGACCATCGATTTTTGCGAATTTTTCCATACATACCGCTTCTCATTTTTTTCGCCGATTTTCAACCCGCTCTCACGGCTACAATAATTGAGATATCGGGACGATCCAAAACGCATTCTCTAAGTCTACTCGAGACGTTTTCAAAACGCTCGTCAAAACCCAAAATCGATGAAACGGGAGCCAAGTTATGACCATTTGAAATTTCGAGATTTTTAGGTTTCTGAAAAAGTAGGCAAAAAATGACAACAAATTTTTTTTCTTTTTTTTCAATGTTTCGATACCCTGTTCGATCGGAAATTGTCCGCTGATTACGAATAATTTTCCCTTTTTTCATACTCTCAAAATAAATTGTCAAAGTTAGGACTTTTTTTCTGCCACTAAAATGGTATTACCCCTTAAGTGCAGTGGTGTCCGAACTAGCTTTGAGCGTGAAAAAAAAAATCAACGAAGCTCAGGTAAAAAATTTCCAGCTTTACATTCGACCTCGCTTACGGGCCGACGACCGAACTATTGTACCGGGGTGAAGAAACGAGAAAGCACATGAGTCTATACTCGGTATGAATGAGAATATTGACGTTGGAGGAAAGGTTTGTTTTTTAAGGCGATAAAGGGCGCCGAGGGTGCATAAAATGGAAAAGAGAAAGAGAGTTAAAGCGCGTACGATTCGCCCCGAAGTCAATTTTCATTTGGGTTTAGGGTGGGCCGACACGCCATCATATCCTGCCGAATGATATTACTACTACCACCAACCCTCCTATATCTCCGTTGCCTCGGTGTAATATACACTCGCACTTTCAGCTCGATTTCCCGAGGAAAGCGTCAGCCTGTATCCTGTACTTGCTTTCCTGACTCTATATAGACGTTCCTCGGAACGAAGAAGGAAACGGGTCTCATTCTCGCCTTCGCATAACCCCCAACTTTCCTAACCTCTCGGCTTCCCCCAACCCTCGCGGCTTCGCCGCGACATTTCGTTGCTTCTGAACGTTTCATCACCATTGCACGTTGCGAAATGATCCCTTGGTCCGGATCTCCGTCAAACCCCTCTGACGATATAACGTTTATTAAAACAATAATCGTTCAGTAGCTCTGCCTGGTGAACCCGTGAAAAATGACTACAAATTTTATATATTCTATATATACCTATATCACTTATATAAAATAATTTGTAATAAATAAATTATCACCGAAATTAACAAAACATTCTATTTTCGAAGTAACCTGAGCTGGCCATCTCTAATTACAATTGAGTACATTTTTTTGTTTATACGTAACAATATTTGAAATTACGCATTAAAGACAATTTTGAAATCCCACTTTATTTTTTAATTTTGGCAAACATTATTTGCACTAAAATGAATGTAATTCTCCTTTCCGATTGAGTTGCGACTCTATTTTGTGCTCATTCTCTTTGTAACGCTTAAACTCTCGGAATGACGCTTGATTCATCAAGCTACGGTGATTTTTCCGATTTATTACACAGTTTTAAAACCATATCATCATTTTGTCGCAATTTTTTCATTTCTCTTTGAACTAAAAATTTACGATTTTCAAAATCGTTTTTATGGTAGAAAAAATTGAGATATCAGGATGAAACAAATGTCATTCTTTAAGTCTAGTCACGGCGTTTTCAAAACTGTCCAATCAAACCGAAATCCGCCGAATCAGAACAACGTTACAACCATTTGAAAGTTCAATTTTGTTAGGTTTCTCAACAAGAAATAAAAAAAAAGTGCACACCATTCTTATCATTTAAATTGTCCTTTGAATTAGAAATGTTTCGCTAATTATTACACAAAATTCGCTACACAAAATTCTCGTTTTTTTGCTGTTATCTCCGAAACAATTAACTTTACGAAAAAAATGTGAACGAAATATTCGTTGGAAATTTAATTTCCAACAAAAAAGGTCCTATCGACCCAATTGCTTAGATTAATATTTCTTAAGATGATGAACTTTGTTTTTTAAAATTTTTTTTATTATTTAATATTTCATATTTTATAAATTTTATACTACTCATAAGTTAAAGTTCAATATCTCAAGAAATATTAATCTAAGCAATTGGATCGATAGGACCTTTTTTGTAGGAAATTTAATTTCCAACAAATTTTTCGTTCACATTTTTTTCGTAAAGTTAATTGTTTCGGAGATAACAGCAAAAAAACGAGTATTTTGGGTATAAATCAACTTCAGTGAACCGTACCAACTCACCAGTACAATTTACACTTTCGCCGCAGTAAGCACTTTTCTAGATTGTTTTATTCTGAGTAAATCGAAACCAAGAACAATATGATAGCATAAAATGCGGCTGAGTTATAGAAATTTGAAAAGAAAAAAAAATCGATTTACGTGTATTTTAGATGGAAAATCTTTTCACGCTGAGGGGAAGTACTTAGAATTAATATTAAGGGCTGTAACTTTCAGGGAATTTCTTTTTTGACATATCCAACAAAATTTCAGGTGGGGACTGAAAAAAAAATAATCGAAAAAAAAAAATTGCCTTAATGTATATATATCAATTTGGATAAACAGAATGAATCATAGAATTCCATCATTTTACAGTTATAATCATACAATTCTACACTGCAGAATTCCGTCGAAATAATAATATAAATCTAGATTACGCAACTCCATAGTTATAATCATGACAAATCGACATTTCCCAATTTCACACTTAGGGGAGAACGGAAGGATACGGAACGTTTGAGAGTATGTGAAAGTCGACGAGAAACTCCGTGCAGTAGGGACCTTTGAAATTTGGGTAACGTTCAAGGAAAATGTACCAAATACGAAGATAACCGTGCCAGTAGCGATTTACTGTATATTTTGGTATTTTACGATATATTTTGTTCGAGACAATTTACGCGGAGAAGAGATGATTTTTGTGACCACAATGAGGTCGCAAAACCGGAAGACGATGAGAAACTCCAACGGCGTCGGTAAGGTAGGGTACCTTAGAAATCTAATTATCATTCGAGAAAAATGTACCAAATACGCAAGTTGACCATACCAGACCAAGTTTACTTATATATTTTTGTATTATAACTTCTAATTTGCCAGGTAGTGGCCTAAAAACTCTTGGAAATTGTTTGTGAATTAAAAATTGAGTAAGAAAAATCCCACGTTCGGGTATACAACTATCGCCAGCGGAATACAAATGAACTAAACTAAAAAAACACTTTTTCATGATTACTGTGTATTTTTTGGCGAAATACTACGTCGTTCATTTTGCAAATACAGAAACAAACAAAGTTTTCTTACTACTTATGCGTAGCTTATATTTGATACGTTGAATTGTGTTGATCTCTTGTAGAATTGTCATTCGAAAGAGTTGTTATTAGAGGCATTTTATGGCGGAAATGTCCGTCAGCGTACTGTGCCTGATGAAGTTGTCACGTAGTTGACGGTGATCCGATAGATTTGTTTTCGCGTGGAGCTGTTTCCCGCTTTCGTTTTTCGATAGAGTTGTAAATGTGGAATTTAATTCTTTTGCACCTACTCAGCTAATTTGCATCATTAAAACAATAATCATTCAGCGCGTATGTGGTAGAATACGTGAGAACACATGTTGCCTATCAAATGTCACACGATCCTATTGTACATTATTTGTCTGCCGATTAGGAGGCAAAATTGATCCGTTAAATTCCATAAGACACGCTTGAATTACCCGCCGCTCCATCGTTGAACGAACAACAGCGCCACCGTTGATCGGCGATCACAAAATGGTTGCCTCGAGCGGCCATTTTTGTGCGCGTCTCATTTGAAATTACGGTGAAAGCTGATTAGCGAACATGGCAAAAATGAAATAAAAGAGTGAAAGAGGAGGCGTGGCTTGCGTGTTCACACGAGAATGGATAATATAGGTCCCGGTGGACATCGATGCATGAAAATCGTCGGGAGATCCGACGAATAACCTAATTAATCGAGGGGATTTAATTAAATTTGTTCGGTGTCCTCGACTTCATGTTTGTCATGGCATACGTGCATTACACACACATCGTATATTCTCTCTGTGTTCATAACCCTGCTACGGATATCAAAGTTCACGTCTATCGTGTATTAGTTTAATAAGTATACGCGAAAGCATAACCTCCATCCATTTCTATATATATATATATATTGTTGTGTGGCCGGAGGTCTGTTGAAATTACAATGCCGTGGGCGCACGCGAGTTTGCGTGCACTCCTATTCTCATCCACGTCCAGGGATTGCCCCGACCCAGGCCTTCCATGCCTTCTTTATGACTTCTCTTTCTTCGGTCCTCTCTACGTAATTTCTTTCTTCATACGTGCCCGAACTTTCACCTGACTAACTCCTTTCTCCCATCCAAGCCAGAATCGTGTTTCTCGTACTTTTGCGATTGCCAAGAGAGGATGAAAGTCGTACGGATCGGGAATTTACGTAAAAGTCAAACTTTTAGAGTCTTTCAGTAAAAAAATATCATATATTAGTTCCTAACCAAGATTGACCGTCCGAGAATTGTACGTTTTAATGTTTGGTTTTATGTAATGGTACCCGTGTATACGAGGGCGGTTAAAATAACACTTAATTTTTTGTCTTCAGTTGCTCGTCGAGGTTCTCGTTGATTTAAACTAAACCAAAATCGCTCTTGCACAAGCTGTTACCTTGTGTGTGTAGTTTTGTTTCGCGTCAATTTTAATTGACACGGAAAGGAAAGGTATTTTTGGGAATTGAACAATTCAGATATCGCTAAACCCTTTGGCTTGTTATATCGCACACAATGAAACACAAGTTATTGTCAAACTTCAAGCCCGTACATTTTTCTTTCGACCAAATTAACGGTATTGATATTTTTACAATCACGATTTATTCAATTTCTAATAAATAATTTTTTCAATCTTTTTGATCTACCGTTTTTTTCCCATTTTACTTCCTTCTACTGTGTTTACTATTGATGTCGATATTTCAAAATTTTTATAATGCAACCGTCATTTGACTAGCTACTCCGCTCGTATGATCTTAGGAGCGCGTGAAAGGATTGCTTTGTCAACAATATGCATACAAATTTTCGGCCAAACGTCATTCCAAAACTATGAAACCGAATATGATTTGAAATTTACTCAAATAATTCTGGATGCCACTATCTAGAATGTAGAGATCAAAAAATTTTGAAATTGAACATAGAAATGATGATTTTAAGTTGAACACAGAGAAGTCTAAAATAAAAACGGAAATAATTATCGTTGTATAACGTAATTCCGAAAAATGTGATCCTTACTTTATAGACGGATAAAAATCCTAACTAACGACCATTTGTCGCTGTATCGGCAAAATTGACCGAATGGCATTTGGCCAAAAAAATGCAAGGTAATCGCGGAGCAGAGTTTTTGATTTAGTTCGTTTACATTCAACTGGCGCTACTCACAGACCCGAACGCGAGATTTTCCAACACAGATCATTGTCATCAATTTTTGGGGTCCCACCTGCCAAACTTGATCTCACAATACCAATAATAACTCGCTTATGTTACAGTTAACTCGCGTGCACGGTTACCCCGATTTTGATGGTCCCTACTATACCGACGCTCTTAAACTTTCTCATCAGTCCTACAGGCAAGCAGCTAACCGCTCGCAAAAATCCGGCCACACCATACGGAAATATACACTTATGGTATATTGAATGCTTTTTCCTTTGTGTGTTCAGTTTTTTTTTGTGATCAGTTGGCTGCCTGCCGACTTACAGCAATGGCTATAAACATTTATTTATAGAATTAAAATAAATGGTTCCTATTTTGAGGTTAATCCAATCATAATTGAGAAGGTTCGAGGATGGGAATATAATAATTATTCTCGTTGTGTAAGAGTGTTACGGAGATTCAAAACTCAGCAGAAATACCCTTGGCAAAATTTGCAATTCATTGCCATTGGATTTTCATTGCTTCAGACGCAATGGCTGGTGTCGATGGGAAATGAATGGTAAATTTACGATTCATTTGTCATAGACTCCAGCAATGGCATGGACCCCAATGGCATTGTCAACACGCAATGGCAATGCCATTGGTGGTTGGAATGGAATTTTTGTCATTGGGAAAAATGCCACGGCAGTTTTGCCAAAATTTTACCATTCAATTTCCTATAGGTACCAGCAATGGAAATAACAATGGGATTTTGAATAGAGTTTTTATCCTTGGAAAAAATGCCTTAAATTGCCATTGTGTCTGAAGTATTGAAAATTCAATGGCAATGGATAGCAAATTTTGCTAATAGATTACAAAAGATGTACACAAACTATGATCAAGTAAAAACTGGAAAATAATAGGGACTATCTGAGAAGTGTGCAAAAAAAAAATGATGACTATATACATTTATGAATAATGCCTCATATATATATTATGTCCTTTCAGTCTTTATATTATAACAATTTTTTAAATCTATGCAATGAAATAACACTTATATAAGAAGAGATGATAATATTATAAGTTCATAATATTAGTAGTATATATAGACGCTGCTTACGAAAAGTAGCACGATTCAAATTTCTTACGAAAACTAACACGTTTCGAATTCCACCACGAAAATCAACACGTTTCGATATTCGACGCGAAAATTAGCATGTTTCGGCTTTCATCGCGAAAACTAGCATGATTCGGCTTCTGCCGCGAAAAGTGGCATGTTTCGGCTTCCGCCGCGGAAACTAGCATATTTCAATTTGCACTGGAAAAAGCAGTATATTTGCCGAACTAAATCGAATAAGATTCAGAACTTTCACAAATGTTTTAATAATTTTTTCGGGAGCACTATAAGGAATAAATGAAAAACATTAAGGGTGTATCGCCCGTACTCCCTTAAACATTTATATTCGTTTTCTATTAAAAAAATAATAACATTATTGAAAATACGATTCGCAAATACGATACGCAATATTCCACCACTCAAAAACTAAAATTGTTCATTAATGATATTTTTCATGACTTCAAGTTTCGGAGTCAGCGATGGAATTGAACAAAATTATTTTTTATAAAAAGTATATTCTACTTACAGTCTGAAGAATCGTTCATTGTGTTTTTATGTCATAAAAAAAAACGCAATCTTGGAGTGATCAACGACTGAAGTATTTAGTACAGTATAAGTATAAAGTACAGTTGACAAAATCTTCATAACAATCGATTGAGATATCTCGAGAAATGTCAGGTTTTGGACGAAGTAGCAAGAGGGAAAAAAACTGGCATTGTTAACTTTGCATACACCGCAATTATTTACCATTTTCTTTTCTCTAATTTTTTTGACCACGGTTTTTTTACTCCAAAATGACGAGGCATTTGCCGTTTGCCATCTTATGATAAGCCTAGCAGACCAAAATTCAAACGGTAAAATATGTATGAAATAAATTCAAACAAAAAATAAAACCGTAGAAAATGACAAGCATAAATATTTCGACAATTTGGAGTAAAACAGGATGTTCAAAAAACGTGGAGTAAAAAATGAGAAACACTTCCAGTGATACTGGAACGTGCTAATTTTCGTGGTGAAAGTCTAAACCTGCTAGTTTTCGTGGTAAAAGCCGAAACATGCTAGTTTTTGCGGCGAATATCGAAATGTGCTAGTTTTCGTGGCAAAAGCCGAAACATGCTAGTTTTCGTGCGGATATCAAGCGTGCTTGTTTTCGTAAGAAATCTGAACCATGCTAGTTTTCGTAAGCAGCGTCGATATATCTGAGTTTGAAACAGACATTATTTTATAAAAAAAAGAAATAAATGCCATACGAATGTACCATTCAAAATGAAACTGAAAGATAATATTACCATTCAGTTTTCATGGAAAAAAAACTGCCATTGGAATTTGCCATCAACTTTCCATTCAGCTTGCTGCGATTAAAATTTTTCCCTTGACTTTGCCACGCAATTCGCATTGGAAGTGTATGGTAATCAGCCTTTACCATTGACTGCCAATGGCAAATTTTGCTAAGAGTAGCTTCATAAGTCATATTTTTCGATTGAATTAAAAGCAATGCTCTCATGTAAAAGTCCCAACGGCCAATTCATGGCCATCCACAATCAAAGATAACGTGCACATGAAGCGGCCAGAAAAATACATAATTTAACAACGAAAAAATAATCGTAATAATAATAATGATGATCACGGCAATAATAAAACGAAAAAAAAAATCATAAAAAAATGTAAAAGGAAGGGTAAAATTCAAGTGGGCATAAAACGCGCCTCCTGGCGGTGGTTAAAAATTGTCGAGGGACGCGAATGCCGCGGAACGGAGCCCGGATGAGAATTTTATCTCTCCGGTACTCTGATTAAGATGCTCACAAATCTTCGTTAGACCTTCACGGGCCGTTTATAACGACGTTTTAGTATTATAACGAGCGCCAGGTGCGCCAGACCGGACGTCTCGTTTCGGGACACGTCAGTTTTCACCAACAATGACCCGACCCCCAGCAGACAAAATTATATTTTATTTCCTCATACCCTCGCCACGCTACCTAATAGAGGAACATTTGTGATGGTGAAAAAAAATCGTCGATTTTCCATTGATAATTTGTTCGAAATGTGTGAGGCTGCATTTTTTGTGTAAACAACTTGTGACACTGACCGGCTGTCAACATTGAATTTGTCGAGAATCGATGAAAGGATTAGATTATATAATTTGTTGTTGAATCGAAGTTGAATTTTTGACAACATTTTATGATCTTTCTCGAATTTTAAGATTTTACGGTACAATTTCGTACGTATATTGAATGTCATTAAGGTAGTAGTCTGGTAACTTAAGCCGATTTTCATGTCTTTTTTGAAGGGCGTTTTTTTGTAGGAAAATAAAAATGAATCGTTTTGGATATTTAAGATGTTATTAATTACATATTAAAGATACAAAAAAAAAATTGTTTGAAAAAATTTAATAGTTTATTATTATTATTATTATTATTGATCGAATTTGGCACCTCGAAAACAAAGCGCGTGGGTGTCCCCGGTGATTTTGGTTCTTAATGTTATCTGAAATAAAAAATGCTTGATAATTCTTAATCTATAGACATGTCATTCTGGTCGGAACTACTGAAGTTAAATTTCATGGATAAATAACAAAATGAAAAAGGACGTTTTTTTCCAAAGTCCGCCATTTTGTTATTTATCCATGAAATTTAACTGCAGTAATTCCGACCAGAATGACATGTCTATAGATTAAGAATTATCCAGAATTTTTGATTTCAGATAACATCAAGAGCCAAAATCACCGGCGCCACCCACGCGCTTTTTTTTCGAGGTGCCAACTTCGATCAATAATAATAATAATAATAAACTATTAAATTTTGTCAAAAAATGTTTTTTTCGTATCTTTAATATGTAAATAAAAACATCCTAAATATCCAAAACGATTCATTTTTATTTTCCTACAAAAAAACGCCCTCCAAAAAAGACATGAAAATCGGCTTAAGTTACCAGACTACTACCTTAATGGATGAATGATTTAGAACTTAGCGAGAATCGATGCGAAGCGCGGTTCTGAGTTTAACAAATTTATTCTTACTTTCGACAAATGGCGGAAAAATATCGTAAATAAATAGAATTTAATCACAAAACAATTAGTATTTAATTTCGTGGGATTCGATAAGATGGTTTGAATTTCATGAAATATTACGAAATATTATCGGCCCCGCGGAACTAAAAAACTGACGACACTATATGATAATAAAAGTGAAGAGAAAAAAAGCTGCAAGTTGAAATTGACATATTGTTTTTTTTTCGAAATTTCAACACTGTACTCAGAATGTTTTCTACGAGGGTACCCGAAATTGGATAAAATGGTTCCTCGTGGTCTTCACACGTATAGCGCGAAATTTCGAGGAAATAATGTGACATTTTCAACTTGCACTTTTTTTTCTTCTTTCTATCATCAAGCAAATTTTTTCCCCAACTTGTTGTCCCTCATGTTTAAATCGAAAAACATTATTGTTTGTTAGAAAAAAAATGTCGTCACCACGGAAATTCTAATATCAGCAGGTTCGAATCAAAGTTTCTCGGAAAAGTAACTTTTCTGATGGATCGTGCATGGTCTGAGCCAAGAGGGTGATAAAAGGATGAGTCGAGCAGGAGTATGGCGTCGATGAGAGGGGATGATGAAGGGCGAGGGGGAGGGGTATAAAAAAAAATTCAATATCGGGTTCCATCTCGAGCTTTGCGTCGAGGTTGAGGTGTCGAGGGTCGAAAGGCCCGAGGGTCGTCACTCTCGTCTTTCTCTCCTATCTTGCTTGTGCTATGCCTCCGTCTACTTTAATTCCTGGTGGGTGCGGTATAGAGGAAAGCTTCGAAATAGTTAAGGGGACGTCGCGATTCATCAGCGAAACTTACATTGTTATTAAAATAATTAATATCATCATTACATATTATTAATTATGTAATATTTTATCACCACTTGATATTATTATATATTTCCAGAGGTATAAAAAACGAGAGGGCCAAAGTAAGAGTTGCAATGCTGGTCGCTGCGCTCGCTCCCACGAGGGGGTGCGTTGTAAAGAGTGGCTTGAAGTGTGTGTGACCTCAGCGGGTCGAACCAATAACTTCCCGATCATCCTTCGTAATTTATGCTATTTTGATCTTCCAAGTTAGGCCACAATGAGGGGCATGAAAAACGTATGAAAATTCGACAATTTATTTTTAATTGACCCTATTTGTTTTTTTTTTTTTCATGAATATATAAATTGTCTATTGGTGAAAAAAAGGTAAAAAAAATCGAAATACATAGTTGTTTCAGAAAAAAAGGTTTGGATTTAGGGAAAAATGTTTCTTGGAGTTTTCACAAATTTTATTAGAATAATTCAGCAATTGCTGAAACGATTTCGCCAATAGTTCACTCAATTCTGAGTTCCATGGAGACGCATCGATTGCAAAAGAAACATTTTAAATCCCACCTATTCCCAAGGAGAAATCGTCGATTTTTTGTAAAAGTCATTTTTGGCCGTTTTTTAAATAGTTTTAATAGTTCTAACTTTCCACTCTAAGTAACGTTAAGAACCTTCGATTGAAAAAAAAAAAAAAAAAAAAAAAATCGAATCGCTGCATTCATTCGTGAGATAACGTTCGACAATATTTTACTCAACTACGTACATACGAGGGGCGACCCAAAAAAAACGAGAATTTCGTCATAACTTCTTTATTTTTTTAATATTTTTACACCAAATTTTGATCACTTTCAAAGTATTCTCCTTTGACCACAACGCACCTCTGCAAACAATCCTTCCAATGTTGAAACATTTTTTAAATTCACTTATCGGGATGTTCTTTACGCCTTCTAGGGATTTTTGTTTTACCTCCTCCACAGTGGCAAAACGCTTTCGTCTCATGTCCCTTCTGAGTCTGGGGAACAAAAAAAAATCACAGGGGGCTAGATCCGGTGAGTAGGGGGGGTGGACAATTGGTGTCATGCGGTTTTTGGTCAGAAACTGCTTTACGGAGAGAGCGGCGTGGGTCGGCGCGTTGTCATGATGGAGGAACCAGTCACTTGTGCGCCAAAGATCTGCCCTTTTCTTCCATCTTCCAGGATACTCTCCCTCAATCTTTTCAAAACCTCCAAGTAGAACTTCTGGTTGACGATTTGACCCGGGGGAACGAACTCCGCGTGCACAACACCTCCGCAATCGAAGAAACAAATCAGCATTGTCTCGATGTTTGACTTGCCTTGGCGAGCTTTTTTCGGACGAGAAGAGCGAGGTGTCTTCCACTGACTTGATTGCTGCTTTGTTTCGGGGTCGTATCCATAGCACCACGATTGATCACCAGTAATCACCTTGGAAAAAAGTTCAGGGTCCTCTTCGGGCTGATTTTGAAGTTGAAAACATGCCTGAAGTCGACGCTCCCTTTGCTCGTCTGTGAGAAGGCGAGGGACAAATTTGGCTGCAACTCTGCTCATGTGCAAATCTTTGGATAAAATCCTCTGAATTGAACTCCATGATATCCGAGACATCTGACAGAGTTGATCAATGGTTCGGCGATGGTCTTCACGAATGAGAGCCCTGATTTTGTCGACGTTTTCGTCACTTCTTGACGTTGAGGAGCGTCCTGAACGGGGTTGATCTTCAATTGACATTTCTCCATTTTTAAAACGTGAAAACCACTTGTAGATTTTGGTTTTACTTAGGGCAGCATCTCCATAAGCAGTCTTAAGCATTACAGTAGTTTCCGCGGCTGATTTTCCCACCAGGAAACAAAATTTCACAGCCGCGCGTTGCTCTCGACAATCGGCCATCACGTTTTCCCCGAAATGGAAAAAGTTGTCTCACTACAAAAATTCCCACGGGCGAACCGATGCACTCATGGCGATAGAACTTCGCACACTAACTCAGGAGACGTGTCCCCAACGGACACCTGGTCGAGCAATCGGTTCCCCCACTCCCCCTCCTCGCCGCAACGCAATTCCCGTTTTTTTTGGGTCCCCCCTCGTACAAACACACATACATGCATACACACACACGGGCATACATATCTTCAAAAACGTGTTAGAATGATTCTAGGGGTCATTACAATAACTTCCCTCTAGGGTCGGAAAGTTAAAAATGATAATTTACGCATTGCTTCTTCCTCGTTTTTTGAAGATTTACATATGTTTCCTTTCGAGCAAGTGGCTTTCTTCAATTTGGCTGCCTCAGCATCCTCAAAGGGGATGCTATGTGAATCATCGAAAACGAAAAAAAAGCGTCTTCCACAGTGGTGGGCATTTAAAGTGGAATTCGGATATCTTCGACGATTTTCACTGAAATTTCACGAATTTGAAAATTTCAAAAAAGTACATTCAAGGAAATTTGATAATCTTTCGAACAAAATTGGTCCCATTGAGATTGGTCAACAATTGCGCACGTGCGCAACGAAAATGTGGGGGGGTGGAAAATCGGGAGATCCGTCGACCTCGTGATTCAAGGGTTGCGTATGCGATAGAGGGTAAATATGGTATCCAACTAAAGGGTTACGAACAGGGATGAAAATTATCCCAGGAGCAATTGGAGACGCAACCCCCCGGTGGTAGGAGAGCGGGTTAAAGTGGAAATCTTTTGTCGGGGTTAGCGCGAAAACTGTTGGACCGATTGGCCTCATTTTTATCGTGTATTATTCGCGAGGGTCCACAACGTCGTGAAAATAAATTGGCCACATCGTTCCCCAGAAACGATGGGGAGGTGCATCGTCGAAAGGCAATCGCCGAAAATATATCGCGTTTCACTTCGAATACCCAGCACTGTATAATGTGTTGGATAATGTGCTTTAGTTCGAAAGTCTTAAATATTTTTCGATAAATTCAACATTTTATAAAAATTTTACCGTTTGATTATAATCATTTTGCCGTTGTCACTAAATTTGATATTTACGGGGGGAAATGGGGTTAGACGGTTCAACAAATCGATTTTTTTTTTCAGTTCAAAAATTGTTAGTAAAACTATTGAAAAATATGTTCCCAAAATTTTAAATGAAAATTCCGACTCGTGCTATTGTTATAAGCCATTAAGAGGGAAAATAGGGTTAGGACAGCGTTTGCTCAATGATTTTCATGAATTTTTTTATAGTATAAAAAATGAATATAATTTATTGAAACTTTGAGAATATTTTATACATATATTTAAGTATATACTATAAAATTTTTATACATATATTTAAGTATATACTATAAAATATTAGCGACCCCATATTTCTTGTTAATCTTGGTACTATTTTTTCAGACGCGTTTTTCTGAAAACGACTTTTTTTTAACTTGCGTGCACGCTAGTTTGAAAAGTTTTCAACCGATCGTTTTGAAAATTGGCAGTTACTTTCTTCATAGTATTGCGCTCTATATGAACCTAAAATCGGAATATTATCATTATTTTAAATAATTTTTTTTTTGCAAGTAAAGTTGTAAAAAATGGCAAAAAATCATTCTTTTTTGTTTTGACCCCTGTAAAAAATTCAATTTTCTATTTTTTTGATAGCATTTAGGTTCATATAGAAGAGAAACATATAATAAAAGTAAATTCCAACCTCGTTTGATTTCAGATGAAAATTTCGGCTTCCAGAATGTACGCGAAATGCTGAGTCTGATTGTGACCTGCAATATGGGGTCGCTAATATTTTATAGTATATACTTGAATATATGTATAAAATATTCTTAAAGTTTCAATAAATGATATTCATTTTTTATGCTATAAAAAAATTCATGAAAATCATTGAGAAACCGCTGTCCTAACCCTATTTCCCCCCTTAACATTCCGTAACGTCAATTTATTCGACGTAAAATGACACGCTGACGACTCGAAATTCACTCGAGTTAAATCGGTAACGGAGATTTTTCGAAAAACTTTAAATTTCACAAAGTTTGAAGTCACTTTATCGATTCTCACCGAATTCTTGCCACGATAGCTAAAAAATTACGAAAGATGCAGCAGTCGCAGGCATTTTTTGAAAAATTCATAATCCCGTACAATCCAAAATCCTTAATTGATTGCAATTAAAATTGCAGCAAATAAAGGTGGCTGACTGATCTATCTGTGTGTTAATTTTGGGCGCGATTGCTGAAATCATTTTCGAGATATGGCCGTTTGTACTTAAGACGCCTGTCGCCTACATGCACGCACCTACACGGACATTTCTTGTAAATGGGATTTTCTAACGTTTTTCCACAATCCGAATATATTGAAATTGAAGTACGGAAGAAAATTTCACGAAAATTTCCTCTCGAGGAAAGCAAAAGCGCTTTCACTCGCTTTTTCGCTATTTCCTATTAAAACTCCAATCGTTTGAACTCAATGTTCCCGTCACGTCCCGACTCCATGTGTTGCATTCACGATTTTTCTATGATGTTTCTCGTTCGTTATATTTATTTCGAAAATACTACGGAAGAGCTCGAGCCCTCGGTCTCGCTATTAAAATAGTCGCCAGAGTTGCCGGTTCGGATATACATGGGGGTTGGCAAGGTGTAACATGAAGGGACCATCTGCTCGACGCACGTGGCTCTGGCACGTGCCGCCAGCTGATATAAACGTATTGGTACTCCTCCATCTCTTCTTCTTTCATTTCGCATCAAGAAAATTCTTTCGTAGTAGCCCAAACGATTTCTCTTTAAGGGGGGAAATAGGGTTAGGACAGCGTTTTCTCAATGATTTTCATGAATTTTTTTATAGTATAAAAAATGAATATAATTTATTGAAACTTTGAGAATATTTTATACATATATTTAAGTACATACTATAAAATTTTTATACATATATTTAAGTATATACTATAAAATATTAGCCATCCCATATTGCAGGTCACAATCAGACTCAGCATTTTGCGTACATTCTGGAAGCCGCAATTTTCATCTGAAATCAAACGAGATTGGAATTTACTTTTATTATATGTCTCTCTTCTATATGAACCTAAATGCTATCAAAAAAATAGAAAATTGAATTTTTTACAGGGGTCAATACAAAAAAGTATGATATTTTGCCATTTTTTACAACTTTATGTGCAAAAAAAATTATTTTAAATAATGATAATATTCCTATTTTAGGTTCATATAGAGCGCAATATTATGAAGAAAGTAACTGCCAATTTTCAAAACGATTGTTTGAAAACTTTTCAAACTAGCGTGCACGCAAGTTAAAAAAAAGTCGTTTTCAGAAAAACGCGTTTGAAAAAATAGTACCAAGAAAAACAAGCAATATGGGGTCGCTAATATTTTATAGTATATACTTAAATATATGTATAAAATATTCTCAAAGTTTCAATAAATTATATTCATTTCTTACACTATAAAAAAATTCATGAAAATCATTGAGAAAACGCTGTCCTAACTCTATTTCCTCCCTTAATGGCTTATAACAATAGAACGAGTCGGAATTTTCATTAAAAATTTTGGGAACATATTTTTCAATAGTTTTACTAACAATTTATGAAATAAAAAAAAATCGATTTTTTGAACCGTCTAGCCCTATTTCCTCCCTTAAGTTAGTCTTCTAGTCTAAACGAGAATTTTTTTCGAGATTTAAGAGAAAAATTCATAGGTACTATTTAATATTTCAATATCGGTTTTTTTCACTTATTTAGTGATACCTGTAGGTACTCTGCAATTTTTTTTCGAGTACAAAAAAAATGAATTGAGGGTGCTACGTGGTATTTAAGTCGCCGTGATTCCATGGTGACTGTGACCATAATTCCACACGTTCTACTCATCTGAAACACAAAAACCAAAAAGATTATTGATCCGTACACGTATGGCTATCGAATGATCCTCTAAGAGTTCGAAGAAAAAAAAATTCACCAAATGGCAACCCTTTAAACAATGTATACGGATTTTCGATTTTGTTTTAAATCTTCGAATAACCATACAACATGTTTGTATTGATCAATAATCTTTTTGGTTTTTTTTGTTTCAGATGAGTAAAACGTCTGGAATCATGATTACCGTCGCCATGGAATCATGGCGACTAGAAACCGCGTAGCACCCTTAATTTATATTTATTGTACTCGAAAAATTTTACAAAGTATCAGCAAGTATCAATAAATAAGCGGAAATAAGACCGATGTTGAATTATTCAATAGTATCTATGAATTTTTATTTTTGAACCTCAAAAATAAACCTCGTTTAGACTAGAAGACTGAGGTAGTAGTCTGGTAACTTAAGCCGATGTTCATGTCTTTTTTGGAGGGCGTGTTTTTGTAGGAAAATAAAAATGAATTGTTTTGGATATTTAGGATGTTTTTATTTACATATTAAAGATACAAAACAACATTTTTTTGAAAAAATTTAATAGTTTATTATTATTATTATTATTGATCGAAGTTGGCACCTCGAAAAAAAGCGCGTGGGTGGCCCTGGTGATTTTGGCTCTTGATGTTATCTGAAATAAATATTCTTGATAATTCTTAATCTATAGACATGTCATTGTGGTCGGAACTACTGAAGTTAAATTTCTTTTTATTTTACGACCCCTTCTTTGCTAAAATAAAAGGACTTTTTTTTCCAAATTCCGCCATTTTGTTATTTATCCATGAAATTTAACCTCAGTAATTCCGACCAGAATGCCATGTCTATAGATTAAGAATTATCAAGAATTTTTGATTTCAGATAACATCAAGAGCCAAAATCATCGGGGCCACCCACGCGCTTTTTTTTCGAGGTGCCAACTTCGATCAATAATAATAATAATAATAAACTATTAAATTTTTTCAAACAAATTTTTTTTTGTATCTTTAATATGTAAATAAAAACATCCTAAATATCCAAAACGATTCATTTTTATTTTCCTACAAAAAAACGCCCTCCAAAAAAGACATGAAAATCGGCTTAAGTTACCAGACTACTGCCTTAAACAGCATTTTGCCAGCTAAATTGTAATATATTATGAGTTGAGTAGTACTAATAGCGAAAAAACAGTCTATATTTAATTACAAAATTTTACATGACAAATTCTCTAGCTACCCTCATAGAATTCTACATATCGTAATCCTACAGTTATATTTGAGACATTTGACGCCATTATTTTTATGGCATTCGATAAGAAAAAAAGCGTGGTTCGCTTTTTTGCTCGATTCTCAAAGTAGAAAAGAAAGTAATGAGACAAAAAAGGAACAAGGAAAAATAGCAGAGCAATGAGAAGAAAAAAAAAGCATTGGCATTGTGAAACTGGGTCGATGAGTACTGGGGGAGGTTTGCGAAAATATCAGTGTCCCGGATGCGGTGGATGCGCTCGAAACTGAGAAAAATCTAGGTTGCCACCACATCGCCACTGAATATTCTATGCTCGCTGAAATTGGCCGGTGGATTTTGGTGCGTTATCCGAGCGGATATGGACCACACCCCTCCCCAGCCTGCCCGATATCTTTATATATTTCCTTTGTTCCTTCCGTTATTTCTGGGACGGGATATTTCAATGATTTCTGTGTAGATCACTGAACCACCAAACACGAACGTTTAATCAAAATCAGAAATATTTTACGTATTATAATTATGAATATAGTTATTTATATTTTTATTGTTTACGTAATAAAACAAAGGAAAAAGACTGTTGTAACATTTTACAGCGACTGCGACAGCTACTTACATAGCGACCCATAGTGAGAAGGGTGCTGGGTTGCTCTTAACAACTTGTGAAAGATCTATATTACAGAGAATGTACATTGACATTTACGGACAAACGCCATTACTAAACTACCCAGCCGAATGATTTGAAATGTTCTCAAGTTATTCTGGACACCTTAATCTATAATGTAAGAAACAGAAAATTAAAAAATTCAATTTATAAATGTACATTTTCAGTTAAAAACGGTGAGATCTATAACAAAGATAGATATAATTATTGTTGTTTAGTGTAATTCCGAAAAAATATACCGTTACGATATAGACGAATGAAATGTCTAATTACTGAGTCTCTGGTTGTAGCTGTCCAAAATTATCGGTGTGGTATTTGGTCGAAGAATACACAGTAATCGTGAACAAGTTTAGTTGGTTTATATTCCACTGGCGCTACTTGGAAGTTCGAACGCGGGATTTTCCATACTCAATTATTAATTTACAGACAATTTTCGATAGTATTTAGGTTAGTACTTGGCAAATTATAAGTAACAATACCAAAATATATAAATAATTCGCTTCAGGTACGGTTAATTCGCGTATTTGGTACATTTTTTCTTGAATATTACCCAGATTTCCAAGGCCTCCACTAGAGGGATGGGTACCGTTCGATGATAAAGAATTTTAACTCTAAATGTACTAAGTAGGGTCAAATGACTTCTTTCAAAATTTACTTTAAAATCGTACATTCATTGTGATTTCCTTCGCTCATCTGACTTCCAGCAAATTTGTTTGATTATTTTATTAGAAATCAGAAGTTATGGTGCGAATTATTTCCTTTAATAAATTGAGAATTTCTTTCTAAAAATCAACGTTTATTTCACAAACCCACGTAGAAATTGCCAGTAAAATTCTACTGGCTAAGCTTTGGGCTAGTATTGGCGGCCAAACTTTGGCAGCCAGTATTGTTTCAGTACTGGCTGACAATCTGACCAAGCTCAGGGTCAGTATAAAATATCGTCTTGTGCCAGTACTGGTTGTCAATCTGGCCGCACTACGGGCCGGTATAATAACCAGATCTGGGCCAAAATAGGCTATAAAATACGGCCAAGCTCTGGCTTCGATACAGGCCTAGTACTGGGCTATAGAAAATGCCAATACTGAGAGTATTTCACTTTAACAGTTGCGTTCTGTAATGTAATTGCAGATCAGGTTATTCTGATCAAAAGTCCATTATTTTGCAAACAACCAAATTGTTGAATTATAATTTGCCCCGAACTTGAAATTGCACGATTAATACAATATTTTTTAGTGTAATATTTGCTTCATATAGACTATATTTTATAAACACTGTTCTATAAACATTTAAGTACGTATTTTAGACCTGTATATTTACTTAGTCTCTTATTAATAAAAACTACTCCGAGTATTTAGTATATATCAAGTGCATTTAATTATCAAACATTTAGGCATAAACAACCCAGACAACACAGACATCCAAAGGACGTCCTGAAAACATCCGAAGAACGTCCTCACGTCCAAAGTATATCCTTTGCACGTACGTGTGCCGCTTGGGAAACATCTGGTAACGTGGTAAAAAGAAATATAAATTACTCCCGGAGAGAAATAGAATTTAAATAGACATTGGATCGGCATCCCCTAAACGGCAAAAGTATCTAAAAGACGTCGATTCGATATCTATTTAACTTGCCATTTCTCGCTGAGATGTAATTTGCACCGTCGGCAAAATCGTCTGCCAAGATCCGGCCCAATGAAATAACCAGTATTGGTACGACCGTTGGTGCCAGTAGTAAGCCAGAAGTTTGCCAGATCTCGGCCAAAGTCCGTGCCAAAGTCTGGGCCAAAGTCTGGGCCAAAGTCTGGGCCAAAGTCTGTGCCAAAGTCTGGGCCAAAGTCTGGTCCAAAGTCAGCGCCAAAGTCTGAGCCAAAGTCCGGGCCAAAGTTCTGGCCAATTAAATAACCGGTACTGGCCCGACCGTTGATGCCAGTATAACGGCTGGCTATTACACTCGTGTACCGAATCTGTACTGGCTCAATACTGGCAGCCAGTACCGGCATTACGGCAACCATTATTGACCCAACGCTCGGCCGTTACAATTTTTCTACGTGGGAAGGGTCAAATGACCCCTTATGGTAAGAATAGGTATACATAAAGTGCCGGTACGTTTAGTGTTAAATACTTTCATGATTACCGACAACAGTGGGCGGTCGGTGCGCGGCTCTGGTAATCACTCAATTTAAGCAGTTTTGATCGCAGACACTACTTGGATGGGTGACCGGTTAGCTGTACACTGGCTGGCCCGCTGACCGTCGAGCGGGAGGCAGTTTCATTGAGTTTCTGATGTAGTAAATACAATTGAAACTCAGTTAAAACAAAGCCCTCTGCATCGACACAGGTTTTCCACAGTTTCCCTGTGCCCCTGGCAAGCGCGATACGGTGTAGCTAAGACGTTTGCGAATGCAAGGGAAGTTAGATTAGCTTAGCGAAGGGTGGGTAGAGAATGATAGTGGGAAAAATGGAAAAAAATGGCTTTGGGAAGGACCAAACGTAAAAACCCAGAAAAAAATATTTATATAAGTAATTCGTTTTTGGCATGGTTAATTTACGTATTTGGTATATTTTCCTTGAATGTTACCCAGATTTTCAAGGTCTCCACTACCGGGACCATTCCATGATAAAGGATTTACAATACTTTCATGACTAAATGATTATGGATCACTAAACTTACAACAAATAATAATATTTATTATTATTGATTTCTCTGAATTCTTCATGTTATTAAAATATTATGAAATTTTGTTTGTTTTGCATCGCAATTACAGATAGTTATTTAATTGAAAAAGTATTTTACATGCTTTTCCATTCAAATGTCACTCATCCCTGTTACCACAATTGTTGGAGTTTCTCATAATCTTTCACATGCTCTTAAAGGATTCCCTAATGAGGGAATTTCAAACCTTCAGCAGAGGTCGGCTCAAATCTTATTTGTTAGCCACGAACTTTTAGCGATAGTTTTAAAGTTAAGCCGTGGTAAGTTTGAACCCTAATGACCACACGGAGAGTGAAAAGCTCAGAAACGCACTACTGCATCTTACGTAAAATATTTATTACTGGTATACGAGCAGGGACGGTTACCGGTGACGAGGTAATTATTGCTGATATCGAGTTATTACTGGTAACAGGCGTAAAATTTCCACAATAAAATGTGATCTCGCTACTGGCATCAATCGTACTTCTTCGTCACATATCATTAGTTTTTCCGTTGTCGATGGGAATTATCGTTAATTCCTTTCTTTTCGATAAAATATATTACAATCTGCAGAGACGAAGGAACGAAAAGAAGGAAAGAAAATTATATTATCGTCGACCAGGCCAGTAGGATAGTAGAAAAGTTTGTAACGTTAACACTCACCTACGTGAGAAAAATGAAAAATTTCCATCGGGAAATTCGAGTGTACGTGGGACGAAGCGCGTCAATGTAAATTGATATCGTGAACAAAATAGCTGTTTGAACAGGTGACTCGACAGCTGTTGCCCGTCCAACTTTTGTTCCACCCCCGTCCCGCATACACCCTCCGCCATACTGTATAGATATCGTCATCTCTACTCCGGGATACTCTGGTCATAACGCGATGGTTACACACCCCCCCCCCCCCCATATATTATAAATATATCGACAGTTGACATACATACGTAAAATGTATAGGTGTTCACGTGCCCGTGCGTGTGGGTGTGTGCCCTTGTGTGCGTTTTATAGAGCAATGGGAACAAGAGGGCAATAGTTACCCTGATTGTAAAATTTTTTAAGTGATCTCCACGTCAATGAAATAATATATATTATTTCATTGCGATATTATGTATATGCGAATTATAAAACACGTTGTCACCAGATTATAATTCAATTAGAAAACAAGATGCATACTAAAACTTACAAATTGCTTCGATACCATTTTGCACCACTAACAATGTTTCACAAAGTTAGAACATTTAGATGTATTTTTTGCCCACCATACATTTAGTAGTTGTTTAACTATTGGGTTTTAAACTTAATTCCCGCTGTTTCATATTAAATGGCGTAACTTGTATTATTTTCATAGAAGTAACACTAAACCTATACCGTCTTGGAGTATCGGACATAACCTACAATATTCAATATTCGAGAGTGAATTCATTTGTCTACACTAGTTTTTTTATAATATCGCAAACGTCAGGTTTTCAACCAACTTACAAATTGTTTCCATAACATTGTTTCCTACTAACAATGGTTTAACAAACTTAAAACATTTGGATGTATATTATACCCACCATACATTTAGTAGTTGTTTAACTATTGGGTTTTAAACTTAATTCCTGTTGTATTATATTAGATGGCGTAACTAGTATATTTTCATAGAAGTAACACTAAAACCATATCGTCTTGGAGTATCGGACATAACCTACAATATTCATTATTCGAGAGTGAATTCACTTGTGCACAGTACTTTTTTTATAATATCGCAAATGTCAGATTTTGAATCAACTTACAAATTGCTTCCACACCATTGTTCCCTAATAACAATGATTTTACAAACTTAGAAAATTTGAATGTTTTTTATACCCACCATACATTTAATAGTTGTTTAACTATTGGGTTTTAAACTTAATTCCTGCTGTTTTATATTAGATGGCGTAACTAGTATATTTTTCTAGAAGTAACACTGTCTTGGAGTATCGGATGTAACCTACAATATTCAGTATTCGAGAGTGAATTCACTTGTACGCACTACTTTTCTTTATAATATCGAAAATGTTAGGTTTTGAACCAATGAAACAGCATATGGGGAAAGCTTTGCTATTTAAAAAAAGCGCTGCTGAAAGTTACCGCATGCTTCAAGAAGCTTATGGTGAACATGCTCTATTGGAGACAACGCGCAGAGATTGGCTGAGACAATTCAAAAGTGGCGATTTTCACCTTAAAGACAAAGAACGTCCAGGGCGGTTTTTGATTTCTATTTTGATTCATTTGTTGCGTGAAAGATGGCGAAAAGTCGTAGCTTCTGAAGGACAATACTTCGAATAAAATAGAATGTACCGTAAACTATAAATCCCTTGTATTTTTGTATTATTTAAAAACAGCGGGAATTAAGTTTAAAACCCAATACTGGGTGAAATGCTGGGCGAAAAAAAAAATATCGAATTTTATGATGTCGATGTCATTGTTATCCGCTTTGATCCCCTCTCTAGAAAAATCAGTTTGCAGAAAAAAAAGATGTTCATATTCAGGATATAAAATAAAATTCCATCTTCCCTCTGGGGAAGACTGAAATTGTACGACTTTTTCTTCTTTAAACGAGATTTCAAGGGGTAAAAATCGGCCCCATAGGGAAATTAATAATTTTTTGGGAAAATTTTGACCTTTTTACATGGACAAAGATTTTTGTATGTTATTTTTAGGTCGTCGGTAAATCATAGAAATAATGTAACAAAGGAAATTTGTAAATTCTTATAAATTATCGAGATATTCAATAATTTATATCTCGGTAGCCAGTTGACATTCGGGGCTGAAATTTTGCACAAACGTTCCTCAGACTACATGCAATGAGATGTGAGAATGGCAGACCAATCAAAATATTGGTCCTGGAAAAAAGTGACTGAGTTGACAAAGATTATCCATATTAGAAAGAGTAGCAGTCTATTTTATTTTTCTCTGTTCAAAGTTAGCGTGATACGGTTAGCGTGATCAGGACTTGCCCCGGACGCCTTAGCCGCACCTGAGCCGGCCCTGATATATGTAATGTAAGGCTAGCCTGATAACCCACGCCGTATCAGAATATGATCCGCCTCTGATCTGGGCGTGATCTGGTTAGCCTGATCAGGCTAACCTTATCGATTCCTGAACGGGGCCTGATCCTATATCAGGCTAGCCGGAACAAATTTCTGCTCAGGCAGTAATCATCGGGCACCGACTGGGTGTGAGTGGTTTGAAATTTGGCCGAGAGAGGTCACGTCGATAAATAGTAATTCCCAATAGGGGGAATATTTTTACTAAATAGGAGGAATAATTTACTAAAATGCAGAATAGATATACTGCGCAGAAATAACTGATTTAAGGGGTAACACCACTCCAGAAAAAAAGGCCTAACTTTGACGATTTATTTTGGGAGTATGCGAAAAGGAATAGGATTTCTTTTCAGAGGGTTTATTTAACGCATATTAAAGTATGAAGAAACAATTGTTTACTATTATTTTGATACAAAATGGCGGCGACGGAGCCTATCTTGAAACTCGTCTTTTTAAAACTGGGAGGACGTATTACTTGAACACTGTTGCATAGATCGATTTGAAATTTTGACAGTAGCTTTACAATTACACTCTTTATCGGAGTACGTAGCCGTTTTTCGATTTACCGTAAACTTTTTTTTATAAACAATTTACTGCTTATATTGGCGAAAAATTGCTTCATTTGTTCAAAAGTTACACCATTTCTACAAAAATTGATTAAAAAAAATACTCCTACGTAGTCCCATAGCCAATAGTATATACGAGGGGGGACCCAAAAAAAACGGGAATTTCGTCATAATTTCATTATTATTTAATATTTTTACACCAAATTTTGATCACCTTCAAAGTGTTCTCCTTTGACTACAACGCACCTCTGCAAACGATCCTTCCAATGTTCAAAACAGTTTTTAAATTCACTTATCGGGATGTTCTTTAGGCCTTCCAGCGATTTTTGTTTTACCTCCTCCACAGTGGCAAAATGCTTGATTGCTGCTTTGTTTCGGGGTCGTATCCATAGAAAAAAGTTCAGGGTCCTCTTCGAGCTGATTTTGAAGTTCAAAACATGCCTGAAGTCGACGATCCCTTTGCTCGTCTGTGAGAAGGCGAGGGACAAATTTGGCTGCAACTCTGCTCATGTGCAAATCTTTGGATAAAATCCTCTGAATTGAACTCCATGATATCCCAGACATCTCACAGAGTTGATCAATCGTTCGGCGACGGCCTTCGTGAATGAGAGCATTGATTTTGTCGACGTTTTCGTCACTTCTTGACGTTGAGGGGCGTCCTGAACGGGGTTGGTCTTCAATTGACATTTCTCCATTTTTGAAACGTGAAAACCACTCGTAGACTCTGGTTTTACTTAGGGCAGCATCTCCATAAGCAGTCTTAAGGGACAACACCACTGTGACGGCTTCAAAAAATCGATTCTTTGATAACCATTTTTTAAAATCTAAAATACTTTTAAGATTGAAATGCCGTTGGACCCAGGTCGAAAAAATTATTATTTTCGTAGATATTGAATATTTTGTGGAGCGGTGCAGCAGTCCGCGACGCTCGGGGTCCCGCGCAGCTGGGCGCCTTAGGGTCGCCAGGTATTCTTCCTGCCTTTCTCAGGTATTCTTTTGGCTCCCTTCACAAAAACCGGCTATTGTTAGCCGGTTAACTATTGTTATAAATATAGTTTCGAAAAATAGCACTAGGTGGCGATAATTGAAAAAATTCCATGGCAGGTATAGGGATAGCGTCATAGCGTCAGTTTGCGAATAGAAGCGACGCTATCCGTGTCTAATCGCTCCGAATCGTTTCGTTTGTGAATATCAAACGCTCCAGATTATTATTTTCAAGTTCAAATGGTGGATAAGAAAGTGTATACGGGGAAAAGGGAACAAAACGGAGCTATGTGACGAGGAGTCGATCGAAAATTTCAAATTGAAAACCTCCGAACCGTTATAGCTCCGAAAACAGTACTGCAGAGCATGTGAGCACGTCGGCGAAAAAGTTAAAATCATCGGACAATTTAGAGGTCGGTGTTACTAACGATTTCAGTTATCGTATAGTACAACTTTTCACTGCAATGAACATTATATCCACGTTAGTGAAATGTAAAGTGTGTGAACGTGACATAAAATTCACCGAAAAAAGTTTGCGCGGACTCGGGTTCAAAATCAAGGGCGATTGCGGCCATTGTGGAAAAGTGTTCATCAATTCGTGTCCTATGATTGACAATGCATACGAAATAAATCGTCGGATCGTATTCAGTATGCGTCTTCTTGGCGTCGGTTTGAATGGCCTGATGAAATTTTGTGCATTCATGGACCTACCGCGCCCCATATTTCAGTCTTTTTACGATCGAATCATAAATTCGATTTTGATTGCCACTAAAGCGGTGAGCGCAATGAGTCAAAAAAAAGGCTGCACTTGAGGAGCAGAGAATTTCGTTGGAAAATGGAGTGGCGGACGGAATTATCGTTTCAGGCGACGGATCGTGGCGAAAGCGCGGTTTCAGCTCGCTTTTCGGTATAACATCGCTAATCGGCTTGTACACTAAAAAAGTGATTGACGTTATGGTTAAATCGAAACACTGCAAAGCTTGCGAGCATTGGGAAAAAAAAGAAAACAGCGCGGAGTACTGGGAATGGAAAGCTACCCATGACGATGAGTGCCAGGCGAACCTAGCGGCTCCTCCGGAAAAATGGAAGTCGACGCAGCTATCGAAATGTTTCAACGGTCTGAAGAGCTCTATGGCACAAAATATAAATATTATATTGGTGACGGCGATTCTAAAACGTTTCTGGGCATATCGGATAGCGATCCATACGACGGTTTCGAGATTTAAAAAAAAGAGTGCATCGATCATGTCCAAAAACGTATGTGGACGCGCCTCCGCGAAATCGTGAAAAAAAAGGATTGTCTTGCAGAGGAAAGCTCACCGGAAAATTGATTGACGAGTTGAGCACATATTACGGCTTGGCTATTCGGAGGAACAGCGATGATGTTGACAAAATGAGGAAGGCAATTTGGGCAACTATCAAACATAAAATGTCCACAGACAGTGAGCCACAACATGACGATTGCCCGGAAGGAGCCGAGTCGTGGTGTTCGTGGCAGCGCGCGGTCGCAAATGGTGATATTTCTAAATATCGCCATAAACCGCCTCTTCCTCAGGAAATATTGGAGGCAATTCAGCCAATCTTCGAAAATTTGAGCAGGGACGATTTGTTGCAGCGTTCTTTGGGCGGCTATACGCAAAACAATAACGAAAGTTACAATAAATCAGTTTGGGCAATAGCCCCCAAGTGCCAGTCCGGAAGCAAAAGAATCATTGATATTGCAACTGATATCGCGGTATTAGTGTTCAATGATGGCCTGAGAAGTCTCATGAAAGTACTGGAGACGTTTCGGATAACCATCAGCCCAAATTGTTTCAACTTTTGCGTTGAGACCGACGCAGCGCGGATCCAGCTCGCGGAGCGCTCGCTCACAGACGCTGCAAAGGAAGCGAGAAAAGCCTTAACAAGTTCGAGGAAAGAATCAGGAGACAACGATTTGCTTCTTGAAGGCCAGCTATATGGTGCCGGCATCGCTGATTGAAGGTAAATAATTTTTTTTTCAATTTATAACATAAAATAACAAACTTAAAACTTTGAACGTGTTTTTCTCAAAACCACTTTTTTGAGTGCGGCATGCAGCAGAACTCGAGCAATTTTTATCCAATCGAATTCAAATTTTTACTGTATCAATAAAGATACATTATCTAGAGAAGTACATAGGATTTTTTCGATATCTCAATAATTATAAAAGTTATAGCCTATTTTCGACGAGAAATTGTGCTAAAAAATCATTCTTTAATTTCAAAGGCGTGCCTATTTTTTTTTAAATAATATTTTTCCAAATCCCTATGTACTTCTCTTCAAAATATAATTTTATTAACGAAAACACTCGGTATTTTTTTTTAGATCGACGTTGAAGAGAGTTCTGCTGCGTGCCGTGAACCACTGCGGAGATGACAGCACCTGACGCGCGAGCTTCCCCAGCGCCACCATGCGGCGTGAAAAATGTGAAAAAAATGTTTTTTGATACATTAGTAAACAAGGAACAAAACCCAAACAAATTTTTCGAATATCTCTTTTTTTTCCCACAAAAAAAAATTCTTGAAAAATGTGAAAAAAAACAGGGGGTCACAGTGGTGTTGTCCCTTAAGCATTACAGTAGTTTCCGCGGCCGATTTCCCCAACAGGAAACAAAATTTCACAGCCGCGCGTTGCTCTCGACAATCGGCCATCACGTTTTCGCCGAAATGGAAAAAGTTGTTTCACTACAAAAATTCCCACGGGCGAACCGATGCACTCACGGCGACAGAACTTCGCACACTAACTCAGGAGACGTGTCCCCAACGGACACCTGGTCGAGCAATGGGTTCCCCCACTCTCCCTCCCCGTCGCAGCGCAATTCCCGTTTTTTTTGGGTCCCCCCTCGTAGATTATAAAGTTTTTTCGTTTTTTGTTCCAAGTCTTATACTATACGCGAAAACCGTCCTCCCGTGAAGGTGTTATAAAAAAAGAAGATTTTCAAGTTCAGCTCTGTCGCCGTCATTTTGTATCAAAATGACAATACATTTTTTTTTAATACTTTAATATGTGTTAAATAAATCCTCTGGAAAGAAATCCTATTCCTTTCTCCATACTCTCAAAATAAATCGTCAAAGTTAGGGCTTTTTTTCTGCTCCTAGAGTGGTATTACCCCTTAACGAGAACAGGTGATAAAGAAAAAAATATTGCTTAACAAAAGTAGTTATATTTAGAATGGCATTTTGATCGTATCGAATATAAAAAGCATATTTAGGATGATTATAAATTGTAACGATCAATATTTAAGTAGATTTGAATTTAAAAAACGTCGTACGTTAACGTTACAATGTTTGAATGTTGATAGCAATGCGCCTACCATATGGTCATATAGTATGAATGCCTACGTATAGTGCATAGATATCGTATCATGTAAATGTGGCTCGGGGGCGCTACACTCATTCTTAAAGTTTTGACGCACACGTCAAAAGGTTATGAATACGTTCGAATTTATAGAAGATATTCGTCTCTGATATGCTGAAATTTACAAGTCGAAGATACTGATGTGGCAAACAAACTCAAACACCATTTCTTTGAAACGATGCGCAAACACAGGAACTAGTTATAGCGCAACACGTGAATAGCTGTTCACTGTTTGCGTCACCAACGCAAGGGAGAACGGGAGAATATCTAATGACCTAATATCGACGAATATCATTGAGAACATAAAATAACGACCAACGTCAACGTCTGAAAAATAAAATCAGTACCCAATTGCTTGCTAAATTTATGTCTTACTAAATGTATTCATAGATTGTACTTCTACGTCCGATTCCCTTTTAATTAAGCTTTGGTTTCCTTTTTTTTTTAATTGGAAGTCCTTTACCAATTACTTGTTTAATGTTAATATAACGCGGACCTTGCACTTTGGGTTAATGCCAAATGGCGCTTGGGGATAATAGGGAACGAATTCTCAGTGTTTGCGAGCGTTCCCACTTTTCGTCGTGACGTGAGAAAGCTTAGTATGTTATTTACATTTTTTTTTATTATTGTGCTTTCCAACGTAAAGCTTGCGGGGTTTTCACGTAAGTCCCTTTCCAATTTTTCATCCTACCACTCTCCTACCCGCATTATGCTAAGCTAACCCAACGTCCGTAGCATCCGCAGCAGCTTTTTTAACTACACTGTATCTCGTTCGTCATGGACATGAGAAAATTGCGCGAAACCCGTGCCGATGCAGACGCCTTTGATTTTCACTTAGTTTCAGTTGTATTATCATCAAAAAATCAGATAAATTGCCCCTACTCAATAATCGGCGTGCAAGCCAGTGCACGGCTAAGCGGTCATTCATTCTAGTACTGACCGCGGCTAATATGTTACTTATTTAGGGGTTAGGCCACTCTAAAGGCCAAACAATAGGCTTTTTTGAGGATTGTTTTTTTTCAGAAAAACTACAAAATGAATCGAGATTACAAAATAGGGTGTTTATCGTACATATCAGTGACTGTATAGAATAATTGTTTTGAAGTGATTAATTTGAAAATGGCGGCTGTGCAGCATTTTGCGATGACGTCTCCGTTTTTATTGGCCGGAAACATAACTCAGACTATTTTCAACCGGTTCACTTGAAATTTTGAATATATATTTAATAATACATTGTCTGTGGAAGTGCGTATGTTGGATATGTCGAAAAAGAAATTCCCTGAAAGTTACAGCCCTCAATATTAATTCTAAGTACTTTCCCAGAGCGTGAAAAGATTTTCCATCTAAAATACACGTAAATCGAATTTTTTTTTTTTTTCAAATTTCTATAACTCAGTCGCATTTTATGCTATCATATTATTCGATTTACTCAGAATAAAACAATCAAAAAAGTGCCTTTTGCGGCGAAAGTGTAAATTGTACTGGTGAGTTGGTACGGGTCACTGAAATTGAATTTTACCCAAAATTCTCGTGTTTTTGCTTTTGTCTCCGAAGCAATTGACTTTACGAAAAAAATGTGAATGAACAATTTGTTGGAAATATAATTTCCTACAAAAAAGGTCCTATCGACCCAATTGCTTAGATTAATATTTCTTGAGATATTGAACTTTAACTTATCAGTAGTATACAATTTTTACAGTTTATATTACCGTAAAAATTTTATACTACTGATAAGTCAAACTTCAATATCTCAAGAAATATTAATCTAAGCAATTGGTTTGATAGGACCTTTTTTGTAGGAAATTAAATTTCCAACAATTTTTTCATTTACATTTTTTTCGTAAAGTTAATTGTTTCGGAGATAACAGCAGAAAAACGAGAATTTTGGGTAAAAATCAATTTCAGTGACCCGTACCAACTCACCAGTACAATTTACACTTTCGCCGCAAAAGGCACTTTTTTAGATTGTTTTATTCTGAGTAAATCGAAACCGAGAACAATATGATAGCATAAAATGCGGCTGAGTTATAGAAATTTGAAAAAAAATTCGATTTACGTGTATTTTAGATGGAAAATCTTCTCACGCTTTGGGGAAGTACTTAGAATTAATATTAAGGGCTGTATCTTTCAGAGAATTTCTTTTTCGACATATCCAACAAAATTTCGGGTGGGGACTGAAAAAAAATAGTCGAAAAAAAAAATCGCCCTAATATATATATACTACAGTGCTACATTCAAATAATGTTTCCTCTGATAATAAAAGAAACTTTGGAAATACTATTTATTCGCCACTCTATATGGAACACATATGGTCAATGACTCAATGTTATGCTCGTATATATCAGGATCCACGTGGGAAAAGAATTACTTTTAATTCTTAAAATAGCTCCATCATTCTGTTATATCATCTGGCAGTTTTAACTCGAAAAGCAACATATAATAAAGTGCCCACAGATCCTTAAGTATCCTTGGAACACTAATAACGCGCGATAAAAATGTTCATGTTAACAAAATTTATCACTGTTTGTCGTAAGTATATGCAAATATAATATAACAAGTATATTTAGCATATAAATTTCATTACCTCTAGGGACTTAAAAATAATACATATTTCATTGTTTTAATTTCAAAGACAACACGAACTCAGTGAGCTTTATTTCATCTTTATAAATCGTGTGCAAATCATTGTCATTTTTCAAATAATTTTCTTTGAAATCATTTTTCATGTAAGGAATTGTATGTAATTTGAAGTGGTAATTAATCGTAATAATTTGATTGTTCTTCATTGTTAATTGGCACATTGGTAAACATAAGGTAAATTAGCAGGCATTGTTTTTGTAAATTTCAAAGTCAATGAGAGTTTTCGTGAAAAACCGTTCAGGCAAACTGAAATTTGGTTAAAAGTCAAGAAATACCTCGAGAACACACTCATAAATTCCGGCTCGACAGGAATAGCGATTTTCTTTTGAATTAGAGGCAAATACTTTGATCAATGCATCCCGTAGAGAATCGAAACACGTACACAATAGTCCTTTAGTGTTTGGAATTTAGAGCGATGGCTTTGGAACTGCACCACCTGAAAAATTGTTTCACACGAATAACTCGCTTTTGTGAACTGTAGCGATTTCTTCGACGACAAATGCTACTCTCGAAAAATGAATGATATACGAAGTTTATTCGTCATGTGCAAGTTTATAATTTGCAGAAGTAAACAAAAATTGGAATCATTCTGAAGTACTACGAGTTACAAAATTTCACGAATCTCCATTACGATTCTGGAAATTTTCCTCAACTCCGAAGTTGAAGAAAGGAGCACACTAATTTGGCGATAAAAACAAAATTTTAAACATTTCATACAGCCTTGATGCTCGTTCGCGATTCTCTTTAAGGTAGTAGTCTGGTAACTTAAACCGATTTTCATCTCTTTTTTGGAGGGCGTTTTTTTGTAGGAAAATAAAAATGAATCGTTTTGGATATTTAGGATGTTTTTATTTACATATTAAAGATATAAAAAAAAAATTTTTTTTTTTTATTTAATAGTTTATTATTATTATTATTATTGATCGAAGTTGGCACCTCGAAAAAAAAGCGCGTGGGTGGCCCGGTGATTTTGGCTCTTGTTGTTATATGAAATAAAAAATTCTTGATATTTCTTAATTTATAGACATGTCATTCTGGACGGAACTACTAAAGTTAAATTTCATGGATAAATAACAAAATGGCGGACTTTGGAAAAAAAAGTTGGAAAAAAATGATAATATTCCGATTTCAGGTTCATATAGAGCGCAATACTATGAAGAAAGTAACTGCCAATTTTCAAAACGATTGGTTGGAAACTTTTCAAACTAGCGTGTACGCAAGTTCAAAAAAAGTCGTTTTCAGAAAAACGCGTTTGAAAAAATAGTACCAAGAAAAACAAAGTGAAGGCAGCCATAAATTTTTTCGGTGTTTTTCAAGGAAATTCTTCAAAAATTTTATAGTATATACTTAAATATATGTATAAAATATTCTCAAAGTTTCAATAAATTATATTCATTTTTTATACTATAAAAAAATTCATGAAAATCATTGAGAAAACGCTGTCGTAACCCTATTGCCTCCCTTAATGGTTTATAACAATAGAACGAGTCGGAATTTTCATAAAAAATTTTGGGAAAATATTTTTCAATAGTTTTACTAACAATTTATGGAATTAAAAAAAAATCGATTTTTTGAACCGTCTAACCGTATTTCCCCCCTTAACGCAAATTTAGAAATGGTATAATACATGCGAGTTTTCGGGGTTGCAAGCTAGAAATTATTATTGTTTGTCGTGAAGGAACTGAAATAATACTACTACCTTAACTAGCAGCTTGTGAACAAATGGCACTAAAGCGGACGAATTAGGTATCTAAAGCTGTAAGCAAACTGGTTCTAAGAGAAAGAAAATAGTACCTTTGTGGGAGTATAAGGAAATAAAAAAAATTATATTTAATGATTCATTTAATTTTTACAACATGTTTTCAAATTGTCTACCTTCAACCCTAATACACAAACGGCACATATTTTAGGAACAAAATATGAATAAACCCAAAGTAATTCATAGCAATGGTAGCAGAATGACAAGTACTACGTAGCGATTTTTCGAAAAATCAAAAAAGACGATTTTTGTCGAAAACCATTAGACTTTTACTGAGGTCATATTTGTTTAGGTAAATATGGAGCAAAGGGGACCCACTTCCGATTGACTTGCCTTTAATATATGTTGTCTAAGGACCCTTTCTGAACAACTTTTTCCTCTGACACAATTGGGTGTCGTTATTTATTAAAAAGTTATCAACAAATAAATTTAATAATTCATATAACTATTTTCCTTATAGCAGCCAGTCCCAATCATCTTGTCCTTCACATGTGTTGTTAAGAATACCCCCCTGAGTAACATACCAAAATATTTATCCGTCCTCATTGTTTGTTAAAAAGTTATTAACAAAAGAAAATTCCTAAATAGAATATGAAATACTTGCATGGCGGCCAGTACACGTATGACCGGAGGGGCTGCGGCCCCCCTAACCCCGCCGCATACCAGACCATAGACAAACCAAAAACAACCCAAAACAACCCCAGTAACCTAAAGAAACAAACAGACAAACCCAACAAACAAACAAACCCAAAACAAACTCAAAACCCAAACGAACAAACCCAACAAACAAATCCAAAACAAACACAAACCAAAAACCCAAACCCAATAATCAAACAAATCCAAAACAAACCCAAACCAAAAAACCCAAACCCAATAAACGATCAAATCTAAAACAAACAAAAAACCCAAATAACCTTAACAAACCAAAAACAACCGAAATAATCCAAACAAACAACCCAACTAAACAACCTAAACAAACAAACCCAACAAAGCCCACAAATCTAAAATAAACCCAAACCAAAAACCCAAACCAAAAACCCAAACCAAAAACCCAAACCAAAAACCCAAACCCAATACCCAAACCCAGCGTATCGACAGTTTCTTCGACATTATGAGTACCATGTATCCGCTTCATAATATAAATAATGAATAAAACAAATAATTGTTTGTTTATATGTTTATATATATGTTTGCGTTGTTTTTGGGCTGTTTTTGGGTTGTTTTTGGGTTGTTTTTGGGCTGGTGAGTGGAGGATTGCAGGGTGGCGCAGCCCCCCCTCTCATGCGTGTGCTGTTCACCATACACTAGAACAAGTAGTTCACGTTTGATTTATGAAACTTTTTTTGTTAATAACTTTTTAACAAACAATGAGCGACGGATAAAACTTTTTGTATGCAACTCAGGGGTGTAGTCGTAACAACAAATGTGAAGGACAAGATGATTAAGACTGGCTGGTATAAGGAAAATAGCTACATGAATTATTAACTTTATTTGTTAATAACTTTTTAATAAATAACGACCCCCAATTGTGTCAGAGGAAAAAGTTGTTCAGGAAGGGTCCCTACACAACATATATTAAAGGCAAGTCAATCGGAAGTAGGTCCCCTTTGCTCCATTATTACCTTTGTTTATTCCGATAGGTCCGGAGCCAATCTAACCTCCGTCTTACTCTGACGTGCTTAGTTTTTGGACACCATGTATATACACATTTATAAACGAAACGACGACAGACCGCTCTACCATTTTTATTCAGTCCCCTTGTCAAAGAACGGTATTGTCCTTCTATCTTATTTGACCGTGGCTGTATCGTGTACATTATAAAATTTCATTCGTATTTGACAATTAAACGTTCTCCAAACGGGATAGAGCGGGAAAAGAGCAAACAAGCAAACATAAAAAAAATACCGAGGGAAAGAAATATTTTGTTTGAGGTGTACTTGGCGCTCATTTACATTCATAAATGTAGGCGATTGAAACCGACCGAGGGTACACCCGAGGGGGGATGACCTGAATGCAGATGCGCACGGTTGGAATGAAAAAAAAAAAAAAACTTTAAAGCGCAAACCGATCGGGCTTTGATACGCTCTAATCGATTACCCTTCAGCCATCAAACGAGTGTGGATAGTTTGTTCGAATCGTCGCTTTGAAGTCTCCGATATATACGATAAATATATTTTTTTTATTATACGATAAATTTAAAAAAATATATGCATTTGACGTAAATGTATGATTTATGAGTTTAGACATTTTTGCCTGAAAAAGCCGAGAAATGTTTGATTTTTCTTTCTCGTTAAGAAAGCTTTTGTTTCGTGAAAAAATACATTTTTAATGTCAGTGTTCAAAGCGTGCCAAAACATCCGAAAATCCATATCTACAAAAAATGTCCGCGCGTGCGTGTGTATGCGATAGGGTCCAAAAATTCAACTTGATATATCTCGAGAACGAATTGACCGATTTCTTGCAAACTTTACACAGATTTAGAGCGTCGAACCACCGTTGTTTGCTGTAATTTTCGTTGGAGGTCCTTGAGGTCTCGAAATTTTACGCCATTTTAAAACTTTCGAAATAATTCTGTGATCGCTCAAACTCTCATAAATTTTCCATCCATCGAGTCAAAACGTTTTACATAAAAGCGTAAGGGGACAAGGATATCTGGTATTGAATTTGACGAAAATCCCTCGAGCGGTTCGGATTTTATCAAATTTTGAATTCTTTGAAACATTAAGGGTGAAAATTATGGGTGACCGTTTATCGATCCACTGGCTTGCACACCCATTACTAAGCAGAAGGCAGTTTTTCTCATTTGCTGCTGGTAACGCAACTGAAGCTCTGTAAAATATGGTCGCCTGTATCGTTGAGGTTTTTCGTAGTTTCCCTGTGCCCTCGCGTGAAAGCCATACATTAATACATTAAAAAAGAATGGCCAATACTCGTGGGGGGTCTCGAGCACTAGAATGAAAAGGGGCGAAAGGGGAAGGGACGTAAAAACGTAAAAATATATACGATGGAAAAACTACATCAATACACAAAACAAACTTCGAATGGTTCAACATACAAAAATAAAGAAAAAAAAACGTGAAAATTAGGAATTTCTACAGTTTCGTTTCGTCGTAATTGTGCGTTCACAAAACCATGTGGCTCCAATGAAAAAGTCGCGAGATTGAGGAGTTTGTCTTCATCAACAAAGATTCATGAATAACTTGTCGAAAATCGTACAAATCAATGTGGAAATTTATAATTTGCGGGGTTAAGGTAGTAGTCTGGTAACTTACGCCGATTTTCATGTCTTTTTTGGAGGGCGTTTTTTTGTAGGAAAATAAAAATGAATCATTTTGGATATTTAGGATGTTTTTATTTACATATTAAAGATACAAAAAAAAATTTCTTTGAACAAATTTAATAGTTTATTATTATTATTATTGATCGAAGTTGGCACCTCGAAAAAAAAGCGCATGGGTGGCCCCGGTGATTTTGGCTCTTGATGTTATCTGAAATCAAAAATTCTTGATAATTCTTAATCTATAGACATGTCATTCTGGTCGGGTGTCAAAATGGCGGACTTTGGAAAAAAGTTGATTTCGGATAACATCAAGAGCCAAAACACTGGGGCCATCCACGCGCTTTTTTTTCGAGGACTTTGGAAAAAAAAACTTTTTTCCAAATTCTTGATAATTCTTAATCTATAGACATGTCATTCTGGTCGGAACTACTGAAGTTAAACTTCATTGATAAATAACAAAATGGCGGACTTTGGAAAAAAAAACTTTTTTCCAAAGTCCGCCATTTTGTTATTTATCCATGAAGTTTAACTTCAGTAGTTCCGACCAGAATGACATGTCTATAGATTAAGAATTATCAAGAATTTTTTATTTCAGATAAAATCAAGAGCCAAAATCACCGGGACCACCCACGCGCTTTTTTTCCGAGGTGCCAACTTCGATCAATAATAACAATAATAATAAATTATGCAATTTTTTCAAAAAATTTTTTTTTTGTATCTTTAATATATAAATAAAAACATTCTAAATATCCAAAACGATTCATTTTTATTTTCCTACAAAAAAACGCCCTCCAAAAAAGACATGAAAATCGGCTTAAGTTACCAGACTATTACCTTAAATTGTTTATAAAATGCAAAATATTTAGCGGCGAGAAAAAACCTTTCATTAATTACTAAAACGTACGTTTATAAAGCTTGTGTTAAAATTTCAGGAATCTTGGTCACCGACTTTAAAAATACAGTTTTGAGAAAAACGCATTCAAACTTTCAAAATCAACTTTCAAACCGCTCCGAGACGTCTTGACAAATATGCGTGTCATTTCGAGAATATTTGTCGGATTGACATGAAATTTTCTGTGTATATACTTAAAAATGTACGTTGCGATGATGAAATCAAAAAAGAAAATTTTTTTTTATCCTGGCCGCATATAACTTCTCAATAAGAATTCTCTGTCGATAAAACAACTGCCTCTTGATAAGAATCAAAATAACGTGGGAAGGAAAAAATATATATATACGTACAAATAAAAGTGAAGTTATAAAAGTGTCGTTCGGTCGTCGATGAGACAAATAATACAGCATTAAATATATTCGTAGAAGATACTTCGTATCCAAATGTGCAGTACGTTCAGTGGCTTCGTCGGGCGCCCACGAGTGCTTCGGAGGGCGGACGCGTAAGTGGGAAAACTACGGGGCGACGAAAGTTCGTGGGTTTCCTGTCCAATTAAACGAGACACGAGGATTAAGCGCCGGCGGCCTCCCACCGTCCGGTGCCTTTTTTTCTCTTCCTTTATTTTTCCCCTTTCGACGAGCCCACACGTGCTCAATTGGTGCATTTAATGAAACCCGAATGACAAAAATAAAATGTTGAGAACACAAAAAAAATGCAAGAGCAATCGTGAGATTCGATCGATTTTATTTATTCCCCAACGCACAGTTGGGGAATAAATAAAATGAGTAACGAAAATTTGAATGAGTTGAATGAGAAACGAAAATTTTCATCGTTCCCATGTTTTTGAAAATTCATCGGGCCTCGTGAAAACGAGAGATTGTCGTAGATATCAGTGCTGGTGTGGTTCAAACGGTCCTAGTGCCATAAATAAACGGTTATACGCCGGAAACCCAAACGATCCAAGAGCGGCGCCGAAGCAGCGCGGTTAGGTTCACGATAAATATACTCAGCAGCTGATAATGGGTGGGCTGTTCCCCCACCAACGTTTCTCACACAAGTACTTTTTTTTCTTCATTTTATTGCACTACAGCCTGTCGGTATATGCCGAAAAAAGTCGAATGTCAAAAGCAAGCCAAGCTCGCAATTTCCGTTGTATCGCCATTTTTTCATTCGAACACTTCTTTTCGATTATGGACGGTTACGTGGACGTCGAGGAACTTTAAATTGGCGTTGAGGACTCGAATACTGCGACAATGGCGAACGCTATGTCCAAAAAAATATTATTGCTGCGACGGAAACGAGAGAATGGTTTCTTTCGGATTCTAGGACATGTACAACGTGTATTCGGACCATTTTTTTCGATTACAATACTCTCCCTCCACATATATTAGGTGTGGCACTTAATTTTAATGGATTTTTTTTATGGTAATAGTCTCGTGACTTAAGCCGATTTTCATGTCTTTTTTGGAGGGCGTTTTTTTGTAGGAAAATAAAAATGAATCGTTTTGGATATTTAGGATGTTTTTATTTACATATTAAAGATACAAAAAAAAAATTTATGAAAAAATTTAATAGTTTATTATTATTATTATTATCGATCGAAGTTGGCACCTCGAAAAAAAAGTGCGTGGGTGACCCCGGTGATTTTGGCTCTTGATATCATTTGAAATAAAAAATTCTTGATAATTCTTAATCTATAGACATGTCATTCTGGTCGGAACTACTGAAGTTAAATTTCATGGATAAATAACAAAATGGCGGACTTTGGAAAAAAAGGTTTTTTTTTCCAAAGTCCGCCATTTTGTTATACTCATACGTAAGAACCCTCAAGGGTATACGTTGGAACACACAAATTAAAAAATGTACGGTGGAAACACTAAGAATAATAAATTAAAAATACTAGATTCGAAATGAAATATCGACTATATCAATATTTTATAAAAAAATATAATAGATGCATGTTTAAAAGTCAAATCGTTGCCATTTATACATATTGCTTATCAAAAAGCAAAGCTGTAAATAAAATGTTACATTGCTTTTTCAATCTTTATGGTAGTAGTCTGGTAACTTAAGTCAATTTTCATGTATTTTTTGGAGGGCGTTTTTTTGTAGGAAAATAAAAATGAATCGTTTTGGATATTTAGGATGTTTTTATTTACATATTAAAGATACAAAAAAAAAATTTTTTGAAGAAATTTAATAGGTTATTATTATTATTATTATTGATCGAAGTTGGCACCTCGAAAAAAAAGCGCGTGGGTGGCCCCGGTGATTTTGGCTCTTGATGTTATCTGAAATAAAAAATTCTTGATAATTCTTAATCTATAGACATGTCATTCTGGTCGGAACTACTGAAGTTAAATTTCGTTTTATTTTACAACCCCTTCTTTACTAAAATAAAAGGACTTTTTTTCCAAAGTTCGCCATTTTGTTATTTATCCATGAAATTTAACTTCAGTAGTTCCGACCAGAATGACATGTCTATAGCTTAAGAATTATCAAGAATTTTTTATTTCAGATAACATCAAGAGCCAAAATCACCGGGGCCACCCACGCTCTTTTTATTCGAGATGCCAACTTCGATCAATAATAATAATAATAATATAAAATATTCAATTTTTTCAAAAAAAATTTCTTTTGTATCTTCAATATGTAAATAAAAACATCCTAAATATCCAAAACGATTCATTTTTATTTTCCTACAAAAAAAACGCCCTCCAAAAAAGACACGAAAATCGGCTTAAGTTACCAGACTACTATCTTAATGGCAATGAATATCAACTTTTGTTACGGGAACTATCGTTTATTTCAATCAATGTATCGTCTAAAGCTGTCTACAAGCTTTTGCCATCTTTCCGGCAACTGATGGATTCCGGGGTAAAAAAATTGAATATCCTTCGAAGCAATCCAATTTTCGACCCACTTTTCCGACTTCTTCATAAGACTGAAAGTGCTGTGTAGGTTAGGCGAAGAAGGTTCTAACGGCATGAAATCAAAGTCCCATGTTTCTCAAGTCCCATGTATAACTCCCATCGCGTTTTAGTCCCATCCCGCTCAACTGCCTTCGTGTAAAACTCCCATGGCGTTAAACGCCCTAATCTCAGGAAATACTAATTCTATTTGAAAAATTCTTTATGCATCAGATAGCCCATTTATTCGGGAAGGCTTTACGCTATGTAAGTTTATGCAATGACCCTAAGAGGTGGCGGCGGCGACGCATTGAATCGGGGACGGAAATGTAACGGGGGTGAAACCGCGGGGCACAGCTCGTGTAAGATATACAGAGTATTAAAAGAACAGTCTACATCACGAAACTGTGACGAAAGCTTTGCGACGGTGATATTTTATTTTTGAGAAGTGATTTTTCTCCTTGCGTTGATTACCAATAAAGAAGACGCTTGTTAGAGCCACAATTTTTAGTTAGCCCGACGAGAGCGAAGCGAGAGAAAGACAGCCGTTAGAACGATGGCGATTCGAGGCGTCTATCGCCATAATTTAGCCTCGGAGTTTAATAAGGTATGCTCGGTAGGTTGGACCGGTTGGGAGCGCGACCGTTAACCACACGGATGGGTCTCCCTGCTGACGGAGAAAACTGTCAATACGTCGGATGCCCTGAGTGATATACATCCGGGGGAGAGCTTCCTTTGGAAAATTCACGAGGTTTTAGTTCACGTCTTCTATTTTCCCTCGTCTTTCGTCGTCGTCGTCGTCGTCGTCGTCGTCGTCGTCGTCGTCGCGAAACGTTCGACACTCGTTCCGCCACTTAAAACTCGTCTCCTGCCCCCTTTTGCAACTAAAAAAAAACAAGTACTCGCAGCAATTTATATATAACGCGAGGGAAAATTTCGGCTTACGACCAAAGAGACGGAACCTCTCTTTCGCGGTCAGGCCATTCAGAGGAGGCGCGCTGAATCTCTCATCAGAGTTCTCTCTCGGTTTATCACCCGAAAGGCTAAAACCCGAGGGCCACGGAGCGACGGCATATAGCACAGTGACATCACCGTGTGGCGTGTATATATCTGAAAGCTTCAACAAACGTAATACCGAGCCATCCGATCGCAATTAGCAAACCAGGGCAGTCTGCACTCTCGCGCTAGTCCGATACCACCTTTTGCAATTAAATCGCAATTAGATGGGTATCCCTAATTATCGCAATTAGTTTCGTCGGCCTCGGTCAATTCTGATGCTCTCTTGTGCCGGAATCGTTGGGACAACAACAAAAATATGATGTAATTACAAGTACGGTAAACGAAGAAACTCAGTTGCTGACCATGTCATATATTCGGACCAACATTTTTCATATTTCATTTCGGAGTCACAAGTGATCTTTTCTAATCTACAATATTTATGGCTTATTTAACTAACGGACAGGATTTAGAGAGTCAGGAACTGCCCTTAGCAAAATTTGCCATTGGCAGTCAATGGCAAACGCCGAGTACCATACACTTCCAATGCGAATTCGGTGGCAAAGTCGAGGGGAAATTTTTCGTGGCACCAAGCTAAATGGAAGGTCAATGGCAAACTCGAGTGGCAATTTCTTTCCATACAAACCGAATGGAATGCCAATGGCAGTTTTTTTTTCCATAGAAACTGAACGGTTTCTTGCTCACGACACAATATATGTGGAAAGTTAGTCATCGTAACTTTTGGATAACAAATGACGGTTTGGGTAATATGAATTTGGGGATTACGAATTTGGGGAATCTGGTTTTGGGGAATATGATAGCCTACCGATTCAAAGAAACACTCTTTCCTTCTCAGCAGTACATTCATTGGGAGCCAGACTGTCAGATTGTTTTTAGAGCACCCGAGATCCGGGACCCGGTTTTTATGTACGAGGGGGGACCCAAAAAAAACGGGAATTTCGTCATAATTTCTTTATTTTTTAATATTTGTACACCAAATTTTGATCACCTTCAAAGTATTCTCCTTTGACCACAACGCACCTCTGCAAACGATCCTTCCAATGTTCAAAAATTTTTTTAAATTCACTTATCGGGATGTTCTTTAGGCCTTCCAGCGATTTTTGTTTTACCTACTCCAAAGTGGCAAAACGCTTTTCTCTCATGTCCCTTTTGAGTCTGGGAAACAAAAAAAAATCACAGGAGGCTAGATCCGGTGAGTAGGGGTGGTGGATAATTGGTGTCATGCAGTTTTTCGTCAAAAACTGCTTTACGGAGAGAGCGGCGTGGGCCGGCGCGTTGTCATGATGGAGGAACCAATCATTTGTGCGCCAAAGATCTGCCCTTTTCTTCCGGATTGTCTCCCTCAATCTTTTCAAAACCTCCAAGTAGAACTTCTGGTTGACAGTTTGACCCGGGGGAACGAACTCCGCGTGCACAACACCTCTGCAATCGAAGAAACAAATGAGCATTTTCTTGATGTTTGACTTCACTTGGCAAGCTTTTTTCGGACGAGGAGAGCGAGGTGTCTTCCACTGGCTTGATAGCTGCTTTGTTTCGGGGTCGTATCCATAGCACCACGATTCATCACCAGTAATCACCTTGGAAATAAGTTCAGGGTCTTTTTCGAGCTGATTCTGAAGTTGAAAACATGCCTGAAGTCGACGCTCCCTTTGCTCGTCTGTGCGAAGGCGAGGGACAAATTTGGCTGCAACTCTTGCTCATGTGCAAATCTTTTGATAAAATCCTCTGAATTAAACTCCATGATATACCAAACATCTCACAGAGTTGATCAATGGTTCGGCGACGGTCTTCATGAACGAGAGCATTGATTTTTACGAGTAACGCCAATTACCTATGCCATTTTACCAATGTCTTTTACCAACGCCTTTCTCGTGACATCGGTAAAACATTAATTCGCTTCGATACATTATTTCGGACGTAGGTTAATTTTTTCTTAGACTGACCCGGATTTACCGGCTCGCAACGTAGTTTTTTATCACGTAATCATAATCAACAGTTTTTTTTCAATTTTTTTCCAATTTCAAAGTATTAGATTTAAAGGAAGTTATCGTTTTGTAGTTTCTCCATTATCAAGAGATGCGGCGGCGTCTCGACTCGTCGATTAATTAAAAAAGATAGCTTTTGAGTAATTCAATTCCGAGAATAGAGAACCTCAGGATGGAAGTTTTTTAGCCAAGCGGAATTGTCTTTTGCCAAATGCTCGTTATGGAACGTGAAGGAATCGAAAGTCTCCCTGTAGCAGAAGTGTCAAGTGCGAGGGTACGCGAGTATGGTTGGCCACAAAGTACCCTGGAGTTGAGGGAGTATTCGAGAACGAGAGGGGAGTCTGAAGTGCCATCTTATCTAACTTTTATTACTTGAACGTAACGTCGAGTGTCAGGATTGATCTATGAATACGGTGGAAATTCCAGATATTTTTATACGCGAACAGAAAGTCCGACAAATTCTGTTGATCCGAACATTTTGTTTCCTCATACAGGGAGCTTTATTTTCATGAGAAAAAAAAATCGTGCTTTTAGTGTCAATGTATTTTTAATATTCCTGACTATCGAAAAATCATGTTTAGAAAAAAATGTGACTGACGTGTGTGTGTGTGTGTGATAGGAGTGAAAAATTGAAACCGCTATAACTTCGAATTAGTTTGAGCTTTCGGACTGAAATTTAGCACGCAAGTTAATCAGCATTGGCTCTTTGTTCACTATAATTGTTGTGACAATTGATAAATTATTTATTATTATTAAGATTATTATTATTATTTAAGATTATTATTTTATATAAGATTTTGAAGATTTTCGAAAAAGCGGGCTAAGACCATAATTCCTGCAATTTTCGAGCTGTCGGGCTGGAACTTTTTACAGAAATAGACAAACATACAATATAGTACGTTATTGAATTTAAAGGAAATCGATCGAGGCGTTCCAGAGTTATAGTATTTTGAATTTTTCGAAAAATCGCTGCAGCCGGTTGTTAAGTTTCTAGCACGTGTAATTTTTGAGCTATCCAGCCAAAACTTCGTACATCAATTGGGTACTATTAAAGGATGTTTCGTATTAAATTTAAACAAAATCGATTGAGACATTTCCGATTTATGAAATATTTTATTTTTTCACAATATTGATCTAGGTGATTACACTCTAGCTCGTTTAATTTTTAGACTATCGAGTAAAAATTCTGGACATTGATTGAGTACTATTAAAGAATACTCCGTATTGAATTTGAAAAAAATTATCGAGGCTACTTATCGGATTCTGGATTTCAGAAAATCGAGATACATTTAAGACACTAATTTGTGCAACAAGTACCGATCTTTTTAAATTTCCAGGTAATATGTTCTACTAGGGCGATTTTTTTTTTCGACTATTTTATTTTTTTTCAGTCCCCACCCGAAATTTTGTTGGATATGTCGAAAAAGAAATTCCCTGAAAGTTACAGCCCTTAATATTAATTCTCAGTACTCTCCCAAAGCGTGAGAAGATTTTCCATCTGAAATGCACGTAAATCGATTTTTTTTTTTTTTTCAAATCTCTGTAACTCACCCGCATTTTATGCTATCATATTGTTCTTGGTTTCGATTTACTCAGAATAAAACGATCTAAAAAAGTGCCTTTTGCGGTGAAAGTGTAAATTGTACTGGTGAGTTGGTACGGGTCACTGAAGTCGATTTTTACCCAACATTCTCGTTTTTTTGCTGTTATCTCCGAAACAATTAACTTTACGAAAAAAATGTAAATGAAAAATTTGTTGGAAATTTAATTTCCCACGAAAGAGGTCCTATCGACCCAATTGCTTAGATTAATATTTCTTGAGATATTGAACTTTAACTTATGAGTAGTATAAAATTTATAAAATATGAAATATTAAATAATAAAAAGAATAAAAAATAAAAAAAGTTCAATATCTCAAGAAATATTAATCTAATTAATTGGGTCGACAGGACCTTTTTTATAGGAAATTAAATTTCCAACAAATTTTTCGTTTACATTTTTTTCGTAAAGTTAATTGTTCCAGAGATAACAGCAAGAAAACGAGAATTTTGGGTAAAAATCAACTTCAGTGACCCGTACTAACTCACCAATACAATTAACACTTTCGCCGCAAGAGGCACTTTTTTAGATTGTTTTATTCTAAGTAAATCGAAACCAAGAACAATAGGATAGCATAAAATGCGGCTGAGTTATAGAAAGTTGAAAAAGAAATATTTGATTTACGTATATTTTAGATGGAAAATCTTCTCACACTTTGGGAAAGTACTTAGAATTAATATTAAGGGCTGTAACTTTCAGGGAATTTCTTTTTCGACATATCCAACAAAATTTCGGGTGGGGACTGAAAAAAAAAATAGTCGGAAAAAAATCGTCCTAATGTTCTACATATAAATGTTCTTTATGGAACGATTGTGCATATAAAAAGTTTGCAATAATTCGAAAAATGTGGAATGTTCAATACATGTATGGTAACAAGTTGCTCCCTTAAAATTTCACACAATGCTTAATCCTTTCCCTATGAAGAAGCCAAAATTGAAACAGATATACTTCTTCGTAGAGGACGCATTAAGAGTTGTGTGAAACTTCGAGGAAACGGGTGAGCGTCAAAATTCGGAGCGACCACCATTTTGGACGGCCGGAATGTGGAATTTCAAAATAACGAACGTTTGATTGTTTGAACGTTTCCTATAAGGAACGTCTTCAAATCAGAAAAGAAATAAAGAGAGCACAATAAAACATTCAACTATTGGTTTTGTGTTTTTGTCTGCTCATTATTTCTTTCCTGATTTAAAGACGTTCTTAATATGAAACGTTCAGAGTATCAAACGTTTGTTATTTTGAAATTCCACATTTCGGCCGTCCAAAATAGTGATCGTTCCCAATTTTGACCCTCACCCCGAGGAAGCAACTTGCAAGTTTCAACTTGTGGCTTGTAACTAACTAGGTCACTCGCTTGGATTTGACACACTGAGAAAAGGAAGTCGTTGTTACAACTGAATCTCGAGTGGACACGAGATGTCAATTAAATTTATAATGAAGATAACTTATGTAGCCCTAATTAAAAATTCACCTCACACTGGAGGGTGTGTCGTACACCCGATCAATACTTGACAAATATGTAACCATATGTCTGTATGAGGCAATTTCGCTGATTTCGACTAGCTCGAACCTGACTATATTTTTAATTTCCTTAATTAGGAGCGCGAATATTTAGTCAGTGGCGTGTAAGGAAATTTTTACTTTTTCTTTTTAGCCGGCCCCAATTCAAGATCTGCCGATTCGAACATCGTGGATGTCCTTCCATCAAACAAATGGATCTCCAAAACTATGGACGAAAAAAAATATTTGACCGGTTGGCAGTTTACGGTAGGTTGACTTTACATTAAATAAACATAGTTGTCTTGGCACCGGCATAAACGGTTTTCGAAAATTTCAAAGAAAAAAATGTAACAAAGTAGATTAACCCATGCTGAACAAATTTTGTTTTTTTTTTATTGTTGTAGGCAATATGAACTTTTGGCCATAATTAATATGGCGCAATTTATTGGACTACTACCGAAACATTAAATATTTTCTATATTAGTAATATTGATGAAAGAACATTCTGTCAAAATTCGAGTAAAATCGAAGATCACACACCCCTTAGAAAAATGTGCTATTCATTGCCATTGAGGGAGGGAATATGGTTAGGACAGCGTTTTCTCAATGATTTTCATGAATTTTTTTATAGTATAAAAAATGAATATAATTTATTGATACTTTGAGAATATTTTATACATATATTTAAGTATATACTATAAAATTTTTGAAGAATTTCCTTGAAAAACACCGAAGATATTAGCGACCCCATATGGTAGGTCACAATCAGACTCAGCATTTTGCGTACATTCTGGAAGCCGCAATTTTCATCTGAAATCAAACGTGATTGGAATTTACTTTAATTATATGTCTCTCTTCTATATGAACCTAAATGCTATAAAAAAAATAGAAAATTGAATTTTTTCAGGGGTCAAAACATAAAAGCATGATTTTTTGCCATTTTTTACAACTTTATATGCAAAAAAAAATTATTTTAAATAATGATAATATTCCGATTTTAGGTTCTTATAGAGCACAATACTATGAAGAAAGTAACTGTCAATTTTCAAAACGATTGGTTGAAAACTTTTGAAACTAGCGTGTACGCAAGTTAAAAAAAAGTCGTTTTCAGAAAAACGCGTTTAAAAAAATAGCGCACTCGGGGCCTGAAGAAGAGCTACTCACTTTAATGGCTTATAACAATAGAACGAGTCGGAATTTTCATTTAAAATTTTGGGAACATATTTTTCAATAGTTTTACTAACAATTTATGAAATTGAAAGAAAAATCGTTTTTTTTTAACCGTCTAACCCTATTTCCACCCTTAAAAAATGCCATTGAATTTCCATTGCTTCAGAGGCAATGGCAATAAAGGCAATTTTGCCAAAGACAAAAACTCCATTAAAAATCCCATTGCTATTGCCATTGCTTGTGTCTATGGAAAAATGGTAAAAAGTCGATTCAAAATCCCAATGGTATTACTAGTGGTGGTGCCTATGGGAAAATGAATGGTAACATTTTATCCTTGGCAAAAATTCCTTGGCATTTTTTCCAAAGACAAAAAGTGTATTGAAAACTCTAATGGCATTGCCATTGGCTCGTGCCTATGCCATTATTCGTAATCATAACGAATGGTAATATGGTTACCCTTGAGATAATAAAAAATTCCATCAATGCTATGGTGCCTACGGTGCAATGGAAATTCAATGGTTTTGTTTGCGACTAGAGTTACGCATAGAATACCGAAATCAGTTGGAAACACATTCAGAATATTATTTATAGTATGTTCTCGTAGACTTAAGGAGTTATACGCAGTCAGAAAACCGAAAAAAGGCGATTTTCAAAAATGTTTCCAGGAAAGACATTTTCATTTATTAACGTAAAAATTTATATACGTATTGTGGTAATTTTTAACTTTATTTTCATATTTTTTATTTGTAAAAATAATGATTTTTAAGGTAGTAGTCTGGTAACTTAAGCCGATTTTCATGTCTTTTTGGAGGGCGATTTTTTGTAGGAAAATAAAAATGAATTGTTTTGGATATTTAGGATGTTTTTATTTACATATTAAAGGTACAAAAAAAAATTGTGTTGAAAAAATGTAATAGTTTATTATTATTATTATTATTATTATTGATCGAAGTTGGCACTTCGAAAAAAAAACGCGTGGGTGGCCCCGGTGATTTTGTCTCTTGATGTTATCTTAAAGCAATAATTCTTGATAATTCTTAATCTATAGACATGGCATTCTGGTCGGAACTACTGAAGTTAAATTTCATGGATAAATAACAAAATGGACAAGAACGTTATTTTCCAATGTCCGCCGTTTTGTTATTTATCCATGTAATTTAACTTCAGTAGTTCCGACCAGAATGACATGTCTATAGATTAAGAATTATCACGAATTTTTTATTTCAGATAACATCAAGAGCCAAAATCACCGGGGCCACCCACGCGCTTTTTTTCGAGGTGCCAACTTCGATCAATAATAATAATATTAATAAACTATTAAATTTTTTCAACAAATTTTTTTTTTGTATCATTAATATGAAATTAAAAACATTCTAAATATCCAAAACGATTCAATTTTATTTTCCTACAAAAAAACGCCCTCCAAAAAAAGACATGAAAATCGGCTGAAGTTACCAGACTACTACCTTAAGCTTCCTCTGTGAGGAAGTGAAAATTGAGATAGATATAATTCTTCATAAAGTAGAGTTGTATGAAGTTTCGAGGAAGTAACTTGCAAGTTTCAACGTGCAGCTTGCTACTTTATTACTATTACTTTACCCTTAAGATGTTCTTAATCCGTCCGCATCTGAATGACGTGAATGGTGTTAATCTCACCAAATATTCGTGAACTTCATTTTATCTGTTAACAAAATATGGGAGATTGGACAATGTTTTATCGAGAAAAAAAAAATAACGACGCTTAAGTATCGCAAGTCATTTTATAAAATAAAGGAACGGATGTACTAAATTGTAAAATGGTCGAGTGATTTGAAAAAAACATGATTTTGAAGTAACTAGTTGACATTTTACAGTATCATTCTTTTTGACAAAAAAAAATAGTTTTCACGCAGGCTGCGATAATTTTTAGTATCATCTCATCGACAATGAAATTAGGGCTAAACGGTAATATTCCGTGAATTTCATGTTCAAGGATTTGACTCTGTTCACCTAGGTACTTGTTTCATCTATTAATATAATAGATTTCGCAAAACCCGAGATTAACACAGAAGGATATTTAAAAATGCCTCATAGATGATGAGATTTAAAAAAAAATGCAAATTTGTAATCGTTAAAAATTCAGCTATGCTGCACTTTAATCATCGACATATACAAAATACTTCCCGCATTACCAGAGCCCCGTGAAATATTATTTTACATTGCCTCTTTGATCTCCATAATTATCTCGAGGGTTACACAGTCACTATTCATTCTACGGGATTGATTCAAGCAAACTTCAGTCTATATTAACAAAACCGTATCAGTAATAACGTGAATGGATATAGGAGTAGCCAAACAAACTTCTGTACGACAGCGGAAAAAAGTTCAATGAGGTAAATGTTATCGGTAAGGCCCCAAATTTCGCGGAGCTTAATTTTTTGGAAGGAACTCGCTAGAAAACAACATCGACAAAATTAACTTTTTTGGAACTTCACAGTAGTTGAGATCGATAAGGCAGCATTAAATAATATCTCACAGGACCCGGTTTTTCGCAGGAATTATTAACCTCTTCATCAAAGTTAAAGTAGTAGTCTGGTAACTTAAGCCTATTTTCATGTCTTTTTTGGAGGGCGTTTTTTTGTAGGAAAATAAAAATGAATCGTTTTGGATATTTAGGATGTTTTTATTTACATATCAAAGATACAAAAAAAAAAATTTTTTAATTTAATAGTTTATTATTATTATTATTAGTCGAAGTGGGCACCTCGAAAAAAAAAGCGCGTGGGTGGCCCCGGTGATTTTGGCTCTTGATGTTATCTGAAATCAAAACTTTTCGATAATTCTTAATCTATAGACATGTCATTCTGGTCGGAACTACTGAAGTTAAATTTCATGGATAAATAACAAAATGGCGGACTTTGGAAAAAATAGTGCCAACTTCGAACAATAATAATAATAATAATAAACTATAAAATTTTTTCAAAATAATTTCTTTTTGTATCTTTAATATGTAAATAAAAACATCCTAAATATCCAAAACGATTCATTTTTATTTTCCTACAAAAAAACGCCCTCCAAAAAAGACATGAAAATCGGCTTAAGTTACCAGACTACTACCTTAAGAGTGACCAATGAACAGAAGTATAGCCAAATGTTTGAGTGTTGAAAATTCGCATTCTTACTTCCTCATGGAGTAAGCTCTATTTCCATGAATAAAAAATCGTCTTTTGAATGTCAATGTGTTCCAAAATATCGAAAAATCATATTTAGAAAAAATTCCCGGATGGATGCATGTGTGTGTGTGTGTGTGTGTGTGTGTGTGTGTATGATAGGGGCGGAAAATTGAAATCGCTATAACATAGAGTTGGTTTGAGTTTGCGGGCTAAAATTTTGCACGCAAGTAAATCAGTATTGATCCTTTGTTGACTATGATTTTCTCAACAATTTACAAATTATTTTGGATTTCGTGAGATTCTGCAATTTTTCAAAAGTGGTCTAAGAGGGTAACTCATGCAATTTTCGAGATATCGGGTTGGAACTTTTTATGAAAATAGACTATCATCAAATACAGTTTTCTATTGAATTTGGAGAAAATCGATCGAGATGTTTCAAAGTCATAGAATTTTCAATATTTCGAAAAATCGCTACAGCCGTTTGTTAAAGCTGTAGCGCATGTAATTTTTTCGCGATTGATCCAAAACTTTGTACGTAGATGGTACTATTGAAGCATATTTCCTATCAAATTTGAACAAAAACGTTGCAGTCGTTTTGGATTTATGGAATTTTTAATTTCACGGAAAAATCGATAAAGGTGTTTTTTAAGACTGTGTAATTTTTGGGCTATCGATGAGTCAAATTTGTGTACATCAATTGGGTACTATCAAAGAATGTTCCGTATTGAATTGGAAAACAAAATCAATCCAGTTAATTAAAAAAAAAATCGAGACGTGTTTATTACGACACTGGTTCATGCAACATAGTAAAAATCCATGAGACGGTTGTGCAGATATAAAATTTACAATAATTCGAAAAATTTTCGTTTTACAATAAATTTATGGAAACAAGATGCAAGTTGCTTCCTTGAAATTTCACACAATAGTTAGTGCTTGGTCAATGAGCAAGCCAAAATGCAGATACATATGTTTCTTCGCAGAGGACGGTTTAACGTGTTGTGTGAAATTTCGAGGAAGCAACTTGCAAGATTCAACTTGTTTTTAAATCTTGTCATCGATAAAGCAGTTCTAAATATTATCCGTCTGATCTCTCCTCTTACAAATCCTATTATTTTGATGAAAAATACAAATGTTTGAACGGTCAAATCCATTAACACGAATTCGGTGTTTAACGTTAACTTCATCATCGATGAGGCAGTAGTAAAAATTATTGCTATTGTTATCCCTCAAACGGATGTTGAGGGATAAAAAATTATTGTTATCCCTCAGCAAAATTTGTCATTCATTGCCATCAAGAAATGCCATTGAATTTCTAGTGCTTCAGACGCGATGGCAATTGCAGGCAGTTTTGCCAAGGGTAAACGTTCCATTAAAAATTCCATTGGCGTTGCTATTGCTTATGCCTATGGGAAATTAATGGTAAAAACTCCATTAAAAATCGCATTGGTATTGCCATTGCTGGTGTCTATGGGGAATGAATAGTAAATTCACCGTCCATTTCCCATAGACACCAGGCCATTGGCAAAACTGCTTTGGCATTTTTCTCAAAGATAACAATTCCATTCAAGCTCCCAATGACATTGCTATGGTTTGTGCCTATGGGAAATGAATGGTAAATTTATCATTCATTGAATGGTAAAATTTTGTCATTGGCAAAACTGCTTTGGCATTTTTCCCTATGAGAAAAATGGTAAAGGAAAAATAGTATGGGAAATGAATGGTAAAATTTTGTCATTAGCAAAACTCCCTTGGCATTTTTCCCAATAACAAAAATTCCATTCAAACCCCCAATGGCATTCCCATTGCTTGTGCCTTTTTGTCACTGGAAAAAATGCCAAGACGGTTTTTCTAATGACAGAATTTTACCATTCAATTTCCTATAGGGACCAATGGCAATACCAATGGGATTTTTAATGGAATTTTTATCCTTGGCAAAAGTGCGTTCAATTGCCATTCCGTCTGAAGCAATGGAAATTCAATGGCAATAAATGGCAAATTTTGCGAATAAATTACAAAAAATGCACACAAATTATGATCAAGTAAAAATGGAAAACAATAGGAACCATCTGAGAAGTTTGCGAAAAAAAATGACGACAATATAGGTTTATGGAGAATGTCTCATATATATATACGGGGGGGGGGCTCGAATATACTAGGGGGGCTCTGCCCCCTTGCGCGCCTCGCGCGCCGCCACCCTCCACCCCGCAATTTTGAACACCCCTGACCGCGACTTTGGTCACCCCTGGCCTCGATTTTGGACACCCCTGGCCTTAATTTTGGACACCCCCTACCCAACTCTTGTACACGGCGGCGGCGAAATATTTATATAATATAGAGAGATATTACCCCCCCTATGAATGTATGAAACACCCCCCCCCCGCCACACAATTTTGGACACCCCTGGCCGCGACTTTAGACACCCCTGGCCTCGATTTTTGACACCCCTGGCCTCAATTTTGGACACCCCTTACTCAACTCTTGTACACGGCGGCGGCGAAATATTTATATAATATAGAGAGATACTAGCGGGGCTCTGCCCCCCTGCGTGCTTGGCGCGCCACCCCCGCTCGCTCTCCTCAACTCTTGTCCACGGCGATATATTTATCTCTCTATATTATATAAATATTTCGCCGCCGCCGCTGCTGTGTACAAGAGTTGAGGAGAGCGAGCGGGATCGAGTAGGCTGGGTGAGGGGATCGAATGGCGGCGGGGGAAGCGGGGGGGCGGGGGTGGCGCCCAAAGCGCGCAGGGGGGCAGAGTCCCCCTGGTACAATATAGAGAGATTATGTCCTTTCAGTCTTAATAGCAATTTTTGAAATTCTATTCAATGAAATAACAATTTTATAAGAATTTTATATATTATAAGTTAATAATATTTGTAGTATATATATCTGAGTTTGATACATATATTATTTTATTAAAAAAAAGGAAGTAATGCCATACGAATGTACCATTCAAAATGAGACTGAAGGGTAATATTACCATTTAGTGTGTATGGAAAAAAAACTGTCATTGGAGTTTGCCATTGGCTTTCCATTCAGTTTCTATGGAAAGAAATTGCCATTCAAGTATGCCATTGACTTTACATTCAGCTTGTTGCCATTAAAAATTTTCCCTTGACTTCGCCATACAATTCGCATTGGAATTGACTGCCAACGGCAAATTTTTCTAAGGGATGGACTGCAGCTTCCGAAAGAACGGTTTATTTTTGTTTGTGACAAAGAATGATACTGGAGAGTGGCAACTATGCAGTTATCTCAAAATGGCGTTCCTTGTACCATTCTGATATGTGTATACATCAAAATATGAGGATATATATTTATATCAAAGATATTCTGTATTTTCCTTACAAGAAATGTTCACGTATCGCTTATTTACATGGAACATTAGCTCTTGACAATATATACACGAAAATGAATAATAAGCGATAAGTCTTGACGAATAGTCAGCCTAAGCGCGAGAGCACGAAGCATTGAGCGAAGTTACATGGAGAGGAAGGAAGGATAGGACGTACGTTGAGGGCGGTGAATCGCGCTGAAGGGTCGACACGAATACCTCTCGGTGGTTAATGCCCTGGCCCTAGACCGTGACTAAATTATTATCATAATATCGAGGAGTTCGGGCGCGGAAGGATGAGAAGGATATAAACGACGGATAACGCCGGATTCCTGGCGTTATCGAGCAACCAGGAAGTAGATTTAGGGGAACCAACCGTAGCTAGTTCGGTGGCTCTCAGCCACTTTAACAATGGCAAGCTCCTTTCCATGCTTTGTACTCTCTGCCAAGTGTTTAGGTTAGCTCCTTTGTATACGAGAAATAGATGGGCAGAGAATGTGGCGGAGTATCGTGACTTTGCTCCAGTTAATTAAAAAAATATTTTGTATATTTAGAAAATAATTTGTTTTACCAATAACGAACGAAAATTGGACAGCCACTGGAAGGCGAAAAGGGAACGAATTTTTTAAGGGACTTTGTTGTTAAGTTTTCCAGAATATTCCTAGCGGATTTGTGACTGACTGCAAATAAAAAGCGGGCTTTCAAATGACGCGTGATTGATTGCTCTACAATTACCTATTTTTTTTCGTATTTCTCAAATTCGAACATACTTTAGTAGTCATTCATCTTAACTTTGTGGCAACAAAATTATAGGGGTTTTAATTTTTCACATATTTTGGTGACTCGACACCCCCCCCCCCCCCCCCCCCAATACAGATATATTACAATACCGAAAAAAAATGCAAATTAAGAGCACTTTGCATCTTCATTATTTTACTTCCGTCACAAAATCTCCTCGTAGAAGAAGCTTCGTGAGCGAGATAAAACAATGAGGAAGCAATGTGTACGTTTCGCACGTTTTTTTCGCACGTTTTTTTTTTTGCTGAATTGAAATCTGAACAATTGCAAGGTACCACGGCGTACAAAGTTTCATGATTCTCCAGTGTCATTCTGGAAAACTTTATTAACGCTGGAGCAGCAAGCACACTAATTTTGCGATAAATACAGAAGATGAAACACTAACAATTTTATAGAATCTTGAAACTCTTTACCAAGTCCTTTCAATCTCGGCCGTTTTGTACCGAGCTTAAAAAGACTTCGCAAAGAGTTTCAAGATTTCATAAAATCTTCAATGTTTCATCTTTTAGTACTTTTCCGCCACATTAGATGGTTTCCCCCCTAGCCTATTTTTATGGCAAATGTCGCCTCGATTGTTATAAATTTACACACGTTCGAGCAAATATACGATTTCCCATATAAAGAATGGAAAATTCAAGAAATTCACAATCTAATAAAATCTCAACTCTTTTCCCTATTCACGACAAATTTAATAGCAATCATCCTTTAATGATACGCTATTGGTGAAAGAAAAATGAGTCCAAGGTCTGAATATAGATAATTCCCAAATTGGAGCGCTAGAATCGCATGGAAAATTCGTGTGACCACATCTCACAAGGAAAGTACCCGAGGTGTCCCCCTCCGATTTTGTTGAAACTCATGTATTATGGAGCATTAAAAACTAAGCGACGCGTATTTTTTTTATCGGCGAAAAAACGGTTTCAAGGGGTGGATCCACCCCCTAAAGTTGCACAGGTCAAAGGGGCGATTTTGCAGTTTCACGTACAAGCAGTGCATCGGTTTTGATGAAATAAAAATTAAAGTGTTTCTTATGCGAAGGATCGAAGAACCTACCAGATAATGAGAAGAAAAAAAATATTTTAAGGGATCGAAACACCCTTGAACATTTACTTCTAGCACCCCACATTGAAAACTTGCAAATCGATCGGAATGAAAATTATGTTCTTTTATAGCGGAAATAAAATTGAATTTGGCATATTTTTGTATTTGTACAACAAAACAGTTTTAAGGTGGCAAGCTACCCCTATTTGAGTTTTTACATTCCAGTTGTCTCCTTGTCATTCTAAATGTGTTTGCCGATATGAACTCTTCTCATTAAGGTAGTAGTCTGGTTACTTAAGCCGATTTTCATGTCTTTTTTGGAAGGCGTTTTTTTGTAGGAAAATAAAAATGAATCGCTTTGGATATTTAGGATGTTTTTATTTACATATTAAAGATACAAAAAAAAAATTTTTTGAAAAAATTTAATAGTTTATTATTATTATTATTATTGATCGAAGTTGGCATCTCGAAAAAAAAGCGCGTGGGTGGCCCCGGTGATTTTGGCTCTTCATGTTATCTTAAATAAAAAATTCTTGATAATTCTTAATCTATAGACATGTCATTCTGGTCGGAACTACTGAAGTTAAATTTCATGGATAAATAACAAAATGGCGGACTTTGGAAAAAAAAGTCCTTTTATTTTAGCAAATAAATTTTGTTATTTATCCATGAAATTTAACTTCAGTAGTTCCGACCAGAATGACATGTCTATAGATTAAGAATTATCAAGAATTTTTTATTTCAGATAACATCAAGAGCCAAAATCACCAGGGCCACCCACGCGCATTTTTTTCGAGGTGCCAACTTCGATCAATAATAATAATAATATTGAACTATTAAATTTGTTCAACAAATTTTTTTTTTGTATCTTTAATATGTAAATAAAAACATCCTAAATATCCAAAACGATTCATTTTTATTTTCCTACAAAAAAACGCCCTCCAAAAAAGACACGAAAATCGGCTTACGTTACCAGACTACTACCTTAAGCTAAAATTGATGATTCACCGTTTTTCAATGTAGGGTGCAAGAAGTAGATGTTCAAGGGTGTTTCGACCCGTTAAAATATATATATTTTTTTCATTATCTGCTAGGTTCTTCGTTCCTTCGCATAAGAAACATTTGAATTTTTGTTTCATCAAAATCGATGCACTGCTTGTATGTTAAACTGCAAAATCGCCCCTTGACCTGTGCAATTTTAGGGGGTGGTTTCAATCCTTGAAACCGTTTTCCCGTCGATAAAAAAAAATACGTGTCACTTAGTTTTTAATGCTCTATTACAAACATGAGTTTCAACAAACTCGGAGGGGGACACCTCGGGTACTTTCCTTGTCAGTGAGCTCATTTACGCATCCGGTGATACTGTTTTACGTACCCGCGAATATCGTACTAAACTTCCACATTCGATTTTCAAGTTGTATAAATTGCACATATTTTATGGTGCAATTAAGTTCTGCGCAATTTATAATACTGAAACGGCGCTTTAAGGAAGAACACCACTGTGACCCCCTGTTTTTTTCCACATTTTTCAAGAATTTTTTTTTGTGGGAAAAAAAGAGATATTCGAAAAATTTTTTGGGTTTTGTTCATTGTTTATTAATGCATCAAAAAACATTTTTTTCACATTTTTCACGCCGCATGGTGGCGCTGGGGAAGCTCTCGCGTCAGGTGCTGTCATTTCCGCGGCACGCAGCAGAAAATAAAAATGAATCGCTTTGAATATTTAGGATGTTTTTATTTACATATTAAAGATACAAAAAAAAATTTTTTTGAAAAAATTTAATAGTTGACTATTATTATTGATCGAAGTGGGCGCCTCGAAGTTGGCAGCCCGGGTCCTAACTTTTTTTCTACCGAACCGATTGCTTTCAAATTTTAACAGGCTACTCTACACACTTATAGTTCTCGTCGGAACTACCGAGAATTTTTTTCACCCCTAACTTTTCATTTTACAACCCCTTCTTTGCTAAAGTCCTTTTATTTTAGCAAAGAAGAGGTTGTAAAACAAAAAGTTAGGGATGAAAAAATTTCTCGGTAGTTCCGACGAGAACTACAAGTGTGTAGAGTAGCCTGTTAAAATTTGAAAGCAATCGGTTCGGTAGAAAAAAAGTTAGGACCCGAGCTGCCAACTTCGATCAATAATAATAATAATAATAAACTATTAAATTTTTTCAAACAAATTTTTTTTGTATCTTTAATATGTAAATAAAAACATCCTAAATATCCAAAACGATTCAGTTTTATTTTCCTACAAAAAAACGCCCTCCAAAAAAGACATGGAAATCAGCTTAAGTTACCAGACTACTACCTTAAAAACCGTGTACGCGTTTCGAGGACTGCTTTTATGATTTAGGTGGATCGTGCGATCTGATGCGATCAATCATAATGATCTGCTACTGACATGTCTTTTTTCTTTGGCGGGGGCGGGGGGGGGGGGGGGAGGTATTACGCCAACATATAGTGCGTATGGTGCTTCCTTGAAATTTCACACACAATGCCCGAAGTCCTCCTCTTCAAGGAACTATGTCTTTCCACTTCGTCCCCTTTTGGCAATACACGTAAATCCCAAAAGGCGATTTGCATGTATCACATATGGTGTGGTATTTTGTAGATAGATAAAATGTCATTGAAGGGTGACGGTTGCGATTTTATGAATTTTATAGAATAATTTAATATCATATTTATGCCACGTTCGACTTTTTCATAAAGGAAGCTTTAACCATTGTGCGCAATTTCGAGGAAGCAACTTGAAAGTTTCAAATCGGAGCTTTTTTGTATTGGCATCAGGGATTTACGTAGAAGAATTTAGATAGAAGGGTTAATCAAAAGGGTTCAATTTTGTGAAATTGAAAAATTTTCCAAAAATGTCTGTCGACGATATAACTGCAGTTAATTTCCAGGCATCAATGTATAATTTTTTTTTTCATAAATAATTTGACGTTACATATTTTATACGAAATACGTTGAGAATCGACAAAACGGTTAAGCGTTTATAAAATGTTGAATTTTCCGAAGAATCATATGAATCAAACTGAATTAAAACATGTTATCTTAAATACATTTAATGGGGGAGATAGGTTTGGGACAACGTTTTTTTTAGTGATTTTCATGAATTTTTTTGGCAAGAAAGGAATGTGTATAATTTATTGAAACATTGAGAACATTTTATACATATATTGAAATAAATGTCGTAATTTTTTTGGAGTATTTTCTCGGAAAATATGGACTGCCACCCATAAGCGGCCACCATCAGACGTAGCTGTTTGTGCACATTCTGGAGGCCACAGTTTTCATCTGAAATCAATAGGGTTTCAAATTCACTTTAAAGACGTGTCTTTTTTCTATATGAACCTAACTTCCCCCAAAAAAATTCAGCATAAATTAAAAAATTATGCTCTTTTATTTAAAATTGCATTTGGGGGGGCGGAGACTTAGGTTCATATAGAAGAGAGACATGTCCTTAAAGTAAATTTGAAATCCTATTGATTTTAGCTGAGAACTGTGGCCTCCAGAATGTACGCAAACAGCAACGTCTGATAGTGACCTCCAATGGGTGGCAGCCCATATTTTCCGAGAAAATACTTTAACAAAATTACGATATTTATTTGAATATGTGTATAAAATATTGTCAAAGTCTCAATTAATTATATACGTTCATTTACTGTCAAAAAAATTCATGAAAATCACTAAAAAAACGTAGTCCTAAACCCATCACTCCCCTTAATTACGTATAGGAATGGTTACGAGATTCATATCGGCAAGCGTACAAATTACAGGGTAGATTCGGAACATTTCGCGGTAAAACATTCTCCCATTCTATAATTTGCCATTGGTCGTACGTCATCAAACCCAATTGTTCGGAGAAGAATTTAAGGAAATTTCAATAAACCTTCGAACGAATCGAAGATGTGGAAGCTCGCGATGATAATTTGAAGTTAATAATGTGCCTATCGTAACTTCGTATTTGTAGCCGAAACGTTGGCTAAGCAGAGTAAAAGACCGGCTTTAACCTATACAAAAGAAATTGGTCGTTAGGCGTGAAACGATTAACATGACGAAGTGACATATGCGTCAGAGGGGTGAACGCACGAACGAATCTCCGATACAACACAATGGATTCCACTCTGCCATTGCCTGTTTTCCTTCCACTTTTCGCTTCGTCTCCCTCTGGGCCCATGCCACTTCCTGTTCTGGCGGTGACGGCTTATGCAGCCTCAGGAAACTGATCGAATTCATTCGAGCGGTTAATAATATTTTGTAGGGTCGAACAAGTACGTTTACTCGGGCGAAGGGATCCTCTGGATAGATGGCGCTCGGTGGTTCTTCGCGTCTGTGCGTGAAGGTACAAGTTTCCACTTCTGTTTATCTCTCACCATACCTGTACATCATTTAGGGTACGATAACAGAAATAAACGATCAATGAACGGAACTTCAATTGGCGATAAATATTATGCGATATTTTAAACATTTCGAAAAATCACAACGCTTCGTTCGTAATAATCGGAAAAAAGTTAGAATCGCGATGACAGGAACTGGAAGGGTGGATGGACTTGTCAGGAGACACTGGCCTGCTTGAACACACGCGGAAGTAACCTTTTAGCAGCTTTGCAGGTTTAATAAGATCGTGAAACATACCCACGGGACTTTCATTAGGGAATTTACTCAATTTACAGTATACCACTTCTCCGTCGTTTCCCTTCAACTCCGCTGGAAAAGCTCTCACTTCATCCCTCTATCTTCCCAACCCCCGACCAGCTAAATCTCTCGACTCGTCGAGCAACCTGATATTTATCGTCGAGTACTATTCTTACGGTTAGTAACGTAGAAGGATGAGTGGCAAAGACAAAATTGGTTGGAAAATCTCCGTTAGAAAAAGGAAAATGTCCGAGTATGTGTGTGTGTGCGTGTATCTAAGCATAAGATTGTTCTTTAAAATGTGAAACGTCTGAGGTATTTACGAGAACGGCTACACTCGCGCTAAGTACAGTTATTAAAGAAAAAAAACTATGCAGCCTTCAGAAAAATTTGAAAAAAGAAACCTGTTACATTTAGAATAGTACTATGAATCTAATCCGTTGAATAAAAATGGCGATAATCATTCTGAAGCCCACCAGCTTCAAATACATGAAGTTCCGTCACGCCCTATGAAGGCCAATCTCAAGCGCTGCACTTTATCGTTGTAATAACACGATTACAAGCTAATGAGGTAAATTTAGTTTCATATACATCAATCTAAACACTCAATTAACGGAATGGGCTTTAGGTCAGAAAGTAGATTATTTACTCGGGGGTGTACAGATCGATGTATGTATGTTGGGGTGTGCAAAATAAATGTTAGGTATAATCGTCGTTATCCAACAAATATAATCAAGTAAACCAATTCCATTAAACGTCAATATATTACTGATTTCACGATATAAGTCAGATGTAACGTGCGCGATCGTGTATAACCAAAAACTTTTTATTTCCGGAACGAAAACAATCAAATTTCTAATGTACCCCCCTATTTAAATTTTTAGTTTTTTTTCCCCCTCAAAAGTTAAAGGTTCCAGCGATATGTTCGTATATTAGGAATTGCCACGGAGACGTGGTCTATTTAATATGGCCGCTCATTCCCAGTCAGCACTAGTTAGCATGGGGAACAGTAGAAAATCCTCGATTATCGTTTTGGCGCAATGTAATGTTTTTAGTACGAGCTGATAATCAGGATTATTACCGTTGATTATTGCCATAAGGATATGGGGAACCTACAGTGCTGGGCGGCAGGACTGCGGTTCTACAGATTCCAACTGTACACCTACCCAACTGTCACGACCAAACTGACACGAGCATACGAATATTTCGCAATATTGTTACGACAAAACTGTTCCCGAACAAAACTCTCACTATTAAAACTGTCACCGCACAAACTGTCACCACTCAACTCTCCCCGGTCTCTATTGGACACGTGCAGAATCTTCACGAACAAAACTATCACCGTCTAAACTGTCACGGTCTAAACCGTCACCATCTAAACTGTCACCGTCTGAATTGTCACCGTCTAAACAGTCACCGTTTAATCTGTCGCCCTTCAAACTGTCACCGCTTAAATTGTCACCGCAGCAACTGTAACCGCAGCAATTGTCACCGGCAAAACTGTCACGGGCAAAACTGTACACGGCACCAACCGTCACCGCTTAACGCGAGATTTACCCAACTCACACTCGTAGACGCTGTACCCGTAGGTAAGAGCGCGCGGGCTGCTTCACCAAACGCGGCGCAATAGCGCGCGATATTTCGTGCGTGTCCGCTAATACTTACGTCATTCGCCGCTGTCGTCTCGACCACAGCCTTTGTACCGCGCGGACTTACTTGTGCTCAGCGATCGGTAATAGCGGGAACGCACGAAATACCCGTGTGAGTTAGTTACATCTCGTCTTGGCGCGGTGACAGTTTTGCCGGTGACAGTTTTGCCGGTGACAGTTTTGTGCGGTGACGGTTGGAACGGTGACGGTTGGTGCAGAATACAGTAGACGCCCTGACAGTGTAGACGGGGACTATTCCGCTGCGTTACAGTTGCGCAGAATACATTAGAGACCGTGACAGTTTAGACGGTGATAGTTTTGTTCGTGAAGATTTCTGCACGTGTCGAATAGAGATTCAGGAGAGTTGAGTGGTGACAGTTTGTGCGGTGACAGTTTTAATGGTGAGAGTTTTGTTCGGGAACAGTTTTGTCGTGACAATATTGCGAAATATTCGTATGCTCGTGTCAGTTTGGTTGTGACAGTTGGGTAGGTGTACAGTTGAGATCTGAAGAACCGCGGTCCCGCCTGATGGGCATTTGAAGTGGAGCGCGGATATGGTTACAGACTTTCGCGGAAATTTGACGAATTTGAAAATTTCATAAAAAGGACATTCAAGGAAATTGCATAACCTCCCAAATGAAACGGGTTCCATTGAGATTGGTAAACAATTGCGCACGTGCGTAACGAAAATGTGGGGAGGTGGGAAATGGGGTGATCCGTCGACCTCGTGATTTAAGGATTGCGGATGCGATAGAGGGTAAATATGGTATTCAACTAGAGGGTTACGAACAGGCATAAAAACTACTTCGGGAGCTATTGAATGCACAACGCCCAGGTGGCAAGGGAAGTGGTTAAAGTGGAAATCTTTTGTTGGGACTAGCGCGAAAACTGTTGAACCGATTGGGCTCATTTTTATCGTGGATATATTATTCACGAGGCCCTATGATCTCGTGAAAAAAATTCTCGTTATTCATCAAATTTTCGCGAAAATCGGTGAAGATATCCGCAATCCCCTTCAAATGCCCCAGCACTGTATATGACCTGCCATGTTTAACCTCAAAATCAGAAAAATATTGCCTGCCACTCTACGGCTGGATAAATGACTTCGAACAATAAACTATTACTTTTAACATCAATCTATCACATGACATAATGTTATATTGATAAATTGTTAATTTTTCCGCAATTATGCAATTTTAGTCGCGCCTCTTGTTGTTTACACGACACGAATAGAGCGATTATTGATCTTTCGCGTGGGCTGAAAATCTCACACGCCTCGGATCAAGCATCGTTCATGTTCTCTCGATTTTTATTTACTACTAGCTGTGCCCCGCGATTTAACACCCGTTAAATTTGAATTATATATCTGTTTCATGCACATTATGAGTACATAACCAAGTGCATCTCATTACCTATAAATACCATCCGCTTTAGATACCATAGGCTCTGGCGATCATTGAAGTGAAGCAGCTTTGGCCACGGTCACTATTTGGATGGGTGATCGATTAGCGGTGTACTGGCTGGCGCACCAATTGTTGAGCGGAGGCAGTTTTATTAAGTTTTTGATGTAGTAAATACAACTTGAAACTCGGCAAAAACAAAGCCGTCTGTATCGACGCAGGTTTTCCGCAGTTTCCCTGTGTCCATGGCAAATGCGATACCTCGTAGCTAAGACGCCTGCGGGCGCAATGGAAGTTCGAGGAAAAATGAAAATAATGGAATAATGGAGGGTCAGATGTAAAAACCCGAAGGGTAATACGTTGGAACAAAGAAAAATACAAAAATATATAATCGAATACAGAGTACTATGATGATGTTGAAGTTTGAAACGCAACGAAAATAGGTTTTTTAAATTTTCATTTTCCGTATTGCTCTCGCTTCTCTTGCCCATGTAGGCCGAGGGCCTTAAAGGAGACCGCAAAAAAAACGATTTAACGATTTTTGTCTTCGAAAATCCAATCTCAAGGAGGATGAATGGTATAAAAAAATCTATTTTCGTTGCATTCCAACGATGCAAACTCCAGCGTCATGTATTATATCTCACACAGTTTCAGGTACGATTCATAGCAGACGACAATAATCTGCAGAAACACTACCAATCTTTTTCAGTTGGAAATAGAATAGCGTTAAACAAAATCAAACGATCGTGTTGCGCTACCGCAATGAAACATATTTTTCGCTAATTACTCTTGTATGCGTTACCCTTCCTATTTAAAATCGACTTGAAACCTAGGTTCCATAATCTGAACTTAAACGTTCGCGCGTGTTTTCTGTTTCACCATAATAGCCGACGAGCGGCGCTACTTTCCGCACGTACCGAATAACGACGTAAGTATTTTTCTATACTGGTAGACCATGAAAATTTCTATGTTTCTCTGTCATTTCGTGCTGCCGTGATAAAATCCAATCTTATTGTCGCTATTGTTGGATATGGAACGGGTAATATTTTTTTCGAAAGAACTGTGCGGGTAGAACGTTTCCACCAATCTGTACGTTGATGGGAAGGTAAGTGCCCTCCGGGAAAGGTAGCTTTAATACGACGGTAGAAGAGAAGGAGGTGCCGGATCGTTTGGTAGGATGGTAGCATGCGAAGGAAGCGTGTAGGGCATCAGGATCAATGTGCCAGGCATGAGGAGTAAGAGATAGGAGGAAGATAGAGAGGCCTCCTAGCGTACATGGTCCGTTAACCTCGAACCCATGAAAGTCAAACCCTGAAAGCCAACCTCCTCATCCCGGGAGGTGGAGGTTTCGACTCTCACCGATTTCATACCATGTATACACGACATCTTACAACTATATATATATATAGATATAGATATATATAAGCCCTAAGGCTGATGTTGGCAAGCCTGTACGACGTGCTACTAGTCGAACCATTTCAACCCCCCTCACTTTGAAATCATCTACTCTACATTCATGTAACACGCTGCTAACGCCACTAACGGGTCCTACACAAAAAAATATATACATAGTATCCTCGTCGCCCATTCGACGACGAGGAATATTTATCGTAGAGTGTATCAAAGAAAGGAAAAAAAAAAATGCCCCGTAAAAAAGAGCATGTATACGGCCGCCGATGATTTTTGCTGGTGAATGGGACACGAAGACATTCCGCGGTGGATATTTATTACGTTTATTAGAATATCTTTTGAATGAATTATAAACCGGTGCTTTTTATAACAGAATATACGGTGAATCTACAAAAAAATAAATAAAAGGACATATCCACAAAACGAGGAGCGTCTCGAGATATTGGATGCCAAGAGAACCGTGAGAGTGTCTCGTGGGACCGCGTTACTTCGCGGCGTCGAGTTCTTCGTCGTACCTCATTCAACCGTTCCACGATGGTCCTGAAGAGGCGCTGAAAAACGACAAGTCCATTTATCGGATAACTATATATATATATATATATATATATATATATATATATATAATATATATTTTTTTTATACACTTATATAGCTGAAATAACTGTGGTAGTATAATGAAAAAGAAGGAGTGGAGTAGGTACGATGTATCTCGTAAAAACTACCCCCTCAAAGGCATTAGGCTGCAGTGGCATTAGCAAAATGTCGGAACGTCCTGAAACGACGGTACTTGAACAGGGGGTTGGTCCGCAAAGGACTCTCTTCCCATTTTCCGTTACTTTCCGCCTCTCATTCTCGCACCCCCCGTGTCCTTTGCACTTTCAAGGCTCTTTCTAGTTCCCCGGAGACTCTGTCTGGGTTTAATGTCAACTCTTAAATGTCACGTGACCATTAGGATACCCCAATGGGCAACCGTCGCGGTACTTATTGTCTTGCTGAAAAGTATATGGGACAGAGTAATGTTTTGTTATATGTCACCGCCGTTAGGGGTATTTCCGATTCGTCGTCGGTCCTCGTCGTCCTTCCGTCTAATATTTGTCGTTGAGATACCACGAAATTGGAAAATAGTTGTGCTTTCTTGGTTCATCGGCATTTAATATTAGCGTGCGAAAGCGGAAAGCTGAGTTAAGGTTGAGTTAATCCCCTTTGTGATTATTAGATTGTTGAACCACCGACTGTAGTTGACCCCTGGATTTTCTTATTCGTTGCTACAACATTAAATAAGCCCTGCTGTTTTTTTTTCTAAATTCTTTCGTCAACCGCTATTTAGTAGCGATTTTTCAAAAAATATTTTAGATAAAACAAAAGGGTTAGCCGCAATTTACAGATGTGGAAAACATTCGGAAAAATGTTCTGTCCAATTTCATAAAATTGTAAACCATATCTCACAGTGGCCACGCGTTACCTTCTACTCTCCGATTTTTTTTGGTTCGAAAAAAACTTGGAACAAATAAAACTAAACGCTCGTATACTCCGCGATGTGATTGAACATTGAACAATGGCTGACACTCGACGGAGGATTTTTAAGTATTACCGCGTATTTTTTTTAACAATTCGTTCTCATTGTGATAAAAATCCAGTTAAATAATAATTGGCGGAAAGACTTAATTAAAACATGTGAGAAATTCTCAAAGATCCTCTGTACGAAATTTAAAAAATGTAAACCCCTTTTTGAAATAAGCCGTGGTTCAGTTTTATTTTCTTCAAATAATTTTTCGAATAAAAAAGTCGATAACAATAGGAACAAACACCGCCCCACTCTGTGATACGGATTTAAAAAAAATGATATCCGATAAAAGATTGTTTGTTTTTATATAAAATGTTTTTTCTAATCATTCCTAAATAACGGTCAGCCAAACATCTAAAGAAATAAAACTGCATGCCTTTTAGGGTTGTACCAAGAATATAAAAAATTGTTGACCAAATGTCGAAGGGTGAGAGGCCATAGCCAAGTCGACTTGACATGGTGTGTCCCATAAAAATCTGTCTTAAGATGATTTTCATTATCTTCTTTTATTGATTACGCCATCTTGGAATTTGAGGAATTGTTGGGGAGTCGGGAGGATTTGGAATTACCATTTACCAACCTGACCTCTCTTGACCAAATTCCAAACCACTCTATCCTAGTCGGTGTCCGATGATTACTGTGCGAATGAGCCACGTTTTGATCATAATTTAAAATGTACCGGTTTATTACAGCAACAATACATTAAATAAAAATCGGGAGAACATGGCCGATGTTCGGTCCGAGGGATGTAAAATGTTTAGCCCACCCAAAAGATCAAAAACCGTTTCATTCGTGTAGTGTAAACAGCAAGGGGCGCGACTGAAATTTCATAATTCCTGAAAAATAAACAATTTATAAATATAACATTATGTCATGTGATAGATTGATGTCATAAGTAATAGTTTATTGTTTCAAAGTCATTATTTAGCCGTAGAGTGGCGGGCAATATTTTTCTGATTTTGAGGTTAAACATGGCGCCTTATACAGGTTCACCGTATCTTTATGGTAATAATGCACCCCGTCTGCATCCAGTTGTCACAGTTGGTTCTGTCCATATGCAAACATCAACGGTAATAATCCTGATTGTAAGATCACATTAAGAGCATTACCTTTCGCCAAAAAAAATACGATAAACAAGGGTTCATTACTGTTCCCCATGCTCACTAGTGCTGGTCGACTTGGGCTAACTGGGAATGAGCGGCCATGTTGAATACCCACGCCTCCGTGATAAGTCCCCAACATAGACCCTCAAAAACTCAATTATAGAAGTCAACCCATAAATGTTTACAAAATGTCACGACCCCATATTCCAATAATGATACGAATAATCTGAAGTTCGACAATTAGGGACATTCTGTAATTTGTAAATGAACCGTTTCTGAGAGGTTAAATAATTCATACGACAACATTTTGTATTATGGTGGATGGGAAATTTCAAATGATGTTTCAATCTCGTTTCCCTGCTTTCCCTTCACCTTTTCCGCTAGTGTATCGTGAGTGAACACACATGACGGTTCATCCGGCGGTTCTGGCAAGCACCGCAATAGGATTAATACGTGGGATAATGTGGGTGTATCCAATGACGTTTGTATTCGCGGATCCATGCCTTCTACACACACGCCCACACACACAAACACATCTACGATCCACCTAAGCTCATGTGGGTTAGACATCACACTCTCGTTTCACTGCTTATATCACGAACAATGGGGAAACCACGCGCTCGTACATACACATACGTGTATTCGAATTTGAAGTTTCTCCGTCAAGCTGCCGGTTTGATACGAGTGCAGAGAGCGGCATTGCCACGAGACGTGGTTACCCGCAGACTCACGTGTGTCCTAACCCCAGTGAGTCTCAACCATGGATAGTTTGAAAAATTGTCGATTTTTTAAATTTATTAAACAACCGGCTGAGAGTTAGGATGACGATGGTAGTTTCAACATAACATCGATTAATCTAATTCTAAATGATTTTGTAATATTACATGGTGTCTAACGTTCTGGAAACACCGGAAAACCTGAACATATCATGAATTTTAGTTGAACCTGGAAAAATTCTGGAAATATCATGGACTTCCGTCGATCAGCTTGGAAATATTGTCTTTTTTTTGGTTTTTTCCTCTTATCATCCTGCTTTTGTAGATATTTAATATTAGTATCAACGTAAACGCACATATGGACTAATGCACCTGGAGACATCTACCGCCAATGAAAATTCATCGTTGCAACGGTTTGTCGGTATTTGAAGTAGGTTTGAAGAAAATTAAAATTTTCTTTTAAGTTGAAACTCACCAGTGTCTTCCTCGGAATATGACAAAAGGTCAAAGCTTCCTCTACGAGCAATTACATAATATTCAGTGTTGGCTTCACATGTACGAGGGGCGACCCAAAAAAAATGGGAATTTCGTCATAATTTCTTTATTTTTAATTATTTATACACCAAATTTTGATCACCTTCAAAGTATTCTCCTTTGACCACAACGCACCTCTGCAAACGATCCTTCCAATGTTCAAAACATTTTTTAAATTCACTTATCGGGATGTTCTTCAGGCCTTCCAGGGATTTTTGTTTCACCTCCTCCACAGTGGCAAAACGCTTGATTGCTGCTTTGTTTCGGGGTCGTATCCATAGCACCACGATTCATCACCAGTAATCACCTTGGAAAAAAGTTCAGTGTCCTCTTCGAGCCGATTTTGAAGTTCAAAACATGCCTGAAGTCGACGCTCCCTTTGCTCGTCTGTGAGAAGGCGAGGGACAAATTTGGCTGCAACTCTGCTCATGTACAAATCTTTGGATAAAATCCTCTGAATTGAACTCCATGATATCCCAGACATCTCACAGAGTTGATCAATGGTTCGGCGACGGTCTTCATGAATGAGAGCATTGATTTTGTCGACGTTTTCGTCACTTCTTGACGTTGAGGGGCGTCCTGAACGGGGTTGGTCTTCAATTGACATTTCTCCATTTTAAAAACGTGAAAACCACTCGTAGACTCTGGTTTTACTTAGGGCAGCATCTCGATAAGCAGTCTTATAAAGACTGCACGGCTGTAAATTTTACAGCCGCGCGTTGCCCTCGACAATCGGCCATCACGTTTTCGCCGAAATGGAAAAAGTTGTTTCACTACAAAAATTGCCACGGGCGAACCGATGCACTCACGGCGACAGAACTTCGCGCACTAACTCAGGAGATGTGTCCCCAACGGACACCTGGTCGAGCAATGGGTTCGCCCACTCTCCCTCCCCGCCGCAGCCCAATTCCCGTTTTTTTGGGTCCCCCCTCGTACAAAATGCTACCCTAACCAGGGGCAGAAAAAAGGCCTAACTTCGACGATTTATTTTGGGAGTATGAAAAAAAGGAATAGGATTTCTTTTCAGAAGGTTTATTTAACAAATATTGAAGTATGAACAAAAAAATTTGTATTATCATTTTTATACAAAATGGCGGCGACAGAGCCCATCTTGAAAATCGGCTTTTTTTAAAATACCTTCACGGGAGGACGGTTTTCTCGCAAGGTATAAGACCTAGAATAGATAATCACAAATTTTGATAATTTATATAGTATTGGCTAAGGGACTACGTGGGGTTTTTTTTAATCAAATTTTGTAAAAATGGTGCACTTTTGAAAAAAATGAATGGATTTTTTGCAAAAAAAAGCAGTAAACTATATAGAACAACAAAAGTTTACATTAAATCAAAAAATTGCTACGTATTCCGATGGTGAATCACAATGTTAAGCTACTATGAAAATTTCAAATCGATCCATGCAACGGTTTTCAAGTACTAGGTCCTGCCAGTTTGAAAAAGACGATTTTCAAGATGGGCTGTGTTGAATAAACCCTCTGAAACGAAATCCTATTCCATTTTTCATACTCCCAAAATAAATCGTCAAAATTAAGCCTTCTTTCTGCCGCTAGAGTGGTGTTGTCCCTTAATATATCGATTTGTTTGTCATCGAACCGTTCGACCACTGAATAATCAGTCGCGTTTGTCTTTGGACCATCCGTCCAAAAGATTTTCATCTTAAATCTGTCAATTGAAATTAATTTCCTTCAATCCCTCGCTTCAATGCGCAACGGTAAATCACTTCAGGTATGCCCAAAGCAAATTGCATCCTGCATACTGCACCTGGTTATAGTGGATCAATTAAATCGATTTGGCCAGCAGGAGGGAGTGCTTTAGTGTTTCTCGGTGGCCACGGGTTTTATCGTTGTACAGGCGAACGTAATCCAGGCGAGCGCGTCGAGACGATCGGGCAAACGGCGCTCTCACAAGACCAAGTTTGCTTATGTTAGCTTCCTTTCCTTACCGCTTTTGTACAGCCACGAGCGAGTCGAGAGCTTGGGCGCGAGCCCGGAATAGCACTTGTAAACATTAGACTGCAGAGCGACACGCACGCCTGTGTGTGTCTGTGTATGTATTTTACGTTAACGCGCAGTGTGGAGTAATGTTGGTTTTGTTAATATCGGTAGGAAGCCGATACGAGGAAAGCGTTATATAGCAACGCTGGATACTGTTTGGGTATATTTATATGGAACGGCATAGTGGCATAGTGTCTTGAAAAGGGAGACTGACCAACCAATCCTGATGCGTTCACCAACAATCTCATCTCACCCGGCTCGTCTCGGCTTTGCTATACGACTCAATGTATGTGGTTGCCAGCTCTAACGATCTCAATTTACGCCTGTTGCCGGAAGTGCATTAGATATCATGCCTCGAATAAGTCTAATGCCTCAAGGCGCATCAGCGTTGTGGTAGCAATTTTTAGTTCACATACACACTATGGGGAAAAAGATCCAAGGAGCATTACTTGGTAACTCTTCTAATCCATTTCTTGCCGAAAAATCGCATAACTATACAGCTGAACGATATCGTCCCGATTTATTTCGATTCCTCGTGAGATCATACGTCCTGATGTTTATTCTTAACTTTGAATGTCATAAAAAAGGGCCCCCCAAATCTTATGGCATTTGGGCTTTATCCCTAAGGATATTTGTTCAGCTTCGGGATTCTTCTCCAATACGGGATTTGCCAAGTAGAGATAAATATACATATACTTGTGAAATTTATTTGTCGTGGTACTTACCCAGGCGTAAATTTGCCTCAATTATTTCAGAATTTTCATCCGCGATGCCTCTGGGCGATATCAGCGTTGACAGATTTGTGGGAACAATTTTTGGTTCGCACACACTATGGGGAAAAACATCCAGCGAGCATTACTTACAATTAGTAACTTTTCTAACACATTTTCTGCCGAAAAATCGCATAACCATACGTGAACGATATCGTCACGATTTATTTCGATTCCTCATGAGATCGTACGTCGTAATCTTTTTTCTTTACTTTAAATGTCATAAAATAGCCCCCCAAATCTTATGGCATTTGGGCTTTATGTCTAAGGATATTTGCTCACCTTCGGGATTCTCCTCCAATAGGGGGATGTAGAGATAAATATACATATACTTGTGAAATTTATTTGTCGTGGTTCTTACCTGGACATAAATTTGCCTGAATTATTTCAGACATATCATCCGCGCCGTTCTTGAAAAATTAAGATTCGTAATCGGCGTCTTCAACATAAGTTTTTATAGCGCTTCTAATTTGCCACCATTATGGCTCGGGATAAATGCAGAATACCGTTCGGTATATTTATATAGAATGACATAGTGTCTTGAAAAGGGCCAACTAATCCTGATCCGCTCACCAACAATCTCATCTCACCCGGCTCGTCTCGACTTTGCTATACGACGTATGTGGCTGCCACCTTTAACGATCTCAATTTACGCTTGCTGCCGGAAGTGCATTAGATATCATGCCTGGAGTAAGACAACCTCTAATGCCTTAGGGCTCATCAACGTTGACAGATTTGTGGGAAGAATTTTTGGCCCGCAAACACTATGGGAAAAAAGATCCACCGACCATTACTTGGTAACGTTTTTCGTTAGACGGACCTTAGGGGAAAACGTAAAGGATTCAGTTTGGTCAGCGATGAGGAAATTAAAGAACCTACGGTCAATAGAGTTACTCAAGAAAAATCTTTGCACAAATGGGGTTGGGGAAATAGTAAAGAGCAGGAAACTTTGGGCCAATTTGTTAACGAGCTTGTTATACGGTGTTTCGGTTTTTTTTTCCCACCATTCCGCTTCGATTTTGTATCTACCCGTACAGGCAGGTGTTGTATATCGTGCAAATTATTCGCATCGTTAAATCCCCGGCCCATGTACCTACGTAGAAACGTTCTGTTGGCGCTGCATTCCATGTTGACCGTTGGCAAAAGGTTAACGACCATCTAAAACCGAACCGGGACGCCTACGGAAGCTTCCGGGCGAATGAAATGGAGCGCTGCGCGTAAGTTCTGCCCCGGCGTTGCAACACCCGGGATTAGCCTCGAGATTGCAAATTGCGTAATAATTTAACCGACGAAAACGGCTGATTAAATTCCCGGGTAGTCCGGGAGGAGGCGTCGAGTAACTTTGCCATCGATGCCCCCCCCTCGAACCGATGTTATACATTGGGCCAGGAATCGATATGCTCCGCTCTCGTTGCGTGGTCACGTCATTGGTAAGCTCTGCTGGAAAAGCCGTGGAAACCGAGAGAGACCTTTCTCGGCTGAGAAATGCCAGGTGAATAATCGCAGCTCTCGATCGTTCCAACTACCCGACATAGACTCTCAAGACTCGTGTTATTAAACGCGTAATATCCGAGACGAAATTGGAGTAACGGCGAAGCCAGGACTCGTTGAATCCGCCGGAATCATTCAAATTGTCATTCAACGAGATCTCATTATTTCATTTGAATTCTGCGCTCAGCGTTAGTTTTCTTGTTCCAGATTTATAGTCGAGGTTTTCACCGTAATTCCTGGACCAATGCCGTACAGCATCGTACGTTTGGATTGTTAAGGAATCTCGACGGACGTTTCGCACACATATTCGTGCGATTTCCGCACTGGGGCTGGAAAGCCTCGTCCAGAAAGTCTCGTGATTTGCCTCGGAGACTTCAGGGATTCACTGATTGCCGGGGTTGCTTTATACTCCGCTCGCAGTTCAGTACTGCGGTCAGATAAATTACGAAACTTCAACACACACGGTGAACAACTCGCCAGAGGGCGTTAGCGGGCTGTATGTGAATTCGTGTATACGCGATCCTTCCACCCCCTTTCGCAACCCTACGTAGCCTTGCTGAATTCAACCTCGCACCTCGTATCTGAGTTTTCTAACCTATAAATACGCGCATACACACAGGTAGAATAGTCGGGAAAGCCTCGAAACTTTTGTCGCCCATTCAAACGCTGTCTCTAGTGTCCAGTTTTCAGGAATATGTGTGTGTGTGTGTATGGACGATAAAAGTACGGAGTTCGAGAAAAGTGGGACACGGTGATAGTTGCTTCCGCGGCGTCCCTCCAGGAGGTGCTGCTACGCAACTGGCGCAACTACTCGGGAATCCCCGGGAGTATTCGTCGACTAACTGCCGCCGTAGCGATCCTTCGGCTCCGCGTTGCGGGAATACCGCGAAACCGATGAAATCGTAAGCTCACGCGTGCTCTGGTTCTCGTTGTGCTACATCGTCGAACTAACGCGAGAGAGCTGAGAGGAATTTCGATGCGACTTTTTACGTTTACTTCTGTACCCTCTTTCTTTACCTCTTTTTTCTTCATGATATTGCTTAACGGATTAAGGAAGCATGCTTCCTCCATAATATATATAGTGCCGGGTATTTGAAGTTGAACGCGAATATCTTCGCCGATTCTCGCGAAAATTTAACGAATTTGAAAATTGCACTACAACGATGCACTTCCCCACCGTTTCCGGTGAACAAAAACGCCGATTTTTTCCACGAGGTCATCCCGAGCAGAAATTTGTTCCGGCTGGCAGGCCAGCCGGAACAAATCGGGCCTGATCCTATATCAGGATATAGGATCAGGCCCCGTTCAGGAATCGATAAGGTTAGCCTAATCAGGCTAACCGGATCAAGCCCAGATCAGGGGCGGATCATATTCTGATACGGCGTGGGTTATCAGACTAGCCTTACATTACATATATCAGTGCCGGATCAGGTGCGGCTAAGGCATCCGTGGCAAATCCTGATCAGGTTAACCGGATGACCCCCACATCAGAGCCGGATCATATTCTGATACTGCGTGAATTATCAGGCTAGCCTAACATTACATATATCAGGACCGAATCAGGTGCGGCTAAGGCGTCCGTGGCAAATTCTGATCACGCTAACCGTATCACGCCCAGATCAGGGGCGGATGGGATTCTGATACGGCATGAATTATCAGTGCAGCCTGAGGTGTTGAGAATGAACTTGTGTTAACACAAGTTCATTGTCAACACAAGATGAAATTTTGCATTAAAATGAGTATCTTTCGACGATTTAATAAGATAGACGCAGGATACTCATTTGGGAAATCTCTGTGTCGTATTATTTCGAATAATGCTTCTTGAGACATTATTCGATTGACATTTAAATAATATTAATAATAATAATAATAACAATAATAACAATAATAACAATAATCATAAGATGGGATCTGGGATGGGTGACCGCTTAGACGTTTACTGGCTTATCTACCCACTACTGAACGGGAAGCACTTTTTCTGAGTTTTTCAAACAACCGACAAAAATATACGCTGGAAATACGAATAATGAAAGTAAATTATAATTTAGTATTTATATTATTATTGTTATTATTATTATTATTAGTATTATTATTATTAATATCATTATTATCATTACGACATCGATTTTTCAATCGAGAACCTACACTACCTTAAAATTAAATCTACTACGAAGACAATTTTTAATATAATTCATCATCTTCATTTCTGGTGGTTGGACTACATATAAGATATTCCTAGAAGTAATTCACAAGTGCTCGATAGAGTAGTGGTTACAGCGTTAGTTCGTTAGGTCGGTAGGTAGACAGATAGGTAGATTTAAACAGCACAACTCCCGAGTGGAAAATTAATTTTAAATGACTGCAACTATCGTTTAAACAACAAAAAAAGTCTAAAAAATGACTGTTAGTACAGTAACATTTTTTTCAATATTTTTCGGTCCATTTTGAGAATGGAGGCTAGTGAAAGAGGTTGCAAGTTCAAACCCCGGTGGAGGGCGTTTTTTTTTTTTAAAGATTATTATATAAGCCAGCTAGCAACATACGATGGCCAATAATTTAATTCTCAGAAGATAAATAGATTTTATTCATTTGAAATTTGAAAATTGGAATTCAGTGCCGGATTACGGCCGGATCAGGCCTGGATCCGCAACTCCGTTACATGCGGGATGTGGGCCTGATACGGATCCTGATCAGAGCCGTGCCAGGCTGATAGGGCAACCTGACATGGGCTGGATTTAAGACGGACCAAATTTCCGCTCGGGATAGGCCATTGTGAATAATACATCCACCATACAAAATGAGCCCAATCGGTCCAGCAGTTTACGCGCTCGTCCCGACGAAAAATTTCTACTTTAACCCCCTCCCCTGCCACCTGGGGGTTGCGCATCCAATTGCTCCTGGAATAATTTTCATCCCGGAACGTAACCCTTGAGTGGAATACCATATTTACCCTCTATCACATTCGCAACCCTCAAATAACGGAGTCAACGGATCATCCGATTTTCCACCTCCAGCATTTTCGTTCCGCACTTACGCAATTATTGACCAATCACAGTGGGACCCGTTTCGTTCGAGAGATTATCAAATTTCCTTGAATGTACTTTTTTGAAACTTTCAAATTCAACAAATTTTCACGAAAATCTGCGATGATATCCACATTCCACTTCAAATACCCGGCCATATGTTTCAGTATATTCGTGGTGGGATGTTCCAAATGTTCCGATCAGTGACATAATCAACGAATTTCGACAATAAATGCGTGCATGTATCACCGTATGATGGAGTTCGAATAAAATCAAATTGTTTCATCGGATTTTTCTCAGCTTTTTTTTCGCGTCGGCTCTGTTGTCATTTTGTGTGTGCGTGTGTTTCGCGATCAGGCAGCCAAACATTAATTCGAAGCGTACCGCAGTGCCGTTCGTGAACGACGGCCGATGCGACGAGGTGCGAGATCGGAATACCGGAGTGGACGCGAACGGTCCCGCACTCAGGTATAGTTACGTGCGTGCACGTACATCGGAGACACACAACTCAATGTGTAACTGTAGTGACCGGTTTGTTACACAGGTAAACGTTCAAACAAGCTCGGGGAGGGGATGAACAGTCTGCGTACTACGCAGCAAACTCCTTCATAAACGTGGTAACGCACGTGACCGGAATAACTTAAACAAAACGAAAATGGCGGACCATCAGTGTGTCGACCACCAGCATTTACGATTCGCTGTGCCATTGTCGTTGAATTCTGAACAATATATTTAAAAAAAAAACAACAGGTAAATGGAGAAATAGACGATCGTAGATTTCTCGCAGAATTAAATTACAATCGGATAAACCATTTAAAAATCAAATAGACAAGTCAAATCGAAGATGAGCAAACTGTGAATTATCGTGATCAATAATATCGATTGTTTTCCTCGTAATTTGTTCCGGTTCTCTTTCGAGAAACCGAGTGATTTTCCATGCGGGGATTTTTCTGAAAAAGAGAAAATTATGAAGAAGCAATGTGCAACTCTTCAATTTGCCGAGCTTTATTTTGCGTCAATAATGGATGGCATTGTCAAATCGGAAAGCGAAGAAACCGTTGTCCCGATGCTTCCAAGTACAAAAATTCATTTTCCGGAGATGTGAGGGATGAAAGAATAGAGAATAATCATGACCGACTGGGAGAGCGACGATGAAGGATGGGCCCGGTGAAAGCTCGAAACTGAACGAAGTAGAGTCAGGCGCGAATAAGAGGATCCGGGAAAAGTGGACTAGAGAGGAAATAGGATTCCATTTGCGTTTAATCGGAAGTGCTACTACCCCTCACTCTCAACCTCCCGTATTCTCTGTCTCACTCGACTTTTGTTTCCCCCCTCTCCATCTCCCGATGACGCAAATGGTGCCGTGGTCGTTAAAGTAGGTCCCTCGCGTTACGTACCGGTCGAGATGCTCGGCGAGGCGAAAAATCGTTTGTTTGTATCAGACCTCCTCCTCGTTCGCACGCCCTTTTCTATCACCCTTAACCATCTCTCCCGCTGCCTCTTTCCCCCCTCAATCCACACTCGGCGAAGCCAGAGCTTCCCATCCACTCTCATTCACTCACTTTCACAGTTTCTCGCGCAAGTTCGTGTCGGGAGAGAGAGAGCGAGAGAGATTGGATGGGGATATAAAGGGGAAAAAAAAGAAGGAATTTCACGTCATAACGTTTCACGAAAAGTTCGAGCGAGCGTAAAAAATGCAAATGAAAAAATTTACTCGACGTCGAAGGCCACCACGAAATTATTATCCTTGAATTGTATTATTATGATCATTGTTGTCATTACTACTATTATTATTTTAAGCTCTGTTTGGCGACGAACGGTCGGCATTAGATTCAAATCGCGCGAGGATCGCGTTGTATTAAAAGGGCTCATGAAAATTAATTTATTTTAATGTACTTCACCAACCGTTTTCTCCACCAGCGAGATGGCCGACGTTGATCCTCACGTTTTTCGGAGAACGGTCTCAAAAATCCGCGACCTTTGTGTACAGCTATTTTTTTTTTTTTTGGTAATCTAATAATGATGCTGATGATAATAGAGTGATGGTAATGATATTCATATTGACGATAACAATCAAATTTAGGGAAAACTGAACGACGATGAATAAAATATGGTGAGGTGAGGACACGCGTGCGGTGATGTGGTGTGCGATATCGAAATTAGCATTCGATTCAAGACCTATTTTCTTCCCGTGTCGAAAGCCCTCCCTGGTCTGACGTAATTCGGGATACGCGCGTTGAAACGCGAGACGGTATAGTCGACTCGGGAGGGATGGAGCTCTGGCTCTGTCGGAGGGTTGTCAGGGTTGGCGCGACGAAAAAGGGGGATGAGGATGAAATCTTGGCCCGTCTGGAGTCAGCTTTCCGACCCTTCTCTCATATTCTTCGTCTTCTATACAGTCTATTCCCAGCTATCCCCTTTCCCCCTTTTCGTTCGCTGCTTCTGTTTCCTACCCCCTATTGTCTCGACAGTGTAGTTGGCGCGTGCTCTACTAACTCCTTTTCTAGCCGAAAAATCGCATAACCATACGGCCGAACGGATATCGTCACCATTATTTCGGTTCCTCATAGAATTACACGTCATAATGTGTTTTTTTTTACTTTAAATGCTATGAAAAAAAGACCCCAAATATTGTGGCGTTTGGACTTTATCCCTGAGGATATGTGCCCAGTTTTGGTATTCGCCATGTGGAGAGAAACATACGAGGGGGGACCCAAAAAAAACCGGAATTTTGTCATAATTTCTTTATTTTTTAATATTTTTACACCAAATTTTGATCACCTTCAAAGTATACTCCTGTGACCACAACGCACCTCTGCTAACGATCCTTCCAATGTTCAAAACATTTTTTTAATTCACTTATCGGGATGTTCTTCAGGCCTTCCAGTGATTTTTGTTGTACCTCCTCCACAGTGGCAAAACGCTTGATTGCTGCTTTGTTTCGGGGTCGTATCCATAGCACCACGATTCATCACCAGTAATCACCTTGGAAAAAAGTTCAGGGTCCTCTTCGAGCTGATTTTGAAGTTCAAAACATGCCTGAAGTCGACGCTCCCTTTGCTCGTCTGTGAGAAGGCGAGGGATAAATTTGGCTGCAACTCTGCTCATGTGCAAATCTTTGGATAAAATCCTCTGAATTGAACTTCATGATATCCCAGACATCTCACAGAGTTGATCAATGGTTCGGCGACGGTCTTCACGAATGAGAGCATTGATCTTGTCGACGTTTTCGTCACTTCTTGACGTTGAGGGGCGTCCTGAACGAGGTTGGTCTTCAATTGACATTTCTCCATTTTTAAAACGTGAAAACCACTCGTAGACTCTGGTTTTACTTAGGGCAGCATCTCCATAAGCAGTCTTAAGCATTACAGTAGTTTCCGCGGCCGATTTCCCCAACAGGAAACAAAATTTCACAGCCGCGCGTTGCTCTCGACAATCGGCCATCACGTTCTCGCCGAAATGGAAAAAGTTGTTTCACTACAAAAATTCCCACGGGCGAACCGATGCACTCACGGCGACAGAACTTCGCACACTAACGCAGGAGACGTGTCCCCAACGGACACCTGGTCAAGCAATGGGTTCCCCCACTCTCCCTCCCCGCCGCAGCGCAATTCCCGTTTTTTTTTCGGTCCCCCCTCGTACATACGATCAAGAAATTTATTTGTCATGGTCAGGACCCGGATCTCGGTGCTCTAAAAACAATCTGACAGTCTGGCTCGCAATGAGTGGAGTACTGAGAAGGCTGTTTCTCTGAATTGAGAGAGACAAAAGTGACTGCTACTCTTTCTTGTATGGAATATTCTTTATCAACTCACAATCAGTCACTCTTTTCCAGGATCAAAATTTTGGATCAGTCTGCCATTCTCACATGTCGTTGCATGCAGTCCGAGGAATTTTTATGAAAAATTGCAGCCCCGAACGTCGACTCATTTTCGAGAAATAAATTATTTAATATTTCCATAATTTACAAGAATTTACAAATTTCCTGTTTTACATTATTTCTACGACTTACCGACGACCTGCAAAATAATACAAAAATCCTTGTCCATGTAAAAAGGTCGAAATTTTCCGAAAAAATTTTTAGTTTTCCTATGGGGAAGGTTTTTACCACTTGAAATCTCGTTTAAAGTGGAAAAGCCTGTGCAATTTCAGTCTTCCCCAGAGTGAAAAGGCAATTTAATGTTTTATCTTGAAAATGCACATCTTTTTTTCCCTATAAACTGATTTTTCTAAAGTGGAGATCGAAGGGGATGATAATGTAATCGGCATCATAAACTTTGATAATTTTTTTCTTCAGCCGGTATTTTTTTCCCGAGACTTTATCCCAGATGAAGTAAAATACGTCCCGTACAATTATTACACTGTTAGTACTGTCCGTCACTGAACCGTACTGTCAGATTATTTTCAGACCGCCGAGATGCGGGCCCTGGTCATAATTCTTATTCAGAAATAAATTTGCCTGAATTATTTCACAATTTTCATCCGCGTCGTTAGTGAAAAATTAATATTCGTTATCGGTGTCTTTAACATAGGTTCTTATAGCGCTGATAATATCCCACCCTTATGGCCCGGTAATAAATGCAGAGAAAAAAATTAAAATGAATTCCGTAACGGAAATCGAATTATTTCACTACAGCCCCTTAGAATCACTACACTTTTTACGATTGAAAAGAAGTCTGCACTGCGTGAACAACTCCACCCCATAATCTTTCTGTTTAAATTTTACTAGAATAATGACATTTTATTTTCATAATGAAATTTCAAAAAACTTTCACTCTGTTGACATTCTCGAATCTGCTCAATATCCGGCGGATGGCCCGCGGAAAGTAAACGGCACGAAAGTTTTTCGATATTGTATTAAGAAAGTAGAATTTTATTTTTGTAATAAATACAAATTGAAAAAATTACAATATGAAATTTTACGTTTAAAACAAAATTTCGACAAACTTTAGTGTCGTTGACTATTCGTGGACTATCAATCACTTGAGTATCAATGTGAAAGTCTATGTCACGTCTGAAAGCGTGGAGGCATTTTTGGTAGACGATTCTAATGGATGTATTGCCGCTCTAGGCTGGACCATTTTTAAAATGCGGAAATACACGATAAACCGTTTGGAAATCAATGGTCATTAAAATTTGTGGCGCAGGCCATTGTCCTTTAGATAGGACAATGTTCGTAAATGCCACAGATAGTAAAGCCAGTATGTATTTAATTCGAAAAGGTATACTTAATTATGAAAAATGGCTACTCAATTATGTACATTAATGATAATACCCTCCTGCCAACTCAAAATCTAGACTTTGCCCTCCAATAACCCGTCCATAGTCTGTTCTACTGCAGCGGCTTTCTGGTCTTACGTAGGCAAAGTTTACGGGTCGTTGGTACGGTAACAGACAGATCTATTACGACTTATCGATTTTTTCGGGATAAATTCAATTGTCGAGCTCGACAACCAAAAGGAAAGGAGAATAAAGACCAGAATTCACACGGTCCAATGGAAATCTGCGATTCTAAGAGGGGAAGAGAATGAGTTTAGTGGCCGGGGAAAAGAGTTGACTCGGACGTTTAAACGCCGAGATGTTGAGTAGTAGTGATGTGGAGTTGGATTTGAATCGTGTCAGAATATTGGTAAGAGGTGAGATCATAAGAACTGCATGCTAACGGGAAAGTGGAGTGAGGGCGACGAACACGGAGCGAGTTGAGTTACGTATCGACGATGGAAGAGGGCCAAGAACCGCGATGAAGAAAGGTCGTGAAGGTAGGGAGGGTGGTCGGAGGAAAATTCAAATCGATAGTGGCACGGCGAGGACCAACCTCTTAAATTGATCCGAGCCAATTGGACACGATCCATCGTTCAACGGTCCGTAATGCATTGGCCCTTTCCACATTCAAGATTCTAACCTCCATCCACTATTTTCCCTCTATCACCCCTTCACCGCACTCGTATCCTCTTTTCCCCCTTTCCCCGCTAGCGTGATCCTTTCTTCTCCAGTGGCTCCGGGAAAGGCACAAAAAGCGTGTGCGCGATGGAAGTGGAGTATCGTCCGGGCTCGAAGCATTCACTCACAGCGAAATGGAATCCGGAAAATTTTTTAAAACCACCCGCGAAAATGATCGAATCGGCGGATATTATGGTGCCAAATCGATGGCGGCTGAAACCAGACTGGCGACTTTGGCGAAACCTCTTTTATGGACGCATTTGGCCGGACCCGAACGACACCACAGAGCCAATATCTCACTTTCATATTTTCTTTTATTCTTCTCGCTCAGAATTAAAGAATGGAGGAGATTGGGATCACACGAGCAGCGAGACAAAACGAGTGCTAAGGTTAAAAGTAATAATATTGTCGACATTTATTTCTCGTTGTATACCGACGTTTTTTAATCAAGAGACTACGGAATATCAGCTGCATAAGTGAAAATTGATCGAATTTGTTTTTACTTTCTTTATTACGGGGTAAAACCACTCTAGCGGCAGAAAAAAAGGCCTAACTTTGACGATCTATTTTGTGAGTATGAAAAACAGGAATATTTCTTTTCAGAGCGTTTATTTAATACATATTGGAGTATGAAAAAACAAAAAATTTTATCATTTTGATACAAAATGGCGGCGACAGAGCCCATCTTGAAAATCGTCTTCTCTTAAGGTAGTAGTCTGGTAACTTAAGCCGATTTTCATGTCTCTTTTGGAGAGCGTTTTTTGGAGACAAATAAAAATGAATCGTTTTGGATATTTAGATTGTTTTTATTTACATATTAAAGATACAAACAAAAAAATTTTCGAAAAAATTTAATAGTTTATTCCTATTATTATTATTATTGATCGAAGTTGGCACCTCGAAGTTGGCAGCCCGGGTCTTAACTTTTTTTCTACCGAAGCGATTGCTTTCAAATTTTAACAGGCTACTCTACGCACTTATAGTTCTCGTCGGAACCACCGAGAAATTTTTTCACCCCTAACTTTTTATTTTACAACCCCTTCTTTGCTAAAATAAAAGGACTTTAGCAAAGAAGGGGTTGTAAAATAAAAAGTTAGGGGTGAAAAAATTTCTCGGTGGTTCCGACGAGAACTATAACTGTGTAGAGTAGCCTGTTAAAATTTGAAAGCAATCGGTTCGGTAGAAAAAAAGTTAGGACCCGAGCTGCCAACTTCGATCAATAATAATAATAATAATAAACTATTACATTTTTTCAAACATTTTTTTTTTGTATCTTTAATATGTAAATAAAAACATCCTAAATATCCAAAACGATTCATTTTTATTTTCCTACAAAAAAACGCCCTCCAAAAAAGACATGAAAATCGGCTTAAGTTACCGGACTACGACCTTAAAACACCTTCACGGGAGGACGGTTTTCTCGTAAAGTATAAGATTGGGAACAAAAAACCAAAAAATGTTATAATCTATATGCTATTAGGTATGAGACTACGCAAGGTTTTTTTTTTTTATCAAATTTTGTCGAAATGGTGCACATTTAAAAAAATGAATCGATTTTTTGCGAAAAAAAAGCAGTAAATTGTTTATAAAAAAATGCTTACATTAAATTTAAAAAACGGCTATTTACTCCGACAGAGAATTCAATTGTGAAGCTACTACCAAAATTTCAAATTGGTCCATGCAACGGTGTTCAAGTAATACGTCCGACCAATTTGAAAAAGACGATTTTCAAGATGGGCTCTGTCGCCGCCATTTTGTATTAAAGTGATAATAAATTTTTTTGTTCATACTTCAATATGTGTTAAATAAACCCTTCGAAAAGAAACCCTATTCCTCTTCTCATACTCCCAAGATCAATCGTCGAAGTTAGGTCTCTATCGCTTTACAATTGTCTTACCATCTTCTTTGGTGTTTGACAAACACGAGTCTGTACTCAGGTACCTAATTCATATCGGGTTAAACTTGGAAATACTGTTAAAAGGATGAAATTCATGTTTTCTTTTGTTAAATAAACTGAATGACAGGTGTGAAGGAAATGAAACAAGGTCTTAACATTTTTAGATTTTTCTACCGCAAAACGAAACCCTTATGGTGAAACTCGGGTGTCCGTTCTCCTTTCTCCGTTCATTTCCTTCCCGAAAATGAGTGGGATGTATAAAAGTAGTACCACTCGAGCAGAAATTTGTTCCCGCTTAAATCTGGCCTATGTCAGGCTGTCGTGCCAGACTAACACGGCCCTGATCAGGATCCGTATCGGTTCCACATCCGGCATGAAACGGTATTGCTGACCTGGGCCTGATTCTATCTTGATCCGGAACCGAATTCGGCGCCGATCTGGCACTGAATTCCAATTTTCAAATTTCAAACCAATAAAATCGATTTATCTTCCGGAAATTAGGTTATGGGTTATGGTATGTTTTTTAGGTGGTCCATACAATGATCCTTAACAACAACACAAAGGCCGACACCGGCGTTCAAACCTGCAACCTCTCTCACTAGGCTTTATTCTATTACATTGGATCCAAAAGTATTGAAAAGAAAATTTGTTATTTTTCTAACAGTCATTTTTTTATGAGGAAGTGAAAGGATGAAAAAACAGTCGTCAGCCTTATCGGATCGACGATTGTTTTTCCACGTACGAGGTCTGTTTAAAAAGTATCGCGAATTTTGAATTTCCGCAGGCTACGTATATTCGATTTTCTATTTTTATTGTGGCGTTAGGTTGGTAATCATGTCCCTCACTTATGCTGAAAAAATCGGGCATTTTGAATGTTTAGTTAATTGTTGACAGCTGTTTTGGTTAGACGTGTTTTGGCTTGTCTTCAATTTTTGCCTATTCCAAAAAAGCAGCTTCCATTGCGATGATTGAGCTTTGGTTTCCACGTCATAACCATAAACCCATGATTCGTCACCAGTTATAACCCTCTGAAGCAAATTTGGTTCGTCGCGGACCGAGTCCAACAGCTCCTTAGCAATGTTAACGCGACACTGTTTTTGTTCGAAATTGAGCAATTTTGGCACGAATTTTGCGGCGACCCGTCTCATGCCTAAATCATTGGTAAAAATCGAATAGCGCGAGCCAATCGATATGTTTAGTTCCTCAGCAACTTCTCCAACGGTGATTCGACGATTGGCCGATATTATTTTCTTCACTTCATCAATGTTTTCGTCTGTTGTTGATGTGCTCGGGCGTCCGGAACGCATTTCGTTGTTCGCATCTTCTCGGCCCTCTGAGAACATTTTGTACCACCGATAAACGTTGCTTTGGTCCAAGGTAGCTTCACCATATGCCACAGTCAACATTCGAAATGCGTCCGCGCACTTAATTTTGTTTTTCACACAAAATTAGATACAGATTCTTTGATCCATTTTTTGGAATAGGCAAAGATCGAAGACAAGCCAAAACACGTCTAACCAAAACAGCTGTCAACAATTAACTAAACATTCAAAATGGCCGATTTTTTCAGCATAAGTGAGGGACATGAGTACCAACCTAACGCCACAAAAAAATCGAAAATCGAATATACGTAGCCCGCGGAAATTCAAAATTCGCGATACTTTTTTAACAGACCTCGTACGCCTTCGCAGCAATTGATCCGGACACTGATATGGATAGTGTAAGACTGGCTCGATAATACACGACGTACCAAAATATGATCCGTCCCTGATCCGAGCGTGATCCGGTTAGACTGACCGGACGATCCTTACCGATACTTGAACGTAGCCTGATCCGATATCAGGCCAGTCGGAAGAAATTTCTGCTAAGGTACTTTTCACCGACATTACGTTCAATAATATATCATATCCTTTTTCCTTTTAGATATGATAACGGGTATTCCCCACGAGACTCTTATATATTCCAAGTACAATCATATCCTGATAATAGTTCTTCGGTTGAGGATTACCCCAACCGCGTCTGTAGTCATCATCCGGCGTATGACCCAGGGAATCTCCCAGTTTGAGATATACGGACGTTACAGCCTCTGTCGTAGACACGCTATCTTCTATGTTTATATACCAGTGTTGCGGGGAACTCGACAGAGGGAAACACAAGGATACGATATTGTTTTACGGGGGTTGTAAAATGCACCATGTAATACTCAGGGATATTTTGTATAAATAGAAACATCTGATTCAATACAAATCCAGTGGTGAGCCTGACGATGACTGGTTGCCAGTGACGTAACTTGTAAACGTTAAAAAGAATTTCCACGAGTATATTGATCAGTTTTGACGTTTTCATTAACGAAGCTTTGGTTAAGGAGTATGTGCAGTCGGGAGACCGAAAAAAGCGACTTTTCAAGAATTTTTCCTGGAAAGACATAGTCATTTATTAACGTAAAAATTTATACACATATTGTGGTGACTTTTAACTTTATATTCATATTTTTTATTTGTAAAAATAGTGATTATAAAAGCTGCTATAGCCGATCTCCGGGAGCTCTTTTAAAAAAAGGCGTCTTGCGGTGAGCACGATATCTCTTGATTGGATCATTGAAAATGAAAAAAACAAAGAAGATTTCATTAATATAAGGTATTATCTAGTATTTAATCGAAGGAATAAGCGAAATATTAATTTTTAACAAAATCGCAGCTTCTTGACAAAAAATTTCGCTTTTCGATAAAAATGGTGAGCTTGAATTATTTACAAAAGGGAAAAAATTTGACGGCGTCAAAAAAACTTCGATTAAACACTAAAAAATATATTTATAAAGCTTGTATGAAAATTTGAGACTGCTCAGTTCAGCCGTTTCCGAGAAATCTTGCTCATCGGCTTTAAAACACACAGTTTTGAGAAAAACGCGTTCAAACTTTCAAAAGACGGAACTTTCGCCCCGGGACGTCTTTACAAATATTCGTGTTACTTCGAGAATATTCGGCAATTTGACATGAAATTTTCTGTATATATGCTCAAGTATATGTACATTACGAAAATTAAATAATTTTTTTTTTCTTTTTCAATCCTGACTGCGGATGTTTCCTTAAGGGGTTTTGTAGGGTTTTGAGCATTGTACGAGGGGGGACCAAAAAAAAACGGGAATTTTGTCATAATTTCTTTATTTTTTAATATTTTTACACCAAATTTTGATCACCTCTATAGTATTCTCCTTTGACCACAACGCACCTCTGCAAACGATCCTTCCAATGTTCAAAACATTTTTTTAATTCACTTATCGGGATGTTCTTTAGGCCTTCCAGCGATTTTTGTTTTACCTCCTCCACAGTGGCAAAACGCTTGATTGCTGCTTTGTTTCGGGGTCGTATCCATAGCACCACGATTCATCACCGGTAATCACCTTGGAAAAAAGTTGAGGCTCCTCTTCGAGCTGATTTTGAAGTTGAAAACATGCCTGAAGTCGACGCTCCCTTTGCTCGTCTGTGAGAAGGCGAGGGACAAATTTAGCTGCAACTCTGCTCATGTGCAAATCTTTGGATAAAATCCTCTGAATTGAACTCCATGATATCCCAGACATCTCACAGAGTTGATCAATGGTTCGGCGACGGTCTTCACGAATGAGAGCATTGATTTTGTCGACGTTTTCGTCACTTCTTGACGTTGACGGGCGTCCTGAACGAGGTTGGTCTTCAATTGACATTTCTCCATTTTTCAAACGTGAAA